>JAOTOL010001617.1:492500-1180000 GCA_034440575.1 Imbricaverruca yamaguchii | reverse complement strand
CGCCGTGTAGCTCACATTATGTATTCCTCACAAAACAGTGCTTTCTTTTGCTTGCCTGAGGTGTTATGCAATTTGCACGCCTGTATGGCAAATGAAACAAAATCGCATATGTTTCATGATTTCTTTTCATACCAATTAGACCCTTTGTCGGTGCAATTTGTCCCCGAGGCCTAACGGCAAGAGGCTGTGTCTGTGTCTGCGGGTGGAGGGAGAATAATCAAGGCTTTCCTTTTTACAAAGTTTTTAACACTTCCAACCACAACTAAGTGTTCTAATCTCTTCATACCTGTACACCACCATGTACCATGTTCCAGGACCCATGGTCTCAGTTACTACTAACCAACTTAGTCACGCTGTCTTAATCTTGGTCTACCGCCCTATTAACTTAGTTGCATCTTTCATCAAAATAATTCACTATAATTGCAAAGTGAAGACTATAAAATCGCCTTTAGATTCGGCATTTGAAAACTGATTGGCTCTATCATGAATCTGGTTTCACACGCTTCTGGGTCAGAGGCGTAGCCAGCAGAATGGCTAAAGCCCTACTACCCCGTAGCTGGTGGGTCCTTACAAAATTCGTCAGTTTTCCATTTGCCTTCGATGCTCTTCTTGTCTTGCTGTTCCTACAACTTCTTAGCTACACATAGCACGCACTTGTTGATTAACACGGGCCCTGGAGGGCCCCTGGAATTTACGCGCACTGGAGGGGGATGGGGAGGATTCCGCCCCCATAAGATCTCGGCTCCTATTAAGGCTAGAGCAACGCAATTCGCAGGGTGGATGGGCACGATAGTGAGCTCTATTGTGTGCAAATTCGAAGACATTAGGTCAATATCTTCAAGGTCAAATGAGGTCAAAATAGCAGAATTTTCTGGTTTTGCGTGGCTTGCCTTGTCATTGTTATGGATCACTGTGATTGTGTTTAAATGCTCCAAAATTGGCATTAATGATATTTTGGACATTACTAATGATGCTATACAGATGCCAGATCCGCTATCTCACCTCAGGTTACCTATATTACACTTTATTTGGTCGTTACCTGCCCCAGTTACCGGGACCGGGCTGCCAACCCGACTGCTCCGTTGGGCAGCTCGGCACAATCGGCTCCGCAAAGAAAGGAGTGAAATACATGAACAAAGTATGAAAACGCTTAGGCACACAATGACAAACAGTAGATTTCGGGATGTGATGGGAGTAACATGTAGAGTGACACCAATTGCATGACAGTCATTTGCATGTATGGCAACATTCCAGTTGACCAAGTTTGGTTCCATTAGCCTGTCATGAACATGACCTGACTTGACCTCGGCGACCTAACATGACTTTTAAATTACGTAGCATAACAATATGCATCAAACAAGTCGCTAGTGCTGTCAAGAACACTTCCCTTTTGCCAATATACGGGAAGCGCTTCAGCGTCGGTTTTTATGGTCTGGCGCTGCGAATTGTTTTTAGTTTAACGGCCCCTAGCTTTAAAAACTGTCGGCCGATTCTCATTTGTCGTGCTTTATAAACAATGCGCCGGTCATTTCTAAGCAGGTACGCAAAAAAAATTGGCGTATATCGGCCGGTACAATATGGAGTTATGTACGAAAAATCGGAGGGGTTGGCGGATTTCGCCATCCCCCCTCCAGGGCGTGTGTTAACTTTGAAATAATATAGCATGCTAATGTACATCAAACAAGTCGCTAGTTTTGCCAAGAACACTTCCTTTTTGCCAATATACGGGAGGCGTATCACCGCCGATATTAGTGGTCTGGCGCGGATAATTTTTTTTTTTACTTTAGCGACCCCTAACTCGAAAAAATTTTTGGTCCATTTTCATTTTCCTTACTTTAGCAACGCGCCGGTCATTTATTAGCAGGTACACAAACAATGGCGTATATCGGCCGGTAACATCTGGAGTTATCTACGAAAAACCGGAGGGGTGAGCGGATTTCTGCACCCCTCTCCAGGGCGCGTGTTAATCCAGTACTCTGGGTTCTACTTCCGCCAACAGAGAGCTGCTCATACACCATGGATCTTTAAGGAGACTTGGTCAGAATTAAACCCTGAGAATTGTCATGCTTAGTTATTGGCACTAAATGACGTTAGCTGGTGTGGCACTAAATCGATAGGCGATGTGCACTAAAGCTCAAATAGGCAACCAATCCCCTGATATCCACGCCACCATTCAAGAATACGTCAAGCCTCCCGTGACGTGACACATGTGCTAGACAGTACTGCTGATACTGCTGGTCTGGTGACGTGGCACGTGTGCTAGACAGTACTGCTGATACTGCTGGTCTGGTGACGTGGCACGTGTGCTAGCCAATACTGCTGATACTGCTGGTCTGGTGACGTGGCACGTGTGCTAGCCAGTACTGCTGATACTGCTGGTCTGGTGACGTGGCACGTGTGCTAGCCAGTACAGCTGATAATGTTGATCAGTGGTGATGTCACACGTATGCCCGCCAGTACTGCTGATACTGCTGGTCTGCTGCCTCGGCTGCACACACCGCGACTGCTGGTGCTGCGGCCTCTGTGACGGACTGCTCCTCAAGCCCAAGATCGCCAAGCTGTTGGCCCGCGAGCCACTGCTGGTCGCCTGAGGCGGACTGTCGACAACACCACGTCACTGTCGACAGCACCACGTCACTGTCGGCAGCGCCATGTCACTGCCGGCAGCACTAGGTCACTGTCGGCAGCACCACGTCACTGCCGGCAGCACCAGGTCACTGTCGGCAGCACCAGGTCACTGTTGACAGCACCAGGTCACTATCGGCAGCACCACGTCACTGTCGGCAGCACCATGTCACTGTCGGCAGCACCAAGTCACTGTCGGCAGCACCACGTCACTGTCGACAGCACCACGTCACTGTCGGCAGCGCCATGTCACTGCCGGCAGCACTAGGTCACTGTCGGCAGCACCACGTCACTGCCGGCAGCACCAGGTCACTGTCGGCAGCACCAGGTCACTGTTGACAGCACCAGGTCACTATCGGCAGCACCACGTCACTGCCGGCAGCACCAGGTCACTGTCGGCAGCACCAAGTCACTGTCGGCAGCACCACGTCACTATCGGCAGCACCACGTCACTGTCAGTAGCACCACGTCACTGTCGGCAGCACCAGGCCACTGTCGGCAGCACTAGGTCGCTGTCGGCAGCACTATATCACTGTCAACATCACCAGGCCATTAAAATTAACACCCAGCCACTTGGCTGCAGCACCAGTCGATTTTCGACTGCGTCCCCTTTGACTGCACCCCTTTGACTGAGTGGGAAAGGCGTCCCTCGACTGACACTCTAGTACACCCCAGTTGCAATTTATCAGTATTCGGCCCGTCCGCGAAAAGGGCGCCCTTTGAAAATGGTCTCCACTTATCCTGTCGCTTATGCACTCCTGGGCATCGTCGTGTTCACACCAGTTCACCTACGGCTGGTTGATGACGGAAATAAATCGTTTCGTGTGATTAACTTGGCATATACAATGGCCATATGGAATTGTGGCAACTGGGTCGCACGCAATGCTGGACACCCGCATGCGGCCACCAAGCTCGGAAATATTGCGGGAGCTCCAAGTTGCAAGGAATAATAAAGGTGTCTGTACAGTGTGAGGAATGTTTGCAAATGCATGGTCTTACTTTGCATCACGTGCAATAATATTTCCGTAAGCGCACATCGGAAGGGAGAAGGTGGAGCAGCCTGCTGGTTCCTGCTGGAGCCAGCTTCCTGAAGTCAACCCAGGTAGCAGAGCGGTAGCCTGCGAAGCGCTCCAGCCCTGTCGTACACATGTAGACTGAACCGTATTGGTGTGCATTGGCGCTGCTGGTAATCTCCTGGGCAAAAGTGCGCAGTCCAATTTGTATTTCCGGTCGGTTGGTGGAGTAGCGGCACGCGCAACAAACTGTTTTTATTATTTCCTTCGTATGCAAGCATTCTGGGCCCTGAACTTGCACTCACCCCCGACAAATACCGTTAAATAGCTTTGTAAAGCATTGGCCGTCAACAGCAAAGCTTCTGCGATTACCTCACTGTCATGCTGTTCACCACAGGGCGTCTCAGACGGGTACAATGCCGTGTCCGTTTTTCGTTGTTGTTGTAGCGTCATAGGTCAGTGAAGTTGCAACGATTCATTATGCACCATGGTTAAATATCAACATTGATGGCCATATTTTGTATGCTTTCATTCGGACCAGAATGGCGCAAAACAACTTGAAAATCCGATAACAAATCGAAACTTACATTAGCGTACCTGTTGCTACGAACTCAAGATGAACTGACTGAAGTTTGCTTCTATGGTACTGATTCAGAATGAAACACACGATTGGTTTCAAATGTGGAAAGCCAAAGCGATTTTGTCCTAAAAAGGCTATTTCTCCTGGGATATAATCTTGAAGTATTAACCAAGATAAAAGATGGCTTGCATGCTGATTGCGACCATCAAAATCTATCGCGACGCCGCAGTACTTCCTGTTGGCGACCGTTCCCAAGGTTTTATTTCACTAAATGCAATGTTTTTCCGATGCACCAATCACACTCTTTACTACGCAACAAGCGAATAAGACCATGACACACCGCCCTAAAATTCATGTTTGGTGGCAACCTCCACCACAACTGTGTCGATTTGATCGTGTTGGCGGTTTCAGCCGGCGTCAGCGTGAGATTCTCCGCAGGGAATGTCTCAGGACCTGCTCTCCCCCGCGGAACATTAGGATGTTAGCGTGAGGTGTGGGCACCACACTTCTCGGTCATTGCCGCTGCTTGTGTGCGCTGTCGAGACCTAAAGGTGGGACAGCGCAGCTTCTATCGGAAGCACAGCTTGGAGCATGGCCATCCAGCTCTTCAAGTTTGACGGCAGTTCGGCGTATGGCATACGAAAAACAACGGACATAAGTGGGCACGTGTCAGGGAGCCGCCAGGTGGACGGTGGTAATTGTGTTTGCTGCCGGACCCCCATGAGCACTTAGTTTCACGACCACGGCAATCGAATGGAATGGACGTTTACGTTTCGTTCTGTGAGGGCAGACCTGGCTTCAGAGTGAAACGAAATCCGGCGGTTGATTAAATGCACCACCCGGCTTGGACGTCGCCAGGCTTTTGCGCATCGGGGGAGGGAGCTGTGGGCCACTGATATACCTAGGATTTCTTTTGATGGCGGAATTATCAAGGGGTAAAAGTTCGCTGAGCGAAGGAGAGGGTACAGCGCACTGTTCCATGTCCTGCTGCTCCTCTGCACCCTGGCCAGGTGGAGGCTGTTGCTCAAACGGGGGGCTATACACCTCTGCCCCCCCCCCCCTATAGCGACGCCCCTGGTGTCGGTTTCTTCCGTTGAAGATCGATCGCTTTAGTGCTGTTTACCACGAGTCTAAAGCAGACACACAGTAGTTCTGTGGATGGATTATTACTCCCGCAAGCGAACACGTCAAGCGCAAACACCAATTGTGCACTGCATGTACCGGATGACGGCCTCGGTTACTATATTTTGCGTGCGTCCATCCTGGAAGCGATTGCGGCGTCGGCCCGCAACTTGGTGCGCGTTTGCAGTGCGGCACTGTGTGTTGGCTGCCAACAGGGCCGTGGAGTGGCCTTGAGCCGCGCCTGCCCCGGTCGGCGAAAACAATGGTTAGTAGAGTGGCGCTCGGCTCGGGGCAGGCGACAACAGACGCGCCGGCGCCAGTTGCCGACTGCGATGCGGCCGTCGTCAGCGAGTCCACGTCGCCGTGTTTTGCACGCCGGTGCGCTTTGAATGCGTGCCTAGTTTTCGTTATTGATGGCCGTGAACTAATGGTGCTGTTTGCATCGCACGGCGATTGGGGAGTTGAAGTTGCTGTCGCTGCCTGCACTAGCCGATAGATGGCAATGGTGGGGAATTGGGGGAGGGAGGGACAAAGATTGGTTTCGGTCGGCTCCCTCTAAACAATGTTTAGGCTTAGCGATAGAGAAAGAAGTAAAGGGCGGTATGGAACATTGGGCTTTCAAGGAGTACTCCACTATAAAACCAAGCACAATATCGTTATAAATAAATTAAATATAACCAACCTGATCAAGCAATATTAGTATCCCTGTCCGAATGCCATCTTCTCTTACGTCGCTAATATCCAGGCTATCACGGGCTTGCTCATTTTAGGTATGAACAGTGCCTTACTGCGCCTCAGTATGAAGATTAAATGCACCATGAGAATTCATCCTGTGTCTCAGGTGGCGCCGACTAGTGACTACCTTGTACCCCAAGCGGCTGGGGCCAGTGGCTACTACAAAACAAACATAGCTATCATCCTATTTGTACTACACATATGGTGAAGTAGAAATTAAGAGCCAAGGATGCAAGCATTTCGTAAGGATGACAGACTGGGGCGCTTTAAGTAATTTTAAAGCGGATGAAGGAGGATACGTTTGTAGGGCCGCCACTGTTTGATAATATATAAAAGGGTATGCACTTGGATGTCACTAAATTGTTACTCAGACGGACAGCCCTCTTTTCTTGTCTTTTCTACTCAGACGGACTGCCCTCGGTGGAAAATTTAAGGGCGGGGTTAGGCTGTGCGCCAAAGCGACCTATCGGGGCACCTTTTCCAATTCAATGGACGCCGCATGTCCACGGAGGGGGAGCAACCCCTGTAACCTCTTGGTTCCGCCCATGATAATCATAAGAAATCCGCCCACTTCATTTGAATCGCTGAGAAAGATACTGGCTTGGAATTCTCATAGTTCATACCTGAAGAAGTTCTGAGAAATATTGCACGGTGGACGCACCTATTTGCACGGCGACAAAAAGACAATTCAGCCCAGAAATTATGTGAACGTTAAAGCTTTGCCTAACCACAAAGCGGAGGGTTGTGATTGATCCATACATGAACCGATTCGCGTGGCTTAAGGCAGAAAATTTAGAAAGAAGACCAACTCTGTTTCACTTCGCACAACTGAATTGAGTGTGACCAAAGCCAGACCGGCGGTAACGTTCGTGGAGCTGGTAAAGGACTTCCAAGTCGAGGGCATCGCAGACGTGCTACCGAAACGTAAACAAAACAGCTCAAGCCTTTGCCGTCCGGTTGCATACTTTGCCAGGGAAAAATTACCGCTGGTAGCAAAGCGCAACAAACAACTTTGTTTTGGGTGAAGTTCGCCAACAGGTCTCGTGATTGCTTGAATCCTAGTTAGACGAAATTGGAAGACGTATTATTAAAGTTGCTGGACTAAGTGCCAAAAAGGCATGGTGGAATGGAAATGGAAAACGAGTTCGGTGAACTGGTGGAAAATCACGACGAAGCTTCAAGTGTTAAGAGGAGTGCATGTGTTCCATATTTCATAGTGGATGCCGATAGTGACCACAATCGTAATAGTTATCACAAATGTCGTGTATGCCAACCACAGGCGCTAACATTTTATAAACCAACAACATTATGGGCTGAGTCTAACCATAAGTAGCTTAAGCGCCCTGGATATACTGTGCATATGTATATACATATGAATATATCTATGTGTATATATACATATATAAATATATATGGTGTATGTATATACATATGAATATATCTATGTTATATATATATATATATATATATATGTGTGTATATATATATATATATATATATATATATATATATATATATATGCATATATATGTATATATATTGTTTGAAAAAAAGTATATATTGCTTATAACATTTCCCAATCCCGCGGCCCACCGGCGAAACAGTGTGGGCGGCGCCATTAGCCGTGAATGTGCATAAAGTGTGTCGTGAACCAACCAATAAACAACATAAAAGACATAAAGACATAAAGACATAAAAGATTAGTGCAACTCTGAGCCACAAGGGCCCTTCTTGGTTGCACTCTGTACACTGAACCAGTTGCCCACCAAATCTGCCAATCAGCCCTCCCTGTAATACTGAAAAGCAAGCCCTCTATTCTTATAATGATTGTCTATGCTGTTTTTAAAGATGTTCAATGTGCTGCTACTGACGATGTTTTCTGGCAGCTGGTTCCAGTGTTCCACTACCCTGTTGGTGAAGAAAGTTTGCCTTAACCTTGTTCTGCTGTGGTTAATTTTAATTTTGAATTTATGACCTCTAATTGCATCATTTCTGTTAAATTCAAACATTTCCCCAAGGTATCCCCTCTCCAGACCATTGACAAATTTAAAGACCTCGATGAGATCTCCTCTCAGCCTTCTATATCTAAGTGAAAACATATTCAATTTCTTCAATCTTTCCTCATATGCCAGGTTGCTTATGCCATTAACCATTTTTGAAGCCCTCTTTTGTACTCTCTCTAAAAGCCAACAATCTTTTTCATAGCTAGGAGACCAAGCTTGGATGCAGTATTCCAAATGTGGCCTGACGTATGCACAGTAAAGCTTCCTGATCACTTCCTCACTTCTGTATGATACATTCCTATTTATTGCCCCGAGCATTCTCAGTGCCTTCTTCCTGGCTTCCTTGGTCTGTTCTGATGCCCCCAATTTTGTGTTTAGAATAACACCTAAATCCTTCTCCTGTTGAGTCACTGATAGCACTTGGCCACCCATCAAGTATGGAGCCTTCATATGCTGCTTACCTACATGCATGATTTTGCACTTATCAAAGTTAAATTTCATTTGCCATTCTTCGGACCACTTCACAAGTTCGTCTAAGTCTTTTTGCAGCGAGATATGCTCATCCTGACCTGTTATTGCCCTAAAGACCTTCAAATCATCTGCAAATTTCAAAACTTTACTGCTTAGGCCACTTTCAATGTTATTTACAAATATAATGAACAGTAATGGCCCTAGTACTGACCCCTGGGGGACTCCACTAAGAACATTTTGCCATGATGACTTTGTACCATTTAGCATCACTCTTTGCTGTCTATCTGAAAGCCACAACTCTATCCATTTTAAGATGCTACCTGCAATACCATGGGACTGAAGCTGTATCATTAACCGTTTATGGGGTACCTTGTCAAAGGCCTTACTAAAGTCAAGATATGCTACATCAACCTGATTTCCCTGATCAAATTGTTCTGTGGCGAAGTTCAAAAAGTCCAAGAGGTTTGTGAGACACGATCGTCCTTTTCTAAATCCATGTTGAGTATCTTGAATCAATCTGCTACCTTCCAGATAACTAACTATTCTATCCTTGATAATTGATTCGAGTACCTTGCAGACTAGGGATGTGAGACTTATTGGCCTATAGTTTTCAACTTTCCCTCTTTCTCCTTTCTTGAAAATAGGAACTACATTTGCCCTTTTCCAATCGGTTGGAATTTCATTATGTGAAACTGATCTACAAAATATTATACTAAGTGGAAATGCCAGTTCCTTTTCAGTTTCCCGCAACACCCTAGCATAAATATCATCAGGTCCTGCTGCCTTATTTGGCTTTATTTTCCTGATATGATTGTAAACAACATCACTACCAATGAAATCA
This sequence comes from Imbricaverruca yamaguchii, assembly GCA_034440575.1. NCBI lineage: Eukaryota > Metazoa > Arthropoda > Thecostraca > Neoverrucidae > Imbricaverruca > Imbricaverruca yamaguchii. The sequence goes on along the minus strand of JAOTOL010001617.1, from coordinate 1,170,610 downwards.
ACATCATTTGTCAGATCCCATGTAACTGAACTATGGTGTACGGTCGGCAGATTGGTCATATCTTCCAATGTAAACACTGATTTGAACTGCTTGCTCAGCTCCTCAACCATCTCACTATCCTCACCCAATGTAGTCCCGTTTACTTCCAGTGGACCAATTGTGCTAGAAACTTTACTCAGCTTGTAGAAACTAAAGAACGTTTTACTGTCCCCATTACAGTTTCTAGCTAAATCCAGTTCCTTTGCTCGCTTTGCTGCTCTGGTTTTTTGCTTCACAGTGTCTCTAGCTTTTCGATACGCCTTTAGATTAATGACATTTGAGGCTTCTTTAAAAACTCTAAATGCAGTTTTCTTAGCCCTAATTGCTTTTATCACGTCTGGTGTAAGCCATGCTGGCTTTCCTACCCTTCTTTTGCGTCTTTGCTTTTGGGGGACATGTCTAATCTGAGTTTCATTTAAGTAAGATTTGAACTTTTCCCACATTTCACAGGCATTTAAATTGGAGAATTCTTCTTCCCATCTGATGGCACTTAAAGCCGCTCTCATGCCGTTAAAGTCTGCTCTGTTGAAATTTGGAACCTTTACCAAATTATCCTTGATAATTTCCCCTACATGTGCCTTGAATCTAACTATGTTATGGTCACTTTTTCCCAGAGTTTCGCCTACAGTCAAGTCTTGAACCAAGTCACTTAAATCCGAGAATACAAGGTCCAAGAATGAACCATGCCTGGTAGGTTCCGATACAAACTGGTGTAAGAACAGGTCCTCTTCAAGGCATTTCCTGAACATTTTGCATGATGGGGAGCCAACACCAGCATTTTCATAACCTTTTAGATTAAAGTCACCGAGAATAAGGCACTTCCTCTTAAAGTTTCTACTGATTTCCTCACAAATCACCTTGCTTGCACAACAACAAATATATTGCTTATAAGCATTTTTAGCTTAGCTTGAAAATCTTTTTCGTTGATATTTTCAGCTCTCGGGTTAGCAGTCCCTGCTGTTCACTTAGGTCGAAAAGTATTTGTCCGATACTGTTCATCCATTAATGTTGTGGATAGTTATGATACCTACGCATTGATTATGACACCCACGTAAGCGCTTCTTGAACGCAAATGGTAATATCAGCTTACATTGGGAAAATATACGCTACGTGCATATCACACACTGCCCAACTGCTTCCTAGTTGGAATTATTAAATAGTTAAAGTGCTATGCATGATCGTGTGTGCACGTTCAGGCCAGATTCTTGTTCTCGGATTATAATTTCCTCGAGAGAAGGCTTCGCTGGACTGATGTTACTCTCAGAATGCCGGCTCTTGTAAGTCGATGTTGGTGTTCTTTGAGCATGCGCTGTGATGGCGCTCCCTTCTGCAGGTGCATCGTAACATAGGGCGCGAGACAGGGTAGTTGTCATCATATCAATGTAATCTACGCGGCAAAATTTACAATCTTCGTGAGGGCATAGTGCCATGTAAATTGCACTGGTACCTTGAAGCCGTTCGTTGTTGTTTTTTTAAACTTTTTTTTCATTACCAGCCTGCCGATGTTTTTCCTCTTGTAATATAGTCATGTATTTCACAATTCAATAGATATTAGGTCTTCAACAAAATATGTGAACGTGAAAAAATACACTGTCGAAATAATCCAATATATATACATATATATTCGGCATCGATCGATTCATCTTGACATTTAACGCAGGTGCAAGGACAACCCAGACAAGCTGAGGTGAAAGGATGCTAAGTATGAATGATTCCTTGGCAAATTATGTCTTTCTTACGCTCAGTTTCTGACATTTTGTGTTCCGAGTGAGATGCACTTACTGGATAATTGTATCATTGTTTGTGGCCTCTGGACCACATCGCATCACCAAGAAAAGACATCGTGAATGCTTCATAGCCTTAATGGTTCATTCATTCATCTGAATTGATCTGCCTGCTTAACAAGGGTCAGATAGCATTAAATGCAGCGAATACACAACTATTTCATAATAATATATATATTCGCATGTCTCTTCCTGTCGTTCGATGAGAGGGCGACGAGCACTCCTGGTCACCTCTTCTTAGGTGGTAGTTCCTGTTATACTGGAGCGCAATTGTCCCAATCTCGCTGCAACAGCTAAACTCGTCACAGTCACCGAGAGTTCCCCTGGCGGGTCACCAGCAATACGGCGCTGCTAGCTGACTGATGTGAATAATGCAACGAAGTTAGTTTCGACCCCCCTCATTCGATGCATTTGGCTCCCATGTGTACAGACCCACCGAGTTCAGTGCCTCGGCGTGTCCAGTCATGAACGCCCGAGCGGAGGCCGTCGGCGCCTACCCGGAGCGGTGAGCTCGGCAGGGGACCCGATAGCCCGGCCATAGTCACGTGCGGATGCTTAGTTCGACGTCCTTTCTCGCGGCGCGCCGGCGGTCGGTCAGCCGAGAATGTGGACATGCCAGTCGTGCCATGCCACCGTGAGTCTCGTGTCACCATTGTATCATGCGGCGGTGCCGGTGGGGAAGAGGTGCTGGTTGGAAGTGACGACGATCAGCGACTGCCTCCGCGGTGTGGGGTGTCGTCGCCCGACCAGGCCATGGGCGTCGTCTTCTCCCCCGATGAGCGGCCTGTACCCCGACCTCGCGCGCGCAAAGGTCCCCGGTCAGAGACAGTCGTCCCAGGACAGTCGACGTGGGCGGACGCACGTGAGACAGAGATGAGAGTCAGAGTTGGATTGTTGAGGCTAGTGAGATCTGCGAGCTTGTTGTACGATGCATGAAATGCACCAGCTTGTTACAATATGTGGGGGCGGTAACGTTTGGTGGCTCGCTTGGACGGCTGTCAGTAACTGTCAGCCATAACTGCCTGTCGATTCGGAGGCTGGAATGTTTGTGTATTGTGGCATGACTGTCGGACTATTTATACTGTTGAACACGTTGCTACCATCGCGTTCACTCACACCCCACCAATACAAGAGCCCACACAGCTAATGACTGAAGAACGGCTCGTGGACTTGAGAACTATGGATTGAGAGAAGCTGATGAATTTGAGAACCAGCTATCGCACGAGGGAAATCTAGACTATCACTGCCGAGCAAACATAGACTTGCTTACAACAATACGCCATTCAAGTGTTCGTGTGGAACTGGTGAAACTGGATCCGCCGTATCAACCAGCTCGGTTCAGACTCCGCCAAACGATGTCCTCACAGCTCAGCACTGCCGTGTATTGTCCATACGCAGCGCTGCCACAGTACGCCGGCGAGTAATTTACGCGGCCGTCATTGTCGCCACCGCAGCAAGCAGACGTCACGCTGTCGCCACGGCAGCGAGACAACAATGGCAGGCGACATTGCCACATCACACATCGAGGTGGAGCATTATTGCACTTGTTTGGGCAGACCGAAACCTCAGATACATCACACACTTCACTACCTCAATTCGGTTCAACCACTATATGAAATCAGTGCGGGACTCGGTTGCCTGCCCACATACGCGTTAAGCTCCGATACAATCATCGATATTTCCTATCAAAAGCACGTCTCTTCCAGATGAATGCCACCAGCTGCGGGTAATGGCCACTCACCGCCGCACCGTCCGGCGGACACCAGGTATCGGCCGACTGGGGTATCCGACCAGCAGTCTGCAATCGGTCTCGGTAGCGGTCCAATGACGTCCGGTCGGCTGGGGTGATCCCCGGTCAGCTCTCACGAGCACAGGCAAGAACGGAAACGGAATATAGACTAAACTTGGGTTAATTGGCGTAAAATCACGTCATGCTATCTAGGGCTAGTCAGGATTTGTCTGATCCAGGTCCTTCAGTCCAATCAGGTTTGCTCTGGTATGCAGAATGACCTCACGCAAGGTCAGGTCATGCCGCCCAAGACCAGCTGGCCGGCCGGCGTTACGCCGGAACCTACACACCCTCCAGCATGATGACCGACGCTCCTCCGCCGCCGTTGCAGATCGAGGCCACGCCCTTCTGGCCGGGCTTCAGTGTGTGCGCCAGATGGGCTGTGATGCGGGCTCCCGACATCCTGCAAACCAGACATGTTCGTCACCGCATGATGATGAGTATTCTCATATGCCGTACTATAGGGTCTTATGGTAAGATGTGACACAAAATGCTGCGATCTTTCCTGAAGCCGCACTGGGAGCTTATATAAATGTGTTTACTTGCACGGAGCCAGCTACGACTGACATCTACCATTCGCTCCATCAATTTGCAGAGGTATGATGTGAAAGAGATCGGACGTTAGTGTACAGGGTGCGCGGAAAGTCCTGGCGCTTTTCTGGTATGCTTGCCAGCGCGCGCTGTGATTGGTGGCCAGTCTGCCAATGGCCGGAGGCGTGACCCTCGCCGACCCGGTCAGCCGGGGGACGTGCAAATATGACCTTCGAATCGCGTTCAGTCATGAATAAACAGACGAAGCGGCACCTTGTCGCTGGCTGCCTGCGCGCGGCGGCCGGGTCCGGCTTAACCGAGGCGCAAGTTGCGGAACGATCAGGCGTTTCTCGGCGAACGGTTCAGCGGACAAAGGCGAAGATCCGATCTGTGGAGTCCTTAGAAGATGCCCCCAGGTCAGGTCGGCCGCGGTCGCTCAGAACTCCCGAAAACGTGGCCGCCGTGTCAGAAGCAATCGAAGAAAATCCGCGGCAGTCAATCAGAAAACTGGCGAAGAAGTTCAGCTTTCCCGAGACACCAATGCGGGAATTGATCCACCAAGACTTGAACATGGAGTCCAGAGTGATCCATAACAGGCCGCGTTTAACCGAGGCCACGCGTCTCCGCCGTCTGGAGAAGAGCAAGCTGCTGCTCAACTTCTTGAAGAGCCCGGTGACCACCGGCTTCGTTCGGATCTTCTCCGATGAGAAGCTCTTCCACTTCGACGCCCAGCTGAACCGGAGGAACTCCCGCTACCTGTCCGACCAGCCTGTTGACGAAGTGGACCCCTGGATTCGGTTCAACCCCGTGAACAAGCACCCGCAGAAGGTGATGGTCCTGGGTGTCGTCGGGTCTGACGGGCAGAAATGCCCCATCATCTTCATCGACGCCAACGAGAAAATCAACAGGCAGGTCTACGAGGGGCTCCTGGACACGCACGTCATCCCCTGGATCAAGGCGACCTACCCGGAGGGCAATTTTGTCTTCCAACAGGACGGAGCGCCCGCCCACAACGCCACCGCCATCCAAGCCAAGCTGACAGAGGAGCTCGGCGGGCCAGATCACTTCTGGCGGAAGGAGATGTGGCCGCCTCAGTCGCCCGACCTCAACCCGTTAGATTACAGCGTGTGGAGCGTTCTGCAGGATGAGGTCCAGGCCACTTCTCATCCCAACCTGGAGTCGCTCAAGGCTCGCATCGTGGCGGCGTGGGAGGTGCTGGAGGCGGCCTACATCATCAGGACCTGCAAGGGCTTCCGCTCTCGCGTCGAGGCCGTCATCGCCGCCGAGGGCGGCTACATCGAGTGAGCGGTTGGTGAAAGGATGTGGCTTGTTGTTCCCAGTCACTGTTACAACCTGTTGTTGAATATATATGAGCCAGTTGCATTTGTTTGCGAAAATGTTGAAAAGCGCCAGGACTTTCCGCGCACCCTGTAGAGTCACGACGCGACCACTCTTGTCCGGCTTTACTATAGGTATCACAACGGTTTCTCGCGATGACGACGAAAATGTGCTACCTTCTCACAGAAAGGGACGATGAGGGCAAACAAAGCACACGGTAGATGTTTCAACGAAACGTTGTGGATTTCGTCGGGCTCTTCTGATACAGTTCGCAGAGATCTCACCGCTAAAGTTGGTTCTGCTATGTTGAAGGTACGATTGTATGCGTGGTGCGTCGAAATGATGAAGTCCTCAGGCATTGATTCACATAGAGCTTTACATCGTATAAACTGGGGATCATCACCGATGTCTATGCTTCGTTTCGATACGGTCCCGCCAATATCGGGCAACATCTGCGGAGTGGATGACATCCTGGTCCGCTCTGTGCAGCACAAGATGGGTGCAGCGGAATGCACCGATTTAAAAAAAGCAAGACCACACTTGTGATGAGCTACGATTCAATTCAATTTATTCACGTATGTCCTCAATGCGATACGTTTGGCATCGGTGATGATTAGTCGTACTACCGCCCTCGCTTTTCCAAAAGCAATTCGGTTGCCTGCCATAAAACACTACTGGCTCAGGAACATCGGCGTGGTTTGCACTTGCACCCGACATTTCTCTCGGAGGGATACCACCAATCAGAAGAGCGCTACAGAGATAGGACACAATCACATGATATGTTCTTTAATTCGTCCTGTATAACTACTGCAGTTGGTGCGCCCTAAAATCCTAATAACTAACTAACTCTTCAGTTCGTCATATTTTCACAGTTTCATGTTTCTCACTCAAGCTTGAAGCAAACATAACTACTTAAATCCCTATGCTGAATTTTATTCTCCAATATCTTAAGAAAAAGTCGAGTCTACAAAGCATTTCCTTGTCACCTTACAGCAAATACCGGTGTGATTCTGACACCGCCGATGCTTTGCAATCAACCGCCTTATTGTTGCCGTGCTTCGACAGAACCCAGTCGGCGAAACATTGTTTAATTCATGCATCTAGTGGATCACCAGGGAAAAGCATCTTAGTTCATTGTTCTGAAGTCCAAATACTAAGTCCATCCACCGTTAACACATTCGCTACAACCACTATTCCCATCCATCCATGGATCTGCCACATCATCATTTAGGGATTTATCAGACATGAAGTACAAACTGTAACACTGAAAGCTTAAATATATATGCCGACTCCGCAGCCCACATTATCCGGAAAGCAGGGAAGCCGACCGCATTAGCTGCTTCAGTGACAAGTATTATGGATATTAATTTGCACCCTTAAAACGCTTAATCATTTCGAACAGACTAATCACACCACGTCCAGGCTAACCATACCAGAAATACCACATACGTGCATATACATACAAACACATGCTATAATGTTATATATATATATATATATATATATATATATATATATATATATATATATATATATATATATATATATATATATATATATATATATATATATAGATATATCTTCGCTTCTGAGAACAACAATCTTGCCCAACAGCCAGGTACATGAGAAGTACTGCAATTTTTGGTGCCGGCAACACTCCATCCCTTACTCACCCGATCGGGTGGCCGACACTGACGGCACCACCGTGTATGTTGACCTTGGCCGGGTCAAGGTCAAGCATCTTGATGTTTGCTAGGACTACAATAGCAAATGCTTCGTTGATCTCGAACATGTCCACGTCGTCCTTGCTGACACCTAACTGGGCGAAGAGCTGGCGAAGACAATCAATTATCACATAGTATCGCAGTACTATACATACACCAGGACAGCACAGAAGATTGGTTGGTTGGTTATTTGGGCTTAGGGGCGCATCGACTGCTTCGGTCATACAGCGCCCAGGCAGCACAGAAGAGGTGTTGGTGCAGAATGCCGATAAAACAAGACCGTTTTCAGTACACATACTTGGATAATAGAATAAACATATGTCCCATGCTTAAAAATCATGAGCTTTGTTGAATACATGGTTGACAACCCATCAGCTGAGGCATCCCGAAAGGTGGACAGCTCCATAACTAACCCAACAGACAAGTCTTGCGGCAATAGCCTTCTGCAGCCATCGCGGGCAGCGTGCTCACCTTCTGCGTGGCGAGCACGGGGGCTATCGGGAAGTCGATGGGGTCGCAGGCGGCGTCGGCGAACCCGACAACACGGGCCAGCGGGCGGCAGTTGTGGCGCGCGGCGGCGGCGGCCGTCATCAGCACCAGGGCGGCGCCACCGTCGTTCAGCTTGGACGAGCTGCCGGCCGTGATAGTGCCGTCCTTCTGCAGATGGGGGAAGTCAACAGTTGTAGGGAAGGACGCAGTTTTCACGCTCGAACATATGAACGCGATGGCTCGATTGCGCTATCATCAGTCACGACAATACGAGGACAGAAGGCGAGCACAACAACCACTACCAATAATGAATCCACCAATGCAATACTGTTACCTACTTAGTTTTAATGTATTATCTGAACAACTAATACATGGCATGATCGGACATTGTTAGCTACACATGGCAATGTTGTGAGAGTGGGTATCCCTGTAATTTGATAAGCTTACGATGTGATTCTCCGTAAAACATGAGTGTTTGCGATCCACTCTCCGGCATCTCAAGGTACACTGAACCTCTTCTGAAACAGAAGCAGTGTACACGGAAACTAAACAAAATACTGGGATTTTTAAAGTGAAACATACATTGGAGCTTTTTAAAAAATAAACATAACGTCCACAGACGATTCACGTCAATCAAAATTATGCAGCATAAGACATTCGTGTCTTGGCGCCTGTAAGATCAAAATGCCCAACGAAAAAGCAAATAACCAAACTACTTTGCTAACAATAGTCGACAAAGCTAATCATGACATACGGGTACATTGTTAGGGGTGTAATTATAGGTGTATTTGGGCGGACCATCGTTCCACTAGTTCAAAAAAGTAGTTGAAGTGGAGTGGTCTACCACACTCAATGTTCGTACACAATTGCGGAGTGTGTGGACGATATCAATAGCAGGGGGGGGGAGGTCGAGGTAAGTTGAGCAAATTTTTACTTGAGAGCCTTGAGCACATGTGGTGAAGAAGATTGTGAGAAGAAGATTGTATTCGTGCTCATATTCCGAGGTATCTCTTGAACACAAATAAATGTCATAATTTTTATGAAACAATTATAAATCAGTGATATTTTCAGGTTGTCCGACACATCACCTTTGTCTCAACTTGCCCCGGCTGTGGGGTAAGTTGATACCTGTGGTGGGATAAGTTGATCGCAAACCTTGTTTATGTAAGCAAATGCTGTAATGTAGGATAGTCATCCCGCAGGATCGAGATGAAGTCTAGAAGGGTCGCGTGTTGCAGCATCTCCCGAGAGTCCAATGACTGCACTTAATGCAATGTGCAGTTGGTGAAAGCAAATAAACTACAGTAAACAACAATTCACAGGCTTCAGAAGGACGTTGGTGCAACGCTTCGACGAGGCAGTTGACAGTAAATGTCACACGTTCTAAATTTAGAGGTCGACAGTCGGTTAATTTTGCAGGTGCGACCGCGCGGCGACAGGCAGCAGTGGGGTGTATTAAAGAGATGGGTCCCGACTGTTCAGCCGGGGGTCTTCCGGATTCTCAGTATCCCTCCTAGTCAGCTGACTACTGTTAAGACGATTCGTCAATTCATGACTGAACGACGCCCAGATGACGTATTTGGGGGTTCTATCTCTCTTGGAAGCTACACAACACATTCCCTCCGATATAACCTGGCGAGGCCTCTCAGCAACGAGCCGTCAGGTGACATTTCCCCGCCCCGCAGACGATCTCGCAAGGCGGCCGTCTATTGTTCGAGACTGGACTTTAGCCCACGTCCCGTCACAGCCACGGCGCGGACCAGTGGCGCGCCGCCGGCCCGCTCAGGCACGTGGGGGGGGGGGGGGTGGTACACTTACCTGGCAGCATTACACGAGACCAGAACATTACGGACTGTGCAATCATATAAATGAGACGGCCAAGGCAGTAGTTGCATGCACTACGCTACAATGACTACTGGGAAGTGTCACTTTTAGTGTTGCAGTCTTTCTACGGTCACCTTTTGTCACTTCATGTGTTCTGGTAAAAAGCCATGAAGCAATCAGAAAATAATTTGCAAAATATATCGACCTAGATTTCTCTGCCATTTTCTCTGGTGTTGTCACACCGTAGCTGATAATATAACCACCGGTTCAACGCCAATAGACCGAACAACAATTTTACGCCAATTTACTTGACGTTTCATGAGAAAAACATCCGCAGCATGCAACACACATGCAACACACCACTGCACAAGCGCGGATCATCTTACCTCGGTCGCGATTGCTCAACTAGCCACATACCTACCTCAATTAAAATATATGGCTACCCATCACCTGAATATCACAAGCCAAATTCGCCTGGATAGACTTCAAGATAAAACACATGCCGACAATTATATGCCATGTCTATCCGTTACAAATTGAAGACAAAAATAACAATTCCAAGTCAGGGAAAAATTACTTCAAACCTTAAAAAACATATTTTGTTCAAGACTAAACAAATATCTTCCACCCCTGGTCCCCGTTCAACCAAAATGAAGACATTTTCAAAGTATCGGCAGGTGGCTTGCAAGTTCTTATGACACAATAGCAGGTGAGATAATTGGGTGGCTGAACATACCTGGAGGCTCAACTAATCTCACTTTCCCCTATCGGTCGCCAGGGCCCGGTGACGCCGCTGACACGGACAAAGCTGCTCTGAAGTTCGACAATGAAAGTTGTCGCCATGGCCGGGCACTGATCCTCCAACATGGCTCAGCTGCCGCCCTGGCACGCATAGGCTGACTAGGTATTAAATATATGCAACTTACTTCGATTCAGCCATGTAATTTACCCAAGTACATTCAAAAACTTTTTTTTTTAAACAAAAAAACTTTATCTTTCAATAAATTATCCCGATAGCTACCACTCATCAAAAATAGATACACAATGTTGCCGACCATGAACAGCTTCGTTAGAACGGATCCATACTATGACTGCTTGCATCTACGTATTACCTGCAAAAGGCGGGTATTTTCCACCAGCTGCCCACACTCGTGGGGCGGGTGTCTCGCCGCTCAGTTTGCAAACCGATGCACGTTGGTGGCCAGGGTAATTGTGAGTGTGTTCGTCATCAGGAGGCCTACTATGGCAGTGTTAAAATATTGGTTTTTCATTAGGTGTGAGATGTGGAAATGAGCATAGAAGGATGTCGAAATTTGACATGTAATTAGTGTAATTTAAAATGTTTTTGATGTCTTTCAGACTAAAATTTGAGTTCATGGTGTAGGTGATTATGACTGGACCTTTATCATTTGTTTTAAGATTCATAATTTAAGAAAAGATGCATTATGGATAAGCAGAATAATAGCTATGATGAACTGGTTGGTTGGTTATTTGGGCTTAGGGACGCATCGACTGCTTCGGTCATACAGCGCCCATATGATGAACTGGTATTGTATCCCATATCACATAGGTCATCCCTTTACCCGAAATTGCATTGCAAAATGTTCGTGTAACACCATTCCATATTGAGGGTATGCACATGCCATTTATAAACGAGATAGTGTTACAAAGGAGACATAAATACTTCATATCACTGAGCAGGATGCTGATACTTCTTGGAGAAGGATGTCGATTGAGTGTTCAGAAAGTGGTATATTCAGAAAGTGGAATAATTAATCACTGAGCAACTTTGATACGCCTGCATATTCTATTCAATGTAGGGCTTCATTACTTGTTGAATAAGGACTTCAGGAGTGCTGGATGATACCGGGTTTCAGGATACTGGGCAGACTATCTGAAACAGAAGAGGCTCTGTGATACGGTTTCAGGAGATTTCCTGATCACAGGTCATTGGTGCACCCCAACTATGTCATATTTGAATCGTTGAAGGGGATCAGGATGTCTTCAGTTGAATTCATGTTGGCTTCATAATCAGCAGCCAGTAAGCAAATATGTCACAAAAGCCATAGACAGAGAGGTTGATTGAACTTTCATTAGGTGGTATTTTCCACCCATTTTCTTGAAAAATTTCACACTGTACTATGGCGACAACTTTCGCGAAATCAATGACATTCACAATCGGCAGCGCCATTTGTTGCGTGCCGTGATGCTCCAGCAGGCTCACGGCATGGTATATATTCCACTGGTTTAAGGCTTATGGCAGGACTGTGCAACTCTGGGAGAGGCTTAACAGAGCCATAACTCAGGCTTACGAACCGTCCCCAAAACAAGCCATCAGGAGCCTACACGAGGACGTTGACCGGGTCACCTGTCGACCCGAGCCCATCACCGCTGGCATTAATGACAACCTCAGTGTGAGCCAGAGGCCCATTAAGTCGCCATTATCCGAATGGAGAACTGCAAGTGCATTGACTTATGTGTCAGTCGGCTCAACTCCCCGCTACAACGCACCGTGCGCGGCCATGCGCCCAACACTTTCGACCCGTTCTGGGAACTGAACCTACCCACCCCGTCAAAGTTTGGACAAGTAAGCCTCAAGACTATATCGATCTCTTGACTAGAGGAAGTACTGGACGGAAATGAAAAGCCGATGTGTGGCAAGTGCCAGAATCACCAGAAGAGCACTGAGAACTTCTCAATCCAACAACCACTCACATTCTGGTGGCGCACCTGAAGCGCCTTTCGCCGCAGGAATGCCCGACAAGCTGAACACAGCCATAGGCTTTCCCACAACGGGTTCGACCTGTACGCTTACTCAGCGCACAACTACAAAAGCCTATATGTCGTGGCCGATCACTCCGGCTCGCTTCTCACTGGCCACGACGTGGCGCATTGCAAGCACTCGCACTCGTCCCCGTGGCACGAGTATAACGATTCTAGTGTGCGGTCTGCCCAGACGCGCACCTTCAGCAGAGACGCCTACTATTCTTTGGTGAAGCTGACTCGTCTCAGTGAAGTCGTGAAAGGAAATGTGTGCTAGACAATCATAAGTGTACTGGAGTTTCCTCGTTTTATTCCGGGTGCTGTCAGTCACCATTCTGGCATGGCAATGTGGATGTATGTATGTATGTGTGTGTGTGTGTGTGTGTGTGTGTATGTGTGTATGTGTGTGTGTGTGTGTGCTTGTGTGTGTGCTTGTGTGTGTGTATGCATGTATGTATGTATGTATGTATGTATGTATGTATGTGAGTATGTGCATGTATGTGAGTATGTGCATGTATGTGTGTGTGTGTGTGTATCATGTGTTTTTGTGATCATACAGCCCCAAATTGAAAAAGGCTAATAAACGTAAAATACCGTTATTATTTGAGAAAAACCTGAAGCCAACATCAGGCACTGCGAGCCTTGCTAAATAACGCATTGCACTGATAAGCTGCAGCACGATGAGTTCCTTGAACTTCGCAACTGACTGACAGGCGGCCAGAGCCAACGATCTCACCATAAAGGCGGTTCTAAGCTTGGGGAACTTGTCGAAGTTGACCTTGGTGTACTCTTCGTCCTCTGCGAGGACCTTGTCCGGCTTGCCCCGGCCGCCGGGCACCGTGACCGGACACAGCTCGGGGCCGATGGCACCTGTCGAGAAGGCTGCTGCCGTCCGCCGGTAGCTGGCCATGGCTGTCGACACAGACGTGGTCATCACACAACCGCCACAATCCGCCACAGACGTGATCGTCACACAACCGCCACAATCCGCCGGTAGCTGGTCATGGCTGTCGACACAGACGTGGTCGTCACACAACCGCCACAATCCGCCGGTGGCTGGTCATGGCTGTCGACACAGACGTGGTCGTCACACAACCGCCACAATCCGCCGGTGGCTGGTCATGGCTGTCGACACAGACGTGGTCGTCACACAACCGCCACAATCCGCCGGTGGCTGGTCATGGCTGTCGACACAGACGTGGTCGTCACACAACCGCCGCCGGTAGTTGGTCATGGTTGTCGACACAGACGTGGTCGTCACACAACCGCCACAATCCGCCGGTGGCTGGTCATGATTGTCGACACAGACGTGGTCGTCACACAACCGCCACCGGTAGCTGGTCATGGCTGTCGACACAGACGTGGTCGTCACACAACCGCCACAATCCGCCGGTGGCTGGTCATGATTGTCGACACAGACGTGGTCGTCACACAACCGCCACAATCCGCCGGTAGCTGGTCATGGCTGTCGACACAGACGTGGTCGTCACACAACCGCCACAATCCGCTGGTGGCGATATGTTGAAGGCATGTACGTCAGAATTAAGGCACGGTGGAACTGGTGACTAGTAGTTAATGCTGTGAATGTCCATGTACGTGAATGGAGAGAGCTGAAAGTCTGTCTTCATGAAGTCGAAACAAGTATATATTTGTTTTGTATGCTGAAAGAGGCAGATTTTTACACCTTTTTACACACGAGCTCGGCTGTTCAAAGTGGACGTTCGCTGTCGCCAGCCATTCATGCTTCTCACCGTACTCATCCTGGTCAACTCTGGTGATGCTGAGCTTGCGGGCAGTGTTTTCGCCACACTCGCCCATGTGGATCTTGTCGTACACATCCGTCAGCCCGTCGAAAACGATGCCGTCCTGTGGAGGATGTCACGAGAGGTTAGCTGGTGGCAGGCTCGGATGTCGAGGCAGGATAGCTGGTGGGAGGCCCGGGTATCACGGGAGGGCAAATGGTGGGAGGATAGGATGCCACTGGAGGCTAGCTGGCGGGACGCTCGGATTCCACGAGAGGCTAGCTGGAGGTATTCAGATGTCATTGGAGGATGGATGTGATATCGTTGGCCCACCGCCTATGAGGAACCTGCACTGTTGTTCTTCCCAGATGTTGTTGCTCTGTGTATGGCTATTTCCATTCCCAGCTGCTGCTGCCTTATGCATGACAATCTTGCAGTCACCTAGCGTCCGTTTCTGTTCCCCACATGATATCACCAGAGGCTCTACATCACACATTTGCGTATACCACGATAATGATATGAGACGAACCAACGGATCTAATAGGAATAGCACGACCATTCCGGTGGCAACATTTTCTCGCATTTGTAGTGAAGGTCCTTCTTCTAGGCTCGTGAACAGTCTAGGGTCTTGACCCGCGCGCCGCAATAACTCCGAAGGCAAAAATGATAAGTACTCTGCACGGTATATTGTGCAATAGATATAGCGAATATATGGTGACGATTGATTTCAATTGTAAATTTGGAGCCCGAAATACAGTTATTAATTTACGCACGCGATCGACAGCGGCAGGTCCGCGCGGCTCGACAGTCCAGACACGTCTCACAGCGGGGGTCTGGCCACCGCCCTGGCTCTACCACGACCGGAAGGCCAGGTACACGTCGCAGTTGCCGGGCGGTGTCCCGTAGAACGCTGACTCGGTTCCGACGAGGGCCGGTGACCGCGTTGCCGGCGCCGGACGGAAAAGTACGGGCGTGACATGTGCGGGGCATGGTAGGTCGGCTGATTTACTGCGGGCGGACGGAGGTGGCGGACGGAGGTGGCGGGCGGACGGCGGCGGCGGGCGGACGGAGGTGGCGGACGGAGGTGGCGGCGGGCGGGCGGAGGCGGCGGACGGACGGAGGCGGCGGACGGACGGAGGTGGCGGACGGACGGCGGCGGCGGGCGGACGGAGGTGGCGGACGGACGGAGGTGGCGGACGGACGGAGGTGGCGGACGGCAGCGGACGGACGAAGGTGGCGGACGGACGGCGGCGGCGGGCGGACGGCGGCGGCGGGCGGACGGACGGAGGTGGCGGGCGAACGGAGGTGGCGGACGGACGGAGGTGGCGGACGGCAGCGGACGGACGGAGGTGGCGGACGGACGGCGGCGGCGGGTCGCACTCACCACCAGCTTGATGCCGCCGTACGTAGTGGTGCCGCGCGCCAGATAGAACGGCACGTTCGACATGGACTCCATGCCGCCGGCCACCATCACCTCGTTGCTGCCGACCATCAACGACTGGCACGCCATCATCACCGCCTTCATGCCGGAGGCGCACACCTTGTTCACGGTGGTGCACGGCGTGGCGCGTGGCAGGCCTGGCACAGACACACACCATGCTTGACATCCTGCCACTGTGATACATTATTCGTGAAACATGGTGGAATATACCACTTTTCTAGCACTCCATCCACATCATTCACTAAGAAGTACCAACATCCTGCTCCTTGACGCTTGATTATGAAGTCTTCATGTCTCCTTTCTAGCAGTATCTCACTTATAAGTATCACGTCCATGCTTTCAAGACTAAATGGTGACACACGAATATTTCGCAATACAATTTCAGGTAAAGTAATTTATACAATGTAATATGGCATGCAATACCACCATATAGCATAGGGTTATTCTCCCTATCTCGAATTTAGCTCTTCATAAATTATGAATCTCAAAACAAATAATAAAGATCCAGTCATAAGTGCCTACACACTTCGCTCAAATTTGAATCTAAGACATGGAAAAGCATTTTAAATGACATCAATTCCATGGCAAAATTTTGACATCCCACTGACTTTGTTTCGACATCTCATACCTAACAAGAAAAAAAAATAAGCTCTGTCCTGACACCATCAGACACTCAACGGGAGTCGGTCAACTCGGCGCTGGACAGCCAGAAAGCTGTGCGATTTTTTTAATCCATAGGAACCGCCGAGGTAGTGCAATTGTCTCCCCACGATGTTCAACCCTTGTAGTGTGACAGGGGCCTCAAATTAACCCTCGCCCCCAAGGTAACTCTAAACATGCTCCGAAATATTACCTTAGAATACCCTTCCCCAATTCATAAGTGCACACCTTGTGTTGATAATTAGGCTACAGTATACTAAGCTCACGAAGAAAGGGAAGCTCATGTTGGCCTTCATCTCAATGTAGTTTTGATATCGATTGAACTTCATCATTAATTAACTGTTAATAAATATTAGAAATATAATTGGGTACAAACAAGTGATCACAAACATACCAAAAGAAAAGTTGTTATCCGACTGATCACCAGGTAGGGTGTGCCGAACCGGAACAATGCGATCATTTAGCAAACAATAGTGATCGCTCTCAGCAGCTCAAACTATAAGTAGTTTTCACCTATCATGAAGAGAACATTCTAGAGCACCCACCGGCAAACAGGGCAGCCTGCCGGGCCGGCGCCTGGCCCGAGTTGGCCGTCAGCACGTTGCCCATGTACACTTCCTGCACGGCGGCTGGCTCAATCCCGGCACGCTCCACCGCCGCCTGGTGAAACGCACAAACTCAGTTTACAGTGCCGGCTGCTAGATGTCAGCACCAGCGAACATTTTCAAGAGATCAACAGTGATTTTGAATGGGTGACACCATTTCCATTCGCACATAAACAGGTGTTTCCTAGCACCATTGGTTTGAACTGCCATACATTCTGGCCGGATATATGCTTGGTGTAAGAATTTGCTTAAGTTTGTTGCAAAGATAAATGAAGTATTATTCACACAACCCATCACATACCTTGGCTGACATTTCAAGTGAACACTTCAAGTCAAGTGAACATTTTACTGGTCAACTTATAATTCGATTGTGCTGGAGAGAGCAGCCTAGTGCTGTGCAGGCGGCCGCAAATGCACCTTGACGGCTACGGAGCCAAGCTGTGTCGACGACAGTGGCGACAGAGCGCCCATGAAGCTGCCCATGGGCGTACGGGCCGCACTGCAGATCACCACCTCGCTCAGACCGGCGCCGGTGCTGAAGCCTCGCGACAGCACCGAGATGGTCTGTGGAGCGCCGTCGCGTCCGTCAGACATGCAGGTATTTCAGCTGCACTTGTCAGACATGTAGGCATTCCAGCCGCCTGTCATGGATGTGGTATTGCAGCTGCCTGCCCCAAACATTGAAATGCTGACATTGACATTGAAACCACCTGTCATACATGTGCTGCACCTGTAGACATGTGGCATTGCAGCTAACTGCCAGACATGTGATACTGCAGCTACCTGTCAGAAATGTGACATTGCAACTGCCAGTCAGCCACCTAGCTGCCGCTGATGCGTCCAGAATGCATAAGCCAGTTGTCAAGTCGCTTTCAGGGGGGGGTTCAGGCTAGCAAATAAAAAATGCATGCACTGTTTTAAAATGAATGCATTTTTTTTCAAGTGAACCCTTTTTTCTTGAACTGCACACAGGATATACAATTCATCCTCCAGACCAGTTCAAACCGGAGAAAATCATTCTGCTCAAAGCACAGGTAACCCACAAAATTGATGCCTGAATTCAGTCATTGTTGCTACAGTTCCCGAAGGCATAAAGGCATAAAGATATAAAAGATATGTGCAACTATGAGCCACAAGGGCCCTTCTTGGTTGCACTGTGTACACTCAACCAGCTGCCCACCAAATCCGTCGATCGGCCCTCCCTGTAATCCTGAAAAGCAAGCTCTCTATTCTTATGTTTGTCTATGCTGCTTTTAAAGACGTTCAATGTGCTGCGACTTACAATAGTTTCTGGCAGCTGGTTCCAGTGTTCTACTACCCTGTTGGTGAAGAAAGACTGTCAACCTTGTTCTTCTGTGGTTAACTTTCATTTTGAATTGATGACCTCTAATTGCATAATTTCTGTCAAATTCAAACATTTCCCCAAGATATCCCCTCTCCAGACCATGGACAAATTAAAAGACCTTGATGAGATCTCTCAGCCTTCTATATTTAAGTGAAAACATATTTAATTTCTTCAAATTTCGTTTAATTTCGTTTAATTTCGAAGAACTCTCATTCTGTATCCAAAGGCACTATTTAGCGCCGGAGGTTGGTCGGCCATGCGGCTCTGGCATGCGGCGCGACTGGCGTACCCTGGAGCCGACCGCCTGCCGGCCCACTGGTGCCACAGTAGATGCCACATTGGCCACACTCGCGGACACCGGAGCCGACCGTCTGCCAGTCCAATTGTGGCACATAGATGCCACACTGGCCATACTCGTAGACAATGGAGCCGACCGTCTGCCGGGCCACTGGTGCCACAGTAGTTGCCACACTGGTCACACTCGCGGACATCGGAGCCGACCGTCTGCCAGCCCACTGGTGCCACAGTAGATGCCACACTGGTCACACTCGCGGACATCGGAGCCGACCGTCGGCCAGCCCAATTGGGCCACAGTAGATGTCACACTGGCCACACTCGTAGACACCGGAGCCGACCGTCTGCCGGCCCACTGGTGCCACAATAGATGCTATACTGGCCACACTCGCGGACACCGGAGTCGACCGTCGGCCAGCCCAATTGTGGCACAGTAGATGCCACACCGGTCACACTCGCGGACACTGGAGCCGACCGTCCCCGGCCACGCCGGAGTCGACCGTCGGCCAGCCCAATTGTGGCACAGTAGATGCCACACCGGTCACACTCGCGGACACTGGAGCCGACCGTCTGCCGGCCCACTGGTGCCACAGTAGATGCCACACTGGTCACACTCGCGGACACTGGAGCCGATCGTCGGCCAGCCCACTGGTGCCACAGTAGATGCTATACTAGCCAGCCCAATTGCGCCAAAGCAGATGCAACACTGGCTGGCCATGGTTGGTTGTGGCTTCACGACGCACTCAGCAGCCGAGACCATGTGGCGTCGCCTGCCTCTCACCCTGGCAGGAAGGGCGGGCACCACGAAGAATCGAACTGTGTATCTCTGGCATGCCAGTCACTCAACTTAACCAACGAGCTACCGACGCCGACTGACCGGCCGTGTGGCACCAACTGAGCAGAAGAGCTGCCTGACGGAAAGGACCATTGTACACCGGACCATCTATGCTAGCTGGAGAGCATTCAATGTGATGTGTTCACTCGTGAGGAACGTGGCAAATATTCGCCATGGGCGCCAATTTAGGCAAAGGCAAAGTGCATCGGCATTGGTGTTCAGTGTCAAAACTGGATGCATTATTGCCAAAATTGGAATGTGTTGAATATTCTGCAAGTATCCCAGTGCAGTGCACTCTGCTGAACTGCAAGGAACATTAGTGTTTGCTTCAGAAAAAAACACTGCATTTTCTCTAAACTTGAACCCAATGAGCAATAGCCAATGACTACTAATTATGTCATCAAAGGATGTAACTTCAAATTACTCTTTGATGACCAGCACTTGTATTGCCTTGTGTATGGTTCTATAGCTGATAGATTTTCAAACACTTTGACCTTGATGATTTACAACTGTCTCCAGCATAATTAGTTGCATGCACTAGAACTTCATGTTGTCTTTGGTACACTTTGCATACTTTATGGATGTGAATATCTTTCAATTCTCCATCATCATTCAAAAAATGTTCCTAGACATCAAAATATGTGCATGTATGCAAAGTTTCCAAAACAGTCATTGCATGCATGCTGGGGAGGGGGCAGGGAGACAGACATAGCCCCAATGATGTACCAATGATTGAGGACAGCTGAGCCCCTGCCACCACCCATGCTGGCACTTATGCAAATTATTTCCAGGTAAGGAGATTACAACTACTTACAGCATTGGCACAACACAGGTTCAACACTAATTTTGCTTTCCTGTCCCTGCAACATAACACCACCACTTTACAATAATGTATACCCATAACAAATAAATATATAGCAAGACATCAAGGAGCATCGATCATCTAGTCATAAGTAAGTTAAATTGCACTTGTCAATTGGGCCAGAATGGCAATACTATAGACAAAAATCATGGCACAAAAACTACAGGATACCAATAAATACATGCCTTGTATAGTTGATACTCTTTTCCCATTTTGAACACAATTGTAAGGCTGGTGCCTCTTCACTTCTTTAGCACCTGAAAAATTAATCAGCATTAAGCACAATGTTGCAGCAGAACAATTCAACAGAGGAATGAAAATGGCTGCATTCACAACCAGGCATTGCAGGACATGAGGTAATTTGATCATCCTGTCCTTTATGCAGTAGCCCTCATCCGAATAACCTGAGCTAACTGACTGTATTTCCATCAAGGGAAGTGTGTTTTTAATTTGGTGGGGCAGTTCTGATTTTTCTCCATTTTTCCAATCATTACACTGGATATGAGGGACCAACAGTGATTTTGACAAAATGACTTGAATGGTACCATTTTTTGTGAACAAGTGACTTGTAAACCCATTGCATTCACATCATTTGTGCTTATGGGTGCATCAACTGGGTTGGTCATACCAAAAATAATTTGCTTTATGGAGGGACAATGTGTGTAAAACTTGTCTGGCAAATACTGCAAAGCACAATAATAGCAAATTGTTTGATTTTCTATCTCATAGCCTCATATTAAGCATGGGAACTATTGAGGGTCCAAGCCAACATGAAAAAGTGATCAAGATCCCTATCAGTATAGACACTGACACCAAAACCAAGCAAGGGTTAGGTTTTGTTGGGTTGGATTATTCTTGATTGTTTACTTCTATTTTGTATCCTATTTTTTCTTTAAAACATCCAACAATAAGGAAAAAAACATTTTCTCCAAAAAGCTTGTTAGGCTAGGTCAGGTTTGGTTAGGTGTTTAATATTGAGCATCTGAAAATAAAATACTTGCAGCTTTTCAAATTCTGGTTGTTTTTCTCCAGAGGGAGATTATGCAAAGTTAGGTTGTCATGTTCCATTTTTAACATTAACTTTTAAAAGTTAATGTTAAAATAATAAAAGTAATAAAAGTTACTTTTATGCTGTCACCTAACTCAGTCCCTTTTTGGCAATATTTTGCTCACAACCTAAAAAGCAAGCATTTTCACAGTAAATGAGTGGTCCATCATCTTAGTCAGATTCATAAACATTGCCTTGGAATGATAAATTATAAATAATTCAGCAAACATCCTTAAAACACAAACTTAAATTTTCTCCCCCCCCCAAAAAAAAGTGCCATCACTAGGTGGACCTATGGGATCATATACAATGTGTTTTTGACTCCGGGGGAAGGGGATTTGAAAAGCATGTTGGTGATTTCAAAAGCAAAAAAAGGACCAAGAGGGACGGACACACAGCTGAACATAGCCCAATGTCATCATTAAAAAAAAGTTATCTGGTGCATTTTGCTGCATCCCTAAACATAAGCAAATGATGGAAGTTGTATTAAAATATCCATATCTATTAAAGTATGATGGCTGGGTGACCTTTTTTGGAGGTGTCCTCACTTGACATTCAATAATTTGACCAGATGACCTGATCACAAAGTGTTAACATGACATAACATTGTGGTAAATGTCTTAAAACACTTTTTGTTTTTTATTTTTTCTACTCTTTCTTCAGAATACTATGCTTATGATGGTGACCAAGATGATGGGACTACTTAATTTCTTTGTAAATAACTTTTCTTATATTTTTTTAATTGAAATACTTTTATCCTAAAAAACAACTAGACTAACCTAACCAAACCTAACCCATTTGTTTCCTTTATGGAGGAAAATGCATGTGGAAACTTTTCTTCTGACCACCTTAAAGAAAAATAATGACAGTTTCAAAAAGAATTGTCCCAAGAAGTTTCAGGTTCTTTCTTATTTCAAAAGAAGCTCAAGTTAGATTAGATTAGACTGGGTTAGGTTACATATTATTTTTTTAAATTTTTCATAAATTATATTGCTTGACATTTGTCTACATATATCTGTAGGTGTCTTGCTCCAAAAATAGATTGGAGTAGTCTAGGTTAGGTTTTGTTGCATTTTTCACATTCCTTTTTATGCTAGCTTACCTAACTGATCCATTTTGGCATTATTTTGCTCACAACCTAGAAAGTATGCCTTTGCACAGCAAAACAAGTGGTCCCAACACCATAGTCACCTTCATATACATGGTATTCAAAATAAATTTTTTTTAAATCAAAACCGCTCTTGAAACACTTACCAAAATTGACATGGGAAAAGCATGGCAAATTTAGGCTTCCATATTAAACAATTTGAACCTGTAGAAGTTTGGCCAAAACCTCTGGGAAATATGGCGCACCCCGATCAATCGCTTAATTTCCCTCCCGCATTATGATATATCAAACCAAAATCCTTTCATTATACGGAGTGCTCGCAGATGAGAAGAACATAAAGGAAATGCATACATCCCCAGTAAAGCATAGGCAACTTATACAATGAAGAAACGCCCAGCAAAAACCAATCCCTTACACACACGAATACCGCAAGAACTCGGGGCCTGACGACTATTAATGTCATAGTGCACTTAGTACCCAGTAGTACACATCCCCACGACTATTAACATAATTGACGTAACAGGTATCACCTCCGACGTAACGCCGAGCCAAATTTCCACCACCTCGTGTCATGGAAATGTGCTGACTTTTGCCTTCTGATTAAGTTTCTTAATTCGTATCTGCTAACTACATTGCACAGCATATGCTGGACACGGCTAATTTTGTCAATTTATCTTTGATATTTTCATTTACTAATTCGTACTCGCATCCGAAAATTCTAGTTTTGGTATGCTCCAGATTCATCACGAAGTACGCATGCGCAGAAATAAATGCTTGTTATGTTTCAAGCTTTTGAAGCTTGCATGGCATCGAATGTTTGAGGGAGGCTCGATTGTCTAGTTACATACAACGAATCAAACAACTACATCGTAACTCATCAATTAAATTTCAAAAAGTTACGTTAAGTTTTAGGCCAATGGTAGGAGAGCATTCTTCTTCTGCGATTTTTTTTTACAGGGTTTCCCATCGACTCGTATTTGCTACATTTCCACGTCTTGCGCTGAAGTCTAAACCTGGGTACAAAGTAATCGCTAACTTGTATCAGTTTGAGGTCACAGTGAACTATATTAGGGGCCTTGAAGTGAGCCTTGAATTTGCCCTTAAAAAAACGCTTCTTCATAAGCAAATATGAATAGCTTGGATTTAGAGTTAAATTCGCGGATTGAGGTCATTTATGAATTCTTCTTTTTTTAAATTCGAATACAATGTTTGTGAATGTGCTTGGCATGGTGTGACTACTCATTTCCTCTGCAAATTCATACTTTTCAGTTGGGACTTGGGAGATAAAATGGCACAAAAAAACATGAGTCTTGGAGTAAAATATAGCATAAAGTAATGTTAAAAATATAATCATAGCATGACCTAGCATTCAAAATGAAGAAATATTGTAATATAGCTGAACCTAACATGGCCTAACCTTTCATGCAATTTTGGAATTCATTCTTCCAGCACAAAGTGTATGGATGTGACTAAGATGCCACTTACTTTCTATGCTTACTTTTCAGGTTGTGAACAAGATAATACCAAAAAGGTGCCTTGAGTCAGGTAGCAGCATATTAAATGTAAAAAATACAATGCATACTCAACATAATACCTAGCATAAACATAAACAAACATAAGCATCAACCTAGCATAGCTTAATCTCCCTTTGGAGAATGAGAAACAATATAAGTGAAATTAGGGAAAAGTTCTTGCAATATATTTTCTGAAACTTGAACTAACAATCTAGCATAGTCCAAGGTGACAATTGAGGAATGTGACAATTTTGAGCAAAAATTGACTTAATTTCCTGTGAATAATTGAAACATTTTGTGATTTAATGAACCTAAACTAGACTGACATAACCAAGCTTTACCACTTTGATTGCTTTATGGAGGAAAATGTGTGTAAAGCCTCTTCTTTCTGCCACCTTGAAGCAAAATGACACCTTTTTAAGTTGGAAATTTCTAGATTATTTGTTCTCAAATGTGTTCAAGTGAAAAAGACCTAGCCTTATGTAACGAAGCCTCAACTGTTTTTGGATTTAAAAAGCTCAATTAGAAAAGGAATTTTCAACAAAGAATGTTTCCAATTATGAAAAAATCCCCTAACATAACCAAATCTAACCCTTTTGTATGTGTCCTGGAGATGAACTGAGTGCAAGGCTTTTCTTGTTACCTTGAGCTGCAATAATCTTGGTTAGGCATGATCAGCTTTTATTATTTGTAATATCTTGCCAAAAATAATTCTTCATATTTTTATCAAAAAGCATGTTGGGCTAGGTTAGGCTGTGCAGTGCTAAGCTATATTATAACACTTCTTTTTCAACCATTATTTTGTATGCTATACTGCCAACCTGCGAGCCCTGCTTGTTGTTCATTTGCTTGTCAACTGGCAAAGTATTTGCAGAGGAAATTAGTGGTCACATTGCCTTGATCATGTTCATAAATATTTCAAAAGGAAGACAATTACAAGAATCCCTGAAACAACTTGAAACATAAATTAACTTGGTTGCTTTTCTTTCAAGAAGTTTTCATTTGCCAATATAATCAGTAATTTTGCATTTGAAGTTATTTTTAATTTCTCAGAATCTATTTTTTCTGATTCAATGTTTATTAATTTGGTTCAGATGATGAAACAATCATCAACATCATCATCACCATAACACATTTCCATGCCTTTTGTACCATCTTGATTATTTAAAAAAATAATTTGAAGAAATCAAGTTTTTTCTTCTAAAGATCAGTATGCTAAGTGGTTAGGTTAAATACTTTTATGAGTTCAGGAGGTTGAATATGAATACCTTAAGATGACATGACCATTCATTTGCACAGTAAATGCAACTGAAGATTTTGAGATTGGTGATGTTTCCAATGCTTCCAAATGATTAGCATAATTCAGCTAACCAAACTTTAGGCTTTGAAACCAAAAATCATAACTTTCAACATGGAGCACAAAACTCCATTGTATAAAAATGCTTCCCTTCACTCTATCACCCTCTGACATTTTCAAACCACACATACATGCAGTTGTTCTCTTGTCTGATTCTCTTACCTGCTACACCAATCTGAGTACAAGGAATCCCACCTACCTGGTGGGATTCCTTGTACTCAGCTTGGCAAAGACTCAAGATGGCAATTCGAAGAAAGCTGCCATGCCTATTGCTGCTACACCACTATGGCTGATTGTCTCATGCTGATGGGCTGCACCTCAGTTCCTAAAAGATGCCCTGTGCATGATATAAAGAGCTGCAGCTAGAGGAGGAACTGATGCCATCTCACCACTTCAGGTTCTAATTGGCATCCTGTGCACACTCAGTGCTTCAGCCAAATTAAGGAACCCTTATCGACTCACCACCTCAGGCTATAATATATGACCTGCATTGAGTGTCAGGGGCTTCAGCTAGACCGAAGAACTCCCCTGCTTGCTGCATCTCAGGTTCCAATGGACGCGTCGAGGCGGAGTGCGTCTGACTCGGGCAGTCCCGCTCTGCCTCCGGATGCCGCCTCTCCGTCGGCCGACGCTGCCCGCGGCACCAGCGGCGGCCGAGAGACGAGTTCTCCGGACATCGGACCTCCCGCGGACGGCTCTCCCCACAGCCAGAGGCAGCGTCACGACTCGACACCCGTGCCGGCGGCGGCCTCTGACGCCATCCGGCGCGTGCAGGCGCCGCCCGCCGGCCCACCCGGTCCCAGTGACGTCATCTTTGTGACCGGGTTCGGCCCGTTTGGCGAGCACTCGGTCAATGCCAGCTGGCAGGCTGTCAGCTACCTCCATCAGCTGGACCTGGCCAATGTGCTCAACGTCAAGTTGGTGACCGAAGAGGTAAGTTTTGTCTGCCAGGTCCAGTGCACACTGCTTGTGTGCACTGCACTGCATCAATGCAGAGGACGTTGGTGAATGATGATTATCCGGCAAAATATTATGGAGATCAGTAATCTAATGCCAGCTTTGAAAGGTTGCCATCATGCTGTACTGTGTCGCCACTTCTTTGGCACATGAATAGACTGTTGCAGACTGCATGCATGGGTTATCTTTATTGGCCTTGCATGCAGCATGGGTTCAGGTACTTTATTCACGAATTATCCAGCAATTAGCACCATTTAAATAACGGACATAGTGCACAGAAACTAGTACAAAATGTCTTGCTCTTGCACAGTATCCTGAAATAACGACGCACGGTAGGTGAACACGAACAGTTTCCGGAAACATATTTTGATGTCCCAAAGCTGACCTACTGAATTGCTTTGCATGAAATGTAATTACGTCCAACTTCAACATGTAACACCAATTTCACCACACTGTATTTTCATGTCAATGTCATTAAAATTATTATTCAGAACAGTGATTTCACACACTGAGGTAGTGTTTACTTCAAAATTGTCTACTTCTTTTGACACAACGATTGGTTTTAAAATGCTTGCCTTGAAATGCTATCCTTCACTCTACGGAAATATAAGGTACAGGGTATTGCTGTCGAATCACCGACTTCTAAACGAAAAGCTATATTGCATGTTATTTACCTTAAACGTTCGCAGCCATGGTTGGTTGTTAATAACGATGATTATTTTATCGTCGAAATAAGCGAGATAAATACACGGAAATGTGCAAATGTGCTGTGCAGTAGCATGATATGACTGCTAATAAGAAAAATGCTACTCCAAGATTCTCATACTACATTACTTCAAGCACAAACACTTTTGCGGACTTTATGCTTAAGCGATGTCGCGTACCAATTTTTGCATTAGTAGTTGAGTCGCGTAACAGCAGTCTGCGGACATTCTTTTAGCATCGGAAGTGACCTCTGGGGAATTTTCGTATAATCGTGTGAAGAAGTGTTGTATCTTATGCGTTTTTATAAGTAATCATGCTGGTTAGAAGTGAAGCCATTTTTACATTACAAGTAATGCCATGCACATGCTGAAGATCTGTCACCAAGCCATGGGATGGGGGATCCAACCCCTTATGTGCAATACATATTTTCAGATTAAATCGGGAAAGTGACAACTTAGCAAACCAGGGACTCTAACCCCTCTCCGAACTTACACAGGATCTCCAGCCATGGTCGGGTAGACGCTTGTCCATTGGAAGTGTTATGTCCATGTGGTCTGGCGTAAAAGCGTTTACGACTCTGGTGGGAACCTTGGTGGGCGATGGGAGGTGGAAACGTCGTGAAGATTGGAGTTGGGAGTGAGTGAGCGAAGGTTCATCCAGTTCAGAGTGTGTGAGTCAACATCGGCGCCTCACTCAGTAAAGCTCAGGTAGAAGTATGTAGTGATAGGGAGCATCTAAACTCATAAACACTATAATACTAAATAGATAACGCCGTGGCCCGTCAGGACATACTTCAAGTAATGAATGAACCTAATGTCGATACAACTGGGATGAATAGCCTAGGGGTTAGTTGCTCGTCTCACAATCGAAAGGTTGTGGGTTCGAGTCTCACCTGTCGCTACTCTTCGCCCGCGACCAATCGGCGTGAGAGATTGGCGGCGCTACACGACTCAACGGTCGATGTGTCGTAAAACCAATAACCAACCAACTAATGTCGATACAACACAGCTAACTGCACCAGTGTATTCCCTTGGGTATCTGGGCATTCCCCCTTGATATATTCTGCTGTCGTATGTGTTAATACTTCATAACTGGATGTGAGAACCGAGACGTGCTTCCAAAGAGGACTTCATATTTGTTGACTTGAAGTCATGCATTCATGCAATTTTAGGCAGAATCTGTATATGAAGGATGGCCTGACCAGCTATGTTGAGAGCAGTTACGTAATTTGTGTAGAGTGCAGAGCCTTAGACCAAGGCGTCAAAACCTGTCACGACATCGAAAGAAAACTACAAAATGACACGTATAACATGCATTGAAATGTTGTGAATACCATTCTTCGGCACAACTTTTCCGAACGTAACGTCCGCATGCCTGGTGAAGGGGTTAGCATTAGCTATTCCAGTTAAATGCTATCGGATTTCACGAAGACAACTCCAAATTTAGGCCATGTTTCAGGAAGTCATCACAAATATCGGCTTCCCGGGCATTGGCTTCAACTTGCGTCACCTCCGTAGATGCTAATCGGGATCCATATATGATTGCGACATGGTTCTGCAGCTACCACCCAACAGCCATGTGGCTTTGCTTTGTCTCTTGTTGAAGTGTGTCTGTTGTGGTTGCGTCAAGGAGGCGCTGGCGTAGCGTCCCTGCCCGACCGGCCGCCCTGTGGCCATGTCACCTGATCTGCCTCCTGGCCGCAAAGCTAAGCGCATCGCCGTGCCGCAGGTGCCCGTGCAGTACGAGTACGTGTCGCGCGAGTTGCCGCGCCGCTGGCGGCAGCTGCGGCCGCGCCTGGTGGTGCACGTGGGCGTGTCCAAGCACACCACCTGTCTGCAGCTGGAGCGGCGCTCCTGCAACGGTCCGTACAGCCAGTGCGACGTGGCCGACCGGCTGCCGGCCGAGCGGCGGTGCGTGGCGGCCGGCGCGGACGCGCTCTGCACGCGGCTGGACCTGGCGCGCACGTGCCGCACGCTGGCGGCCGCCGCCGCGCCCGTCGGCGCCGCCGTGTCGGACGACGCCGGCCGCTACCTGTGCGACTTCATCTACTACACGTCGCTGGCGCGCGACCCGCGCCGCGCCGTGTTCGTGCACGTGCCGCCGCTGGACGCGCCGTACACGGCGCGCCAGCTGGCCGTCAGCCTGGCCGAGGTGGTGCGCGACCTGTACCGCCAGGTGCTGGAGAACGACCGCCGGGAGGCCGGCGACGGCGGCGGCGCCGAGCCGCGCCGGGAGCAGTGACGGGGCGAGGGTCGGCCCGTCATCGGTGGTGCGACGGTCATCTCACCGCGGTGCTGAAGTGGGTGACCCCGCCGTCAACAGGCTACTGTCGGCGGCCGACTGATGGAGGTGACCCCGCCGTCAACAGGCTACTGTCGGCGGCCGACTGATGGAGGTGACCCCGCCGTCAACAGGCTACTGTCGGCGGCCGACACTAGTGCGTGGAGGTGACCCCGCCGTCAACAGGCTACTGTCGGCGGCCGACACTGGTGTGTGGAGGTGACCCCGCCTTCAACAGGCTACTGTCGGCGGCCGACACTAGTGTGTGGAGGTGACCCCGCCGTCAACAGACTACTGTCGGCGGCCGACACTAGTGTGTGGAGGTGACCCCGCCGTCAACAGACTACTGTCGGCGGCCGACACTAGTGTGTGGAGGTGACCCCGCCGTCAACAGACTACTGTCGGCGGCCGACACTGGTGTGTGGAGGTGACCCCGCCGTCAACAGGCTACTGTCGGCGGCCGACAATGGTGGAGGTGACCCTGCCGTCAACAGACTGCTGTCGGCGGCCGACACTAGTGTGTGGAGGTGACCCCGCCGTCAACAGGCTACTGTCGGCGGCCGACACTAGTGTGTGGAGGTGACCCGGCCGTCAACAGGCTGCTGTCGGCGGCCGACAATGGTGGAGGTGACCCCGAGATATATTGCTGCGTGTAGGGCGTCTAGTAGTGCGCAGGGTAGGTAGGAAAATGCTTGTACCATTGCCAGGCCGGCTGTGCATGCTATGCGATATAGTAGTGTTCGGGTAACATTGAGTCGTATATTACTGGGAGCCAATGCAGTTATATGTGATCGTATATTGGGTGCAGATTGAAGGAGCAGATGTATGTAACGGTGTGCAGACCAGATTTTAGCTGTCTTCATTTGGTGATGTACTCTAATGAACTGATGGTTTTGTGTGCCTTTTGGAGTGCTCCACACACCGCATGTGTGCACTTCACCGTCTTGCCGTAAAATGTGATCAGCATGCAGCATTGCGATAATGAACATGAATGGGCGCTGCATGACCGACGCAGTCGATGCGCCCTTAAACTCCAATAACTAACTAATAATGAACATGAAATATTCAATTTCAGTGTTGCCGGAACTGCTAACAACTGCGCTTATGAAGCGAATATGGTCATGCTTCCGTGTGCTTTTCGGTATTCTTTTACAATACTGAATATTGTCCTGCATTCCAGTCTTGTCTTGCAAAAGCTGCCAAGCCGTTTGCTAACCTCTATTGGGTTAGCGCATTGGCTTTGCGTCCGCTGGTACTGGCGGCGCCCCTCCCCTACTGTTGGCGTGTCGGAAGTGAACCCGCCAGCTGGTTCACCGGGCCACTTCCCATCATTATCAAGGTATTTCCATTTTCATTCGGATTGCGTGGTATAAAAAAACCGCGCGAGAAAATGTGAACTTCTCTGTGGAACCTTCGGTGTTCGAAATAAAAGCCATAAAGGTGGTATCAAGTGGATATGTGCCTGGTTGTTCAAAAGTGGAAGTTGATTGGGCAGGTGATACATGGACCGAAAAATATTGGTGTGTTTTGGGATAAGTCTAATACAGCACGTTTGTTTTATATGCCCGCCTATAATTGGACAATTCCAGTTAGTGATTTATAAATGATGCACAATGTGCTTGCCTTCTCGATCAGCGAGAGCTGTTCAGGCCCTGTGCTGCCCCTACCTGTCGGAGGCTCCAGCTAACTACTACGTGAGTGGATTGGTCGACGCTCATTATGACGTTATATGCCGTCATGCTGGTAAACACCGGCTTGTGTGTTGCAGCTTACACTTGTCGGTAAGTATTTGCATTACTTCAAAATACAAATTGACCATGTGCAGGATACCAAGAAGTTTCTTACCTGCAAGGAGGTGGGATTGCTCTGTCTATTTGTTCAGCAGTCGCAGTGCACACGCGACATTTATTGCTGGAGATGTGAGATCACTGAGGAATCCAGGCCTGTAAAACGACTATATCATGAATGTTTTACCATCCAAGACGTTCACTTAACAACTATTATCTTCTCATCAATGGGAGGCTGAGTGGTGCTGTTGAACAATAAAATGGTGCAAATGCATTGTCCTGGTAAAAACGGTCTTGTCTTGCGGTCTTGTCTCTGTCTTTCGTTCCAGCAGCCGCACTATTGTGGGGCAGGTGTGGCCCATCACCAAGGTTGCTGAGATTTAGCATGAAGCTACCTGCGTTGACTGGAAAGAATGGCATAAAACGCCACTTTTCCTACGAACTTCACACCTGCATTCAGGATTTGCGTTGCACTTTACTAATATTGTTGTGCTTAGGTTAATGCTAAATGAGGTACCACAAAGTGCGGAAATATAAATCATTCGGATATCGGAAGCAAAGTGAAAATGATCTTTCCGAATTTGATTACCAGAAAGTTATTGTCCCCAAATCATAGAATGTCAAAATACAAATCCACCATGGCAAACTATATTATGCTGAACAACGTGGACGAGCAGCAACAACCTGCCTCGGTTCGCGTCCGCTCCATCGCATACCACTGGAGAAAACTCCACTTCATCACTTCCATGTATTGATTCGCACCACAGCTCATCACGAGACGACCGAGCTACACCCCAACGTGCCGGCTGCCCGGAGTGCCAGTGCCGCTCACTGGGGCGGAGCTCGCCACGTGACGATTGAGCCGCACTCCGACGTACCCCTGGAGTGTCAGTGCAGCTCACTACGCAGCGAGCTCCGCGCGGTCGCAGCGGCGGCCCGCACGTCTCGCCTGGTGTTCCAGCAGAGCGCTCACAGCACGGCACGCCGCGGACACAGCACACTCGTGTCCATGCTCTGACAGTGGCGGCCGGCCGGCCGGCCTGTGCCCGGCAGCCGTGTCGGAGGCGGTCCACCCCCGGTGCCGGCCGGCAGGGGACGCGGCCGCCTCCACTCTGCGGCTGCGGCCCTCCGTGAAAGACGCCATCGACACCGAATACACGTTCGCCGGCTCTACACTGGCAGAGGCGCGTGCACGCCACGACAGGCGCGCTTTGGGAGCGCAAGTCCACCGGAACGGCGCACCAGTCGCCGGTCAATGTCGCTCCAGCCATCTGCGCGCTCTCGCTGCGAGTTCGGCCGCGGCCCACGAGACGACGCCGCTGGCGTTGTACTACAGGGTGCAAGTCATCGCCACGTGTTATCACCAATAATATCTGCTGTTGGCTCAGTGACGCAACACCAGCGCCACCGCACTGCGTAGCACTCGACGGTCGGCACCGCGGCTCGTCCAATCACAGTGCAGTCTCACTCTCTCCGGCTCCGGACGGCGGCGAGTGACGTCATAGTGACGTCATGGCCGGCGGCCTGGCGTACGCCTTGGGGATGAAGCCGTGCTTGCGCGACTTTGGCGAGTACGCCCAGAGCCAGCCGTCGACCGTCTGGTTGTTGAGGTCGGCGTAGATCCAGTCGCCCCTCCGCACCGACAGGTCGTCCGGGGCCTGCGCCTGTGGGCGAACACGGTGCGTCAGGCACGTGAGTGTGTGGGTGCCGGGGGCCCAGGTAAGGAATGAAACAGGTAAATAGCAATGTACGCACAATTATCTTGAGCATATATGAGGTTTGGAGTTGCTTAATACGGTAACGATAGATAACGTTGGAGGCGATTGTGCATGTACAATGCAGTTCAGATTTAGGCATTACCTAATGAGCAAAAGGAGGTGGGCAACGTGTAAGAGTGATGGGTGCTGGGTGCATCGAGTATTGCTATTTTGGTTGTTGGTCATACCGTTTGATGCCAATTTTGTCACTGGGTGTTCGGATTGTGGAAGCCGAACAAAAATATTTCTGAAGTATCAGCTGAGTAAACTGCACCCACCTTCCGTAAAGGGAAAGGCGTACGAAGTATCACTGAATGCAAGCAGTGATCCTATCCCTATGTAACTCAAAATGAGCTATTCAGACCAATTCCCACTTCGGTACAGCCAGCGGTGACCGGTGGATGGAGGGGCGCGTTCCTGTTTCAGCTTCCTTGGTGGGGTTTCAAGATATTACATTTCATGTCATGCTATATTTTGTCGGAACCGACCTAAAACATCCGATGTTTTAAGAAACCAACCTACCAACCTAGCGCATCACAGATCGCGAACAATTTTGTAGCTTTGTACAGTTGGCGCTTGAATTCCTCGCCGGATCGATGCTTGGTGCATCTTTGTTTTTCTGAAATCGTAGTGTTTCCGTTCTTTTCATCACTGCGGTCTACGCGCTCAAAATATGAACGTCATCGTTTATGCATCATCAGTCCGTGCCAATCACCCGAGATCTTCTTCAGTTTAGTCAGGGTTATCTACTTCAATTGATCTCGAATAGAAGTTGCATTCGGTAGCATTTTATGCACTGAGTTCGCATCCAGCAGTCAAGCCATTATACTGTGTTGTTTGTCAAGTCATGTTGTGCCGTGTACTCCGTAGGCGAAGCATAGTCGCCACCGCCTGTAATGGTAGAGCTGCAGTAATGTATTTGGTAGGCGAAGTATAGTTGCCACCGTCTGAGATGGGAGCGATGGAGTAATGCACTCAGTAGACGAAGTGTTGTCAGAACCACCTGGAATGAGAGGGCTGTAGTAATGCACTCGGTATGAGACGGATAATTTACGATCATTGGTGTCCAAGCATGGGCGGCCAGCAGGTATACCTTGTAGTCGTACAGCATGACCAGTTCGGTGCCGTGGTACCGAAGGTCCTCCTGGCTGGGCGGGCTCATATGATGATTGCCATGGTTACCGGGGGAGGCCGCGAACTGTTGGTGTCCGGGAGGACTAGTTCCCTGGCCCACTTCACCTGCCGGAAGAGGGGATATTGTAGACACCGATTCATCGAATGGCACCATGAGCCGCTCCAGTTAGTAGTAAGGTTCAAGTGACCAGGTGAATCTCACGTGAAATAGTCGAGCTCAAGCTCAAGATCAGGCTCAGGTCTGGTGGTTAGTAACATTTGGTTGCAGCATGCAATACACTTGAATGCAACATTGAACTGATCATGCACTTGTCTTTGGCGCCGGTTAAGAATGTTGGTCTCACAGTAAGTGCACTGATGCATATGTTTGCATGGGTAAATTGCGGCATGCACATACATCACAAGTGCTATTGACATGCGCCATAAGACTGAATTGATGATATCTTATAGCGCCCATACGAGTCGAAATGTATCCGTCCGCGTCCTTGAACATCTGTGTGCAACCGTTAGAATGTGTTGAGGCTCCAAAAAAAGGTCTCATGGATGCCCTATGGGTATGTTGGGGTTACCAAAGACTACCTAAGAGTGCTACACAGACGCAATAAGGGAGATCTCAGACTTATATGAGCACTCGACAGATGTTTTAAAGGTGCCCTAAGCTATTCTTAGTGCTATTCGCGTATTTACAGAAGGCGATGCCTTCAGGAAGCATGTGTTGCCTTTGAGCAGGTGCCACTTCTTGGGTATGTTTTGTCATGTGGCCTCCCTCACCAGGCGGTAGCCGTATTAGAACGTCCCAGCCAACGTCCGTGGAATTGGCAGAAGTTCGACATTCATATTCAGCACAAATCGACAACCCCTTCGATTTCGCCCAAACTCGGTGACACGTTAGTCCTAAGGTCCCTGATCAACCATGCAGACGCATTTCACGGGGCATCGAATAGTTTGACCTCCATAGGCTAAAACAGGTCAACCATTCATTAATGCCTCAATATCAACGTTATATAGACCATTCGATCCGCAACGACACGCTGATTCTGAAAGAGCTCTCCGTTTTCGCCTAGCACAAACGGTTAATGAGGTATGGCCAATTATGCAATTTGATTCCCCAAAACATTTCCTCCCACACATTCCCATGCATTATTGACATTCCCAAATGAGACTGCGTATGAAATACACATAGTTGGAACACGAATAACGTGGGCAGTCCAACGATGGCATTATAATCATTGACGTGCGATGAATTCCGGAGATATATCAAAATATGTTCCGATAAAATCAGTTTTGGACCCATTGGTTAATTTGTCATAGCGTGGTCCCGCATGGGACCACGCGGGACTTGAAATCGCGACCCCTTCGATTTTTCTCCAAATTACCACAAACGTACGTAATGGCAAAACACATCGACAACTCACGACGTTTCACGGTGCATCGAAAGATGTGACCTCCAGAGGTCAACGAGTTCCACTTCGATATTCGACTTTGACCTATATGTGTGGATGGAGCATGCGACTGCCATGAGATGACATGCTCAAATCCTACTGGAAGAAAGCAAATCAATGACGCATCAAATATGAAGCGAAATTTCAACGGTCAAGGAGACTCGTGACCTTGCTAGGTCAGAGTTCTTGTCAGGTCAAGCCGTTCACATGATGACATGTATATAAAAGACACATATTTGGAACACCAATAATGTGGGCAGCCCAACGGTGGCATTATAATCATCCACGTCCGATTAATTCCGGTGATATATCAAAATAGGCTCCGATGAAATCAGTTTTGGACCCAATGGCTAATTTGCCATAGGGTTTAGCATGGGACCTAACCTAACCACTGGGTCCAAAACTGAGTTTATCGGAACATGTTTTGATATATCTCCGGAATTAATCGGACGTCGTTGATTATAATGCCCCCGTTGGACTGCCCACGTTATTGGTGTTCCAACTTTTGACTTTTACATAAATATCATCATGTGAACGGCTTGACCTAGCATGACCTCTGACCTGGCAAGGTCACGGGTCTCCTTGACCGTGAAAATTTCGCTTCATATTTGATGCGTCGTTGATTTGTCTTCTTCCAGTACGCCTTGAGCATGTCAGCTCATGGCAGTCGCATGCTCCATCCACACATATAGGTCAAATTCAAATATCGATCTGGAACTCGTTGACCTTTGTAGGTCACATCTTTTGATGCCCGGGAAACGGCGTGAGTTGTCGACGTGTTTTGGTATTACATACGTTTGTGGTGATTTTAAGAAAGATTGAAGGGGTTACGATTTCAAGTCCCGCGTGGTCCCATGCTAAACCCTATGATAAATTAACCACTGGGTCTAAAACTGTATTTATCGGAACATATTTTGGTAAATTTCCGGAATTAATCGGACGTTAATGATTCCAATGCCCCCGTTGGACTGACAATGTTATTGTTGTTCCAACTATGTGTATTTCATACGCAGTCTCGTTTGGAAATGTCAAGAATGCATGGAAATGTGTGGGAGACAATGTTTTTGGGAATAAAAGTGCATAATTGGTCATACCTCATCAACCGTTTGCGCTACAGGATAAAGGAGAGCTGTTTCGGAATCAGCGTGTCGTTGCGGATCGAATGGTCTATATAACGTTGATGCTCAGGAATTAATGAATGGTTGACCTATGTTCACCTCTGGAGATCAAACTATTCGATGCCCCGTGAAATGCGTCTGCATGGTTGATCAGGGACCTTGGGACTAACGTGTCACCGCGTTTTGGCGAAATCGAAGGGGTCGCCGATTTCTGCTGAATATGAATGTCGAACTGCTGCCAACTGCACGGACGTGTCCCACCCACCGCATGGCACGTGTTTTCGTCCTTGGGGTGATGTGGACTCGTGCTAAGATACTCCGATATTATCGGTAATTTTTGTATCGCATTATGGTAGGACACAAAGCTACATTTAGTTGATTGACTGAATTTACTTCGTTGACAGCTTGGATATAAGCTGCCAACGAAGAAGCAAGCTGCTCCGTGGACAGGAGCAGCTTGCATTTCGTTCCAATTGATATCAGAATTAATGTTAATCCCAAATGGCACAGCGCCATGCGAGATACCCAGGTTCGCCAATCCGCGCAGAGAACACAGCAACCGGACTGGTGAGTGGAGCCTGGCACGGGGAACAATTCTCACGCTCTATCGGGCGTCGCCGGACAGCAAAAAGATTGCGTAAGCCGATCAGGGGCCCGGTCTCCACTTCCCCCTTGTAAGCCACCGAAGCAATGCAAGGGTTATCCGGGTGTGAAGGAACCCGGTGGATTCCTCAACTTCTACCAGGGAATAGATTGGATTGCAAAAATTGAAAGTCAGGCAGGAAGAGAAAATCCGCTTCACACACATGTAAGGATTCTATCCGTGGACACGAGAATAGCATCATCCGAAATATCGCGGAAAATATTTTGTATCTACTTTTGCACGGACTGGTGAATGTTCCAAACACTGGAGAACATACATAAAAAAACGCAGCGCCTACATCCATACCACCTTGCCACCATACCAGTGGAACAGATCAGGCCCATCGAGTACCTGACTGGTGGGATAGATCAGACCCCAGTACTTGTCCGGTGGCACATATCAGACCCCAGTAGCTAGCCAGTGGTACAGATCTGACCCCCAGCAACTGATCGGTGATACAGATCTGACCGCCAATAGCTGGCCGGTGGTACAGATCAAACTCTCAGTAATTGGCCGGTGGTGCAGACCACACCCAAGTAACTGATCGGCAATACAGACCAGACCCCCAGTAACTAACCGATCGTGCATAGCAGACCCCCAATGGCTGGCCAGTGGTACAGGTCAGACGCCCAACAACTGACCGGCAGGACAGCGTTTGCTCCGTGGAGGTTCGGTGACCGTCCGGGACCAGAACGCCTCGCCGGGCAGAACGTCGGCCGGGTAGACGAACGCCGACGGCACGAACCCCTCCTGACCGTCCGACCGCTCTATCCAGAACCTGTGCCCACAGAGACCGGTCAGCAGCCCTGCACCGACCACAGACCACACGTCAGCACGCACCGGATCACACGTCAGCACACACCGGACCACACGTCAGCACACACCGGACCACACGTCAGCACATACCGGATCACACGTCAGCACACACCGGATCACACGTCAGCACACACCGGATCACACGCCAGCACGCACCGGATCACACGTCAGCACTCACCGGATCACACGTCAGCACACACCGGATCACACGCCAGCACGCACCGGGTCACACGCCAGCACGCACCGGATCACACGTCAGCAAACACCGAATCACACGTCAGAACACACCGGATCACATGTCAGCACACACCGCATCACATGTCACCAGCCGCCAGAAACCATTGTCAGTAGCAGCACTTTAGACATCTTTAAAAACAGCATAGACAATCATTATGAGAATAGAGGGCTTACTTTTCAGTATTACAGGGAGGGCTGATAGACGGATTTGGTGGGCAACTGGTTGAGTGTACACAGTGCAACCAAGAAAGGCCCTTGCGGCTCATAGTTGCACTAATATTTTATGTCTTTATGTATTTACATCGGAAAACAGGCCAGCCACTGACTGTACACCAGCCCGATCACAAACCATACACCGCCCACTGTCATACATAAGCTAACTGCAAGTTTCTATGCCACGTGTGTGCATGGTACATCGCACATGAACGAGCACATTTTTTTCATTCCCTTATCCCTTCTGGGAGACCAATGTGATTTGGAATGGTGACGGTTTCATAACTGCATCGCCAAGTTTCCAGCCTGAGTGGAGGGATCCCGCACCGAGTAACAGCTGAGATCAGCTAGAGAGTGGCTCACAGGAGGTTCGGTTTTCTTTTGAGCACTCCTATAAAGACGGAGCAGCACTGCGATCGCTCTCTCGGCAGCAATTCTTTTGGCTCAGGTATGGGTCTATAATTGTTCACATGGAGGCAAGTGTGTTGTTGTACATACATTTGAAGCGGACAATATCCCTTCAATGTTGGCTCTGCTTCCCTTCTCCCACGAAAGCTTCTTTTACTTTTAACATGGGTCATATGGAGTGCACCCAAATCCAATTTGGCTGCCAATTAGCTTTGTGTATTATGTCACCACCACTAATAATTTTCAGAAGTCAACGCCCGTGCATGGAGAGCTAATGAAATAGTTTGGCCATGACTCCATCCCGACTTTTGGACGGAGCTGGGGACTTGTACACGGTAAAAAGCGAAAGAACCCAAGGCGTGAGGGTGGTGGTTGCGCAACGCCAACAAGTCCAAGTGGTGTGATGACGCCAACTGCCGACACCACACATGTCAGGCATTACCACTGGCTCCCTGTCGAACGGCAACAAACTCTGCGTACTGACAACTCGCAATGCGTCGTGCGTCAGCTCGGTCGTCTGGGCCTACGTGCTCCGCATGAGTCGCTTTTCAGCGTCTACTTTAAACCGGCTGCGGAGCGAGACTTCAACTCCCGAGCGGCGGTATCTGGAGACTGCCGCCGAGCACAACAGCATAACACCGCGGGCGGCGCCCGCTCGGCCTGGCTCGTGGCTCGTTAGCCCATCACGCTTTCACTGTGATGAGTCGAGCATGCTCGGCTAAGCATCGGCCGGACGAATGTCGGACGTCCCGTGAGTCTCGTGAGTCTCATCTCGTGAGTCTCCGTCGTGATTCTCGTGGGCGTGTCGTGGGAGCAGACACGGCCTGCAGAGACCGCACCCGCACCAGGTGTGTGACGCCGCACTCTCCTACTCTGACTAGCTGCTCCCGTCTCACCGGCCGGTAGCAGCGGAGGAGCTTCTGTGAGGGAGCTATTGAGGTAGATGGGCGACCGCCACACTAGTGTCGTGTCGCCCTTCTGCCGGCTTTGGGCAGTTTGGTCATGGCGTTGTGGATATAGCGGCAGTATATTGGAAATAAACTGCTGCCATGCCAAATTGCAATGTGTTTAGGGCGTACCTTTTATGCCAATTTCATACAGCCACTCTTATATTAACTCCTGGAAGTTTCTGAGGCCATCTGGAAGGTTTCGGGAGCCATTACCAAATAGTTTGGTGTGAACGTATATCCGTATGGGTCACCACCCATATACTGATATACTGACTAATGATGATACACTAATGATGCCACTATTTCATATGATAGTCAATTATTACATTCCTCAGACGGCTGAAACTGTCCAACAGACACCCGACCGACGTTCTAACCGTATCAGCATCCCACTGTTGAATCCATCCACTTCCATCACTGGACCTCCTTTTTCAGGATAGCGACCTACCAAGCGTGGTCGTCCCTGAGGAGAGCGGCCACCAGTCGTGGTCCTCCTTGTTGAGGAGCGACTCACCAGTCGTGGCCCCCCCTTGTTGAGGAGCGACTCACCAGTCGTGGTCCTCCTTGTTGAGGAGCGACTCACCAGTCGTGGCCCTCCTTGTTGAGGAGCGACTCACCAGTCGTGGCCCTCCTTGTTGAGGAGTGGCTCACCAGTCGTGGTCCTCCTTGTTGAGGAGCGACTCACCAGTCGTGGCCCCCCTTGTTGAGGAGCGAGTCACCAGTCGTGGTCCTCCTTGTTGAGGAGCGACTCACCAGTCGTGGTCCTCCTTGTTGAGGAGCGACTCACCAGTCGTGGTCCTCCTTGTTGAGGAGCGACTCACCAGTCGTGGTCCTCCTTGTTGAGGAGCGACTCACCAGTCGTGGTCCTCCTTGTTGAGGAGCGGCTCACCAGTCGTGGTCCTCCTTGTTGAGGAGCGACTCACCAGTCGTGGTCCTCCTTGTTGAGGAGCGGCTCACCAGTCGTGGTCCTCCTTGTTGAGGAGCGACTCACCAGTCGTGGTCCTCCTTGTTGAGGAGCGACTCACCAGTCGTGGTCCTCCTTGTTGAGCACCGTCACGAACTCGCCCCGCTCGACAGACACGTCGTTCTCGTCGCGCGATATGAAGGTGTAGAGCACAATGTACCGTCCGGCTGGGTCCTGTATCACGAGCATGTGCATCAGTACTGCTCACTGTCACCAGCCACCAGCCTGCCAACAGTGCAAACTTCGCACATTACTACAGCTGAGAGCATAGAAAAAAGCGGTGATTTTCTTTTCTTGTGAGACTTTGTATGTTTATGCTCGCTTTAGCTTGGGCATCTACTAGAGCAATACGTCCCATTTCATCGAGCCGACTTGATGGCACCACCGGAATTGTGAGCGACTGGACCACAGCTGGGTGACAGGGGGGCGGTCGCTGGCTATTTGTTGAATGACTACATCGTGAACATCGACACACGGACAACATCCTTAAGACTAAAGCTAGTTTTGCATGTGTCTAAAAATCGAGCCATCCACCTTAGTCAGATTCTTGCATGACAGAAATGTAATGGTTTCTTCCATTTTGCTTTTAGCATCAGCAAACATGTAAGTTATCACGTGTTCGGCAGACGGCAACACGTAACGGTGAGACATGATCGCATGTCTCAGTCAGCGTCACGGTCGGTGAGATCCCGGTCTCCTGTGGCCCTACCACAGGGCTACCCCATGTCTGAGCTAGCGCATCAGGCATCATTGGCTCCCTTTGGGGCTGATACAACCATCGGCGTTGCGTGAACGCAGTGGGGTGGGGGGGTGCGAGCCGGACCTTGAAGAAGGGATGCACGTCGGGCGTGGGCGGACTGTTGGGCGCTGGCGACCGCTGGCCGGCCTGCGAGGCGCCCGTGAAGCTGTCCGCGTCAGAGGTCTCCGCGCCGTTCCGATCTGAAATCGAGCCGTCCGAGTCAGTCAGTCACGTGACCTGCGAGGCGTCGAGAGTGTGCGACAGTGCACAGAGCTGAGAGTGTCCGACAGTTTTGCGAAAAATGACGCTAGGGATCAAGGAGAAAATATCACGTTAAGAAAATGTACTTATGTTTGTCTTCCATTCCATTCTCCTTCCACATGTTAAGATAGGTGTCATGATTTCAGCATCTAGTACTTTCGGGCCACTGGGAAAATTCTTTTTTTAAGGATTCGTAAGGCTGATTACAATAAATGCTATGATTATAATCATGATGATGGCAATACTAACAGGCAAAATCATGTTCTTGAACAACATATAATAGAGTTCGGCTTATGAATACGTCCAGGGTAACACGCAGAATAGCAGAAAGCATCAAAATTGGAAGCTCAAGGCGATCCCAATATGCTAAAATAGAGCACGACTTCCCGTGCCATGGACATTGCTTGGTGCTTTTGAGTGGAAGTCGTGTGACATAAAAAAATCGGAAGACAATTTCGGGAAAGAAAATCGGCACTAGGTGAGCATAGAGATAGTGCTGTTTCTTGATTGGTCAGGGAACCTGTCGCTAACTAGGTCAACTTCAAGACTATTTTGCAGTTTTTCTGTGAAATGAAAACATTGCTTGCTGATATAAGTTCGTGGCGCGATTTAAGGGTAGTAAGTCCATTGTTTTGAGACAACTTCACACTTCTGTAAAGGCAGTTTGTAATCGATCATGGCACACTAATTTGCTGCGGCACATTTTTCGGCTGGAGTGCGCGTGTTCTGGAATCCAGAAACTTGAGATGAGACACACGCTTTATGACAATTTTTTAGCACCACTTTTTTGGAGGCATTCAGTGGCACGTTTGCTATTGATTGCAGGCTATGAGTGAAATTAAAAAAATTATGAGCGAAATTTGGGTCTTTAAAAACATTTACGCCTTCTTGCAGCAGGACATCGCTGTTTGGTAAAGGCAGCAAAAACATTACCAACATCATCACCATCATCAACTAATCAGCATGGGTCAAAGAAAATCACTCATGGATAGGCATCATCTATGCATAGGCACATGCACATAAGTTAACTTTTTTGACATCACTCCTCTCTCTCTCTCTCTCTCTCTCTCTCTCTCTCTCTCTCATCACTCCGATTGTGATAAGCACAGTGCGTACCATAATGGTACCGTACGAGCCACAATGATACAGTGCGCAACATAGTGGATTAGTACGTATCACAGTGGTACAATACCTACCACAGTGGCACATTACGTACCACAATGGCATGGCACGTACCGCAGTGGTACAGTACGTACCACAGTCGTACAGTATGTACCTCCATGTCATGGCACGTATCACAGTGGTACAGTACGTAGCGCAGAGGTACAGTACGTATCACAGAGGTACAGTACGTACCACAGAGGTACAGTACGTACCACAGAGGTACAGTACGTATCACAGTGGTACAGTACGTACCACAGTCGTACAGTATGTACCTCAATGTCATGGCACGTATCACAGTGGTACAGTACGTAGCGCAGCGGTACAGTACGTACCACAGAGGTACAGTACGTACCACAGTGGTACGCTGGTAGGTGGTGGCCGGCCCCGGCCCTGGCGACCGGCTTGGGTCGCGGTCTCGGCGTCCGATCGACCAGTCACTCTCACTTTCCACTGCAGCCGGCGACCAAGGGTGCCGGAACGCGGGTCACAGGTCGAGCCGCCCCATGCATAATTACGGGGAAAGCCCGACGTTACGGTCCGAACGGGTACCGCGCGCCGGCGACTTGACGCTTCGTTGCGGGTTGAATATGAAATGAAGTGGGCAGCGTGTGGGAACCGCGGCGCGACAGACTATGAGCCGTCACACGACCCAGCTATGAGCCGGGTCGTGTGGCGAAATCATTCATACATCCAATGCAAAACGACGGAATAATTCATTTTTGCGTTCCGTCAAGCTTGTCTGTTATACTTACTGGCTTCATTTTCTCGACCAAGATGAGAGTATGCAGCAATTTCATTATGAATTTGGCATACTTGCGAAATATGACTTAAAACAAGCGCTTAATTCGAGGAACATATCTCAACAAGACACAGATTACAAACATCTACCGGAATGAAATCGCATTGGCGTGAATTTTTGAATTGTGAGTGAATTTGTCCGGGGAGTGCTGACGGATGTTAGTAAACTGTTCTCTCGTCTCGCTATAACATTGAAGCGGCGTACATTGACTTTCCAAAAGAGGAACAGTCGAAATATATATGTATATACACTCGTGTATGCATAGATGGAGAAAAACTATCGCTTCATGCTTGACGGAGGTCGAGTCGCATCCAGTAGGTGCA
The DNA here is from genome assembly GCA_034440575.1 of Imbricaverruca yamaguchii. NCBI lineage: Eukaryota > Metazoa > Arthropoda > Thecostraca > Neoverrucidae > Imbricaverruca > Imbricaverruca yamaguchii. The sequence goes on along the minus strand of JAOTOL010001617.1, from coordinate 1,126,821 downwards.
TTCCATAGTTCATTTCGAGTGACTTACGACACATGCCATGCTCTGACCCAAGCGGCTTTAAACGGAGGAACTGGGGGTTGGCTGAATTAATGAACAGCGAATGACCGACCAGGTGGCCTGAGTACTAAGCCCGTCTGAGCAGCTGCACACCTTTAGGCTTGAGGTCACAGCTTCCTCATTATTTATTACGCAAATAACGCATCTATTTCTCCTGTAATCCTTCAGGATAAGCAACTATGTCTGCATGCACTTTAACCAGACCTAGCGATCTATCGAGTCAGTCAGTCAGTCACATGTAATATCATGGTGTCCAGGTGTGGACCTGGGTGTGCTTTTATTTTCTATCGCATTCACACGATGTGGCAAGCGCTGTCGAAAGGCCTGTCATCGCACAATATCAGTTGGGAAACTACAGTTAGTTATTAGGGCTTTAGGGCGGGGAAACTACAGTATTCAGCACACAAACTACGATGACCTTTCGTCTTTGCTGTCGTTTGGTTAGGAAAACAACGCCAATATTATTTTATATGGTGCTTTGGCCGGGCAGTGGTGGTATCAGGAACAATGTTTTGGCGGAGAGCCTCGAAATATTTACTTCTGGTGTAAAATATCACGCTGTATGCTATCGATTTGTCGCATGTGAAGACAGTGCACTGTACCAACTTGGATTCTGCTGTGTGAATGCGATCAGCGTTTACATGGACGCAAACGTGAGGATCGCCATGGCCAGCAGCAATGTGGGTAAGCAAGCTGACCGGTGGTAATGTTGCCGATGTTGCTGCTGTGATCAGTCTCGCCTCCGCCCGGTCCAGGACCGCTGCCGTCCGGCACTGCCAGCTCGCGAGGCAGCTTCTTCTGGAAACACAACAGCCGTCGGCCACCGGCGAGCAGCACAAGTGCAAGCAGTTTAGAGCACCGGCTGGTGGGAGCGCGACTGAAGCGGCAGCGGCCGCGCCGCGCTGTCCAGCTCACAGTGTGATGTTTCGCACAGTGGCGGATCCAGGGTGAGATGCACGCGTAAACATGGCCCGAAGCGTGGCGGGGACACTTGGTTGTTGTTGGCCCTCCTGGTGGAATGCGTTGCCTATCGCTTGGTGTCCCATCCAAGAGTGTATGACACAGACAGAAACAGATACAAAGACAGGGGCAGAGACATAGACAGAGACGGAGACAGCGACAGAGACAGAGACAGATACAGAGACAGAGACAACGGCAGAAACAGAGACAGAGACAGAACACAGACAAAGGCACAGAAGCAGAGATAGAGACAGAGACGGAATACAGACAAAAGCACAGAGACAGAGATAGAGACAGAGACAGAGTCAGAGACAGAGACAGAGGCAGGGAGAGAGACAAAACTAGAGACATAGAGAGAAAGAGGGACAGTCTTAACATGTATGCATTTCCCAATGGCATCGTACCCACTTATAAATAGGGCAGGCAGAAGGGGGGGGGGGAGTGGAGGGGAGCTGCCTTCGCCTGGTACCCTTCACTCTATAAAGAATGAATTCCAGGGGTCCACTGTCCTATTTTACCCCATGTGTAGGGTAACACGGGATAATGAAATGCCTACTCAACACCAATGCTGATCTTAATTGCACGTGGTCACCTTCACACTGAGCGCCGGCCCGTACTCACCTCGACACAGTAGCATTGGAACATGCTCACCTTGACACCGTAGCACCTGCAGGTGCTCACCTTGACGCTGAACGCCTGCACGTACTCACTTTAACACTGAGCGTCGGCACGTACTCACCTAGACACTGAGCGTGGGCATGTGCTCACCTTCACACTGAGCGTCGGCACGTGCTCACCTAGACACTGAGAGTGGGCACGTGCTCACCTTCACATTGAGCGTCGGCACGTGCTCACCTTCACGCTGAGCGTGGGCATGTGCTCACCTTTACACTGAGCGCCGGCCCGTACTCACCTTGACACAGTAGTATTGTAGCATGCTCTCCTTGGCAGAGTAACACCTGCAGGTGCTCACCTTGACACTGAACGCCTGTACGTGCTCACATTGACACCGGGCGTGTGGCCCGTGCTCACCTTGACACTGAGCGCCAGCTCTGCCAGTTGTGAGCTGTAGGGTGCACAGTAAGAGTGCGGAATAAAGCCCTCCTGCTGTGACGGCTCGGAGATAATGTACACCCAGTCGTTCTCCTGGTACAGGACGTTCACTACCTGGAACATAAATACACGACAGACAGTGAGTGGAGGGCAAATCATTCCAAACTGTTGGTTGGAAGATGTGTGCTGTGGGGAGGGGAACAGAGCGGTGTCAGAGGACTGCTGTACACCTCCTGGCGTGAGTGGCCAGCAAGTGGTGAATGACGCCATGAAGTGAAAGTCAATTTGGACACTTGTAGGCAATTTTACATCCAACAGTGGTACATACAACTGCGACATGGTTCGCAATAGGGGGAAGGTGGGCTGTGCAAGATTGAAGGCTCCCACAACAGCCAAAGGCAAATATGATCACACTGCTAATAATGTAATGCTTAACATCCGACCATCCTCGAGCATTCATTCAAATGTATTCTGGCATTCTGGGGTAGGTACTGCACTCGGTGCCATGCGGTGAACGCTCAAACTGGGCTATTTCTAAATGCATCCCACAAATCCATTAATTCTAAAAACTAGAATGCAACGACATTTCGGCTCGTTGTTGTTCATTAACCCGATGCGACTGTGTGCATTCAATCTATGCATTGAATACAGTATAGTTGACATTTGTGTTGGTTTTATTAGATCTTATGGGCGCATCAACTGCATAGATCCTACGGCGCTGTACGCATGAAATCATGAGCATTGGGCTACCAAGTGGGCATAACTGGGGTTTGATACGTCTGATGGACGAATGCAAGGTGTGTCGGAGGTGTTGGGTGTGTGCATCGGGTGTGTGTTGGGTGATTGTCGGATGTGTGTATCGAGTGCGGGTCGGAGGTGTGGTGTGTGTGTGTGTGTGTGTGTGTGTGTGTGTGTGTGTGTGTGTGTGTGTGTGTGTGTGTGTGTGTGTGTGTGTGTGTGTGTGTTGGGTGTGTGTCGGGTGTGTGTCGGGTGTGTGTTGGGTGTGTGTCGGGTGTGTGTCTGGTGTGTGTTGGGTGTGTGCTGGGTGTGTGTTTGGTATGTGTCGGGTGTGTGTCGGGTGTGTCGGGTGTGTGTCGGATGTCCCATTGAGTAGCCAGTGTTGACCCTGTACTGCCCAATCCTCACCGAGCAACGAACTACTTGTCGGGTGTTGGCCAATCTCTGCCACCCAATCAGCTGCCCAATCAGCCGCCCAGTCAGCCCCCCAAACAGCCACCCTGTCAACCGCCCAGTCAGCCTCATAGTCAGCCTCCCAGACAGCCGCCCAGTCAGCCTCACTGTCAGCCTCACAGTCAGCCGCCCAGACAGCCGCCCAGTCAGCCTCACAGTCAGCCTCACAGTCAGCCGCCCAGTCAGCCTCACAGTCAGCCTCAGCCTCCACAGCCTCACAGTCAGCCTCCCAGACAGCCGCCCAGTCAGACGTACAGTCAGCCGCCCAGTCAGCCTCACAGTCAGCCTCACAGTCAGCCGCCAAGTCAGCCTCACAGTCAGCCGCCCAGTCAGCCTCACAGTCAGCCGCCCAGTCAGCCTCACAGTCAGCCGCCAAGTCAGCCTCACAGTCAGCCTCCCAGACAGCCGCCCAGTCAGCCTCACAGTCAGCCTCACTGTCAGCCTCCCAGACAGCCGCCCAGTCAGCCTCACAGTCAGCCTCACAGTCAGCCTCACTGTCAGCCTCACAGTCAGCCGCCCAGACAGCCGCCCAGTCAGCCTCACAGTCAGCCTCACAGTCAGCCGCCCAGTCAGCCTCACAGTCAGCCTCACAGTCAGCCTCCCAGACAGCCGCCCAGTCAGACGTACAGTCAGCCGCCCAGTCAGCCTCACAGTCAGCCTCACAGTCAGCCGCCAAGTCAGCCTCACAGTCAGCCGCCCAGTCAGCCTCACAGTCAGCCGCCCAGTCAGCCTCACAGTCAGCTGCCCAGTCAGCCTCCCAGTCAGCCTCACAGTCAGCCTCACAGTCAGCCTCCCAGACAGCCGCCCAGTCAGCCTCACAGTCAGCCTCACTGTCAGCCTCACAGTCAGCCTCCCAGTCAGACGTACAGTCAGCCGCCCAGTCAGCCGCCCAGTCAGCCTCACAGTCAGCCGCCAAGTCAGCCTCACAGTCAGCCGCCCAGTCAGCCTCACAGTCAGCCTCACAGTCAGCCGCCAAGTCAGCCTCACAGTCAGCCGCCAAGTCAGCCTCACAGTCAGCCTCACAGTCAGCCGCCCAGTCAGCCGCCCAGTCAGCCTCACAGTCAACCTCACAGTCAGCCGCCCAGTCAGCCTCACAGTCAACCTCACAGTCAGCTGCCCAGTCAGCCTCCCAGTCAACCTCACTGTCAGCCTCCCAGTCAACCTCACAGTCAGCCGCCCAGTCAGCCTCCCAGTCAACCTCACAGTCAGCCGCCCAGTCAGCCTCACAGTCAGCCGCCAAGTCAGCCTCACAGTCAGCCTCCCAGACAGCCGGCCAGTCAGCTGCCTAGTCAGCCGGCCGGTCAGCCGGCCAATCAGCTGCCTAGTCAGCCGGCCAGTCAGCTCCCTAGTCAGCCGGCCGGTCAGCCGGCCAGTCAGCTGGCCAGTCAGCCGGCCGGTCAGCCGGCCCGAGAGACCGTCATCACCAGGTGGCCGAAGACGATCGACGTCCTCCGTTTTATTGAGTTAATTATTTCTCCTGCACAGGCTGTTCATGGCTTACAGCAAGACACTTAAGTCAGCAGCTTATCGGCCTGCTTGTCAGACATCCGGCACGGTCCGTCCAGGCTTTCGCCGCCGGAGATGGGTGGGCTTAAACACTAGACTATCAACAGGGAGACTCCTTCATCAGCCGCTTCTCGAAGTATTCACGGCCATTGAACAGGTTTATATCATAATGTAGCCAGCTGCCCGCAAAGCTTCTTCTCTCAGATTCCGTCAACGACTTCTCAGGCCGAATTCTCCAGAGGCGCCCCTCCCAGAGCCGACCCTGGTTCAATCCCCCAGAGCCTCTCTTGGACAGTCTCCCATCCCATATTCTCCCCTCCCCCCACCCTGGGCAGCTGTCCCTCTTTCGGGCAGCTGTGCGATCAGATACTTCCGCGGTACCCATTCATAGGTTTCGAGTGAACACTATTTTTCTGTTGTCGTCGTAGGGGAGGGGAGAACGTGATGGATATCATGCAATAAAGCGTCAGGTATGTTCGTTACAAAACAGATGCAAGCCAATGTCCGTCGCTGTTGTAGGCCGATGTCGTTTGGGCCCTGCAGTGTTCAGTGGCGCGGAACAGGGGGACGAGTAGTCTAGGGGTAAGTTTCCCGTCTCAAAATCTGAAGATTGTGGGTTCGGGTTTCACCAGTCGCTACTCTTCGCCCGCGACCAACCGGCGTGAAAGATTGGCGACGCTACATGACCCAACGGTCGATGTGTCGTAAAACCAATAACCACCAGTGGCGCGGAGCAGCCACGGTCCGTGGCCAGACCCAGCGCCGCTTCGGGAGCGGCCGCGCCCGAACATCGGCCAGTTCGCGCGGCCGTTCCTGGAAGCAGGCCGCTGGCGGGCGAGCGGGCGGTCGCCCCGGGAAGCCGGCTCGATCTGGCCACTTAATGCGCCACACGTGGATTGTTATCCGACACAATCCACCCGCCAACCCGAGAACGACGACCTTCGACCACCTGCAGCGCAGCTGTCGACCCGAGAACGGCCGCGCCTAGGGTCTGTGAAAGGTCGCCCGCGAGGCCTGTGTGACAGTACAGGTCAGTACCGTATACTGTGTGAGCCCGCGTTGGCCGGCATTGTGTTAACCAGGCCCGTGGATGGCTGCTACGATGCAATATCAGGCCTGGGAATTCAGCATTGTTGATGGCCGGCCATACGGAACGATTAACAGAGAGAAGGGGGAAAGGAAAGATGGAGATGATAGATGAATAAGGTGAGAGAAGAGAGGAGAGTAGAGACAAGAGAGAGGAGAGAAGAGAGAGGAGAGAGGCGAGATGAGAGAGGAGAGAAGAGAGAGGAGAGAGGAGAGAGGAGAGGGAAAAGAGGAGAGAGGAGAGGAGTGGGAGAAGAGAGGAGAGAATGGGGAATAAAAGAGGGCGTTATACGTAGCAGTCATCACTTCAACACTTCTTAGTGACGATGTTCAAAGCAAATTTTAACATTGGCAAGGTATCCAGCGCCAGCCTGATTCATGTACCTGGAAGTTGATTGGGCAGAGTCAGCTCTAAGGTCACTTTCATTTCCTCTATTGTAGCCGAACGTAAGTGCACTGGTGCTCGCTTCATTGACGAGCACGACTGCAATTCATCAATGGTGAGAATTACTTCACCCATTATGGTGACCATGCGCGCTGCAGAGGGCTTTTAGCCTGTAATTGGATCGCACAATAACTTATGATCAGGAAGACACGATGTTCCATTGCTGTGGGCAGTAGCCCATGGCTAATAAGCATGTGTGCCCTGACTCTCGCGGACCTGACCATTTGTGTTATTTACTCTACTTATCAAGTCATGTAAATGACTGGTGAAAGCTTGTGAGCACCATCCCCTGAACACACAGTCGTAAATCCTAATCAGCGGAATCCACAAATCCAATTAACTTTGGAGTAGGCCACAAACACAAACGCAAATCAGCTATTCAGCGGAGGAACTGACGATGAATGTAAATATGCTATACGTAGCTGACTAGAGATGCCGCAGCGAATACTCCACTAACCAATCGTATCGGCAAATGAGAGCAGTGCATCTAACAATCGCTCACTAGCTAACAATGGCCGAATTATATCGTATTGGAAACGCTTCAGCTACTGTGGACAATCACATGTTAGTCACATATTTAGCGACAACGTGCGCCTTGTTCATGCATGCTTCATGCTCCGCCACAAGCATTTGCTGCTGGTCGGAGCCGACAGCCTGCGATCATTCAGAAGTGCCCAGAGGCGGATCCGGTCTGTGTCGGAAAGAGCGAGGAGTGAGGCTCTTTGGGCCATGTCGGCCCGTGGGATGACCCTCCTGCGGAGGGTCATCCCCGCTCGGAGAGTGTAGACTCGTGGCCGGTGTCGGCCCGTGAGTGGAGACTCCGTCCGGTGGGGGTCATCCCCGCTCGGAGATTGTCGACTCGCGGCCGGTGTCGGCCCGTGAGTGGAGACTCCGTCCGGTGGGGGTCATCCCTGCTCGGAGAGAGTGTCGACTCGCGGCCGGTGTCGACCCGTGAGTGGAGACTCCGTCCGGTGGGGGTCATCCCCGCTCGGAGAGAGTGTCGACTCGCGGCCGGTGTCGGCCCGTGTGTGGAGACTCCGTCCGGTGGGGGTCATCCCCGCTCGGAGAGAGTGTCGACTCGCGGCCGGTGTCGGCCCGTGTGTGGAGATGCCGCGCAGATAACTCGCCCGGCGCTCGGTCGTCTCCGCCCGGACTGTGTGCCGGCTGGCGGCCGACCGCTGTTGCCTCGCCGGCTGCAGATGGCACCCGAGATGGCGGCCTCCACACGACACCGCGGGAGGACGCCGCCTCTGGTGCCCAACCGCTGGCTGTTGGGGACGCTCCGGGCCTCAGCATCGGCCCACAACGCGAGCGAGGAGTGCGCAGATGCTAGCAACAGAATGGCAGGATGCCGCATAAGATACACCACCTAGGGTATCTGACGCTCCGCTGTCTCTGTCGTATCGGTGCGACTCCCTCCGCTCATACCGCCGCACACCCACGGCTCTGGCTATATCGGGCCGGTACTGTGCCCGGCTGTGCTGCGCGGGCCATACCGTCAGTACCGGGCCGGCACTGTACCCGCCTATACCGCCGGTGTACCCCACATGTGGGTAGCTGCAGCACCAGGCCCCGCTGTACCGCCGGTGTACCCCACATGTGGGTTGCTTCAGCACCAGGCCCCGCTGTACCGCCGGTGTACCCCACATGTGGGTGGCTTCAGCACCAGGCCCTGCTGTACCGCCTATGTACCCCACAGGTGGGCGGAGTCCGCTGAGCATGGACGGCGCCCGTGGCCTGCCGGAATGTATCTAATTACGTCCTGCTGATCTGCGGGTGCAGCGGCGCCGCCGGCCCCGCCGCACCCGGCTCAGAGGTGCAGCGCAGGTCGCCGGAGGTCAGCGGAGGTGGCGCGCGGCGAGGTCGGCGCACGTCTGGTCCGTGGTGGGAGTGGCTGTCGGCCGGCCGTGCCGGAGCGGACGGTCGGCGGACGCCAGGCGGGACGGACAGCTGCGGCGCGACACTCTCCGCAGGCTGCGACGACGTCGGCGGCGAGCGGATCGGATTGTGGCTTCATGACGCTCCCAGCAGCTGGGCTATACGGCGTCGCCTGCCTCTCACCCTGACAGGAAGGGCTGACATCGCGGGGAATCGAACCCCGTACTTCTGGCTTGGCAGGTGCTCAGCTTAACCACTGAGCTACCGACGCCACCGGCGGCGAGTGGCGAGTGTCACGCTCAGAGCCGGCCCGATGCCGGCCCGATGCCGGCCCGATGCCGGTCCGATGCCGGTCCGCACCGTGACAGCCGTCCGTGACGGTACGGCACGTCGACTGGCCAGCAGGGGTGCACACGCCCCCAATGACGCCATTCAGCACACCGGCCGTCGGTGGCGACTCCAGTCCGACAGGCTGTCTGCGAGTACGGTCGATGTGGCGGCCGTCCGCGGTGGCAGACGTCCTGCTGGATCCTGTTGGGAACAGCTGATCAGCGGCGGCTTCTGAACAGCCAATCCACTGAGCTGTGTTCCGAGCGGCCACCGCGGCTTATATTCCGATCAGCTGGCAAGTCAGACGGGGAGGGGTGCGGTTAGAGAACCGGCTCGTGCTCAACACCAGGAGTTCAGTGTTTTCGATGTCACTGGTCGGTGGCACCGGCAATCAGTTCAACAGCTTCAAGTAGCTTGTTGGATCCCATGCTTCCATCCACCGAGCCAGATGTGGGGAATAATCAGTGACATGAACTGTGTTATTTATACCTTGGGCACCCCAAGGTTTCCAACATATAATGAGACGTAGCCGTCGCCACTCGACGGTCCATGTCGGGCATTCATCGAGCTGGTAATGAACAAAGAGCTCGGCGACCTACAACTGAACATAGGAGAGCTCGTCGGATCGTCATGAGATCACCTGCAAGTCCGACCGGTCCGTCAGAGTCCAGTTTGCATGACCGACTGCGCAGCAAGCCCGCCAATGAACGACAACCGGTCTCGCGGAGAACGGTTCCTTTGTACTCCTCTGTACCGATACTTTTACCGAACTAAATCGAGCCGTGAACCGCAACGGCGTACGACGAGTTCGTGCACGGACATTGTCGCGCCAGGAAACAACACGCTCCATCAGAGATTTGCTGAAAAAATTGCCAGAGGGTTGGAAGCTACAGCCTGTTTGGCTACTACCCACGTATCCTGTCTGGCATCGACCCGGAAATTGGAATTGGACGATGCGGTGTTCATAGCCGACTTGAAGCGGTGCAATGCCCTCTGTTCAGCGCCGGACCTGGGGCTGGCGGCTGCTAATCAGTTGCCTTCGGTCCGTTTATGAGCATGCCGTGCAGCGGCGTGCTGTTTTGAAGTGTAGTCGTGCTGGCGCCGGCCTCCGACCGACCTTCCACCCACACGGCGCTCTCATGTGAAGCGTTGGCCACCTTAGCGCTGCCATCTGCATAACGGCGCCGGACTCTGCGGCGTTGGGAGGCGCTCCCGGGCCGGGGTTCGTCGTTCGTGAGCGAGGGGCGGGCGTCACGTCGTGATGCTGCTCGTGACGTCGTGATGCTGCTCGTGACGTCGTGATGCTGCTCGTGATGTCGTGATGCTGCTCGTGACGTAGTGATGCTGCTCGTGACGTCGTGATGCTGCTCGTGACGTCGTGATGCTGCTCGTGACGTCGTGATGCTGCACGTGACGTCGTGATGCTGCACGTGACGTCGAGATGCTGCACGTCACGTCGTGACACACGAGCAGCACCACCGGAGGCGGGGTAGGCGAAGGCGTAGGTTGTCCATACAATCCAACAATCCCAACATTGATCTCATGGCGTCGCATGGTAAATAATGAGTTGAATATTGGCCTTTGCGCCTCCATTGGTCAAATAGCGTGCTGCTCCTGTTGCAGTATTGGTACCGTTCCGTGATCCCTGTGCAAAAAAAAAAAACGCTGCGCGAGACGGGAGTTGACAACACCACGCAAGGACTGGTCGACGATGAGAACTCTGAAGCGATATTTTCGAACTTCACCTGGCTCTTGTTTAATTAGCCACGTCGTGGAGCTAGGTAGGCGCATCGTGAAGTTCATTGCGACTTCGGGACGTTAGGTGGCTATCCTGTGGAGCTGGGACTTACTTTGCGGATCTGGGTGGTGTCTCATGACGCCGAATGAATTAGGTACTCGGGAAGCTGAGCTGAGCTCGCTGGGCATTACCGCTGTCTACTTGCGCGGTCGGCGGCTGTGCGCGACCACAGACCACAGCAGCACTGGAGCCCGGTGCGACACGGACCACAGCAGCACTGGAGCCCGGCTGGTCCGGTGCGACACAGACCACAGCAGCATTGGAGCCCGGTGCGACACAGACCACAGCAGCACTGGTGACCGGCTGGTCCGTGCGACACAGACCACAGCAGCATTGGAGCCCGGTGCAACACGGACCACAGCAGCACTGTAGCTCGGCTGGTCCGGTGCGACACAGACCACAGCAGCACTGTAGCCCGGCTGGTCCGGTGCGACACAGACCACAACAGCATCGGAGCCCGGTGCGACACGGACCACAGCAGCACTGGAGCCCGGTGCGACACAGACCACAGCAGCACTGTTGACCGGCTGGTCCGGTGCGACACAGACTACAGCAGCACTGGAGCCCGGTGTGACACAGACCACAGCAGTACTGGTGCCCTGCTAGTCCGGTGCGACACAGACCACAGCAGTACTGGAGCCCGGCTGATCCGTGCGATACAGACCACAGCAGCACTGGTGCCCTGCTAGTCCGGTGCGACCACGGACCACAGCAGCACTGGTGCCCTGCTAGTCCGGTGCGACACAGACCAGAGCAGCACTGGAGCCCGGCTGATCCGGTGCGACACAGACCAAGCAGCACTGGTGCCCTGCTAGTCCGGTGCGACACAGACCACAGCATCACTGGTGCCCTGCTAGTCCGGTGCGACACAGACCACAGCAGCACTGGAGCCCGGCTGGTCCGGTGCGACACAGACCACAGCAGCACTGGAGCCCGGCTGGTCCGGTGCGACACAGACCACAGCAGCACTGGAGCCCGGCTGGTCCGGTGCGACACAGACCACAGCAGCACTGGTGCCCTGCTAGTCCGGTGCGACCACGGACCACAGCAGCACTGGTGCCCTGCTAGTCCGGTGCGACACAGACCAGAGCAGCACTGGAGCCCGGCTGGTCCGTGCGATAAGACCAAGCAGCACTGGTGCCCTGCTAGTCCGGTCGACACAGACCACAGCAGCACTGGTGCCCTGCTAGTCCGGTGCGACACAGACCACAGCAGCACTGGAGCCCGGTATGGTGCGAACAGACCACAGCAGCACTGGTGCCCTGTTTGGGTGCGACACAGCCACGCCCTGGGCGGCTGGTCCGGTGCGACACAGACCACAGCAGCACTGGTGCCCTGCTGGTCCGGTGCGACACAGACCACAGCAACTGAGCCCGGCTGATCCGGTGCGACACAGACCAGAGCAGCACTGGAGCCCGGTGCGACACAGACCACAGCAGCACTGGTGCCCTGCTAGTCCGGTGCGACCACGGACGGCGCCATCGACTCGGGGACACGCGCCGCCGATGCCGACGTCGCGGTGCCCGAGAACGCGGTGACGTCACGGCGCAGGCGTCGCACAGTTCTCACACATAATCGGTCGTCACGGCGCCGGCTCCGGGGCACCGGGGCCGGTACCCCAGCTCTATTTGGAGGCGCCATTAGCGCCGCCAAACTCCCGCGCCAAACGGTTGTGGTGATGCTGAATCCAGAGGAAGTGAAATATTTCATCCCGGGATGTTGTGGCTGCAAGACAAGAGCTCTACCCACTGGGCTTCTGCGCCTGGACAGGAACTGGAAGCACTGGCAGCCGCGCGCCTCGGCGGTTTGTCGCCGACAGACCACCATGATGGCACTTGGGTCGTGCTTGAAGCTGCTCACCACGCCAGGGCTCGGATGGATTGGATGGATGGATTGTGAATTTACGACGCACTCAGCAGCTGAGACCGTATGGCATTGCCTGTGTCTCTCCCTGGCAGGAAGGGCGAGCATCGCGGGGATTCGAACCCCGTACCTCTGGAGTGCCGAACTCCAGAGGTACGGGGCTCGTGCTTAAAGCTACTCACCACGGTAGGGCTCGTGCATTACACGCGTCCCGCTCATTCGATGCCCTTTGTATATTCGTCACGGGAAAGTTGATGTAAACAAGACAGCTGCTAATAGCAAGAAAAACTGGATTGTACTGAACAAGGAAAAAGATGCTGATACTGACGGGGGGAAAGCGGAGTTTTTGCTGCCTCTTGCCGTTTCGTGCGACGCTCATGGTGGTATGAAGTTGGGAAACGTGCTGGATATCTACCCCTTCAATGTAGATTATATATATATATATATATATATATATATATATATATATATATATATATATATATATATAATATATATGTATATATATATATGTATATATATATATATATATATATATATATATATATATATATATATATATATATATATATTTAGTCAATAAAATAACATGGGCTCTGGATTGGTGCACTCGTCCAAAAGTAGTACATCTACTTTTGGTATTATCACAGGCACACAGGCCAAACATGGTAAGGCTGTTCATACCGACTGAAGGCTGTAAGATGCGCCTCGGAATGACATCATCAGGTCACTTGGAAAGGTCAGGACGGCGCCCACACTGGCCACTCCAATTGCCCGCATATGCACGCATACACGTGGTTTGTACATTACATTCCGGGGCATATTTTTCTTATAAAATGAGTTATATTGCCTCGAATCCTAGAATATTACCTTCCTTAGTGTCCGCCCTCATTTTATGAGTGTTCAGCTCTACTTATTGCTGTCTTGTATTTAATCCTATATGCTCTACCCACCTTAGTTTTCTAGTGCCTTTGGTGTCTTCTCAAGGTCATCCTAAGTCAATGGCCCAAGGCCTCACTCAATGTGATCCTCTTTTCGTAAACAAGTGACTTTAAGAGTCAATCTCAACACTCGGTTTGAATTCACCACTCTTTTTTCAAACCTAGTGCCAAAATAATAGCGATAGAACATACATACTTGGTCAATGATTACGGGGCCCCGGTGTTATCCAAGCGAACCTTTTTGGAACAAATTGTGTTCTAGGGTGATTGTGAATGCTGAATTCGAATTCGCCATTCCTTTCCACAGCAGAAATGCGCACACGATATCAATCGTTAAGGTGAGAACAGTGTACTCCTGAAAGTCGGTAACCTTGCCAACTAAATATTACCATATGATCATGCATCAGCACCTTGGGCACCATGAGTTGCAGCGTATCTTCTCCAGTTAAAATGCCTTTCCTTGATCGTTTCATCGTTCGTAGTGTAGTGTCAGCTTCGGTGCGGAGCACAATTCTAGGACGATACCCGGCACACAGACGCAGCCAAACTCTGGCCAAGCCTCCTGAACGTATTCACATGGTGTGAAGCTGGCCGGTTTGCTGTTCACACAGCTAGGTGAGCGAAAATCCAAGTTCCGCAGACAGGACTTCACCCGGTCGTTGACATGTCGGGGACAAGTACGTTGGCGATCAGCTGGTGTCCGGCCAAAGAGATTGACCCAGATTGGGAGACTGAGGGCTCGAGGCCGCCGACGTTGGGCTTCCGAGGCTCCACGGCGTCTAAGTGGCGTGACCCGAAGACAACAGCGAATTTGATCCGGCTGTGCACACGGTACAGACATGGTGCGCATGGGTGTGCTTGCATGTGTATGTGTGTGCTTGCATATATATATATATATATGTGTGTGTGTGTGTGTGTGTGTGTGTGTGTGTGTGTGTGTGTGTGTGTGTGTGTGTGTGTGTGTGTGTGTGTGTGTGTGTGTGTGTGTGTGTGTGTGTGTGTGTGTGTGTGTGTGTGTGTGTGTGTGTGTGTGTGTGTGTGTGTGTGTGTGTGTGTGTGTGTGTGTGTGTGTGTGTGTGTGTGTGTGTGTGCATACGTGTGTGTGTACGTGTGCGTGTCTGCGCACGTACACGTACACGTGTCCGTTTGTGTGAGCCAGAGTTGCACTCACCGTGCCGCGTTTGACCTCGAGCTCGTCGTCGACGCAGGGAGTGAAGTCGTGCAGCACCACCATCTTGCTGTCCGGCGCCAGGCCGTTCTCCTTCTCGATGCCGACGCGCACCAGCGTCTCGATGCTGGACGAGCCGGTGATGCGGCCCATGCCGGGCGCTCGTGCCGGAGCAGGGTCATCGCTGGCTGTCGGCCAAGCGCACAGCAGGTCAAACCGGGTCACGCCCACGTCACACCAGGTTACACTAGATTCATGTTGCCATAGATTGTACTGTGCTCTATTTTTATACCTTAATTCAGCTTCGTACTAGTCTAAGATATTCGGCTAGATTATGTACCTGCACAAGCAAAAGTAGCACAAATTTAGCTTGCCGTAGTTACGTTGCACCAGCCTCCACCGAGTTCGATAGTTCTATCAGAATCGTTCAAAAACTTCTTCAATAAGTTCCCCATCCCAGCCTGATCCCGAAAGGTTCCAATGCACATCACCCACAGCGGGGAGACGATGGTCTAAAAATGCACGAGGTCGGCAAATTGAAGCCATTTTAAACGAACGATCGACAGTTTAACTCAACAACTCTTACCCCAACGTACTTTAATCGGCCACATCGCAGCACCTCTGCAATCAACCTGTCATTGGTATCACCTGACCTTGCCAGAACCCTCTCCTGGGTTGTTCAAACTTGGTTGTTCCTAGTGACCATTATCCAATGCACTTACATCTAACGCTACCATCAAATCAAGCCGACTATTTTTTTTCATACCCCGCAGAAACCTCAATCACGCCAACTGAGTGGATTCTTAGGGAGAGCGAGAGAGAGAGAGAGAGAGAGAGAGAGAGAGAGAGAGAGAGAGAGAGAGAGAGAGAGAGAGAGAGAGAGAGAGAGAGAGAGAGAGAGAGAGAGAGAGAGAGAGAGAGAGAGAGAGAGAGAGAGAGAGAGAGAGAGAGAGAGAGAGAGAGAGAGAGAGAGAGAGAGAGAGAAAGAAAAAAAAAAGAAAGAGAGAGAGAAGAGAAGAGAGAAGAGAGAGAGAGAGAGAGAGAGAGAGAGAGAGAGAGAGAGAGAAGAGAGAGAGAGAGAGAGAGAGAAGAGAGAGAGAGAGAGAAGAGAGAGAGAGAGAGAGAGAGAGAGAGAGAGAGAGAGAGAGAGAGACAGAGAAGAGACAGAACAGAAACAGAGACAGAGACAGAGACAGAGACAGAGACAGAGACAGAGACAGAGAAGAGACAACAGAGACAGAACAGAACAGAAAAACAGAAGAAAGAACAGAACAGAACAGAACAGACAGACACAGAACAGAACAGAACAGAGAGAAGAGAAGAAAGAGACAGAGAAGAGACAGAGACAGAGAGAGAGAGAGAGAGAGAGATAGAGACAGAGACAGAGACAGAGACAGAGACAGAGACAGAGACAGAGACAGAGACAGAGACAGAGACATAGACAGAAACAGAGACAGAGACAGAGACTGGGACAGATACATAGAGAAAGAGAAAGAGACAGAAACAGAGGCAGATACAGATACAGATACAGAGACAGAGATAGGAACAGAGACAGAGGCAGAGACAGAGACTCAGGTCACTCAGGCGACAAAGAACGCTTTCTGGAGGGATGACGAGCAAGGAATCGTGACGTCCGGCGAAAAAAAGTGATGCAACATATTTGAAATGGAAAAGGAGACTTAGGTCGATGTTTTCGTCAAAGGACGTATGGATACTAGGTAAGTTACGAATTCCGATCATTCTCGCTTTAAAGCTGTTTACTTTTTAGCTGTTGCAACATTCACGAATGTAACAAAATGTGTCCCATGATTTTTCGTAAGCAGCCAACCTCAGCACTGATTGATCTTTGGTTTTGCTCGGATACTGCGCCGGGGCCAGCCCGATTTCGCACCTTTCCCGCACAGTTCGCGCCGCATGCGATCGTCCAGCGCGTCACCCTCCATTGGACTGACATTGACCACGGAGTCGTGCGGGTACGCAGGTCACGTGGTCACGTGGCATGACAACCTAGCCACGTGACCCGTACAACGGCCGGCTGCTCGATCCCAGGCTGATCTGATCTGGCCATGAACGTTCCCTTCCAACAAGAAACGTGCGTTCGTCTCAGGAAATGGCATGGCGCAAGCTGCCACACAACTAAACTACAAGGTCGAATTTCCGGAATGAAGGAATTACGACTTGAAATGTTGTCAAAAAAAAAGTTATTAAGGTTCCGAAGCGCGAGACCGGGCGGCGCCGAGTCGACCAGGGCTGCTCAGATAAACATCCGTCATATACACACGGCAGCTGACTCGCTCGGCTTCACTCTCGCTCACGGTAAAACATCAAGTTGCAAAAGTAAGATACCCAAATGTTGTGCATAATTTATTATTTTTGCAGTATGTTTATGAAATGAATTGCCATCATTTGATGTGATATAACAAAGTAATATAGTTCAAAATATAGCTATATATATATTTATATATATATATATAAAAAAAAAAAAATAATATATATATATATATATAATATATATATATATATATATATATATATATATATATATATATATATATATATACATATATGTATTAAACCGCATATATCCGGCTTGCTTGCGTCGAACGTTTGGTAACGTCATCATCACTGTCATCGTCAAAAATGCATGACAAATGCCACAAGCAAGCAAAAATACTTTCGACATTTGGTGAAATCGCTCACGTGAGGTTATATCTGCGCACCACTTGTCAACAAAATCATCAAGATTGGTCGCCGTGGATCGGTTGCAACCGTTGAAGTCGGCAAAGAGTCTACATACACTTTCTTCTGTAGGAGATCCTGGAAATCACGCCATATCGGGAAGAAAACCAACAAAGATGAAAAGAAATCGTTTCCTCAGGAGATGCACAAAATGTTTTGTCAACGAAAATGCATTTAATTCTCGAACTCTAACCCTTATCACGATGTTGAAAACAACAGTGATGGCAATCATTCTCTTTCCCGGCCAGGGCGGTTGAGGCACCAGGCACCATACCAAGAAGGCTAGTGGACATGATATCTGAGAAAACTTTTGGCCACAGGTTGTACTAACGAGGATACTGGACTGCTGCCAAAAGATCGAGCTGGTACGTCGTGTGCTTCCAGCCAGGTGAGGGGCCGTTTTGGAGTGGGCGGCGTGTGGACTGCATCTGAACATAAGAAAGTAACTCGCCTTGCTTCACTTCGCCAAGTCTGCATGCTGCAATCGGAATTTGTGTAGGTGCTTGCAATCAACAAGGTCGTATGTGATTCGAGTGACATTTTACTTCATGTGTACATAGTGATGTTATTTGGGCTTTAGGGCGCTTCGACCAGAATTGATCATTTGCGTGTGTACATAGTGACAAGTCGTTCACATGCTAAATTATGCACTTGATGGGCATGTAGCGTAGTCTTGTAATCGATATCGAACTTTCACTGGCGTCACGTGAGGAGGCTGCCAGGCGAGGCCCGGGAAGCCCGCCCACATAACAGCAGACGGAACACGCCCCCACAGAAAGAGACATAGCTTCAGCTATCGCCAGCTTCGTTGGGTACGGTACCGATTTGGGAGCCTCAAAAGTGGTCTGAAGAACGCAGGCGAATGAATAAAGGATTCCACCCTACTTTTGAATGATCCCAATCGGTTCACTGGACTTGAATACTCGAGCCAAGCAATGCTCATACTGAAATGCTGAGACCCACTGGGGGGCTTGCCTTCAAGGTCCCATGTTAACAATAGCCCGTGCAACTTGTGTGAAGCAGCCCCCATACACGAAACATTTGCATCCACATAAAGGACACTGCGTTTACCGCAACCGGTAGAACATCCTTTGCCGAACATGCACAACAACGATTTCAAGATGTGTTAGGCCACTGACCTGTGACGTCATGCTAGGGAATTTTTTTTCTTATCTGATATGGGGGACAATTGAAGAAAAAAATGTGAGACCGTTTTCTTCCAAAAGCACGACTTACCAGTAACTAGCATAGCTTATTAGCTTCAGCCGGCCAATGTTTGTTGCCTAGGGGTGATGGGCAGCTCAAGTAACGTGTTCATATAGGTCACTGATCTTTCAAAGGCCAATAGAGGGAAGTAATCCAACTTTATCGCAGATGACCGTTAAGATGATACTTATTTTCGAAAGTTTGAATTTGAATCGGGACGGGCGCGTTTTTGGTTCCATTCCGTCAAAAATATCGTGTGTAGGATATTTTTTTTATTAAAACAATATTTAGAACTGCCTCAATACGGTCAAAGTTAGTATACTTTCTCGAAAAGTAGAAATTTTAGAATATGATGTTCTATGCCTTAAGCAAATAAATTAGCACTTCTAATTTGCTCAAACTACTAATCTTGACCTAAAACATATAACTGAACTTCATACTTTCAACCCTAGGTCCCCTCAACTCGAGTATTAGCCCATCAAGGGGGGGGGTAGTATCATGATACGCCGCGGGGGATCCTCCGATCCTTCCTCTTCTTTCATCGCTTAAATCATCTCCCGCTTTGTCGCCAAGTCGATCCCATCGTCGAAAATGACCAGGGTGACGAGGCGCTCCCTCAAGTACTATAGGTGCCTGGCGAAGACTGTCGCCGTCGCCTTGGCCATCGCTGAGTCCGGATAATAGACGAGGGCCTTGGCCAGTGCGAGGTCCGCGGCTGGGGCCGTTGCCAGAAGCGGCGCTTTGTACCAGGCCGTCACGTAGATGGACACGGCGCAGATGGTGAATCGCCGGATTCCAGCCGCTTCGGCTGACGAGTGCGGCAGGAATCCGTCCGTGGAATCCGTTCGCCTGACGAGTGGGTCACAGTGCGCCGTTTCGAGTTCTTGTTCAGAGCCCGCCACTTCTCGTACATTCGGAGGACCTTGTCCCTCGCGCGTTGGTCTTTCTGCGCAGGAATACGGGACAGCTGCCAGAATTCCTTGACTGCGGTCACTCTCTCAGCGGCTGCTTCCTTGATCGGCTTCTTGACGTCAAGGTGGAGGTGGAAAAAGTACTGAAGCGCCTGCTTTCCCGTAGACAGCATGCTTCCTGTGATGCTATGGTCCACGGTCCCCAGGAGTTTTATATTGCTGCTGCTGTTTTATATTTTGTTGCCAAAGCCATCACGTCGTTTTAGAACTCACTTAAAAATTAACCGAATGAAACATTGTAAGTTTTGACAAAACTCATCCCATCCTTATCACACGGCAGAAGGAGAAAGAACATGTTATTCTTAGTAGAAAATGTTCAATATACATATCCATTTTGGGGCTTTGTTTAGCGGTAAGATTAAAGGGAAAATTAATGCAACAGTGTATGGTGTATCATGTCGCAAGGTGGGTATCGGGAGGGGAGGTGTTGCGAGTCTAGCGATCAGCTGGTGTCAGTCGCTCAGTCTTTTCTGCTAAGATAACTGGGCGTGTTTAGATCATGAAATGCACATTTGTTACTTATTTTGTATCAATTTGAGATAAAGAAACTGCAAACAATGCCGCATACTTAAAGTAGTGAGGAGTATTAGGATATGGTGACAATGAACTGAGCGCTAGCCTAGCTCTATCACTCCGAACGCGTCATCGGACATGCGCTGTCCGCATTAATTTTCCCTTGGGTCTTATCGCTAAACAAAGCCTTAAAATGGATATGTGAATGGAACATTTTCTACTTAGAATAACACGTTATTTCTCCGGTATCAATATTTGGATAAACTCGTGTTACCCCCTGTATACTACCTAATTTTTGGTCTTCTGTACACCAGTGCGGAAGACTAATCCAACGACCCTGACCGTCCGTCTGTCTGTCCGTCTGTTTGTCTGTCTGTCTTTTATCATTTTTCAACTCAGAAACTACAACAGCTATCGAAACGAATACTGACATAACATAACGCCATGAGTACTTTTCGACAAATAGTATAAACTTTGACCTCGTTGAGGCAGTTCTAATTATTATTATATTTCAAAAAAATATTTTGCACACAGTGTTTTTAGACGGAATGACACCAGAAGCGCGCCCGTCCCGACATAAATTCCACAAAAATGAAAAACATCCCGGATAAGTGGCAACCTAATGACCATGCTTTTGTCTGTTTGTGAACAAATTGGGGTTAAAATGGACGCTAAAGTTGAATTCGGCGTCCATTTATATCATTGGATGGCAATAAATGTTTCTCGTACTATTTACGAAATATGAAAGTGATGCCAGCATATTTTCTTCATCATCAACATCTTTTCTGACCCTTAACTTATGGGTAGAAATATAGCAAGTCACACATCAGCAGTATTTTAATCAGTAAAATATCCTCCTGGACATATTAAGTACGTGTATATTTTTGGTGCACAGGTAAAGAGGTAATAATTAATCGCAAAATAATCGTGCCATCCAACAAAATTGATTTTCACCTGACCTCAGAAGTTAACCAGTAGCGCTAGTGGGTAGCAACCGATCCACTTTCTGCCTTGGTAAGATGAAAATATCGTACACGGGAAATGGCTAAGCTGTATATAATTTAGAACGTTCAACCAAATGAAGGACGGAGTGGGGAGATTCGAATTGAAAAAAGGTTGGATCAGTTCGATCTAACCAAAAAGAAATGTCGCATATTTGATGCTTTCAGGACAATATTAAACCTCTAAATTTGCTTCCCGATTTCCTGAAGTCTTCGTATGCTCCATGCACAGTCACGGATTGTGTCTATCGTTTCAGCAGAAAAAAAAATCCTAGTGGCGAAGCTGAGAACAGCCTGCCAATAACCTCACAATAATCTGGGTCACAGACGCTACAGGACCCATGCAAGCATTTAGCTTCCCATAGATCCGAACACTTAACATAATCTGATCATTATCATCCCGTCGGGTCTAAGCCTTAATTAAAATCATTGAACATGGAGTAGGTTGCCCATAAAGAGCACTCACGCTAGCCATTGGCACTGAGTAGTGTACAAATGGGGAGGGTGCAATAAAAAGTGGTAGCCCTCAACTTCGGATGAATTTTAACTTCAGCCAGCGCTGGATAGGGGTTTCAAGATGGCTCTTGCCCCTCCCCCTCCGCCACGAGATCGTTACTACACCCCTGCTGGCAATCACCATGTCTTTGCAGGCGTTGAGCTATAACATGGAGTAGGCTTAAAAAGAGGCATAGGTAGCTCGATATTAAGCATTGTTGGGACTCGTGTGAGCGATGCTGTCCAGTACCTGACCTGGAAGTGGTAGGAATTTATTTTAGACAAGGAGAGATCAATGAGAGAGTGAGATTAGCGATAGAAAAAGACCAGCTTGCCAGAGGCCGGCGAGTTGCTCGCTAATCTATCTAGGACAGTTTTCTGTTGGCGGGGACAGTAATATCATCAGCAAATTCACCTGAGCGTCGAAAGGTCCTCAGCCGAGCACACTCGCCGGCACCAGCAGCGACGAGCGATACTCACATTTCTTCTTCTTGTTGCGCCGAATCCGCACCGGGCAGAGGAACGCCATTGCGCCGCGGCCGCCCGCCGCCCAGCCGCCGTCACCCGGCCGTCACAGCCAGTCAGCTGCGCCGCCGCGTGTCGCCATGTCGGCACGCGCCGCTCCTCTCCGCTGCAGCTGCCACTCCCGGCCGGTCACACCGCTGCACGGCTATCGCCACCGTCGGCCGGCCCGCACCCCGCCGCCGCTGCCAGATATCAGGCGGTCGGCGGCGCCCTGTGTGGCGGCGCGCCCGCGGGCGGTTCTCGCCGGCAGTCTACCTCTTGACCCTAGTGTTTGGCCACCTGGCCGACAGCCGGCGCCACTGTCCGGCGCGACGACCACGCCTAGTTGAACATCGTCCCGCTAGATGGTGCTGCCAGTGCAGTTACGCTGTTTGGCTCAGACACTGGAGGCGCGGCGCGAAGAGCAGTCTTCGACAAAGTTGCCTAGACACGTCACGGGAATTATATCAGGCTTTGCTGATCTTAAAACAATTGCATAATTAAAATTATCCTGGGAAGAGCCATGATGGTGGTGGTGATGGTAGTAGTGGTGGGGGTGACGGTGGAAAACATGAGATCCTGCCTACAAGATTTCAGGAGCTTCTTCCACTACGCTAAAGGAAGAACGTCCCTATACAGTCAGCAGAAGGGCACCGAGCAGTTTTAGTAGCTCCCCTGCAGTTCGTAGAGAGTAGCACCTCAGCCGCTACAGGACCTGCCCTTCAAAAATTATACTCTGTCGAAGCAGCACAGACACCCAGGCAGGGAACCACCACCAGGGAAGTGTCATCTCAGTGGGTACCCTTCCAGCGTCAACCGCCCCCAGAAAAATCAAATTGACTGGGCCACTGTAAATTCACACTCGTAGAATAATTATCAGAAAGAACTATTTTCGCCCGAAGTATTTTTCAATATTGAATATTTATTAACATTGAAGAACGAAATCCAATTTATGTTCTGACCACGTCTGAGAACTATAGCGCAGACGGGTGCCTGACTGTACCTCCACCGCACCGCATGATCTGATTTGGAAAATGAACCAAAAGAGATATAGAGAAAAATGTTCGAAGTAACCAAAAATGTTGAAGGATTCAGTTATATTATGCCATTTACCGCATCTCTCGATCTTGCCTGGAACAAACGTTAAATTGACCCCGCGTTGTAAGGGTAGAGCTTTTCTGGCATTGTGACTGTTGAAGGTGCTTGCATGGTTGTATTCACCCATAAGAGGTAGACATATGAATGAGATGAAGATGCATTGGTCATCAGTGAACCATCACACAGCAAATCTGTCCATGCGTGTAATAATAATGTTGACATCTCCATAACCGGAGCTTACCCTCATCACGTCTACCCATTCATCCGGTAGGCAACACTGTGCATTCAAAATAGGAAAACAAAACACGGAATGAAAGCTATAAAGCTGGCGCGGCAGTCTCCCGTACTCAACCCATGAACCCCCATGACCTGTTATTGGTCAGATTTATCGAATGTGCGTGCTGCTTTTTTGCTGATGCTGGCTGATACTGATGCCGCTTGTTTTCTGTGTGATTGCTGGAAGCGCAACGACTCACTTATACTTGGTTATTGTAGGTTCGTGTTATTGTTTATTTAATTTTATTTTTTTTTTTTTTTTTTTTATTTTTTTGGGGGGGTTTTTTTTTAAAAAAAAAAAAAAAAAAAAAAAAATCGGCAGGTTGTTTTTTTTTTTTTGGGGAAAAAGGGGGGGGGGTTTAGGTTTTTTTTTTTTTTTTTTTTTTTTTTTTTTTGGTTCTATATCAGTCTTATTGTGATTTTTGAACATTGCAGAGATCCCAAACGCCCTTCCTCGTCCCATTGTATGGTGACCCATGCTACGAGTTTGGGCAGCTTCAAACCAATTTAGCGGTACTTGTGCCACCATTGCGAGCCAGCCATCTGAGATGGAAATGGATGGACATAGCTTTTACTGATTTCTACATTCTTGTAGTGCGATACTGACTTCCGTCTTCCAATGATCTTTTTATAAACCCATTGCTTCACTGCATGTTTAGGCATCCATTCAAAAACTTTCGGACCTTCAATTAACCAATTGTTAAAAAGAAGCAAAGTTTGGAGAGGTGTGTCAAGTAGTTCGGTGCTGAAAAATGTATGGATGTATATATATACATCCATCAGTACATTTTTGTATATATATATATGTATATATGTATAAATACACATCCATCCGTACCTTTTTCAGCACGGAACTACTTGACGCACCTCTC
This sequence comes from Imbricaverruca yamaguchii, assembly GCA_034440575.1. NCBI lineage: Eukaryota > Metazoa > Arthropoda > Thecostraca > Neoverrucidae > Imbricaverruca > Imbricaverruca yamaguchii. The sequence goes on along the minus strand of JAOTOL010001617.1, from coordinate 1,102,870 downwards.
CAAACTTTGCTTCTTTAACAATTGATACAATTAATTGAAGGTCCAAAAGCTTTGAATGGATGCCTAAGCATGCAGTGAAGCAATGGGCTATGAAAAGGTCATTGGAAGACAAGTCACACCCACTACAAGAATGTAGAGATTAGTAAAAGCTATATCCATCCATTTATATATATATATATATATATATATATATATATATATATATATATATATATTTGTGTGTATGTGTGTGTGTGTGTATAAACCGATGTCCATTACTTGTGTCCATTAATTGTGCTATTATTCTAATCACCGAGGTTTTGTTGGAATGTGATAGAATAACCACCTAGGAAGATGAAGAACAAAATATTAAGAGCATATACCAAAATAGAACATAAAACTATAACTCTAATGGTGTTTGCTTTATGTTAGTATACGTTCCCAGTTTTTTTAGCAGGTGAGCACGGAACCAGGTGTCACCCATTGTGGGTGTCCAGCGTCTTCCATTTAGCAGCGACTATTTGTTCTTCGGAAAACTGTTGTTCATTCATAAATTCAGCTTCAGTTGTAAATCCATCGCGGTGCATTTCGCAACCATGTGAAGCTCACATGAAGCTATTCAGCTTCACTTCCCGTTTTGGGAGAACTTGGTGTTGTTGCTGGATATTTTGTGCAACTCTTATCGCTCCGTAACTATGTGTTTCGGTAGAAGGCGTAAAGTGAGCATCTCTCCTTCTTTTCATTCCCGTAGTTTAACTTCGAACTCCGGAACGCTTGGAGCGAACATTCTGAAACAATGTTGCTATTCGCATCATTACTTTTTATTCAGGGTACTCCTTATAAGTGTATGTTTTACTCGGAAGTGACATCAATAGTGAGTTTTGAGACATCTGTTCGGACATTTTCTTTGTTTTGATGCATCCATGCTTGATATTTGCCGTCGGTGCATTCGAAACCATATTACTGTCGTTGACCAACCGTCGCGATCAATGCTGAAAGGCCATTTGCCATATCACTCGAAGAGATTGCAGAACTCATATGCTTACCAGAGGCACTTTCATGATGGTAACGAACAGCGCAAACTGCTACCCCAGAAGGTTATGCTAGATACTTGAAACTTTCATTATGCATTTGTGACATATTGTATCATTGGATAAAGTGTTCGTATAATTGTAATGCTCATTTGTACGCTCTTGGTGGTGTCGATGAACTATGCTGCTACATGAACGATTATTATTATAACGATGGGACATTTCTGTCAGTCTGAAAAATAAGCCAGTAATCTTTATTCATGATCGCCTTCATGCGATTATTTGGAGGCATGCATGCCAGTGTCTTTCATTTCGGATTGTTGACGTCTTTCGTCTGATTATCGGAATTATTTGAGACATTGACGGAACCTCTGTCACATTCCTGGTGAGACCGTTCCGTGAAGCATATGACAATCTAGAACTTAAGCATGTGCTCAACGGGGTACATACAGAGTGTGTGCATGCTGATGGAGGGTGGGTGCTAAATTTGGCTCTTCGCGAGTGGTTGCAATTGGGTGCTTTGAGCTTTTAAATGGACACAATGAGGATCTTTGACATGGGTATTGGAAGATTGAGCATAGTGAGGATCTTTAGCAGAGAATTCGGAGGATGGAGCGTAATATTTTAGTCAGAGGCAGCTCCAGGTGAGGTAATCAAAAGGAATAGGGATGAAGAAAGTTGGCAAATGCTGTATATTGGCACGCTTGACATCAGTTGCATTGATAATGTTTGTCATAAGACGATCACGTGAATTCCCGCTTGTTGGAGATCAATTCACTCGGCAAGAATGGTTGCAGCAAAGGGAGGGAGAGGTTCCAAATATGGGCAATGACGTGGTAGGGGTTGAGCTTCGTCACAGGTGGTATTGAGGTCGATTTGGGAAATGATATGAAATATGTTACGTCTAATCGTTCTAGCAAGGCACACAGCCCCGACTAATTTAGCTGTTATAAATACGGAATGCCATCTTTTAATATTAATCTGTGTATCTCCGACGTTTCCATCTGGGTCGAAGGCAACAGGTCGATTCAACTCCTTTCGATCCAGGAAAACGTGCAAAGCAGGCATGGAAATGTCGGAGTGAACGGGCACGCGAAAATCGCTAGAAGTAAGGAACATCAGATCAGAGACTCATGATATTGTCTCATCACGCATTATATGTCGTCCGGAGTCAGCCTAGCAGGCTTTTTGAACCATTTATGTCTTTCCGACAGACTGCCCACGGTGGAACGCTTGGATGCAATCGTGAAAACGCAACAACAGACTATCCAAGTTGTATTTCAATCAACGAAAACAAATGTATTTTGTACTGCGCTGGTCTCACCTTGAAGCCTGAAGCTACCGCATAAACCAGAGCCTAAATCCTCTGACATGCAATCCCTCCTGCACGATCTGATCTTCTCCTGCACAATCTGACTAGCATTGTGTAATCCAACTTTCCCTCAGTAGTGTCCATCTGTACTACCTGGCGTTCACCCACGTTCAACTGATCTCTGCGTTACCCGACCTTCCCCAAACGAATGCCCTTCTGCACAGCCTTACCCTCACCTACGTTCGCCTGATCACCTCTACGTGACCTGACCTTCCCCACACAAATACCCGTCTGCACGACCTTGCTCTCAACCACGCTCACACGATCTCTGCATGGCTTCACCTTCCCTACACCAATACCGCCTGCACTACCGTCCTCTCACCCACGCGCGCCTGATTTCCCTGCTGTGCCGTCTGACCTGGACGCGGGTCGCCCGCGGCCAAATATCCAGGTCAGCACGGTGGACGGCAACGGCGTGGGATCTCTCTGCGTCGCTGGTCACCGCCTCACGCCCGAGCACGTCGTCACGGCGAAAGCGTCTCCATTGAGCCGTGACGATCGCAGCGGAGTGGGCGGAGCGCGTGCGAGAGACGCCCCCACACGTGCAGAACCGGGCTGCTCAGACAAAGCAGGCGCAGCTAGTTGAGACGGAAAACCGAACATCGGTGCCGTCCTGGTGCACGATTTAGTTTGGTTCCAACATTCCAGGTGTCTGGTAGAAGTTTAGCTGGGTGCAGAGGGAAGATGGTCTCATCTGGTTTTGAACTCAATTTGACCCGATGCAGTCCGATGCTAAGAAGTGAGCGCCATGGGGATCTAGTCCTCCGATATTTATTAATTTGTGCATTTATTTGCAAAATCGCCGACAAAACCGTTCAGTGCTTGGGTGATGATTATTGAAATACGTCGGAAAATGCATGGACTGTTCTTCCACTCCCGAGTAGGTTGGTCAATTACTTCGCTTGTTCTTGCAATTGTTTGCCTACATATGCCGCCAATTGGTGGAATATCAGCCACATTATCTCACCTTGCCCAGTATCTGACCTATAATGCATATCCGTTCATCTCCCCCGATCCTTGATCTGCCAAATGCCTATACCACCTCTCCATTTCTTGTTCAATGCATATCATATTTATGTTGCGCCTCTGGATAGACGAAGCCTAGGGAGGAAATTGAAGGTGGCGGGAAGTCAAACAATTTATTTTCTCACCGATTTATGCTAATTTTTCCATAAAAGCAGGACGTGCTTAAACCTCATGTTTTGCAATTAGGGTGTGGGTGGGCAATTCTTTCTCGTCTTCTAATGCAATGCCTATGTTCTATTTACCATATTTACTGTTATCCATCCTCTCATATTCTTGTAATTTTAGAAACTTGCTGGTAGCACCTTTACTCCACCTTTTCTCCCAAAAATACCTCATATCATTAAGCCGCCCTAAGGACCTCCCCAGTCGCGCAGCATGATAAGGTGCTTCAAACTGTGAGCGCAATTCCAAGTATGTGCCCGATATATATTTCAAATAAATCTGGCGGAATTGGTTCGGATGGGGAGGTCGGTGACCGCTTTTCCACGCTTCTATGGATGACACAGTTTCTGATGACAGCCTGTGTCGATGCCAATAATTGATCTAGTTATTTTCCTTGATTGGACATTAATGTTTCCGTTCATTAATGTGTCACACTTCCAGCATAATCGTTGACGACGATACCAGCAGGTCGCGGGAAGCGTGCCACCACCTTCACGAACAACAGTGATCAGTCGGCGCCCGTCTCCCATCTCTGTCACGTCTCACGTCCTGGAACCAAATCCGACTGAATGCTGTTGCTATGTCTGCTCAGCATGCTGGCACTTCTCGACATAACTCACCCACGCCACGGGATAGCAAGGCACGCTGAAATACATCATCACTTCCCAACACTGCTATCTTTTGAAGCCTTCGCACCAGCCAATTTTCCTGCCCACTGCCCCGCTCTACAAGCCGGCTCCACTAAGGGGAGGGTCGTGAGCGCCGCGCCACGCTCGGCTGAGTGCGCTTATCGAGCTACGGCCACGACCGCGTCTGGTCCGAGCTCCCCGCTGCGATAGCTGGGAGAAAACTGGGTATGGGGCCACCATCAAACGGTGAAAACATGCGCTGTGACGGCCGTAAAGGTACACACAACACGGATAAAAAGAAACAGAGAGAGAGAGAGAGAGAGAGAGAGAGAGAGAGAGAGAGAGAGAGAGAGAGAGAGAGAGAGAGAGTAGGTGAGAGAGAGAAGAGAGAATGATGCAAGGAGAGAATGATACGAGGGACAAAGGGACAAGAAGAGGAGATAAAGAGAGAAAAGAGAGAGAGAGGATGGAAAGTGAGCATCCCCGGGCTGCTTCAATGCAGCACCGTGCTATGAGCGCCTCCGATGGTAACTGGAGCGGTCCTGGTTGGGATGAGACGGCAACCTTTCCGGCCTCGAGCCTCGTCACCGCCCACGAGCGCCTCCGGTGGAAACTGGAACGGTCGTGATCGGCATGAAGCGGCAACACTTCCGGTCGGCGGCCCCGTCACCACTCAGTGGACCACGGCGGCGACCGTACACGGCGCGGCGAGACCCCGCCACCGCGCCGAGGCTTCACCGGCGGCGAGCTTTGCGGACTCGTCTCAAGTTCAGGTGAAGACGCGTGTACAGCCGCCCAGTGGACACACCTGTGCTGTCGGGAACGAGCGAGTCGTAGACGGTGGGCGGGAGAGTGGGAACGCTCGGGTCGAGAAAACATGGCGACAAGTCAGGTCAAATTGGGCTAGTAAATACTGGCAGATGAAGCCTGGCTGATATGTTTGAAATGGTGGCGAGACCAGTGATGAGGAACACTGAGAACCAGCACCGTGCCGAGAAACAGCAGAGGACTGTCGGGTTTATGTACTTTCAACGCAGATCTTGAAGAAAAAATCGCACCAGCTTTGGACCGTTTGAAGATGTATGACTCGGCAGAAATTAAAATAATCACAGCATGTATGCAGGCGTGTGTCACAAACGTGGGTGACTGAACCGTCCGAAGGTATCTGACAGAACAGCGTCTACGGTAACCACAGCATGCATACAGGCCTGTGGAACAGACGTGGGTGGCTTTGGCCCGTTTGAAGATGTCTGACGGGGCAGCAACTGCGGTAAGCACAGCTTGTGTGCAGGCATGTGGAACAGACGTGCCATTTCTCGGCCAACTGCGCAATGCAAGTGGATAGCCGACAGTTACAAAATCGCTTTGGACATACTTCAACATGCTAAGGGAAGTTATCCCAAAACGTGGCCATACACAGGGTCGGCAAGCTCACAAGAAAAGGTACGAAGGAAGAAAAGGTGCTTTGAAGACATTTGGTTGTTATTGTCACCGGTGCTCTCAGTTTTCACGAAGGAAAGCTTGTTCACCTGAAGCCGTTGTCAACCAAAACATGCAAGGCCGGCCAAGCCGAGAACCCGTTTAGTATGTTTGATCTGCGGAGACTGTCGGAGAGTGTCAGAGCGCTATTGTTTGGTACAGCGGCAAACAACTGCGGATGGAGAAGGGCGCTGCGAAGCTGCTGCAGGATATGCTTGATAAAGAGCTTTTGTACTTAGTGTGCCGGTACCACATTGCTAAACTTCTGGTGAGAGCAGCTTGGGAAGAACTGCTCGTGAAGCACACGCTCTTGATACCACTGTATTCACCACCCTCGAAGGCGACTCCTCTCGATCTGGCCCAGCCGAGAAACATGATATTGGTCCAATGCGCTAGCCCAGGCATCAGCTGGACATTCGGACCGATGACTTGGTAGCCGTACCGCAGGACGGCGACCTTTGGCGACCGGCTGCGACGATTTCACTTTAGAAAGGGTCAGCTGACGGGGCTCGCCTCTGCCTCCATCTGTGACGTCAGCGGTCGGTCACGCATCGCCGGGCCCAGCGGACAACAACCGAGCCGACCTGGCGCCACCACCTGGACACTGAGGCTGACAGGTCGAGCAGGGCGTTCGCCCGCCCACGACTGTGGCACACGGATGAGTTCTCTCTTCCAGCTTCCAGAAAACATTGTCAGTAGCAGCACATTGAACATCTTTAAAAACAGCATAGACAATCATTATAAGAATAGAGGGCTTGCTTTTCAGTATTACAGGGAGGTCTGATTGACTGATTTGGTGGGCAACTGGTTCAGTGTACAGAGTGCAACCAAGAAGGACCCTTGTGGCTCATAGTTGCACTAATCTTCTATGTCTTTATGTCTTTATGTCTCTTTATGTCTTTATGTCTTCCCCTTTCAGTGCAAGGGAAACACACAAGCTGATGCACAGAAACATAATGTGCCTTTTATTCGTGAGCAAGGCGACTGGACACAATAATAAATATGGCAACCGGAAGAGATCGCAAATCGTAGTTACTTCGCCCTTTTCTGCCATCCAGAGACTGGTGACTTCGGATTGCCGAAATTGATACCAGTCCTAATAAATTTCGGAGGCAAGTAATAATATCCGGTTTTTGTGGAATCCAGACTCGAGCTCTGGCTGATTTTCACTAGAGCTACGCCTGGTCTAGAGAGCTACGCTAGAGCTACGCTACGCCCGCTTAGCCACGCCTGGTCCTGCTCGGAGGATTCCGCGCTGTCTCGGTAGCATCCGCCTAGCCTTGATCGAGGGCTACCGCAACGTCTAGGTAACAGCCGTGAACCTCTGCTCGGGGGCCACCACCGGGCCTAGGTAGCAGCCGTCTAGCCCTGCTCTGCTACTACCGGAGCATCTAGGTAGCAACCTGCTTCAGCCCGCGTCATATCCGCACCTAGGGACAGTTACATGATAAGTGGCGTATCGAAGGGAGGGGAACAAAAGTGACAATTCCCTCTTCCTCTGAGAGGTGGTGGATCCCAAAGAATCGCGTCAGAGCCCGGAAAAGTTGCACCCGGACCCCGAAATCAGGCTGAGGCCCAAAAAGTTGCCATTGGGTCCCAAAAATCACACCGGGACCTGACAAAAAAAGATGAAGCCAGAGCTTTACTCATACATTTGGCACTTGTTGTTGGATGACCATAAAGGCTTCCATGGCAGCATTAGACTAATCGCTCCACCTATTGCCGCGATCAGTGCGTCTATCCTTAAACCCAAATACCCAACGACTTGTGCACCTGTGTTGTTTGGTGTTTGGGCTTCCGGGAGCACTGGCCACAATAATCATACATCGCCCGTAACTTGGTGTTTTTACTTAGGTTTCAGTTTCGGCTTGGTTTACTTCCAATTACCCACGAAATATACCCAGGTGTAGCTAACACATTAACGCAGCACAATGCCGTTATCTCCCTGGGCAGACATCAAACCGTATTTGCGAGGGAAACTCGAATGGTCGTCCGGTCCACGGAGCCATCGCTTGCAGGATCAGTGCACCTCGGAGTCAACAACATTCCCGCCGAAGTCGGCCACCCCGCTGAACTTCACCTACTCCCTCCGCCGTAAATATGCGAGCGGCGCCGAGTGCAGTGAAAGTACCGCCACTCGGGAACGACGCGGCAAAGCAGCCCGGCTGCCCTGGAGCGGTCGGGTGCCGGCGGGGTGCCGGTCGGGTGCCGGCGGGGTGTCGGCGGGGTGCCGGTGGGGTGCCGATGGGGTGCCGGTGGGATGCCGGTGAGGTGCCGGTTGGGTGCCGGTTGGGTGCCGGTGGGGTGCCTGTGGGGTGCCGGTGGGGTGCCGGTGGGATGCCGGTGAGGTGCCGGTGGGGTGCCGATGGGGTGCCGGTGGGATGCCGGTGAGGTGCCGGTTGGGTGCCGGTGGGGTGCCTGTGGGGTGCCGGTGGGGTGTCGGTGGGGTGCCGGTGGGGTGCCGGCTGCCCAGCGCGGGAGGGTCGGCCACACAGCGCCCTCCGCCTGCGCCGTGTGCTGTTACAGCAAGATGGACGAGACTTTCCTGTCGGCCATGTGGGTCAATGGCCGCAGTAGTGGTGGTGCGATATAAACACCGGCTCAGCCTGAGCTGCGGACAACCGTCGGCAGGCACGCCGCCGCACTATCACGTGACACTTGTTGTAGGTTATGCGGAAGTTGCACACGCAAGCGCAGCACTGTGTGCCTGCTTATATGGCTAGGTTATAGGTTTTGCCTGCCCGCCCATTTTTCGTAGATTATTGGAAGGCAGTTTTGACGCTCAATATTTTCAGTGGGCTGTCATTGGGTATACAAGATGAAGAGTTTCCACCATCTTGCTTTACGAGATATCGACTTTGTGACCAGCAAAACTATGCAGGATCAAGGTGACAAGCAGTGGCGGGAAATTAATACAGTGTATATGAGCGCATATAGGTGCCAGGCAAACATAAAGATATAAAAGATTAATGCAACTATGAGCCACAAGGGCCCTTCTTGGTTGCACTCTGTACACTGAACCAGTTGCCCACCAAATCTGTCAATCAGCCCTCCCTGTAATACTGAAAAGCAAGCCCTCTATTCTTATAATGATTGTCTATGCTGTTTTTAAAGATGTTCAATGTGCTGCTACTGACGATGTTTTCTGGCAGCTGGTTCCAAACAGACCCCTCTCATTATCTCGATAGGTGAAAGCTTTATAACAACGACTTTTGAACGAGCATAAAGTGTTTGTGGTGTCTTCCTGCATCGAGATCAATGCACATGGTCTTTGAAATATCAAGATGTATGCAATGAAACGATTGAAATACAACATACTTCTTCGCGCAGTGTTCTGTTCTTGAAGACATGCAATTGTTCTCCAGTCAACCATGCAACCAAAATTGTGATGAATAGAAACACTCATGAACAAAGAGAAGAGCATAAACCCAATCATAGATCGCGAGGAGGCACACTCCTCCCATGCGATTCCCTTCTGTCGTTGCAATTGTTTCTACTGCTATTTCAGCCTATGTCAGCCCAATTATTTCAGCCAGTCTTTTAGACAAGCAAAAACGCTTTGATCAGTAAGTCAGTACAATGCAATTGGCGCACAGTGATCACCCATGGGCTGATATAGTCCTGATCCCCTGATGTTTTCATCTTCGTAAGTGATGTGGGCCCGTGATGGATCAAGTGGCCTGGTCTTCGACTGGTTTGCGGGCAAGCGGGAAACTTCAAAAATGTTGTCCGATTTCGCAAACGAGCTCTTCAAATTTTAACAGCTTACATTCGCCAGGCCCGGATAATACAATATTTGTCTCACAAAAGGCTTTTCGGCTTCGATACAACGCCATTTTGGTGTAAAAGATCTGGACACCAGGTCTTTGAGAAGGACCTGACCCACGCGTCTCCACTCCCACCCCCATCCCCCATATCCGTCAGTGGTGGGGGACTGTACGCTGCTGATGCTTCCGCCACCTCAATCAGAATATATGGTTTGTGTGTTTAAATAGTATTTATACACATAACTCAGAAGCAATACACAATTGACCTGTGGTAACTGCATGCAAGTGGCTGTCAGTGACATTGCTATTGCCATATAACGTGGAAGGTTTATTTCTTTATATGCAAATAGCCATATATGGTATTGAACGATTCATCAAATATATATATATATATATATATATATATATATATATATTATATATCCTTATATATGACCAACCCAATTTTTAAACGCATTTTGCGCGCATGTGTGTGCTAGTTTGTAATTTGTTGAGCTGTGAAACATTATATAATTATTGTTTAGCGATGTAGTGTTTCGTACCGAAATGCCATCAAAGGAAGTACATTGAAGTTAAAGTGATGCGGACATGCGTGAAAACACGCTTTTAAAGAATAGCTTCAGTTCAGAGACATGCCCGCACGATTAGACATCGGGGACTAAATCTGTCCCATAAATAAGCAGATGTTTGAAGTGGAATCATGGACGCAGGACACTAAAGTAGGGGAGATGTACCCTCCCCCACACACAGGGACACAGGCACTGGATCCTAAAGGAGGTCGCGAATAAATCACGGACCCTCATTAATAGCTCTTAGTCCTCCAAAAAAGTTGTGAAGTTGTGATCCTACCCCCATCAATGCTATCGGGCAGGGAATTTGGGGTGATTCTCCCTTCCCATATCTCGGTTGCACCATTCGATAGCATGCGTCAGCGCGCGACTGTTGGTGTGAGCTACATAGACGTGTTTACCAGGACGACTCGACAGCAAGCTGATGCCCGTAGTATGCACTATTGGTATTGTGGTAGCGACTGGCAATAACCAACCGAGCATATTCCGCCACCTTTCCCAATCCGAGGCAATTGTCACCACTTGTCATGTCGTTCCTAGCTGAGATAGAGCTGTGGGGGACCACAAAACCAGCGCGCTATGTGTTCGTCAGAAGCTAAACCAATGGTGCTAGATGTTACGCCTCAGTGGCATCCGGCACCATTGAACCTACGAATTGAGTACCAATGATTAGCTTAGGCTTGCACATGGAAGTGTGCCAACATATTGCTTGACATTCGTAGCCTGCATGCTTAGCAAATCAGTTCGGGTCAATCATTCACAGGACACAGGTCACACCAAGCGGGATACATGATGGCTTGTGATAAGGTGGAAGCGCCCACTTCGGACTATAATAGCTAAAATTGTTCGTTACATTTTGCCCCAAATCGAAAAATGTACCAGAATGCATGAATATAATTTAATATTAATCGGATGACAACGTTCATCCTAACTCATGCAAGGTGAATGACATGGTTTGACCTGGAAAATAATACCGGTGCGATAGCGTGGCCTGCAAATCGCTCATAATCAAATGAGATTTAATGAACACATTTGACATAGTAGAACAGGTGCGAATATAATTTTAGCAGATTGCGAGGAACCCGTACATTCAGATACCATATCATAACGAAATGGTCTGACGTGATCTGACGCACACTTTTCCATCCACAAAATACGAAAAAAATTGTCATGAATCCTACCCAAGGTTGAGGTAAGGCTGAGCCCTTCCATTGCGCGTGCTAAATACCCTGTAATGTGACGCCAGCCCATACGGAATGATTCGAATAGTTACATCCCAGTTGTTCATGATTCCGATACCTCTGTCTTTTATCGAGTATGTGGTTTTCAAACCTGACCTGTACGGTTGATGAATGCCGACCTGGCCACGCTTCGACTTGGCCTAACCGGCCTAAGACCGGCGTTTGCTGACATGAATGAATGCGGCGATTGGCAATAGCCGTCACGCAATATGTACTGCACAAATTCCAACGGGCATGCCCATTGTCCATATCCTTGCTAACCATTTGGAGGGGAGCTCCAGAATATTAGTGCCGAATGGCAACACCAACATATTAGCCGCTGTTGTACTGGCAACGACATGAGCATACCACGGCGGGCACATCTCCCGTGACCGTCGGCTTATCAGTGCAGCCAGACCAGACAGCGAATCAGGGCCACCAGCTCACCGCTGGCGCTCAATTTAGCACCGCAAACCGTCGTCGCAATGACCCAGCCACAGTATTGCGGCGTTCACGGCACATTTAGCCGCTCGAGCAGCACCGATAGTGTCCGCAGAGCTCGACGTCCAGTCGCGGACGACGCCCGGATCGGTCGCGGCCCGTGCCGTCGTGCCGCGCCCGAGATCGGCGGACGCCGCGGAGAAAACGCGGGCCGAGAAAAGCGCGGGTATTTAACGCGCCGGACGGCCGTCGGCGGCACAGTCGGCAGCATGGCCCACTACAGCGCGGTAAGCTCCGGCTCGGTCGGCCCTGGGACGTCACCCCCGAGGTGTGGCGCGTGCTCTGTGACCGGCACACTCTGTCCGGCTGAAGACCCGTGCGCCTCGAGCGTCCCGATTTGGCTGTGTTGGCTGTGGCGATCAGTCAGCTGGAGTGTCAGACGCAAATCACTGGGGTTAGACAGAGTATTTAGTTTCATGGGGAATTGCCTAAGCCTCCTGTGAAAAGTCGATTTTTAAGTAGCTATTTGTCCAGGTGCATTTCCGTCGTTTTGAATACTCGAAGAAACAAAGTTGCCAAGAGACGTGTTTTTGTTCCCCTCCAGCAGTACTAGGCATTACACTTGTGCATTTCGCTGGATTGGCCTGGGACTGAATTCTGCATTGGTTGTGCGGCTTGCCCTGATAGCGCTCTGACAGTCCTTGTGGGAGAATGTGATCAATGCACTTTTCGCATACAATTTGGACATAATCAGAATAGATACTGTAGCTGTGGTTCTGTACCATGAATTCAAGCAAGCCTGAGGTCCAGCAATGGCGCCTCGGCGACCATGTCAGGAGGTATTGCAGGTCACCAACTATGATAAGCTGGCTCGTGTAGCACCCATGAACAAGTGCACAGAATGTCGCCAGTGAGCGATCAGCTGGCACGACGAGTTCAATCGGCATGGGAGGCTTGATACCTTGGCCTGGATAGTCTTTCATTCTTAAATGCTCTGAAAAGAAGCCAACATTTGTCTTCCCTCTGCTTATCAGCGTATGCCAGCATCATATGACTATGACATCGAATATCGGAGGACCCATGACAGCTCCCTGAGGCACTTCACAGTCCAGCTGGATCCGGACAGCGGCCATATGGTGGCTGACTGACTGAATTGGGGTGCATCCTAACACCTATCGAGTCGTCCGGGGACTGCATTTGCAGGCGGACACTTGTACCCTGTAGCTGGCAGGATTCGTAATTATGTCACAGCGTTAGCTGCGAAGAACTGCCTTCAAGTGTGGTGTGTGCCCTCCATTGCCTTGAATGTTTGGCTGCTGTCGGCTTTCTTTCCACAAGCTGTGTTTTTCCAGCATTTCCGACAACTTCCAATTTGTACTTTTGTTTCCGTGATGCTCATCCCATGTCCCACGTCCAAGCTGGTGAAGATGCTCCCATGCGTCAGCATCATCCGAATGTTAAACTGGCCAACTCCGCGTGATCCTCAGGCGCGACCAGTTAGCATCAGCGCTGTGAGCATGTCCCCTCCATCTCGCGTGATCCCACCTGTGCTCACCTTGCCCAACTTCAGTTGTCCATCCTACTGGCGATGGCGGCTCGCTCTCTGACGGGCGCTCGCTCTCTGACCGGCGCTCGCTCTCTGACCGGCGCTCGCTCTCTGACCGGCGCTCGCTCTCTGACCGGCGCTCGCTCTCTGACCGGCGCTCGCTCTCTGACCGGCGCTCGCTCTCTGACCGGCGCTCGCTCTGACCGGCGCTCGCTCTCTGACCGGTGCTCGCTCTCTGACCGGCGCTCGCTCTCTGACTGGCGCTCGCTCTCTGACCGGCGCTCGCTCTCTGACTGGCGCTCGCTCTCTGACCGGTGCTCGCTCTCTGACCGGCGCTCGCTCTCTGACCGGCGCTCACTCTGACCGGCGCTCGCTCTGACCCGGATCTTTCGGCCACGTTTCAGCTGGTGTGTATCCTGGCCCTGGTCGCCTGTGTGTCGGCGCAAGGCGGCGCCGGCGGCAGCTACGGAAAACAGCCGGAGGGCTACTTCCAGTACGTGAACGTCCCGGGACACAAGGAGTACGAGTTCGGCTGGAACCGCGGCAACAAGCATCACTTCATCAGTCGATACGAGCAGGCAAAGGACCACCGCTTCCGCACCCGTGTAAGTTCCTACATGGAATTATGTGCTCCGATCCAATGATTTACTTCAGGTGGAGTTAGGAACTTGGAATCCGGTGTGCTTCAAGGAAAAGCTGGCTCGGGTTTTCGGTCACATGTCATTGTATCTCAAGCGATAAATTGTACACTTTCAGTTTCACATCGTTTCATAATTAAACATTAAAAGTTATGCCGATTGACGCGACTACCATGAACAATGCTTAATTCGGTCTTACTTAATGTTACTATTTCTGATCATAGCAAGAAAAAAAGAATGTGAATTTCCGTCAAACCTAAAAGTAGGAGCTTTTGTTTGGAGAAAGACCAACGATTCACGTGTGAATCATTGGGACAATTGTGGCTCAATCATAAGCCTATCCATCAGTGGATACAGGCATAGCTTCAAATCAGACAAACGCGGAGATAAAATTGCAACGCAAATTGTCACGGCGATGTTCCCTGAACTGCATTTGTGCAAATGCAGTTGAGGGGAGGGGAAGTCCTGGAAAAGAAAAGAAAAACTCTTCAAGGTATTGGACGGGGAAATGAAAACAAAAAGTGCGAAGAATAGATGTCTACGCTGAGGGGGATGTGTAATAGCGAAAATGACTTTCCGTGTGTCTCTTGCTTGACCTCATGCTCAGTAATTCAGCAATCAGCGAGCAATGCTTCCTGTTTCGTCACCACTTACTACGATCAGCACCATTTTTGTGACGACCACTTGTTCCTCATTTTCCAGGTTAAGTGGGGCGACCAGAAGGGAGGATACGGCGAACACTACTACGAGTACAACCACGGACCCAAGGGCTACGGCAAGGAGGAGAAGGGCTACAAAGCCCCCGAGCCAGTCTACTCCCCGCCCTCTTACTCGCCACCAGCTCCCAGCTACACATAAGCGCGACGCCAACGCCACCTTTTCCACAACAGACAACTTCCATTTCATAGGTGGCGCTACAGGGTGGCACTTGTTGCCCAGTGGTTGCCACGGCGCTATGCGTGCCAGCATTTCGTTTCCAATGTGCCACAGCAGGGTACTGGGATTTGACGTTGCCCTGGTCATGCCGCGTGCGCCTATGCCACCAGTGTAGGCAGACTCGAGTGCCTGAAGGTGCCATCATCAGCGGAATAAGTGGTTTCTAGTCGTGTGCTGAATATTTTCCAATGTGTTCGGAGAAGCCTGCACGCTTAGTCCACAGCTTTGTTAATTGTTATGCTGGAACTGCGAGCTCATGCAATACAAACCTACTTCCGACAACCGCGAGCGAGTTTATTGGCTTGAAGCACGCGTAGTCAAGCGAGATGGAGGGATAAATGTGCTTTTCTTGAAACAGTATATTTGTCTCCCATAATTGCGTCGTCCAGAATGACTTAATCTCGCCGCAGAATCTTCATGACGCACACCTTTCAAGCCAAGTAATCTAAAACAAATGGAATTTTAGCAGATGATTGAACAACCCCATCAATTGTGGATCGTGGTCCCTGTGTGACCAACTTGTCTTAGTTGCCGTGCCTTCCCCTGAGGCAGCGGTCCAGACCACACGCACATCTATAAATACACTTCAGGTCTGAGCACATTCCTGATTGACCGCACGCGCAATGGATCGCAGAACACTCTGTCGTGGCAATGCAACCAAAGTGGACATGCCATTTCCTGTCAAACATGCCAAAACCATGTTTTCCAGTAACATGCAACCAAGAATGGCGCGAAATTTACGATGCATACTCTTCGGTATCATCCGTCCATATAAATGACAAAACAAAGCGAATATTCCACAATTATCCGGCATTACCTGACGACTTAATCACAGCCCTGTGTCACATGAAGTAAAAAAACGACATGTTTTACCGGATAACTGATGTACTAACTTCTTTGTCATATAAAATTTAGATCCTTGGCTTACACAGCCCATATATCACGGGAAATCTTTTCTGAGGGTGTTTGGTGGTTGGTGAGGTGGGGGAGCGGAATACACATATTAACAGTGATACTTCTCAGCATTGCGGAGGCTCAGTATAGTCCCAGGTTGAATCTAGAGGACTATATTGAGAAGAGGCTGAGGGGCAGGGGCAGATGAGCAATACACGGAACAACGAACTGAACAACGAACTAACAAGCATCGCATTACAAAGGCGCTCGTGTTTTACATTACGTGAATATAATACACCGAGGCACAGCTAAGGTCCTCCCCTCTCAGCAACTCAAAATACACCAGATCAATCACGAAATTTTGAGATGTACTCGATGTAAAACCAGCCATTGTCGGTGCGCGAAGCGCGCCGAGAGCGGTCCCTGTTTCACGGTACTTTGTCTTGGTCTTAGGAGAGATAATCCTGAGTGCGCCCCTGATAATGCACATCGCACATCACGAACTGTACAACGTGCATGTGACACGTTTTGCATTGGGCTTGCGTGACGTGTCATTTAGCGTAGCTGCCAAAGCAAGCCTTGCGTTGTTCTCACTTCCGTTCGAATGCAAACTGTAGCCCAATGAACAACTGACAATACAGCCGTCTCTTCCATCTCTCGACAACACAGCGGCGGGCAACAGTGTCGTGCGCCCCTGCTCCCCTAACTCCGAGCGTGCTCGCTCTCGTCGCAGCAGTGCGACTGATTGCAGTGTGGCGCCGTGATCCCTGTGGCCCTCGCTGCCCCTCAGGACCCGCCGCAGGTCAGCGACGTGGGCCTGTCGTATAGGCAGGATGAGAAGAACTAGAGCACAGCACGGGTACGGATATCCGTGTCCGTATCGAAGAGCGGATATCGGATATCCGTATCGGACGTCCGGTTGGTACGGATATTGGAGCAGATCGGTTAGAGTTAGGTAAGGACCGACCGTCTTTTGCGATACTCGGTACACTTTGGAGGACCCAGACCTGGCGCGATTCTCGAGGGCCCACCACCACTCTGTGGAGCATTTCCCCCTTTCTTCTCCCTTCATTCGTACGCCACTGATTCAACCTCATTGCCCAAGTTGACGTACTTTGCTCTTTGCTATTAAAGAACAATGGCAAACACCACGCGGTGTTTTTCTTCCGGCCAGATAAAACAGAGCTGAACGACGTACTCACTGAAGACACAACCTTCGCGCGCACTGTGGTGTGGAGCTATCGGTCAGGTCACATCAGGTCACATCAGCTCCGCAGGTCACCGCTCTCTGACCGTGGCCACGAGAGGCTGGGAGCCAGACCCATAGACTGCGGCCACCTACGCACTCGCCGCGAGTTCGCACACCGTGCCCCCGCTGGCAGTGATGGCACCATTGGCATTTCACTCAACTGCCGGGGACGAACTGACAGGTTACGCAATGTGC
The DNA here is from genome assembly GCA_034440575.1 of Imbricaverruca yamaguchii. Lineage (NCBI taxonomy): Eukaryota > Metazoa > Arthropoda > Thecostraca > Neoverrucidae > Imbricaverruca > Imbricaverruca yamaguchii. The sequence continues at coordinate 1,085,737 of JAOTOL010001617.1, read as the reverse complement.
TCCTGAAGTTCGAGACGCGCCCCGCAGCACCGTCAGCAACCGTACAATGTCAGAGAAGCGCGCCAGTTGCACCAGAGGCAGCCGCAAAAACACCGAAGTGTAGTTCTGACAGCAGTATTGTGAATTTGAGCGGTCCCAGGGCACCCTAGATGGACGGGAAGTGAGGCTGACATTTCCAGGCAGACTCACTGACCGCCACATGAGTGTCTTGGGCACATAAAAGCGGCACTCTGATAATTTCAGGTGGCTTCCTGGCGTCCTGGCACGCCCGGAGAAGATCCGTTTGTCAGATATGGTCGGCTAACAGCTCCCAAAAGGCGCGGTGGAAGGTGCGGACGATGCGCCTGCCCTGACAGAGGACGCTGTACTGCGGCCACCTGCCTTGTGACAGAGGACGCTGTACTGAGGTCACCTGCCGTGTGACAGAGGACGCTGTACTGCGGCCACCTGCCGTGTGGCAGAGGACGCTGTACTGCGGCCACCTGCCTTGTGGCAGAGGACGCTGTACTGCGGCCACCTGCCTTGTGGCAGAGGACGCTGTACTGCGGCCACCTGCCTTGTGGCAGAGGACGCTGTACTGAGGCCACCTGCCTTGTGGCAGAGGACGCTGTACTGAGGTCACCTGTCGTGTGACAGAGGACGCTGTACTGAGGCCACCTGCCTTGTGGCAGAGGACATTGTACTGAGGCCACCTGCCGTGTGGCAGACGACGCTGTACTGCGGCCACCTGCCGTGTGGCAGAGGACGTTGTACTGAGGCCACCTGCCGTGTGGCAGAGGACGCTGTACTGCGGCCACCTGCCGTGTGGAAGAGGACGCTGTACTGCGGCCACCTGCCGTGTGGCAGAAGACGTTGTACTGAGGCTACCTGCCGTGTGGCAGAGGACGCTGTATTGAGGCCACCTGCCTTGTGGCAGAGGACGCTGTACTGAGGTCACCTGCCGTGTGACAGAGGACGCTGTACTGGGGCCACCTGCCGTGTGGCAGAGGACGCTGTACTGCGGCCACCTGCCGTGTGGCAGAGGACGTTGTACTGAGGCCACCTGCCGTGTGGCAGAGGACGCTGTACTGAGGTCACCTGCCTTGTGGCAGAGGACGCTGTACTGAGGTCACCTGCCGTGTGACAGAGGACGCTGTACTGAGGCCACCTGCCGTGTGGCAGAGGACGCTGTACTGCGGCCACCTGCCGTGTGACAGAAGACGCTGTACTGAGGGCATCTGCACTTTTGGTTTCACCAACGGTGACACGTCGAGAGGCGCTGCCACGCTGAACCGATTCCCGACTCCGTCGTTGGTCTGGGGCTAATCGCAAAGGGAAGTGCCTCCCTGGGCCTGGCGTCTCACTGTCGCGCAGCACGTTTGCTCTGTCGTGGCACACCTTCCCTGTCGTGGCACACCTTCCCTGTAGTGGCACACTTTCCCTGTCGTGGCACACCTTCCCTGTCGTGGCACACCTTCCCTGCCGCGGCACACCTTCCCTGTCGTGGCGCACCTTCCCTGTCGTGGCACACCTTCCCTGTCGTGGCACACCTTCCCTGTCGTGGCACACCTTCCCTGTCGTGGCACACCTTCCCTGTCGTGGCACACCTTCCCTGTCGTGGCACACCTTCCCTGTCGTGGCACACCTTCCCTGCGGCACAGCTCCTGTCGGGCACACCTTCCCTGCCGCGGCACACCTTCCCTGTCGTGGCACACCTTCCCTGCCGTGGCACACCTTCCCTGTCGTGGCACACCTTCCCTGTCGTGGCACACCTTCCCTGTCGTGGCACACCTTCCCTGTCGTGGCACACCTTCCCTGCCGCGGCACACCTTCCCTGCCGCGGCACACCTTCCCTGCCGCGGCACACCTTCCCTGCCGCGGCACACCTTCCCTGCCGCGGCACACCTCCCTGTCGTGGCACACCTTCCCTGCCGCGGCACACCTTCCCTGCCGCGGCACACCTTCCCTGTCGTGGCACACCTTCCCTGCCGTGGCACACCTTCCCTGCCGTGGCACACCTTCCCTGTCGTGGCACACCTTCCCTGCCGCGGCACACCTTCCCTGCCGTGGCACACCTTCCCTGCCGTGGCACACCTTCCCTGCCGCGGCACACTCGGCACACCTTCCCTGCCGCGGCACACCTTCCCCTGCCGCGGCACACCTTCCCTGTCGTGGCACACCTTCCCTGCCGCGGCACACCTCCCTGCCGCGGCACACCTTCCCTGCCGCGGCACACCTTCCCTGTCGTGGCACACCTTCCCTGTCGTGGCACACCTTCCCTGCCGTGGCACACCTTCCCTGTCGCGGCACACCTTCCCTGTCGTGGCACACCTTCCCTGCCGCGGCACACCTTCCCTGTCCGCGGCACACCTTCCCTGCCGTGGCACACCTTCCCTGTCGTGGCACACCTTCCCTGTCGCGGCACACCTTCCCTGTCGTGGCACACCTTCCCTGCCGCGGCACACCTTCCCTGCCGCGGCACACCTCCCTGCCGCGGCACACCTTCCCTGCCGCGGCACACCTCCCTGTCGTGGCACACCTTCCCTGCCGCGGCACACCTTCCCTGCCGTGGCACACCTTCCCTGCCGCGGCACACCTTCCCTGCCGCGGCACACCTCCCTGCCGCGGCACACCTTCCCTGTCGCGGCACACCTTCCCTGTCGTGGCACACCTTCCCTGCCGCGGCACACCTTCCCTGCCGCGGCACACCTTCCCTGTCGTGGCACACCTTCCCATTGCCGCGGCACACCTTCCCTGCCGCGGCACACCTTCCCTGTCGTGGCACACCTTCCCTGCCGCGGCACACCTTCCCTGCCGTGGCACACCTTCCCTGTCCGCGGCACACCTTCCTGCCGCGGCACACCTTCCCTGCCGCGGCACACCTTCCCTGTCGCGGCACACCTTCCCTGCCGCGGCACACCTCCCTGTCGTGGCACACCTTCCCTGCCGCGGCACACCTTCCCTGCCGCGGCACACCTTCCCTGTCGTGGCACACCTTCCCTGTCGCGGCACACCTTCCCTGTCGTGGCACACCTTCCCTGCCGCGGCACACCTTCCCTGTCGCGGCACACCTTCCCTGTCGTGGCACACCTTCCCTGCCGCGGCACACCTTCCCTGCCGCGGCACACCTTCCCTGTCGTGGCACACCTTCCCTGCCGCGGCACACCTTCCCTGCCGCGGCACACCTTCCCTGCCGCGGCACAGCTGCCTGCCGCGGCACACCTTCCCTGCCGCGGCACACCTTCCCTGTCGTGGCACACCTTCCCTGTCGTGGCACACCTTCCCTGCCGCGGCACACCTCCCTGCCGCGGCACACCTTCCCTGCCGTGGCACACCTTCCCTGCCGCGGCACACCTTCCCTGCCGCGGCACACCTTCCTCGGCGCGGCGACACCTCCCTGTCGCGGCACACCTTCCTGCCGCGGCACACCCCTGCCGCGGCACACCTTCCCTGTCGTGGCACACCTTCCCTGTCGTGGCACACCTTCCCTGTCGTGGCACACCTTCCCTGTCGTGGCACACCTTCCCTGCCGCGGCACACCTTCCCTGCCGCGGCACAGCTGCCTGCCGCGGCACACCTCCATGCCGCTGCACACCTTCCCTGTCGCGGCACACCTTCCCTGCCGCGGCACAGCTCCCTGTCGTGGCACACCTTCCCTGCCGCGGCACACCGCACGGTCGGTGCCGGGCGGCCGATTCACGCCTGCGTCGGCGGCGACGATCCCCCACCGGCGGCGACGTGTTCGATTGTGTCTGTCGGCCGCCGCCGACGGGTGGTGGCACGGACCGTCCGCTCCCGACCAGCGCGCTTCCTTCTCGGCACCCGCTACATGCAAGGTCAGGTTACACCAGGCCTGGCCACAGCACAGCAAACCCGTTATCGGCATCATGCATTGCTTTATTTGTCCATGGTCTGGAGAGGGGATACCTTGGGGAAATGTTTGAATTGAACAGAAATGATGCAATTAGGGGTCATAAATTCAAAATTAAAGTTAACCACAGCAGAACAAGGTTAAGGCAAACTTTCTTCACCAACAGGGTAGTAGAACACTGGAACCAGCTGCCAGAAAACATTGTCAGTAGCAGCACATTGAACATCTTTAAAAACAGCATAGACAATCATTATAAGAATAGAGGGCTTGCTTTTCAGTATTACAGGGAGGGCTGATTGACTGATTTGGTGGGCAACTGGTTCAGTGTACAGAGTGCAACCAAGAAGGGCCCTTGTGGCTCATAGTTGCACTAATCTGTTATGTCTTTATGTCTTTATTAAGCTAAACGTTAAGGGAAAAGTCAACGGCGTGTATCAGCTAAGTAAGCGTTATAGTGTCGTTAGACTGCATCACGCGCCGTTAGCTATGTGACACTAACAAACGCGGCAGTATCACGTAGGGTATGTCTGGGTTTCTTTGGTCTGTAAGTGAATTGCAAGTCGTCTTATTTTATGTGAGAAAGCAAAGCTATGTGAAAAAACTACAAGAAAGTCAAGCTAAAAGAAAGCTAAGCTATGTGAGAAAATATAGGTAAAGGTGCAAGGCTGGCGGAAGATATGATTATAACTTGGCCAATTTAATCTGCCAATACTAGCCAATTGTCTAGACATGTAACCTACCCTGGCGTGGCCTGGCGATCACAATGTCCGGGTCAATTTGGTCTTCAGATATTGCTCCTCAGATTGCTCCAAATAACTTTCAGTTGTTACTTTGCAACAACGTTTCTTAATTGCAGTTGATTAACAATCCTTGGATATTGCCTTGCTTTTACCTGGGTTACCTTTAACCTAAACTACCGGAGAGAGGAGGGCGGGGTAGGGTTAATATTGCCAACCATTGTATTGAAACCATTGTATGTAGTCGATGCGCCCTTAAGCCCTAATAACTGACAGAAACCATTGTAAGTGGCAGCACATTGAACATCTTTAAAAACAGCATAGACAATCATTATAGGAATAGAGGGCTTGCTTTTCGGTATTTCAGGGAGGGCTGATCGACAACTGGTCGAGTGTACAAAGTGCAACCAAGAAGGACCCTTGTGGCTCATAGTTGCACTAATCCTTTATGTCTTTATGTCTTCATGCCATCTTGAGATTTTTCCAAGTGCATCTTCAGAACCTCCGCACATATTTCAGCGAAAGATTGCATATATTCTCAACAATAAATAGTGCACATTTCAGAGGAGAATCTTTTGTCTGGTGATCCGGCGTCACCGAACCAGACGAGGTCGAACTTCCGCTGTTGCCGGAATTCAACCCTTCACTCTGGTTTCCAAGAGGTGCTCAATTCTGCAGGCTAATTGAAGGATTTCGTTGCTTCTGGGGGTTGGTGCTAAGGCTAAGGTGTTGGTTACTAAGGCGGAGGCGGGCCCCGGTCCGCCTTGGCTGCGCCTTGGCTGGCTGATGCTCAGGGTAGGACCTTCGCGCGCAGTCGAGTTCTGATTCCCAATAACAAAGCAGCCCTGTGGATATGCAGAAACTGCAGCGGCAGCGGAACTGCTCGCATAATAAACAAAAGGCAGCCCTAGTTAATTAACCACACGCTGTTATGTAGGACGGAGCTGCACTTCGGTTTGGCTGAAGCACCAATGCCGTCAGTAACACATCCAAACAGCTGCTGACATCAAGTTGTATTTCCTGTGTAGCAAGTGGCCCCAGGGACATTGGCGTGGCAGCGTCCGAAAGAGTAAAGGAAGGGCAACAACTCTAAGGTCAGTCCTTTCTATACAATTTCCCTGTGTGGTTGCAAGGAAGCCCTTAGTTGTGCAGAAGCTGCTCTCTCCTTCAAGTCAACAACTCAGCAGTGCGTAGAAGTGCAACTGCCGGTAAACTGGCGTAGAATGGCCTTTAACTGCATCAGTTGTTTGACGTTATGACGAGAGCATGATTGCAATGCCCGGCGCGGTATCATACCTTCTTAAAGGGCAACAAATGCGAACATCTTGGTTCACATTATGTTGCCCTTCAAGAAGGTATGATACCGAAACGCCGGGCGATTGGCAACTTACGTACAAAAAAATAAAGATGTGTTCTTTCTTTCTCTGAGTATGGCTAAGTATATATATATATATATATATATTGCAAGGAATAGCAATATCATGATATGCAACCATCAGCAAATTGCTGTAAGGAGCCACATCCTTGAGGTGTGAGTTTCAGAATATAAGAACGGTGTTGTGCTTCATGATTATGTTTACTAATAGCATGGACGTAGGAACCTCGATCGGGTTCAGTTCTCCCCTTATGTCACGACCACAGCTCGAAGTACGATTAAATGAACACAAAACCTGAAACCACAGGGTCGGTTTGTAGTGGTGACTTGGAAGGCACTCATTTAAAGTCGAGTTTTTTTATCTTTGGACTATCGTCATTGCCCAGGTGTAGGTACGGCATAGAAGTTCGTGTAACGGAGCTTGCAAGAGTACTTGATTTAACTTGTCCTTCCATCAATTTTGCGTCAATTCACGAAGAAATAGGCTTCGTATGCGGCTGAAACAAATATATTCCCAAAATATTCCTCTCATGATTATGACTGTGTTTCTTTCTTCCCAGTCACTCTCGCGGATGATATAATCGACTGATACGTACGAAATTCACACCCGTGAGCCACGTGAAAGCACCATAATTAGATTTGCTCTTCAAAACGGGAAAAAAATTCGCGTCTCACAAGTTTCCTTTTGAGACAGGTCATGCACACATAATATAAAATAACTCATTGTAATATGAGAAATATATACGAGAGTATTCCATGATGTGCATGATGTAGCACGTGTGAAGGCGCACTTCAAGTCCCATATCACCCTGATGTCTTCTGGATAGAACATTGTTGTTGACATGCAAGGCCATGCCACCAGTGTGGTGACGTCGGCTACCTCGTGCTGCTGCGATGCTGTATTGTGTACGTTTTCCTTTGTGCTGTGTTGTGCATTTGTCGGATTGATTCGGACAGTCAGGCTATACTGTGTTGTGAAGTTGTGTGCAGCTGTGCTGTGTTGGACATCGGTGTGCAACAGTGCTGCGCATCAGTGTGTAGCAGTGAAGAGCCGAGCACGAGGCGAATGACTGCTGGCGTGGCGGCTGGTATGGTTCGCTACGCTGGGCACGCTGTTGCCGCACGCTGTGCTGTGCGCCCCCCCCGCTGTTGCCGCACGCTGTGCTGTGCGCCCTCCCCCCCGCTGTTGCCGCACGCTGTGCTATGCGCCCCCGCCGTTGCCGCACGCTGTGCTGTGCGCCCCCCCGCTGTTTCCGGACGCTGTGCTGTGCGCCCCCCTCCCGCTGTTGCCGCACGCTGTGCTGTGCGCCCCCCCCCCCCCCGCTGTTGCCGCACGCTGCGCTATGCGCCCCCGGCAGCGGGTCGATGGTGGCCGGAGACGGTCGGCTGAGCTCGCGACAATCGCCGCGATCCTCGGCTGTCGAAACCGTAGCCGCCGGACGGCCAACGGCCGGCCCTAATCTCCAGAGAGCCAGCGGCAGATTACTGCCGGCGGATCGCTGGGGTTGTGTTGCCGGCGGGTATCAGGCGAGCACTGGCAGGAGACTCGCCGGTCAGCGGCCGTGCCAATCACTCCTCACTTCCACTGTACCTCAATCAGGGCGCACCCATCAGAATATGTCAGAGAAAGCTACATAATTAAATATAACTTCCCGAGAGGCCAAGTTCCGCAATTAAGACGCAGCATAACTTGGACAGTTTCACAGCACAAGCAATTAGCTAGTGAGGAGATATTAACGAAATCACAACAGGCTCGTTGCCGGATTGTAATTGAAAACCCTACGAATATTTTCAGGTTCACAGAACGATTACTTTTGGGGGGAGGGTGCCTTCAACTGCGGCTGTACCATTATTCCCAATCACCACAACTGGGCCAGGATGACCGAAGTGTTCAATTTCGTTCCCTCTCGCCGGGAGCTTTTGCCAGCCTTCCATTGCGAGGGACGTCACCTCACCGTCTCCGTGTCTAGGGCCGGACTGGGGCACAGCGCCGTGTCTAGGGCCGGACTGGGGCACAGCGCCGTGTTTAGGGCTGGACTGGGGCACAGCGCCGTGTCTAGGGCCGGACTGGGGCACAGCGCCGTGTCTAGGGCCGGACTGGGGCACAGCGCTGTGTCTAGGGCTGGACTGGGGCACCCTCGCTGTGTCTAGGGCCGGACTGGGGCACAGCGCCGTGTCTAGGGCTGGACTGGGGCACCCTCGCTGTGTCTAGGGCTGGACTGGGGCACCATCGCTGTGTCTAGGGCTGGACTGGTGTACCCTCGCCGTGTCTAGGGCCGGACTGGGGCACAGCGCCGTGTCTAGGGCTGGACTGGGGCACCCTCGCTGTGTCTAGGGCCGGACTGGGGCACAGCGCCGTGTCTAGGGCTGGACTGGGGCACCCTCGCCGTGTCTAGGGCTGGACTGGGGCACCCTCGCTGTGTCTATGGCTGAACTGGGGCACCATCGCCGTGTCTAAGGCTGGACTGGTGTACCCTCGCCGTGTCTAGGGCCGCATTTTGGCGCAGTGCCGTGTCTAGGGCCGGATTGGGGCACCCTCGCCGTGTCTAGGGCAGGACTGTGAAGCAGTCGTCGGATGGAAACTACCTAACTATTACGTGCTACAGACGAATTCAGTGACATTTGGTCTGTATATCTTCAGTCAGTCAGTGGCCCTTCAGGGCAAGCAAATTACAAACATATTCCTCGAAGGGTTAAATACAGCTAATGCCAACCGGACTAAGTATCTTAATTATATTTTAAATTCAACCACAAGATAAGAACCAACTTGAAACTCAGATTCACACAAATGTATTAGTGCATGAATTGGCTTTGGAATGTGTATGAGTAATGGGTCCGGTCAGGTTAAATATCTGCAACTGAAGCAAAACTTAATATGTAATGGTCAGTAAATGCTAGGAAAAAGTTCTTAAAGTGCATTGATGTTCAGGTATTGCTGGCACGAACGTATCCTTCAACATACGTCTTGTAGAGAACCATCATTTGATACTTTTCATCGACATAATACTTCGTTTACCGCGAGAAGGTCATTAGTGGGACTACGCCATGTCGGAACATCTAACAATGCCAAAACTCACTCATCTGGTGATTTCGCCGACAGGAAAGCAGGCACAAGCTATGATTCCAACGAAACGAACTCCACACAGGTTGGTTGGTTATTGGAGTTTAGAGGCGCATCAACGGCGTCGGTCGCGCAGCGCACATTGCACTCCACATTGACATGGCTCGGTGACTTGACATGGCGTGATCGATGCCAGGTCATGTCAGGTCAGGAAAACATTTGGAAAACTTGCGATCAGAAACGACGGCGACCTGTGGACACTCGCCGCAAGACCGTTCGAGACTCGACACGACCAATGTCCCATCGAGTCTCATTTCCCGGTAGTCGCTGGAAAAATGGCCAGGGTTGATCCACCTCCGTCACTGATGGAGGTGGATGCAACCCTAGTCATCTGGCATATGGCTGGGGTTCGGAAATATGAAGCCACTACTTCTCATTTCATTTCATTTGAAGCAACCGGCGAAGGCTTTCTTTCCGCGACCGCAGAAGAATGGCACACGTTAGCGTGGGTCCGTTTGATATAGCCAGTGAGGCACCCATTGCTGACCTACACTATACACAGTTTCAAGGTGCTTTGCTAGATCACTGACCTGTGACGCCATCAGAATACAAATTTCGGGCGCTTTTCGCCGACAATTTTTTTATGGGCAATTAATCTCGCGTGCTGGACTCATGAAGATCAAACACGCGACACCAGTGACACAGCACCGAGACAGACGACATATTAAACTGCGATCATTCTCTGCATCATGGATGAATATCTCGTGGTTGATTACTGTGAAATCTACAAGCCTTACTGCGAGGCCCAGTCTTCAGCTCGATCAAATATGACCGGCTGTACATCTGAACAAATTGGGCCCAACTAATGCCTAACCACTGGGCATTAGACAAGGTCATTTGCGATACGGCCAGCCGCATCTGTCACAGTGACTGCAACTCAGTCAAGTGAAATGGTTGGGCAGCCAGCCAATTTCGAAATTGGAGAGCCGACTGGGGATGTACGAGCTGTTTGTCCCTCACCACCTGGCAACAGAACCGCCCGAGGTCGTTGTAAGCTATACGTACACACCGTACAATGGCATAAACCTTGCTCTAGCAGCATGAGTGACTTAGCACCCAGCTGTTTTGCCACCTTGGTGGTATAGTAACTAGCATCTTATGTAAATGAAGGTGATAAAAACAATAATCGGGAAAAGGAGAAAATATAATATCTAACAAAGTGCCAGTGGTAAAACAATCATGAGGGAGAGGATGGGCAAATATGGCGTATGAACAAGTTCCAGTGATACCAAGAACAATACGGGAGAGGAGGTGCAAACACAGTATTTGACCAGGTTTCAGTGATGAGTGGGGGAAATGACTCCGCACAAACTCGGGAGGGTTCAGATCCAAACTGACATGGAGGGTCATTGCCTTCATATTACGATGGCTGTCTTAAAATTGAAGGTTGTGGTTTCGTTTTATATTTGATGCTCCTACTAAAAGCGAATGGCTGGAATGCTATGTGAATTGAACGCTAAGAGTTGCTTGTGCTTCAATATATTATGAGGGCTACCGATTAGGTCAGGGCACCTCAAATCAACGGTAGGTATTCACGAAATATATAGATGCACACCTAAGTCCATACAATGCGCGTATAATCAGTTGCTTAGCATACAAAATGTCCGCTTAATAAGACGTCTCGATCCCAACTCCAAAAAAAGGTGACGAGGTAAACCGTTGAAGCCTTCGATGTCCCTTGTCGGGATGTCGTTTCAGATCCTACAAGGCGTTCATTATCCGGGCACGGCCTCATTGGCTGGCAACCTCCAAACAGGGAAAGTATCGGCCATCCAGATGCAGTAACCACATTATATATTTCCAGGCTATAATGTGCCTTCAAGCTGGGAACTACGGCTATTACAGCACTAAACGGGCAACGAACCATAGCTGGAAAAATACCACACTGCAACATTCTGTTTGGAGCGCCGTCCATTCTTCCATGCTAAGAGGAAAGTAAAGTGCTAAATGATTTCAGGCCCATGCTATTTCAAGCAACCAAGTTGTTTTATTCCCATATCGTAGAGTAATGACATTAGGTGCTACACAAAATGTACGGAGTAGCATGTATGCCTGAAGTCAATTAATTGATCAATGCCTATGCATTTATTCGGATTGCACAGCTTAAAGAATCTATTTTAGGAAGCAAGTAGTTAATAAGCTTACCAGGCGAAGCGCGAGTCAATTAAGCGTCTCCTGGCCCTCAACTGGCTAAACGGGTCATCAGTGGCCTAAACAAGTGAGCGGCGTAAGCAAGCGAGAAGTTTTCAAGGCAAGCAGCGACAGACCTAAACTAGTAGTGAGCTAAGCAAGCTGGGTGCCCAAGCACTTCCTCATTTGCTTCCGTTCGTCATTTGTCAGTCGTGATGAAACTCTTCCTTGATATGCTTTGCACCGACTTTGGAATGACGGCTTTATTCCCGCGCTTCTTCGTGACAAATTGCCAGAAAACCGTTCGACGGGATAGCACCGCCAGAGGCAGACGAAGTAAGGCTTAGCCCAGGCTACCCCACGGCTCTGATCAAACATGTACAAAGCCAACCTCAATGGGCAACAGCTAATAGTGTTACGTATCTTGCAGGCCTACTGTAGCAGTTGCGGAGCCGCTCAAGTTCACACAGGGAACGACCCGTGCCGACCGACGACGTAGACACTCCCGGCGAGCGAGCTCCACCAGCACATTCAACGGCTCACATACAAATGTGGCGCGCGCCGGCCCATAGAGCGGTCAGACAGAGGGCAGGTGAACTACAGTGATAGCCAGCGGTCTCCCACCCGTCCAGGGTGAAGAACAACTGGCAGACGGAGAGGTGGAGAACAACTGGTGGGCGGAGAGGTGGAGAACAACTGGTGGGCGGAGAGGTGGAGAACAACTGGCAGACGGAGAGGTGGAGAACAACTGGTGGACAGAAGGGTGGAGAACAACTGGTGGGCCGAGAGGTGGAGAACAACTGGCAGACGGAGAGGTGGAGAACCATTGGTGGACAGAGGAGTAGAGAATAACGGTTGTGCAAAAAGGTAGAGAGTAACTGGTAGATGGAGGGGTGAACAACTGTTTTACGGAGTGTTAGAGAACACCTGTTATTCAGAGAGGCAGATAACAATTGGTGAACGGAGGGGTAGCCGCTGCCATGAATGCCTGCTCCACCAGCAAGCATGCTCTGCTGGGCTGGCCAGACCAGGGGTTCAGCGTGTGCCCGGACCACACTCCCGTGTCCGTGCTGGTGATCAGCGCACTTTACGCCGTCACCATGGTGGCCAGCGTGCTCTCCAACGGCTTCCTGATCTGCGCACTGTCGCACACGTCGCGCGGCCTGCAGTGTCGCAACTACATCGTGGTGTCGCAGTGCGCCAGCGACCTGCTGGTGACGCTGCTCTGCATGCCGGACACGATGGTGTCGCGGCTGACGCCCGTCTGGCGGCTGGGCGACGCCTGGTGCCGCGCCAGCCCGGCACTGCACGTGCTCGCCGTGGCCGCCAGCACCTACTCGCTGATGATGCTCTCGCTCGACCGCTGTCTGGCCATGAAGAACCCCAAGATGTTCAACCAGGGCGCACGCAGTCGGCTGGCGGTGCGCATGACGGCGGCCGTGTGGGCGGCGGCGGCGGCCGTCGCGGCGCCCATGCTGTTCGCCTTCCGGCTGGTGTCGACAGCCGCCGGGCCGGTGTGCGTCGAGCGGTGGCCGTGGCCGCCGGCCGGCCGGCTGTACGGCGCCACCCTGCTGCTGGTGGTGATCGTGGCGCCGTGCGGCGTGGTCGCCGTCTGCCACACCATGGTCAGCCGCAACCTGCGCACCGCCAACTCGCTGGCGGCCGGCGGCGGCGCCGGAGGCGGCCGTCCGCCGGCCCAGAGCGGCGTCATCATCATGTCGCGCCACGCCCGCGCCGGCCTGCTGATGCCGCGCGTGGTGCAGCGCGACGACAGCGGCGAGGACGTGCCGGCGGCCGGCGGCGCCGCGTCGCCGGCGCTGGACGGCAGTCGGCTGCCGAGGCGCGCCGGTCTCGCCGCGCTGCGGCGACGAGGCGTGCGGCGGCGCGGCGCCGTGCGCTGCCGGCCGCCGCTGCTGCGCTCCACCAGCGGCTACTCGCTCAAGACGCGCCAGCAGCTGGCCACCATGCTGGTCATCCTGGTGGTGGTGTTCGCCGCCTGCTGGCTGCCGTTCACGCTGGCCGGCCTGGCGCACCTGGCGTGCGTGAGCTGCGCCACGGCGCTGCCGCTGCCGTTCGCGCTGCTGCTCGGCCACGCGCACTCGGCCGTCAACCCGATCGTGTACTCGCTGATCCACCGGTCGTGGCTGGCGCAGGTGCCGCGCGGCCTGCCGTCGCTCGGGCCGACTCTGCACGGCGCCGGCCGGTGGCGGCGCGCGCTCGCCCTGTTCGGCCGGCCGGCGCCGCACCGGCACGCCAGTCCTCCCTACTCCACCAACATGGGCAGCCTCGGACCGTTCCACCCGCGCTACGTGCCCGCGCGCAACCAGCTCCAGACGCACCCGGAAATCGTCGATGACCGCCGAACCAGCCAGTACTTCCACTGAGGGGCGCTGGCGAGCGCCGACACTTCGAGCGCTTCCAGGAGCTTGGAGCACCGAGTGCTGCCGGTGAGAGCACCCACGTACCGAGTACTTTTTATCTCTCTCCCTCCCTCCCTCCTCCTCCTCTCTCTCTCTCTCTTTTTTTATCTCTCTCTCTCTCTCTCTCTCTCTCTCTCTCTCTCTCTCTCTCTCTCTCTCTCTCTCTCTCTCTCTCTCTCTCTCTCTCTCTCTCTCTCTCTCTCTCTCTCTCTCTCTCTCTCTCTCTCTCTCTCTCTCTCTCTCTCTCTCTCTCTCTCTCTCTCTCTCTCTCTCTCTCTCTCTCTCTCTCTCTCGGATAATGGTTGCAGCATCGAGTGTTTTTCTATGGATAACCAAAACATCTGGTATTCTTTTTCTGCAGAGTGCTGCATCTGGCACTTACGCAGACATTTGTCTTCTTGATGTGCGTCCTCTATGGGAACCTGCTAACTGCCCCACTTCTTTCAGCGAGGGGACCGCAAGACCCACTTTACCTGAAGTGACCAGACGTACTAGTCAGCCTGGATGACGAGAAGCGAAGAGCCAAAACGCAACGACACGTCGAACATATGTTTGCTGGTATGATGATTTATATTCCCAAGCGGTGATGTGCCACTCGGAAAGCCAAAACGTGTCTGAACTACGTGAAGAGAGGTGTCTAGCTGGGTTCGCGTATCTGCGGAGACTCAACCGAGCTGCGCGGACGCACGCCTAGTCCGGTGTCTGCCAGCCCGACCGCGTACACTTTGTGGCCACCGGTTGTCTGAAACTCTGTGGCCATTGGTTATCTGAAACTCTGTGGCCGCCGGTTTTCTGGAACCCTGTGGCCACCGGTTGTCTGGAACTCTGTGGCCGCCGGTTTTCTGGAACCTTGTGGCCACTGGTTGTCTGGAACTCTGTGGCCACTGGTTGTCTGAAACTCTGTGGCCGCCGGTTTTCTGGAACCCTGTGGCCACCGGTTGTCTGGAACTCTGTGGCCGCCGGTTTTCTGGAACGCTGTGGCCACCGGTTGTCTGGAACTCTGTGGCCGCCGGTTTTCTGGAACCTTGTGGCCACTGGTTGTCTGGAACTCTGTGGCCACCGGTTGTCTGGAACCCTGTGGGTACCGGTTGTCTGGAACATTGTGACCACCGGTTATCTGGAACATTGTGGCCACTGGTTGTCTGGAACTCTGTGACCACTGGTTATCTGGAACCCTGTGGCCACCGGTTGTCTGGAACCATGTGGGCACCGGTTATCTGGAACTCTGTGGGCACCGGTTGTCTGGAAACTTGTGGCCACTGGTTGTCTCGGCCTCGCAGTGAATGTCGGCTTTGCTGTGAAATACATGTCGGTCGGGCCTGACGAGATTTGTGCCGGCCGCCGCCAAACGCCTGATTGGCTGGAGCCCGGTGGGAGTCCTTCCAAGCGCTGCGTTCTACCGGAACGCCGTGTCTCGCCCGCAAATGGCGGCTCTCCGCTGATGGAATAACGACCAAGATAGCAGCGGTGCGACGAACTGCTACAGCTCACATCACCCAACTAATGACGAAAAACCATCCCATCATCAGCTGATTATCTTGTCTTGACTTGTTGTTGGGTGTAGGTGTAGTGAATGGAAGCCAATGGTCAATCATGTTCTACTCACTTCAGACACTGGACCGGAGTATCATTCACACACATTTGCATTGCTGCTCCGTGCCACCGTATCTCTTTGTGTGGGGAATTACGAAAACTGCGAATGAGGGAACTGATCCATTACCAGGGTACGTGCTATTACGTCCTAGACTACCTCCCACCCTACAGTATCGCCGCTGAGCCACGGTGTGCTGGACTGAAATTGAAGTTCCCCTCTCGGTATGACCCGATAGCAATGCTTCGATGAATGTGGGAGCAGCGGTTAAGCGTGATTGCGGTGGGTGTATGGTACAGGGGGGGGGGGATATTGTCGCGGCACTTCGCGGAACAGAGGGTGCCATGGCAGCGGCACGTTTCGGTGCAGGGGTTAACATGCGGCCAGAATAATATGGATATGCACACATATATTTTCATGAATGCAATATGCATGTACGACACAATACGCTACATTAATGGTAAATACAACCTCAATCACCTTGTACTATTTGAAAATCGGAGTTATTTAAGCGACAAGGATGCACTTATTTCTGCTCCCTATATGCTCGAAAACAACCCTATTTGCGTGCTATAATAATCCTTGGGAACCAGTTTATCACGGGTTGGCATTTCACTCTTTTGCATTATCCAACAATACAATATTCCACTGCTACTAAAAACAATGCCAAAAGGGAAGGAGACGTGGATTGCAACGTATTCCAGCCGCTTGTAATTCGATCCGGATTGCAATCCTTCGGTTCTTGAATTCGTTTTTGTATTTGTTCAGCACATGAAAGGACGAATTCATCGTGGCGAATGAAAATAATGTATCGCTTTAGCAGTTCCACTCTATCGGTCCCAGGCTCATTTCGTTGGCCAATGGATCACCTGCCTTGGAACATGTCACAAAGGACCTGTTGATGATCATGGGGGTTCCAGTTTACTGCAGCCGTTCTGATGAGGTGGTCGACGCGACAGCCCACGACCGTATGCGACATAGCATTAAACCACAGTTACGACGTTGGCGATCCTAGAACGACCTTTACTGCCGCAATAAATGTGCAGTGAAAAGACCGCCGTCTGGTAATATGGCAGAATCATGGCAGGTATTTGGATTGCGCGCATGAAATCGAACATCTTATTCCGTGGTCGTTGCTATTGGATGAATAAAACGAATTTACTGGGCTAGGTGGCGCATATATTTAACATATAGGTTGCAGGTTCCACGCATTTTTCCCTTGGCACACCCGTATGTAGTTTGAGTTGCTCAAGTTGCTCGAGCAAATTCCCACGATAACCAGTAAACAAAACGACACCAGCATCTGCAATAGCTGAAAGTCTGTTTTCGCATGGTGGAGCAATATCTTCAGAGAATCAATTGCGCCTGTTCAACCAATCAAGAAACATGGCTGACACAGATTTCGAGATGCAGCGTGAGCTGAAACTGAACACTTCACACGAGCAGCGATGGGGGCTGGGACCGCTCCAATGGCCAATGTTTTCCGTGCATCAGTGCTCCTCTCACAAAAATAGTGCTAAAAGTGCGAAAATGCCTACATGGAAGGGAAATTATTGCAAAACTTGAAAATGAATAACTTGTAGGTAAAAAATGTATGGAATGAATAAATGTTCCAAAACCAATATTTAAATTCGAAACTCTCTGGTTTGGCACAGATTTACAACTCAATCTTTATTTACCGCTCACCTGGAAGCTAAAGCATGCTACATCTGACAGTGCCTCCTCTCGTGGGCGCTTATAAGAATAGTTTTCTGATTACACCAGTGTTCAGCTCAGCTGTCCAATATCGTTCACTCACGGCTTCTCCCGGCGTAATCGCTACCCACTCATCTGTGCTATCCATCTCAATCTGCATTTTGCTCATCTCCGACCGACAAGACTATTATGTCATCTGACGTGGTGCTACTTCGAGATGCAGCTTACTTACTCGAGATGATATGCACGACGATCTATTGCCTTATCTCCTGGCTTATGTTGGCCACACCTCTTCTAGTCTCCGTCCCGCTCTCCTTCTTCCCACTCATCGCGCACGTTCCTTCAAGGCCCTCGACGCCTTGACCGAAGTCATTCACCGTGCTTCACATCGGCTTTGCTGCAACCGTAAAGCGGGCAGCACTCAGCTCGTCATCACCTGGGATTGCCCGTTCTACAACGCCGATGCTGGTGCGGTGAGCCGAAGCATGCCCGTCTCAGAACGGCTATGGGATGCAGCAAGAAGTCCTTCCCCGTACTCTCTCCATGGCCGGCTGCAGCGGTCAGAGAAAGCAGGCTGCTGATGCTTCTGGTTGACACCTAGAACCCGAATTTTCTATGATCTAAAAGCCAGACACTATATTCACGGATCCAGAAAGATCATTGTGGTTTGCCTGACCACTCAAGCCGAGAAATGCGTACCCTTTTAAGCCTTAAAAACCAGAACCAATTCCAAGACCGAGGGGATGTTAAGAAAGGGGAATGTTAATTCTTAAGTAATTTTTAGGCAATCTTGAAACGTGGCTATCTGGAAAAGGTTTACTTTTATTGTGTTCAAGCAGGTTTCTAGTCCTTTATTTTGATATGTTTTTCAATCCTCACCACAATGCTTTCCTTGAGGTTGCATTTTGTGTTCAAAGAAAATGTTCCAACGCGGTGCTTAGTCGGTTCAGCCCGGCAGCTAACGACTAAGTGCCGGTCAGCCTGCCTCCGGCGACGCAGCTATATCGCCAAGACACGCGACCTGCGTGCCTCGAGGTCCGGGGACTGCGCGGCTCGTGTCAATCCGGCGGAGGGCGTCGCGCTGTACGGTTGCCATACGGGTAAACTGAACGGGATAGTTGGGAGACAAAGAGCCATAGGACAGCGTGGATCCTCTCCTAAGTCGACAATTCAGCATCGTGCACATGAGTTTGAGATGCTTCCACGATTTTGGGAAGAAGAGACCGGTTTCGGGAACAACTTTGTGACAAACTTGCAGCCAACTTCGACTTGAGCGAATTGCTTTGTGTTTTATCAAGCATGCATACCGAAATTCAGGGCACCATTTCTGCAACCAGGATCCTATGTCAAATATAGAGCAGACATCCAAAATTTGGATACATTGCGCAGAATTGCTGAAGCAAGTCTTGCTTACTTCTAAAATTACTGTGCAACCACGAAAATTAAACAAAGTAAGGTGCGTGTCTTTACTGGCTGTCGGAACAATGTCCGTCCACACATGTTCTGTCTCGTAAGGTGCCGATCATGTGTCTGCAGCGGAGGAGCCACGTGGCCTGCACCTTGCCCTCGCTCGTCAAACGCCCCAATGCAGCCTGATGCTGATATGGATACCTAGTCAGAGTGCAACATCAGGCAACAGAGAAATTGGCATCGTCTTCACTATATTGGTCGCAATCAGTACAGTATGCCAGCCAGCACAGTTTGAGTCCGAGACCACAGAGTCGATGCACAAGTCGGCTCCGCACTCCGCTCATCGATCGGAGGTGGTCAAGGTGGTGCTGACGGTGGTGGCGACGCTGGTGATGACGGTGGTGGTGACGGCGGTGCTGACGGTGGTTCTGACGGTGGTGGTGACGGTGGTGGTGACGGTGGTGCTGACGGCGGTGGTGACGGTGGTGGTGATGGTGGTGGTGACGGTGGTGGTGACGGTGGTGGTGACGGCGGGGGTGGCGGTGGTGGTGGTGACGGTGGTGGTGGTGACGGTGGTGGTGACGGTGGTGGTGACGGCGGTGGTGGTGGTGACGGTGTTGGTGGTGACGGTGGTGGTGACGGTGGTGGTGACGGTGGTGGTGACGGCGGGGGTGGCGTGCGTGCCGATGGTCGTACTATGCGGTGCGGGAGTGGATGTGGCTATGTCGAACAGTGAAGTGAGGTGTGTCTCATTGTGGTGTGTGCCGGTGCCAATGTTGCGAGGAGTGTCTTGCGTGCGTTTTTGGTGGCGTGGATGTCGGACTGCTTTGCTATGGGTTGTGGTCGTATTTCTTTGGTATGTGTCTGTGCGTCTGCTCTGTGTTTGTGTGGTGTTGAGACCGTGTGTGTTGGTTGTGCATGTCGTGATGGCAGAGCCGGGTGCTCCGCTTCCGCATGTGGTGGTGGTGATGGCTGTGTGTTGCGTCTACCCGGCTGGGAGCGGCGGGCTGGCAACACTGACTGCGGGTCCAGGTCCCAAGTCCTGTCCCGGGCCAGGGTCCAGCCCTCAAGGAGGACGCGGCGGAGGATCCCTCTCCGCCGTCCACCGAGGGCAAGCTCTATCCCAGTACACATGGTCCTTCCGCAGCTAGTGTAGTTCGCTCGCTTCTGCTACATGTGTCCGTGCTGTGATAGCGGACGCAAGTCCCGCACTTGGGTGTTGTTGTGCGGCACTCCTCTCCCCGCGATGTGACCGTAGCGTTGGCAGTGTTTGCACCGCAGCGGAAGGAAAGCTTGTGACCTGACGCTGTGAGTAGCCGGCTTTGATGTGTGTGGGTAGTTTGTGGGTGTTGAATGTCAAGATGATGAGGTGTGAGTTGTGACTTCCAGACGGTGTTGGAAGCCTGGATGCAGCGGAACTCCCTGGTCCTCTAGTTTGAGGGCTAGGGTCTTCGCCGTCATGCTGGGTAACTCCCGTGCGTGGATTATGCCCTATGGAGTGGCAGGCGTGATAGTGATGAGCATGTTATGTGTGGTGTATGGTCGTAAGGATCCGATCATGTGTAATGGCGTTGGCCTGGATGGGGAGCTCCCCGGATCTAATTTGTTTTGTGTGCAGGGGTGCTCTTGTGGACTTGGACAGTAGATTGGTCCGGTTTGCACACTTTTTGCCAAAATCGATAGCAGCTCTGCCTTATTTTATGCATTTTTGGCAGTTGAACACGATAGAAACATCAGAAATGCATGTTTCTCACATCTTTTGATAGCCCCGGCCACTTGAAGATTTTGTCTGGGACCAAATGTTGGACATTCCTGCATCTCATAAGCGGACTGGTGGAAACAATGAGTCCGCTTGAGCATTACATCGTCGGGGCAATTCATTTTCGATCATTTGGCACCGTTTCCAAGATTCTAGCTGTCTCATTACCTCAGATTTCGTCTTCTGAAGTATGGGAGGTTCAAGCGGTTGCCTGGGCTGCCAAGAGATGACAGGCCTAGCAAGCCCGGCAGCCTTTAAAATGCCATATAACCGACGCGTTTGTACTTTCCACCAAGCGTGGTTTGGCGTCTTGATGCACGGGTACCGTCTCAACTAACTTATCGGTTATGTTTTATGTGAATTTGAGATGGAAATACACAAAAATGGTTGCAGATTTTATAGTGAAAAAATCGCACATATTGGTTGAAAAGAGGTGGCACTGCGTAGAACATTCACTGCGAAGCCTGGCCTGAATCGCAACAAGGTAATCAACATGAAACCTGTGTCACCCGTCATATCTGTGTGCGCATCTTGTAAAAGGTGTATTCTATGTATTCCGTCAGATCATCTGTCATCACCATTCCGCCGCCGCCACCGGGGCACGCCGCAACAGCCCGCCGCGCTGAGACTCGCTTCGGCGGCGCTCACTCACAGGCCCGGAACCGGCGGTGGAAGGCCACCTTAACCCGTCCCGTCTCGGGGGTCTTCAACCGCCCCCTCAGGCTTTTCGCGGATATTTGACGAACGGCGGGCGGCAGCGCGCCTAAATTTGGCATACCTTTTCCCACATCAATTTGACATGCGGTTTCAAAATTTTGAGATCAGGTCATCTAAGGTCAACGAGTTAATCAAGGTCAAGTGAGGTCACCTCCAAGGAAGTTCAACCAGTCATCACGCTTTAACGGATACAGATATTTTAATGAAACTTTCAGCGTTTGCTTATCTTTAGGAATGCATCAAAACCTACGAGTGGGTTTTTTCTTTTTTCGTTTTTGACTATATGTAAATTTTGGGTATTTGCCAAATTGCAGTTCAAATAGAGGAATCTGGCTAAAGTAAGCATTTTTTAGGGTAAGTTGACTTCCAAGAACGTTTATCGGTCTGCTCTACCCATTGGAAGAGGAAAATTAAAGAAAACTTTATAAAATTTTGAAATTTCAAAAAAATAAGTTTTGTTTTTGGGGGCCAAAGAATTATAGCACTGGTCGATTTCGCTGTCCCTTCCTCATTCCCCCAAAAAACGTTTTTCTTCTTTATATATCCCAAAATGAACTCCCCAGAGTCAAAAACATAATGTAAGTCGTGAAAAGTCGTGAAAATCTATCCCCCTGGTGACGTCACTTTTGGAGGGAAATTGTTTTAGAGGGTGGACCCGGACCCTACTCGTCGAGCGCTTTCCGATGACACCTCTTTCGTTTTCGTGCAATGCTTAGTTTGGATTTTAGAGGGGAGTCTTCAACCGCCCCCCCCCCCACCGAGACGGGTGTGAGGATTTGGCCGGAAAGACGGCGCGGGTTAATCAGGCTATAGCCGCCCTGGCGGTCCCTGACGGTGACAGCCGCCGCCGACTCCATGGTCACTTCGCTCCGTCGCCTGCGTGTGGCAGGGAATGCCAGTTCGCAGACGCTCGTCCAGCAAACGCGCCAGCTCATCGTCCCCAAGTGGGCGGGTCAGGGGTGGCTCGATATCTGCATGGTGGTGCTGCAGATCCACCAAATTCATGAAGTTGCTGGCCCGGAGATTGATTTCCGGGCATTTGTAAGCCCCGACTGAAGAGCTGGAAGACTCCATCACGTACAGGAATCAGTCACGAAAGCCGCACGGAAATCTACTTAAACACTTGCTTAAAACACCACAAAGAAAGAGTGAGCACAGGTTGAACTAACGAAACGAATCTCTACAGGGTAAAACTACGCAGCTATTCAGCCATAGAGCCTATGATGATGAACAAACACCATTTTTCCCTTTGGTGCCTTCCGCACGAGCTTTCCTACTTCATTTGTCAGCACTTCCTTCATGCACATGCCCTAATTTCTTTGTATTCTCTTCGTATTTGCCGGTCTCGCATTTCTAAACTGCCAGAGCTTTCTTCCTCATCAGTCTTGGTCCCCGCCATCAACCGAAAACAGCACGTCATCGACGTGGACACTTCGCATTCGGCACAGATGCCTCGCCGCTCGTTAGTTTCCGGGCGGCCGACCGAAGCGTGCTGTACGAAGGCACCCGGCTGTTGCTCATCTTTAGTACGACGACGTCCCGGCGGCGCCGATCCCGGCCAGCTATCGATCCATTGTTTACAGCGCCGTGCCGCCACGTTTGTCTGAGCGGCAGCCGCGCCGGCACCAGATGGCCGAGCTTGGTGTCAGACGCGACTCGAGCTGACCCCGCCGGTCCTCTGAGCGGCAGCCGCGCCGGCACCAGATGGCCAAGCTTGGTGTCAGACTCGACTCGAGTTGACCCACCCGGTCCTCTGAGCGGCGGCAGCGCCGGCACCAGACGGCCGAGCTCGGTGTCAGACTCAACTCGAGCTGACCCCGCCGGTCCTCTGAGCGGCGGCAGCGCCGGCACCAGATGGCTGAGCTCGGTGTCAGACTCGACTCGACCTGACCCCGCCGGTCCTCTGAGCGGCAGCCGCGCCGGCATCAGATGGCTGAGCTTGGTGTCAGACTCGACTCGAGCTGACCTCGCCGGTCCTCTGAGCGGCAGCCGCGCCGGCACCAGATGGCTGAGCTCGGTCGACTCGAGTCGACTCGACTCGACTGACCCCGCCGGTCCTCTGAGCGGCAGCCGCGCTGGCGCCAGATGGCCGAGCTTGGTGTCAGACTCGACTCGAGCTGATCCCGCCGGTCCTCTGAGCGGCAGCCGCGCCGGCACCAGATGGCCAAGCTTGGTGTCAGACTCGACTCGAGTTGACCCAGCCGGTCCTCTGAGCGGCAGCCGCGCCGGCGCCAGACGGCCGAGCTCGGTGTCAGACTCGACTCGAGCTGACCCCGCCCGGTCCTCTGAGCGGCAGCCGCGCCGGCGCCAGATGGCCGAGCTTGGTGTCAGACGCGACTCGAGCTGACCCCGCCGGTCCTCTGAGCGGCAGCCGCGCCGGCACCAGATGGCCAAGCTTGGTGTCAGACTCGACTCGAGTTGACCCAGCCGGTCCTCTGAGCGGCAGCCGCGCCGGCGCCAGATGGCCGAGCTTGGTGTCAGACTCGACTCGAGCTGATCCCGCCGGTCCTCTGAACGGCAGCCGCGCCGGCACCAGACGGCCGAGCTCGGTGTCAGACTCGACTCGAGCTGACCCCGCCGGTCCGGTGCGTCAGACACCAGGTGCACGGGCGCTCTGTGCGCTAAGTGGCGGACTGTGGACGTTCGGATCCCCCGTGTCGGGCCAGGGAAGCTCGAATCCGTGCATCAGATGCCAGACGTTCGGATCCCGCGTGTGGACTAGTGAGAGAACATTCGGATCGTGTGTACCTACTGGACTATCAGGAAACCATTCGCATTGATACCTCTACAACTACTCTAGTACCTTAATACCTCTACCACCTCTGCCAATACCATGAACAAGCATTGTCATATAAGCACGGAGCCTAGGCTATCTTACGCCATAATTAATAGCTAATTTACTCATTATTTAGACCTTAAGCTCGGAAGCAGCTGCTTGATGCATGCAGGCAGCCACCACGTATCGACGCTGTCGATTGATTCGGTTTGTAGCGCCAGTGCCCCCCCCCTCCCGTCGCCCCATCCTCGAGTCAGGGCAGATCTGTGTAGGGGAGGGCGTCACGCTTCGGGCGGGTTTGAACAATGACCTGTCTGTTAGCCCCCCCCCCCGTCTTTCCGGTCTTACCCTCACACCCCGTCTCGGTGGGTGGGGGTGGGGGGAGGGGGGATATGGACTCCCTCTAATCTCCAAACTAAGCGCCGCACGAAAACGAAAGAGGTGTCAGCGGAAAGCGCTCGAACAGGACCAGACACTACCGCAATTTTCCCTCCAAAAGTGACGTCACTAGGGGACCTAGGTTTTCACGACTTACATCATGTAAGAGCCAAAAACATGAGTCATGTTTTTGTCTATACAATTGTTTGGAAACCCCAAAATCAAAATTTAATTTATTTTTGAAATCTCAAAACATTTGCGTTTTCAAGTTTTCTTTCATTTTCGTTTTCCTACCCGGTAGAGCGCGCCGAAAAATGTTGTTCGAAGTTAACGTGCTCGAATAACAAATGTTTACATTAGCCAGAATCTCCGATTTTAACTCTAATGGACAAATATGCAAGACTAATAGGTAATCAAAAACGGAAAAAATCCTCTGGTGCGTTTTATCGCGTCCATAAAGATAAGTAAACGCTGAAAGTTGCATTAAAATATATTTATCCGTTGAAGCGTGACGACTGGTTGAACTTTTTTTTGGAGGTGACCTCACTTTACCTTGACTAACTCGTTGACCCTAGATGACCTGACTTCTAAATTTTGACACAATATGCCAAATTAATGTGGGAAACGGTGTGCCAAATTTTGGCGCCCTGCCGCGCGTCATTCTTTCATTTTCTGCGGTGAACCTTAGAGGGCGGATAACGACCCCTCCACCGGGACGACGCGGGTAAATGGCCGGTGGTTGCAGTGTAGAAGGACGTTGCCTGGTATCCGGAAAACGGATACCCTGTGATCGCTTGAGGACTCACCCGGTCCCGGCCGTGTCTGGTTCTGTAGAGTTGCGTCTCGTGTCATCTTGGGCGCTAAATGGCCAACCATGGTCGATGCGCCCTAAAACCACAATCACACACACACACATACACACACACACACACACACACACACACACACACACACACACACACACACACACACACACACACACACACACACACACACACACACACACACACACACACACACACACACACACACACACACACACACGTCTCCTGTCATTGCCTGAGTGTTCACCCAGCCCCGTCCGCATCCGGCTCTGCAGAGATGCGTCTCCTGTAATCGCCTGAGCAGTCAGCCGACCACGCCAGTGTTTAGCTCTGCAGATATGCCGCCATGTTGTTAGATAGTCGTGGCGAGCTATGAGTGGTCACATGTAGTCCTCTTGCGGTCTTTTGTGGTCGCCGACCACGAACACGAGGTTGCACACAAACTCAGTTTATCTTTATCATCGAGAGGGGTTCCAGCAGAGCGTTGAAAGAGTCATAACATATCATTTCAACCGTTTGTGTCAGATGTGAGGCACGTTGACGGTTATACAATTGTGTTTTAAGAGACAGTGATATGCAGTAAATGGCCGCTGATGTTCTGAGACATTTTGCGCCTGGTGACATACTGTCTTGGTATTATGCCAGTATATATAAAGTAGCTAAACATTAGGTAGACACACCAAATGCTTTCACATTTGCTGCACTTGGCTATCTAGTACATCAATATGTAGTGCTCCTGCCACCAGAATGTACCGAACGGTTCTGGTATGCCGACATTTCGAAACGTCGCATCAGCTCGGTAGGGCCGGACATGCCACCTGTCACAGATACTGCACATTCTCATCTTGCTCCTAGCCGACCACCCAACCATGCCACAAGACTGTGGAGCTTCAGTGCACACAAATAACTTTGGAGGATGACGAACCACATCCTGCCTACCCGCCCACCTATCCACACACCTATTTTGGACTGATAGGTCTGAAAAAGAAATCGAGCTACCAGTTGCATTGCCAACCACCGATGCATAGTTCCCGATCCCATTTTTACTTCAGCAAGCTGGCCATGCATGCACTACCAGTTGCATAATGCGCATAGCTTACAATTGGTCACAGGTAGCAAGAAAACGTAATCCCAAAATACTTATCCACCTACACGATGTTTTGTCATCCGCATCTCATCGACAAATACAAAGATAAACTGACCATACGAAAATAAAAGCATAGCTTATCACCAAACAAACACGCTAATGCCATTTAACGGCGAAGCAATTCCTCCGTGTCGTGTCCTTTCCGGCCGCTCCGTCGCCAAAATATAGAAATGAAGAAATCCAGTTTTTTTTGTAGCCCATTGCAGCAGAATTACTAGCGATCTCCGTATTGCCTTAACTTTCCCTGCCTTAACTTTCCCTGCCTTAACTTTCCCATCACACGTTCTGCAATGACATCAAGCGGAAGCCTGTCATTGAATTCGCCGCTGAATTCATCGACGAATTCGGCGACGAGGAGGACAAATTCTACCCAGAAAAATACGCCACGAAGAACACACACACACCCGTTTGTCATTCAGTCGGATCTCGCCGGCACAGAATGGTCGAGCTGTCGGAACAAGATGGCCGAGCTGGCAACACTGGGTGGCCGATCTGCCGACACAGGGTGGCCGAGCTGCCGACACAGGGTGGCCGAGCTGCCGACATTTGGTGGCCGAGCTGCCGACACAGGGTGGCCGAGCTGCCGACACAGGGTGGCCGAGCTGCCGACACTGGGTGGCCGAGCTGCCGACACAGGGTGGCCGAGCTGCCGACATTGGGTGGCCGAGCTGCCGACATTTGGTGGCCGAGCTGCCGACACAGGGTGGCAGATCTGCCGACATTGGGTGGCCGAGCTGCCGACATTTGGTGGCCGAGCTGCCGACATTGGGTGGCTGAGCTGCCGACATTTGGTGGCCGAACTGCCGACACAGGGTGGCCGAGCTGCCGACACTGGGTGGCCGTGCTGCCGACACTGGGTAGCCGTGCTGCCGACACAGGGTGACCGATCTGCCGACACAGGGTGGCCGAGCTGCCAGCTCAGAGTGGCCGATCTGCCGACACAGGGTGGCCGAGCTGCCGACACAGGGTGGCCGAGCTGCCGACACAGGGTGGCCGATCTGCCGACACTGGGTGGCCGTGCTGCCGACACAGAGTGACCGATCTGCCGACACAGGGTGGCCGTGCTGCCAGCACAGAGTGGCTGATCTGCCAGCGCAGTAGAGTCGGCCACCAGCGGAGCCGAAATCAACGGACACGTGCCGGTGAAAGTAGGCGTGTTTGATGACCACCCGAACCCAATGTAGATTGCATTCGGCGAGCATTCAATTTCCGCTTCAATCGCGCTTATATCCTGTTTTTTGCCGCTGCGTTACATAAAAACTGCCCTCTCTATTTCATTAGTGAATATGTGCTGAAGCAACCCCCCCCCCCTCCTACAGTTTTTCCGCTATGCCAAGATTGACGCTAGCCAGCGACTAAATCTGAACACCGACCTCGGTGACCAGATCAGATCTCCCAAACTAGAGTCTTGTCTTTATTCCGAGACCAGAGTCTCGGAATAAAGACGACCATCACTTGATCTAAGCATCAATGTCGTTCCATGTCAATTAGTAAATATTAATGTCAGGCATGGTTCAGTGGTCCGACTTTAGTGAAATATAACTGTTGGTGAAGTGCGACTCGGAAGAAGACAAAAACGCAACCTCATTCATTTCAAGTCATCGGTCATTCACTGGCAGTGTTGCATCAGGTCCTGTCAAACCAGGTAGTTTTGAATGCTGACAGCCTTTGCTTCGTTACCAATTCGTGGTTGTTTTTGTAATGAATTCGAAATCAGCGACAAAAATTACCCGAGAAAACAGTTGATACTCATCAATGGAAGGTTGCGTATTATTCGAAGCCACCTAAGATAACTGGTCTGGGCCCATGGGCTTATAAATCCATGGGGCGAAAGGCCCAGGAGGCTGCATGGTATAGCGCAGTACAAGCTCATATATCCTCTGAACCAGCCGAAGCCGAAGCCAATAGCAAAAAATGACACGAAGCTGAAGCCGAAGTCAACGCCAGGCGCTGAAAATGACAAAAAGCCGAAGCCGAAACCAGTGCAAACATACTGAGAAGCTATGGCTTGGCGAAGCCGCCCTCGCCCCCACACTCACTCTGCACACCATTCCTGCACAAAGCATGGCACCCTCCAGAGCGTTGCGTTCGTCGCTGCTCTTGCAGCCCCGGCGGCGGGTGCTAGTACGCAGGTTTGGTTACCAGACCGACGCCTGACCTGACATTGATCCGGAACGTAGCACACCAGCATACCTTGGTGTGCTGCAGAACATATATTCCGTTTTAGTAACTCTACTTAGAAAGTGAGACTAGTCACTATGGCAAAGCAAGATTTCCAAGCTCTATGCGTGAAGTGACGAAGTGACCTGACCGGGTGACCTAACCATGTGACCTGATCTGGCGATCTGAGTTTTTTTAATGTTTTTTTTTTATGGACTATTTACATTCACACATGCAATTTTGTTGTACAATTCTTATTCGTTTTCATAGGATAATGTGAACAAAACCATCAGTCATAGCCTTTTCCGTTGTAGAATGCGCTAGACATATGCAGATAATCCTGTAAATGCCAGGAAATGTTATCGCCTTCTTATTTGTGACTATATATTTTGGCTTTCCTACTTGCGATACGTCATACGACAAATCGAGCATACGCACGACACAGCCAAAGGTCATGAAGAAAGAAGACAGGAGCCACCTGAGCAGTGACGGTGTCCGCAGCGCAGTAGACATTGCCGGCGCGATAGCACAGTCAAAAGTGAGCCGAGACACACGCTCAGCGCACACGCTGCCACCCCCGGCCGAGCCTCACTCCGGCGGCCGTCTGACGTCATCCGGCCACATCCGACCGTCTGACGTCATCCGGCCACATCCGACCGTCTGACGTCATCCGGCCACATCCGACCGTCTGACGTCATCCGACCACATCCGGCCGTCTGACGTCATCCGGCCACATCCGGCCGTCTGACGTCACCGTCGGCTCCAGCCAATCACGCCCGGAGGCGCTTTGTCAAAGATTGGAGTCGATCGAAACCGGGTTCGTCGCGTTCGTCGGGTAGTCACCAATTCCGCAACGCCGGCGACCGCGAGCGGCAGCTGGCCGGCGTCGATAGCAGGTAGCGGTCAGACCGACGGTAATAGTATATTCCCGTGAGGGCAATGGTTATTAGCATTGTTACGAGACGCTAGGTCGTGACCGCGCAGCCCGCGCCTTGGGGCGCGGCGCGCAACTCAGCGGGCTGTTCCCGCCACCTTTAGCGGCATCGAACTACTACTACAATCTATACTTACTGCCGGTAGGTGTCGCGCCCGGTGGACCGCTCGCGGAATCTCCGGTTACAGAACTAAACCAGGCCAAAAAACCGGGATTAATGGGCCAGTACACATTCGCAACTCTCAAATATAATAAATAGCCAGATGGGAACAAGCAGTATTACTAAGTTCCGCGCAGAAATTAATTAACAGCTGAAATATGTTGTGATATCTGGCAACGTCCTTCTTCCCCCCGCAGCCGAGCACCTTCCGGCCGGAACAACGGAAGAGCTGAATTAATAGTCTAGCCCGCCTCCACCCCATCAACCACACCTCGGCCTGTGACGCCACTTTCCAGTCTCCTCCTTCGGTCAGAGATGGTCTTTCAGCCGTACATCGACGAAAAAGGAACGGCTGAAACTAACTGGAGTCGCGACCGTCGCAAGCCAAACCGTAGGTCGCAACTGCAAAGGAAAAACAACTCCAGCGAACGAGTAAGTAAGTGCTAATCGCATTACACTGATAACCGCACGGCAACTGGCGCACGGCCGGACGTGGTGTACCCTGTCACGGCGGTGTCGGTCACGTCGAGGCGAGGTACCGACGCTGTTCCGCCGTACCGTGGTTCCGCAACACCTTGCTCCACAATACCGTGGTTCGCGGAATTCGACGGGGTATGTTTACTGGTGGAGGGTTAGTGCATTTCGTGAGGACTATTAGGATAAGAGAGTGCAATTCGCGAGGCACTTAGGATACAATGGTGGGTTTTCTGAGCCATCTCACCCGGCTTGCTCTTGTGGGAAATAAGTGGCTCGTTTGTGGCTCCCGAGCTGGGGGCGCGTGCGCTATCTGTCACCATCGATCTCCTCCCGTCCCCCAGAGTCACCCGAAAGCGAAATCCCCCGCGCCGCCACTTCTCCCGCCGCAAAGGTTGCCAGGGATTACAATGATGGTGCAGCAGTATCTGCGTGCATCACGTTGTAAAGGTAATCATGGATAACAATGACGGTGCAGTAGCATATGCGTGTCTCACGCAGTAAAGGTAGTCAGGGATGACAGTAACAGTGTGGTAGCATCTGCGTGAAGCGATGTCCCTCTCCACAAGGCATGCAGCAGAGCAGCCGAACGGAGTTCTCGTTGTAAGGGTCACAGGCACACCTAGAGGTTAGTTCGAGTTCTCCCACTTCTCCACTACAATATATAAACAAAATTTGCAGTAGCATAAATTATTGTGAAGTTGTTCTCTTCCCATTTTCTGTCTGGACAAATTTTTAATTTTGATCTTGGTTGTACCTCTGTGTCGGCAGGTCTAGCAGCCTGATTTCAAAACCGCGAACACTTTTTACTAGAAGTTTTTGTTTGCATTGGGGCTTCTACATCAGTGAGATTTGACCCATCCCAATTCATCTTTTCTTTTCTTGTCACATCCACTAAGAACTCCTATTTCGAAGTGTTGTTCCGGTAGATGTTAAGATTTCATTATGTACGCGTAAGTATGCAGGTGTATATTTCATTATGCATGTAACGTTTAATTGGTTCTGGGAGCGGTGGCGTATCCAAAAGGGCATAAGGGCCCTGGTCCCCGAAGATGTATATTTTTTGCCGATAATTTGCATTAAAATAACATTTTCTCGAAATTTAGGAACATTGTGTGAGATAAACGTTGTCTTAGCGAATGTTGGCTATTCAAATTTCATGAAGCTTTCGAAATCGGATATTTTTTCCCATTTCAAGATGCTTCTGGATGCACCCCTGCATGCAAGACAGATTGCACGCGGCACGGGGCTTCCGCCCACACCCATTTATGAGTTATTCACCCAATGTTATTTCCAATATGCTATATGAAATTGATTGATATGAAATTGATGATGTTCATGCTATTTATGTATATATATATATATACATGTAATGTATATATTGTACCCAATACGGTAATTCGTGTTGCATCAATGGATGTTCCACGGAAACAGTGAACTTTTTAACTGTGATATTCCCCTTGTCGTGCCTTAGGGTGTGCAATGTATGTAATGTGTATGTAAGCAATGTGAAGAATAGCGACTAGACTTCGAGCTGATGAAATCTGGCCCGGTTGTCCCTGTGCATCCCTCACCCTCTCTCTCTCCCCTCTTTCTCTCTCTCTCTCCCTCTCTCTTTCTCTCTTTCTCTCTTTCTCTCTCTCTCTCTTTCTCTTTTTTATCTCTCTCTCCACCTCTCTCCCTCTCTCTTTCTTTCGCCCTGCCCTCTCTTCCATTTCTTTCCCATCTATCCTTCTTTATCTCTTTCTCTCTTTGTCTCTTTGTCGTTTTGTTTCTTTACTTTTTCGTTCTCTTTCCTTTCCATTATCTTTCTCTTCCTCTTGTTTCGCTCTCGGCGTCCATTTGATACTATAAGATCCCTCCGTTTGGACAATATCCAATAAATCAGAAATTATTGCTGGGTGGAAAAAGCCAGCAGATGAAAGGGAATATGGACTAGGGTTGAATGTCGGAGAGTAAGCGTAACGCGTTGTAGTTCGTGCTTTTCTTTGTACGAGGTTATTCAGAAAGTTGGTACACGCAGTAATTCATGGTGGCGGATCTTATAGGTGTGTGCCCCCGGCACGGCTTTCAAAATTCTCGACGCTCCTGGATTAGACAGTCACCGTACCAAAAAAAAATGTTCCCTGGCTTCCTACAAGCCCGATTTGGTCAGCTGCCCTAATTCTTAAGAACAGCAATTCACCAACTAACGATCTTCCCACTCATCTTAACCCGTCCCGCCTCAGGGGCTTCAACCGCCCCCCCTCAGGTTTTTCACGGATAGTGGACGAACGGCGCACTGCAGCGTGCCCAAATTTGCATACCTTTTCCTACATTAATGTGGCATGATGTTTCAAAATTGTGAAGTCAGGTCATCTAGGGTCAACGAGTTAGTCAAGGTCAAGTGAGGTCACCTTCAATAAAGTTCAACCAGTCGTCACGCTTTAACGGATACAGATATTTTAATGAAATTTTGAGCGTTTGCTTATCTTTAGGGATGCAACAAGACGTACGAGTATAATTTTTGTCTTTTTTTTCGTTTTTGATTACATATAAATGTTGCGTATTTGCAAAATGGCACTTCAAATAGAGGATTCTGGCTAAAGTAAGCATTGTTTATTAGAGTAAATTGACTTCCAACAACGTTTCTCGGTCTTCTCTGTCCATTGGTAAAGGAAAATAAACGAAAACTTGAAAACTCAAAATTTTGAAATTTTGAAGGTTTCTTTTTGTGTGGGGAAAGGGGGGGGGGCTAAAGAAAATCATAGCCCCGGTCGATTTCGCTGTCCTTTTCTTATTCCAAATAATTTTTTTTTCGTATATCCTCCAAAATGAACTTCCCAGAGCCAAAAACATAATGTAAGTCGTGAAAAGTCGTGAAAATATAGCCCCCTGGTGACTTCACTTTTGGGGAAGTTGTTTTGGGGGAGGGCCCGGACCCTACTCGTCGAGCGCTTTCCGATGACACGTCTTTCGTTTTCGTGCGATGCTTAGTTTGGATTTTTGAGGGGGTTACTAACCGCTCCCCACCCCGAGACAGGGTGTGAGGATCTGACCGGAAATACGGCGCGGGTTAACTGCTGCTGCGTCCTTGTACAAAAGAAAGGAGCATGCCAATCGTAAAACAATAAGCTTTAGCGTACACTAACTTTCTGAATTTCCAATCATCACAACTCTATGTTCAAGATGTGTCAGTTCGGGCATTGAACATATTCCGGAGCGCCGCCGGATGTAGGCCGACGTTTTGTGAGCCGGACGGCGCCACCTGTCGACGGTACCGACACCGGACGCAACGGGCGGAAGGGGTTTATGCAAATCATACCGGGACTTCCTGCATAAATTCGCCGTGATGAAACGCAAAGCAGGGTGCGTCTGAAATACTGGGACAACTTGACTACGATGGTCGACGCAGTACACAAGGAGAAAGAAACAGCACGCGAGCGAGAGAGAGAGGTTACGAGAAAGAGAGAAATAGAAAAAGAAAGAAAGAGTGTGAGAGATAAGGTGAGAGAGAGAGAGAGAGAGAGAGAGAGAGAGAGGGAGAGGAAGGGGGAGAGGAGGAGGATGCATTCTGCACAATCTTGTCCGATATTGAAAACTTTAGCAGTACTTGCCTACATAGTACGCAGTGTAGTTTAGCTGGAAAATTTCCCAAGGCACCACACATCAACGACATGCTTCAGTTTTAGCTAGGCCTACATTCGGATTTTAACGTTCACCTGGATGTTCAACAGTGGTCAGCTACCCGGAAGTTAATTTACCCCTCCCCACCACCGTCTCCCCACACAGTGTAATTGTTCTCCAGTTATCTGTTCAGCCATGAGGTGAATTTTCAACATCCTCCTCACAATGTCCCTGCACTGGGCACATCAGCAAGGCGAATGCTGGTAGGCTTCCAACTGTCCAGCAGGCGCACAGGCGGTCAGCATGAAAGGCTGTCCATTCCGATCCTACATTTCTGTTTTTGGGCAGCATGTCACGTTGAAGCGCAAGGGCTGCATCGATATTTCCAATCTTTCCATGTGGGATTTTGAAGTTGCGTCGAGGGTAGTGAAGAAAGGGAAGTGGTGAAGATTCTTGATAGTTTTCAATCAGATAGTTTTCGGGTCCCCCACCCACACTCTTGTATGTGCAATGCGCACGCATACGCACACATAGAGCAGTTGTAGTTATTGTTGTGACCGTTCATGTAGTGCAGAGCAGTGTGTAGGACGTAACGGCGTAACGTACATTAGGCGAGTGCATCACACCATCTGCAACTTGGTGAAAATTGGTACATCGGGTTATTGATAGCAGTCCTAGATTATCCTGACAAAGGCAATGGGACGTGTAGATTCCTAGACTGCAATGGTCACCAAATGCGGGGCATATAATATTAAAAGTAGTACGTGAATTATTCATATGAAATTGCTTTATCTCCATCATTGTAAAATATGGAATACCTAAAATATGTATGATGGGAATGAAAAAAAATAATGTACAATGAACAAGACGTGACACTGATTTAATTCTGAAAAGCAATATTTTAAACTCGGGACCCTTGGCAAATTTTTGGAAACCTATAACAGAAGTCCTAT
This sequence comes from Imbricaverruca yamaguchii, assembly GCA_034440575.1. Classification (NCBI taxonomy): domain Eukaryota; kingdom Metazoa; phylum Arthropoda; class Thecostraca; family Neoverrucidae; genus Imbricaverruca; species Imbricaverruca yamaguchii. Next base: position 1,051,520 of record JAOTOL010001617.1, on the reverse strand, counting down.
TTTTATTTGTTCCGAGACGTTCCCAAGCAATTATCTTACTCACTTCACAAGGCTTTTTGTGTCTCGGATTTTATACGAGCGGATATGGAGGTCACAGAGTTCACTGATGGTCCTCTTGTACGGCCTGAAACCAGATAGTATGTAACTGTCACAAATGTGGGCGTTATTGGCGCCATTCGGTGTGAGATAGATTGCACGGGAATATGTTGTCTCGCCGCCCATATTGCCCAATCCATTGCACACTTCTGGTGGTGGTGGTTAGTTAGCCTCCGTGATGTATCTCTCCAGCGATGGTTAGTTAGCCTCCGCGATGCATCTCTCCAGTGGTGGTTAGTTAGCCTCCGCGATGTATCTCTCCAGTGGTGGTTGGTTAGCCTCCGCGATGCATCTCTCCAGTGGTGGTTGGTTAGCCTCCGCGATGCATCTCTCCAGTGGTGGTTGGTTAGCCTCCGCGATGTATCTCTCCAGTGGTGATTAGTTAGCCTCCGCGATGTATCTCTCCAGTGGTGGTTAGTTAGCCTCCGCAATGTATCTCTCTAGTGGTGGTTGGTTAGTTAGCCTCCGCGATGTATCTCTCCAGTGGTGGTTAGTTAGCCTCCGCGATGTATCTCCCCAGTGGTGGTTAGTTAGCCTCCGCAATGTATCTCTCCAGTGGTGGTTGGTTAGTTAGCCTCCGCGATGTATCTCTCCAGTGGTGGTTAGTTAGCCTCCGCAATGTATCTCTCCAGTGGTGGTTAGTTAGCCTCCGCGATGCATCTCTCCAGTGGTGGTTGGTTAGTTAGCCTCCGCGATGTATCTCTCCAGTGGTGGTTAGTTAGCCTCCGCAATGTATCTCTCCAGTGGTGGTTAGTTAGCCTCCGCGATGTATCTCTCCAGTGGTGGCTAGTTAGCCTCCGCAATGTATCTCTCCAGTGGTGGTTAGTTAGCCTCCGTGATGCATCTCTCCAGTGGTGGTTAGTTAGCCTCCGCGATGCATCTCTCCAGTGGTGGTTGGTTAGTTAGCCTCCGCGATGTATCTCTCCAGTGGTGGTTAGTTAGCCTCCGCGATGTATCTCTCCAGTGGTGATTAGTTAGCCTCCGCGATGCATCTTTCCAGTGGTGGTTAGTTAGCCTCCGCGATGTATCTCTCCAGTCAGTATTGGTCGCTTCTTTGTGCATTTTGCATAATGCGCAAGACATGGTTGAAATAACGCTTCTTGTGTGACAAAACGAGCTAGTGGTTCTCATTGAAGGGTATTTGTAACCTACGTGAGCCAAAAATTAAGCCGCTAAGTGGTTGGAAAAGGATCTCGGAAGTTGATCAGAGTATTATGTTCTCTTCAAAATAATGAAGCTGGTGTTCATTCAATGCTTCAAAGCACATGTGGGGAATTGACTGAAAACGTTTAATAACGCATAATGCAGTTCTATACTCGTTGCGCTCAATCGATTGGCATAATCTAAGTTTATTTCAGAGCAGGTTAGGAGGTGTTTGCCTTGTCCACAAAACGGGAAGTTTGACCTACAACTCCGTCAGGAGTCTGACAGAGAGAGGATGCAACTTATACGCAAGTAATCATGACAAACCCTTGAGTTTATACTTCCACTTACAGTGATCGGACGGGTGTTAAATTATGCGGAGTACGTCACATAACGTCCGCCTATGCATTGTTGTTTATACTATAAAGACAAAGTGAGGAGCATGACGCAATAAGCAGGTCTAATATATAGTAATGAATTGTACGAACAAAATGCACGGTGGGAATATTCGTATGCTATGAGAAATTCGGATGGGACAATGCTGCCACCAAGCGAAAAAAAAACATTTATCAGCCTGTCCGTTCCTCCCCATCCCCTTCAACACCTCTCTACTGTTAACTTGGTCTATTACCTCCCTGTCTTTTGCATCACTTCTGCATTAGCACCCAACTGTAATCCTTCTCCATCTCCTTCACTATCTGTTTACAGCATGAAGCTTTCCCGTTTTCTGAGAGAGCTTGTTATTTTTCGCAGGCACTGAGATGCGTAGATCCTGCTCTGCAGTCGCGTCTTCTGTGTTGTAATCATTCCTTGACTGGCTTCACACCCCTCTCAGCTGCATTGCTCATGGCAGTCGGCTTTGAGACGAAGCAGTGCAGCTTCTTCAAACCCGGCACTGCTGGCCAGTCATAACACGTTCTAGCAGGTCCAATCCACAGCCTCCTCCGATAGTCCGAACCCTTCGGGCACCAGCCAACTGTCAGCGGTTACCAAGTGCCTGAGACTGGACAGTGAGTTACTGTCCGGTAGGAAGATCCCCGGAACGGCTTTTTGAGACTAGGGCTTTCCAAAAATAGTGGAATAATAAACGAGAACTTACAAACCAGCCGGGTGGAAAATTGTTCCTTCGAACCGCAATTTATGGACAGTAATAATTTACCCTCAATTGATTTGTCTATCGATTTTGGCAATCCAACGTTACCACCAATCTGTCTATCGGACAATTCAAAACAGAACCAGCCCATTCTGAATTCAGCAGATCTTTCAGTCTTCGCAAAAGCAACAACACCTGCACTCCAATCCCCAGAGCCCATACTTTAATCAGCGGGACAGAAAGGAATCGTCTCCGTGCAGATATGTTTTGCATACAGCGACGTGGTCTACGTTCAAGGATTGCTTTTCAGTGTCAGCATTGGCAGTTGCCAAGCCATTTTTCTCCTCTTGGGATAACGTCAAGTAAACAAAGCTGCATGCGAAGTACGAAGTCGCACAGCACTGGAGACGAGATCATGCAACAGGATTTGAACATCTCAGTATCTAAGCATCGTGAGAAGTTCTCTCATAAGAGGGAAAGATTTGCACTACAAACAGGTGGGCAAGGAGAGAGTAGGAAGTAGAACTGGGTGCTAATACAAAGAGGTGCTGAAGATGATAGGGAACGAAAGGACCGGCTGATCTCGAATGCTGCCACCAAGCGACTGGCTGTGTCGCCTGGTGTCAGCATTGTCTTTTCCGAACGGTTCATTACAGCATACAAATATGCTCGCCGTGAAATACGTTCGTGCGATTCATCATTATATGATTCAGACACCTGGTGTCGTGCTCTTCACTATGCTTTAGTACAAACAATACACTGTTGGACAAGCAGGGGCGTGCTCTGCGAATTTTATCGCCCGCCCGGCCACGCTTAGTGTAGAGATCCAAAGGTTTGTCGTGCATAGGACGAATTACATGGATGCAATTTGTCCTAATAAAGGAGGATTTTCCTTTAATAGGACCGTCTGACGAAGCTGGCTGGTCATATTATTCAGCATTTGAAACAAGGTGAGCACTCCATAACCTACACACAAAAACGTAACTGGCACCTGTCGCTTCAGAGCAGCCGCCAGCCGTCAGCCGTCAGCCAGCCAGCCGTCAGCTGCCCAATCGTCAGCCATCAGCCGTCAGTCAGCCGGCCATTGTCTATCCAGCCGTCAGCTGTCAAATTGCTAACCGTTAGCCGTCAGCCACCAGCCGTCGGCCGCCAGCCATCAGCCGCCAGCCACCAACCGTCAGCCACCAGCTGTCAGACACCAGCCGTCAGCCATCAGCCACCAGCCGTCAACCATCAGCCGTCAGCCGTCAGCCGTCAGCCGTCATCCGTCAGCCATCAGCCGTCAGCCGTCAGCCGCCAGCCACCAGCCGTCAGCCACCAGCCGTCAGCCGTCAACCATCAGCAGTCAGCCGTCAGCCGCCAGCCGCCCGTCTCGGACGGTGCGCCAATCGGCGGGACGTCGATCGTCGGTGGCGGGCCGGCCGCCGCGTCCGACGGTGTCGACAGCACGTGACGGCTGCTACTCGGGCCGGTCCGTAAGACACCGTCGGAGCGACGGGGCCGGCGGCGACGGAGCAGACGACCAGCTCCGGCTGAGCTCTGGTGGCGACCCAAGTAGCAGGAGACTGCGGCAGGTTCGCCACCTTCTGGGTACAATCGGTGGGAGATGGGACCGGTAGGAGGGAAGTTCAATACAACGAAGAATGGCTCTTAAGTGCTCCTGGGTTTTAGACATTGCGTGAGACGAAATGTACGACCCTCAATATACCGGGAGGTGCTGAGTTTACATCAAAAGTAGCGTTAAGGAGTATGCTATATTACTCAACGTTTCGGCCAGGGGCCATCGTCAGGAGTCAACCCTCCTGACGATGGCCCAGAGCATTATATTCTTTTATCAAGACAAACAATCTACTATCTGGAAATATTTATTAAGGTCAGGTTGCTGACGCGAGGTCAGGTAAATTTCTTCCTATTCCTTACGGTATTCAGTGGGAGATGTTATGCTTGGAGGTAAATTGCAATGCTAATAATTATACAGACAATAAAATAAACATTATGTGTAAATTTGTGTGTCAGAGGTCAGTGACATCAGGTCAAGTCACCTCTCAAGTAAATTCTACACCATGCTATCTCATGCAGAATGTCGCTGTTACTCGCCCAGTGATATATAAATTCGACGTCAGCGCTGCCTAAGTTGTGTGACATGCAATTGTATGATAAACGAATGGCTTGAGATGACCTAACCTCGTGCAAGTTGACCTGATTTGACCTGATTTGATCTTTCTTTTGAATTACTTCCCAATCAGTGCACACATAGCCGAAGGCTGAAGAGGTTGGATTATCAATCAACTTGTGCATTTTCCCATCGTGATCTGGGATCAGATCATTAACAATTTGCAAAAATGTTCCAGTATGACATTAGTTGTTCTTGGAACACAATTTTATACCTCAAAAGTGATGTTCCGGAGATATTTCTGCTTCCTGTTCGTCATGCTCCTGTTTCATCAGCAATGCTATCCGACGCTGTTTCACTATGCTCGAAATAAATCAGTTCATTTCCATTACTTCTTGCACAAACAATGTCGAAAGAACACAAGATCTGTCTTCTTCTAATCAATGCCAGGGACTCGAGTCCGGGCCTATGTATTGACTAATACGAACCCTGGTGACCTCATTATCAATCAAAATGCAAATATAAGGTGTGTTTCGAGCTTACCATGACGAAAGCCTTCACACCATGCTCTGCATTTCATCCAAGCAAAGGTAGTTCGGACGTTAGAGGGGGCTTTCAAGAACCCCCAACCCCACCTCGCCACGGCCCGGTGGAGATGGATCTGCCAACCGGCATGGCGATGGCTAATGAATGCCTTTATTAATAACCAATGTTCTTGAGAAATATAGTCAAGCACTATCGGATCATTATGTGGCGTACGGTGCAACCACAGCGCTTCAATACGGTTTATTGAGATGTGATAAAGTTAAAATGTGCATTGAAATTATAAGTATGGTATTTTAAGAGCTTCATCTGTGTAAACGAATTAAGAAATTGCTCGTCAAATTTCTCTAAAAACATGCACATACCGATGAGAAGCGTGGCGAATGTTACCATCTATTCTTTTTCCACGAACATTTCTTAGTGGGTCTGGTGCTGTCAGATTGGCGAGTCCAGCCGGGAATATGCTGTGTCCAGCCGGGTCGGTGGACACAGCATATTCCCGGCTCTTCCAGCCTGGAAGAGCCTGTGTTCTGTCCAGTCTTGCCTGTGTTATGTCCAGGCTGGCCGGTATCGCGCCCAGTCAGACCTGCATCCACTTGTCCAGCCTCACCTGTGTGTCGTTTCCAGCATTCCCCGTGTTCTCATGCTCAGCCTTTCCTCCTATGTGCGGTGTCCAGGTTTCCCCCTGTGTGCTGTGTCCAGCCTTTCCCCCTGTTTGTCGTGCTCAGCCTTTCTTCCGTTATGCCGTGTCCATCTTCTCCCTGTGTGCCGTGTCCATCCTATCCCCGTGTGGTGTGTCCATCCTCTCGCCTGTGTGCCGTGTCCATCCTATCCCCGTGTGGTGTGTCCATCCTCTCGCCTGTGTGCCGTGTCCATCCTATCCCCGTGTGGTGTGTCCATCCTCTCGCCTGTGTGCCGTGTCCATCCTATCCCCGTGTGGTGTGTCCATCCTCTCGCCCTGTGTGCCGTGTCCATCCTATCCCTTGTGATGTGTCCATCTTCTCCCTGTGTGCCGTGTCCATCCTATCCCCGTGTGGTGTGTCCATCCTCTCCCCTGTGTGCCGTGTCCATCCTATCCCCGTGTGGTGTGTCCATCTTCCCCTGTTCTCTCGTGTGCCGTGTCCATCCTATCCCCGTGTGGTGTGTCCATCCTCTCCCCTGTGTGCCGTGTCCATCCTATCCCCGTGTGATGTGTCCATCCTTCCCCTGTGTTGTCCATCCTATCCCCGTGTGGTGTCCATCTTCTCCCTGTGTGCCGTGTCCATCTCCCGTGCGTGTCCATTTCCGTCCATCCTCTCCCTGTGTGCCGTGTCCATCCTATCCCCGTGTGGTGTGTCCATCCTATCCCTGTGTGATTTGTCCATCTCTCTCCCCGTGTGCTCTATGTGTGTCCATCCTCTCGCCTGTGTGCCGTGTCCATCCTATCCCCGTGTGGTGTGTCCATCCTCCTCCTCCCTGTGTGCCGTGTCCATCCTATCCCCGTGTGGTGTGTCCATCCTCTCCCCTGTGTGCCGTGTCCATCCTATCCCCGTGTGGTGTGTCCATCCTATCCCTTGTGTTGTCATCTTCTCCCTGTGTGCCGTGTCCATCCTATCCCCGTGTGGTGTGTCCATCCTCTCGCCTGTGTGCCGTGTCCATCCTATCCCCGTGTGGTGTGTCCATCCTCTCCCTGTGTGCCGTGTCCATCCTATCCCCGTGTGGCGTGTCCATCCTCTCGCCTGTGTGCCGTGTCCATCCTTCTCCTGTGTGCCGTGTCCATCCTATCCCCGTGTGGTGTGTCCATCCTCTCCCCTGTGTGCGTGTCCATCCTATCCCCTTGTGTTGTCCATCTTTGTGTCCATCCTATCCCCTGTGGTGTGTCCATCCTCTCGCCTGTGTGCCGTGTCCATCCTATCCCCGTGTGTGTGTCCATCCTTGTTTGTCTCTTGGGTGTGTCCATCCTCTCCCTGTGTGCCGTGTCCATCCTATCCCCGTGTGGTGTGTCCATCCTCTCCCTGCCTGTGTGCCGTGTCCATCCTATCCCCGTGTGGTGTGTCCATCCTCTCCCCTGTGTGCCGTGTCCATCCTATCCCCGTGTGGTGTGTCCATCCTCTCGCCTGTGTGCCGTGTCCATTAGGGTGTCCCAAAAAACAACGTTTTGGTCGTGCAAGCTGCCCAACCAACACGGGGTGTACTTTTACACAAAGACTAAGCTGACCAAGGTTGGTCCCCCTCCTTTAAGTTTTGGTCCCCCCTCCCCAGCCCCTCAAAGATCAGTGACCTCACCCCAATGGGGTGGAAAATCAGTTTCATCGTACAGACCTTGGAGTGGGCTGATTTAAAAGAGTTCATTGGGCAGAATAAACTTTAATCAAGACAAAATGTACGAATCAAAATATTTCTTGTTCTATGCAGCAATTTCAGATCCAACGCAACCCGAAATAACGAGCGGTTATCAGATTAAGGCATTGCAATGATAGCCGTGATTTGGTCTGTGAAGAAATTTATTTAGAAATGCTAGAAGGGTTGTTTCGAGCAGTAACATACTATTTGCAGTTCAGTCCATTATTTTGACCTATTGACATATACCTTAACATATACCTAGCCAGCATGGCTTACACCAGACGTGATAAAAGCAATTAAGGCTAAGAAAACTGCATTTAGAGGTTTTAAAGAAGCCTCAAATGTCATTAATCTAAAGGTGTATCGAAAAGCTAGAGACACTGTGAAGCAAAACACCAGAGCAGCAAAGCGAGCAAAAGAACTGGATTTAGCTAGAAACTGTAATGGGGACAGTAAAAAGTTCTTTAGTTTCTACAAGCTGAGTAAAGTTTCTAGCACAATTGGTCCACTGGAAGTAAACGGGACTACATTGGGTGAGGATAGTGAGATGGTTGAGGAGCTGAGCAAGCAGTTCAAATCAGTGTTTACATTGGAAGATATGACCAATCTGCCGACCGTACACCATAGTTCAGTGACATGGGATCTGACAAATGATGTTGATTTCATTGATAGTGATGTTGTTTACAATCATATCAGGAAAATAAAGCCAAATAAGGCAGCAGGACTTGATGAAATTTATGCTAGGATGTTGCGGGAAACTGAAAAGGAACTGGCATTTCTACTTAGTATAATATTTTGTAGATCAGTTTTACATAATGAAATTCCAACCGATTGGAAAAGGGCAAATGTAGTTCCTATTTTCAAGAAAGGAGAAAGAGGGAAAGTTGAAAACTATAGGCCAATAAGTCTCACATCCCTAGTCTGCAAGGTACTCGAATCAATTATCAAGGATAAAATAGTTAGTTATCTGGAAGGTAGCAGATTGATTCAAGGTACTCAACATGGGTTTAGAAAAGGAGGATCGTGTCTCACAAGCCTCTTGGACTTTTTGAACTTCGCCACAGAACAATTTGATCAGGGAAATCAGGTTGATGTAGCATATCTTGACTTTAGTAAGGCCTTTGACAAGGTACCCCATAAACGGTTAATGATACAGCTTCAGTCCCATGGTATTGCAGGTAGCATCTTAAAATGGATAGAGTTGTGGCTTTCAGATAGACAGCAAAGAGTGATGCTAAATGGTACAAAGTCATCATGGCAAAATGTTCTTAGTGGAGTCCCCCAAGGGTCAGTACTAGGGCCATTACTGTTCATGATATTTGTAAATAACATTGAAAGTGGCCTAAGCAGTAAAGTTTTGAAATTTGCGGATGATTTGAAGGTCTTTAGGGCAATAACAGGTCAGGATGAGCATATCTCGCTGCAAAAAGACTTAGACGAACTTGTGAAGTGGTCCGAAGAATGGCAAATGAAATTTAATTTTGATAAGTGCAAAATCATGCATGTAGGTAAGCAGCATATGAAGGCTCCATACTTGATGGGTGGCCAAGTGCTATCAGTGACTCAACAGGAGAAGGATTTAGGTGTTATTCTAAACACAAAACTGGGGGCATCAGAACAGACCAAGGAAGCCAGGAAGAAGGCACTGAGAATGCTCGGGGCAATAAATAGGAATGTATCATACAGAAGTGAGGAAGTGACCAGGAAGCTTTACTGTGCATACGTCAGGCCACATTTGGAATGCTGCATCCAAGCTTGGTCTCCTAGCTATGAAAAAGATTGTTGGCTTTTAGAGAGAGTACAAAAGAGGGCTACAAAAATGGTTAATGGCATAAGCAACCTGGGATATGAGGAAAAATTGAAGAAATTCATTATGTTTTCACCTAGATATATAAGGCTGAGAGGAGATCTCATCGAGGTTTTTAAATTTGTCAATGGTCTGGAGAGGGGATTCCTTGGGGAAATGTTTGAATTTAACAGAAATGATGCAATTAGAGGTCATAAATTCAAAATTAAAGTTAACCACAGCAGAACAAGGTTAAGGCAAACTTTCTTCACCAACAGGGTAGTGGAACACTGGAACCAGCTGCCAGAAAACATCGTCAGTAGCAGCACATTGAACATCTTTAAAAACAGCATAGACAATCATTAGAAGAATAGAGGGCTTGCTTTTCAGTATTACAGGGAGGGCTGATTGACAGATTTGGTGGGCAACTGGTTCAGTGTACAGAGTGCAACCAAGAAGGGCCCTTGTGGCTCATAGTTGCACTAGTATTTTATGTCTTTATGTCTTTATGACATATATTTGACCTATTGACAACTCACAGTGACACATCAACATCAGTATGCTAATAAACATCGCTATGTTAGATACAGGTGGAACTGTGAGAATAAGAGTGCACAATGACAGTGAAGTAGATGAACATTTAACGCGATAATGTACAATAAAATCGAAAAACGACCCGTTTCTCATCTGCACTTCATCTGTGCCAGCCACGTTGCACTGTCTACTCAGTCGTAGTCTCATGCCGTCAGCATGCACGATGCACAGCCAGCTCACTTTTCCACATTGACGGGACCGCAGCCCGGCGTGAACTCGCCACTGCGATCATACGACTTCTAACTTTGCCGTCTCTAGCCATGTCTGCGTACTCGGTAATGTCCTTAATACCACGTTCGGCTGCGTCATTCACGACTGACAACTGCTGCATTTCATTCTCCATTGAACATACTCATCGTCATCAGCCCACTGGCTGGGATGGTTTTTTCAACCAAGCCCCACTGTTGTCCAGCAGGCTGAACATCAGCCAAGATCTTGGCCCCAGGAATGGTGCTAGATCATGTGACGCGTCCAGGAGGGATGTCTTCGGAAAGGTAGGCTTCCCGGGGGTGCTCCATCGGTCGTGTGTGGTCCAGGAGAGCTTGCACCATTGCGAGCTTCTCCTCTACCGCGACTTCACTGTCGAAGAGGGCGAACATGACGTTCTCCTGTGTCAGATACCACAAATGCCTCGTTAGACTCTGCCGAGTCGTCTCAGCCACAGCAGGATCATGAAGCGCGTGTGCCTGCATGTCTTTCCATAGCAGCAAGTCGAACCGAGGGGGCTACTGCTGGCAGACTTGCCTGTAGGAAAAAGGTGGTGTGGTAGAGCGTGATATACTCGGCCATCCTCTTCACCAGGTCGCGCTCCTCGGACGCCATTTTCAGGATGTTGACCCTACATCCTAAAAATGGCACTCCTCCTTGAAGTCGACGAGGCAACAGGGTCACAACCGAGCCGCCCTCACAGCCCTCACAGCCGAGCCGTCCTCACAACCGAGCCGCCCTCACAGCCGAGCCGCCCTCACAGCCGAGCCGCCCTCACAGCCGAGCCGCCCTCACAGCCGAGCCGCCCTCACAGCCGAGCCGCCCTCACAGCCGAGCCGCCCTCACAGCCGAGCCGCCCTCACAGCCGGGCCGCCCTCACAGCCGAGCCGCCCTCACAGCCGAGCCGCCCTCACAGCCGAGCCGCCCTCACAGCCGAGCCGCCCTCACAGCCTTCACAGCCGAGCCGTCCTCACAGCCCCCACAGCCGACCCGGCTGTCGCTTCACAGTCGGTTGCATTGTTTGGTGATTATGGTCGATGCCACGCACTACCGCGGCTCGTCGTGACCTTTCTCGGGAGTGACGCACACGAGAACCGGTACAATGGCACGGCAAGTGGGTGCCGAGCGATATTCCATGTTTCTTCCGAAGCGGTTCTAATTCTGGCGTCCACGGAAATCAATGCAGTGCCATCCTACCAGCACTGAAGGCGATGATGATGGTATCGGTCTCCTTTACGTCAGCATTGCTGAATGCTTTGATGGTCTACTTGCCATGGTTAGGCTATTATTGAAGCGCTGGACGAACGAGAGCGAGTAATAAACGGCAGGGTAAAGTCGGATCTACTTTATATCAGTTATAAGCAAATTGCCAATACAAAATAGGTCTGTCGTATCTGGATGGCATGCTGCTCAGCTAAGTGCACAACTTCGCTGCATTATTTGCTCTTGCAATCTATAGTGAAAGGAAGCATTCGCATTGTAGTCGGGATGACAATATCTACCTCAACGTGGAAAAATATCCACGCTGCTTTTCACGTAATTTATGGATAACATGTCCATGGAAAGTTCGCATGCGACCTATCCACGGAAATACTGTGAAATCTTGTCAGATTTGAGAATGATGATGAAATGGTCCGTTCAATGCATGCTATAATTGTATTCCAGTTCGGCCTGTTTGCTGCCCTTTTTGGTGTGGGGCGTGGCCGGGCTCAGCCCTCATATGACCCGAGCAGACTAACATATGATTTCTTTCAAAGAAGTCGGAGCAAGCGAATTGTCATGACAAAATATATCCAGCTACGTCTTCAAAATGAAAAACACATTTGACGGTGAAACTGTGGAGCCTAAAACGTCCAAATTTTTTACCCCTAGAATGGTGTTGTGTTTGCACATCCATTTTCACATCAAAGTACTTAATCTGTCCCTAACTGCGCAATCTGATTTATCCATCAACAATATATATTGGAGTGGAGGGGAGGAGCCAGGAACGACAAAATATTATGATGGTTTTTTCCACTAGTAACGGAATGTTATCCGGACAACCAAAAAAAATCGAATTACTTCCTGTCATGTCGAATACAAGTTCTGGTCATAGCTGTCAATTTTGTGTTTAGTGTCTTTCTAATCAGGAAGGGTAAACTCAGACATTTTGAGTGCGCAAAGTTCGCGTTATTTCATTTTTTCCATGGGAATATCACTTCACTGTGACATCTTTATAGGCTACATATTTAATTAACTCTTGACGTGCATGTACTTCTGAAAAAAAAAACATTTCAATATGGACAGAGGTAGGGTCACCCTGGACGGTGCGGCGCGGGGTATATAAAAACAAGCTAAACAACATAGAACTAGTAATTCCGCTGGATTAATATATAGGCTCCAATACACTTAAACGTAAAATTGCTGTGGGAGTAAATAAACTAGCCCCTGAACTGGCGCGTCTATTTTATTGGAAGTAAGCGAGATTATGTAGACTATCCAATTCAGCACATCGCATCAATATGATGTAGGGTGTGGAAATGACTCCATCACCCGCTCTAAGGAATTCGCGGTGAAGCCTGTCAACAAACGTCTCATCATTCGTACCACAAATTTTTTTTGGTGAAGCCCTGAATCGTCACTATCGCCACCACCTCCAGACAAATTCGCGGTGACGCCCTCTAAGTTAGTCTATCCTCTCCTTCCAACCAAACCCTTGAAATTCCCCTGGATCATCAATAATTTTCGTGGATACTCCAATCACACCCCTCGTCATCTACTTTAACAAAATTTCCTGGTGACACCCCTGATTTAACAGGTTCACTACCCATGTCAACTCTCTGATGACACCTATAAAACAACACCTCGACTTTTCAGGCATAAAGTAGTTAAAACTGTGTTATGCCTGTTTATTAGATTAAGTTGTAGTTGAAGAAGATAATAGCTCGGTAAAAAGGATATATTTATATATTTTAGTGAAATTGTTACCCACATCTATTCATAACAAAGAATGAATCTTCGCACATTCATTCACATTGTTTGAATTACATTTATCTCAAATTATAAAATGCAACAAGGTGCATTCGGAGCACGTGACCTCCGTTGGTTTTCTGTGTTCAATTTGGGAGAAAACTAGTAGTCTAGGTGCTTTTCTAGTCGGCGAGGGAGATAAGCTGAAACCATGCCCTTCTTCTGCACGACGTAAATAGCAGCGGCAGTCAAGAGCCACAACCTCCCGGTTGGGACACGGCCACCTTATCCCTAGTCTACACGTCACCAACCTGTTGGTGGCCGCGTGCCCTACCCGCGCAATCCACCTAGTTAGTGGTGTTTGTTTTACTGGACACTAAGTTAGTGTACATTTTGGTCGGCTTGGCACTCCATTAGGCATGTCTTAGTTAGCTTTTGCAAGTACCATCTAGTTTGTTAACTCGCGTGGTCTCAGGAATTGATGTTCGCCCCCTCCCCCTAACGTCAATGTGCGATGAAGTGTGAAAATGTTGAGGTCAGGTCATTTAGGGTCAACGAGTTATTCCAGATCAAGTGACGTCACCTACAGAAACATTCAACCAGCCGTCACACTTCAACGGATAAAGATATTTTAATGAAACTTCCGGCGTTTTCTTGTCTTTCGGGACGAGACAAAACGCACTGCAGGATTTACCCCCCCCCCCCCCCGTTTTTTTAAAACTTATTATTTTCGCATATTTGCCCATTGGGGCTAAAATCGAAGATTTAGGCTCAATCGAGCACTTTTTATGACTGCACGTTGACTTCGAACAACGTTTTTCAGTCCACTCTACCCATTAGAAAATAAAAAAATGAAAGAAAATTGACAACTCTAAATTATGAAATTTCCAAAAATGAAATGTGATTTTTCGGAAGGCAAACATTTTACGGCCGCAGACGATTTCGTTTTCCTTTTCTGATTCCAAATCACTTCTTCTTCAAATCTCCCCCAAAATTAATTCCCCAGAACCGAAAGCATGATGAAAGTCGTGAAAACCTAGTCGTGAAAACCTAGTCGTGAAAACCTAGTCGTGAAAACCTACTCGTGAAAACCTAGTCGTGAAAACCTAGTGACGTCACTTTGATACAAAATGTTCGGATGGTTTCTGGCCCTACCCACCGAGCGCTTTCCGATGACACCTCTTTCATGTTCGTGTGACGCTTAGTTTGGAGATTAGAGGGGGCTGTATCGACCCCCCTCCGCCCCCCTGAGACGGGGTGTCAGGATATGACCGGAAAGACGGGAGGGTCAAACTCATTTTCTGTTAAAAACGAAAAACGATGTTAAAAACGATGTTCTGTTAAAAACGATGTTCATAAGAAGAGATCAGTTTTGTTTATTCTCTAACATTTATTTAATTGCATTCATTTAAAATCATAGTGTGTGAAATTTCGCACTCGAAACACGTGACTTCTATTGGCTTCGTGTATTAAATTTGGAAGAAAACTGGAAATATCGTTGCTTTTCATATTCGCCGAGGTGAACAAGATGCAACAATGTTCCTCTTCTGGTTGGATTCATTCCAAAGAAAAGTAATGAAAAGGATAAAAGTCGCGTACAGCTCGGCCACACCTGACACAGATCAATCGCGTACCGGAACTCGGTGGGGCAGGGTGGGGATGTGGGGGGGTTGTCGGTCGACGACTCCGAGCAGCCCCTGCCCTACATATTGCAGTGGTGGCACGGTTCGATGGTGACATGGCGCAGCGGTTTCACTGCCCCCATGGTCACAACACCTGACGACCGACCGTCGCCGCGCCGGCACCGGATCTGGCATAACATTCTGTCACAGCTGCGGCTCGAGGCGTCAACTGTGACGTCAGCATAAGCAGGCATCGGCCGATCGGTGAAGATTTTCGCTCGGAGTGTTCATGACGAGACCGAACTAGGCTGGACACATGGAAGCCAAAAGCATTTCGAAAGAGGGGTCAGAAGTTGACGCCATTTAAACGCGGCACGAGGTCTTAAATTTCTCATTTGCTTTCGAGACAAATTATGATATCCAGTACATTGGTAACTGCCATATTTTATACCTTCCTTTTCCAATGCAGTTTGAAATGCATACATCATGTTGGATGGATCAGTCCTTTGTCAGCAAAATAGTGCATCTAATTTCTGCCGATACAAATTGTCTCTCGATGTGCATATGCCAAATTCGAAAGAACTCCAAAGTCGTCATATTTGCCATTCAAGCTACTCTGACGATCACGGGGTAAGCGACCGAAATTTAAATGAACTATGCCGAATTGTCCAAGTAGGTCTCATTTACTTCTGAAATGTCTGCACTTGTGCGAGAATTGGACACATTGGATGCGTATCGTCACAGGCTGCCCAAGAGGGTGCTGCAACCGTCCGTCCACAAGTTCCCTTTAGGGCATCCTTACCTCCGCTTGGAGTAGACATAGTGCTTAATTGTGACGTCATTTTGGGCGTGCAGTGGTTTCGATTGCTATTTTTCCTCCGTGCGGTCCCTGCAGGTACGGTTGAAAAATGAAACGTAAAGTAGAAGAGACAGGTGTGTCAAGTGGTATGGCTGCTGGGTGTGGTAGAAGAAACTGGGGCCGCGCGTCACTGGTGCTGCCAAACTGGCAACAGTGCTGGCAAACTGGCAAACTGGGGTCCAGTGTTGCCAGTTGTGACAAGAAATGCTGTAACGTCTCTTCACTCACGTCTGCTACTCGAGGGTTAAGCGCTCGTGGAAATTGTGAAAAGGTGTACCTGGTGTTGCCCTTAGATGCGGGATGGCATTGCGTGTGGAAAGTCTTCCCGGCTGCTTTTCGGATTCAGCTTCACTGAAGTTTCTCTCTCCATCTCCATCTCCATCTCCATCTCCATCTCCATCTCCATCTCCATCTCCATCTCCATCTCCATCTCCATCTCCATCTCCATCTCCATCTTCATCTCCCTCCATCTATCCCTCCCCCTCCCCTCCCCTCCCATCCCCTCCCCTCCCCTCCCCCCCCCTCTCTCTCCCTCTCTCTCTCTCTCTCTCTCTCTCTCTCTCTCTCTCTCTCTCTCTCTCTCTCTCTCTCTCTCTCTCTCTCTCTCTCTCTCTCTCTCTCTCTCTCTCTCTCTCTCTCTCTCTCTCTCTCTCTCTCTCTCTCTCTCTCTCTCTCTCTCTCTCTCTCTCTCACACTCACTCTCTCTCACCACCTCCCCTCTCCCTTTTCCATTTTAGAAGTGTTGTGACAATTTTGACATTTTTGAAAATGCGGTTGACGCTCGTCCAAAATAAGTGTCACAAACTTACGTCTTGCTGTGTTGTACATCTTTGGTTTTCCTCGATTGCATTGTTTTAATTCTGAAAACGTCCGTTCTTCCATTGCCAGGTGACCGGTGTGGGGCGCACGGCTTTCGTGAGCATAACGACAAAAGTGCAGACTGGCGCGAAGCTTGGAATTGATTACAGATACAGCATGTCATGATTCAAGATAGCAGGTGGTCAATGGAGTTAGCTTCTGAACATGCATGAGAAAGGGAGATATTAAGAGGCTTCTACGCCTTTGCTGCGAAAACGCGTTACAACTCGAGAATATAAATTCTTGCTTCGAAACATATTCGTCGGAGCAAGTATGTTGGACAACCACAGAACCGAATAATCGATACGATCATATTGATTCGTATCAGAATGAATACAAAGATAATACGAAGACAAACGGAAGTTGACATTCAAGAATAAAGAGCATTATGATGCAGAAAATAGAACGTTTTATACTTCGAGTTGCTATGAATATCGTGTCCCATTTCGCCTGCTCCCCGAGGAACATTTATTTATCGCATGCAAAAGAGCACTTGAGTCAAGGTGGGTGCAAGATGCAAAGGTGCAACATGTCAACGAACACTCACAATTAAACACATGCTCATACACTGCACCAAATACAACACAGAGAGACAACCCATCACAAACTACTGCAACATGAACAACATCCCACTAAACATCACGACACTTCTCAACGATGAATATCCAACACTACACGAGCACCTCTTCCACTTTCTCTGTATCACACGCCTGATCCACGAACTATGATAAAAAAGAAAAAGAAAACTCAAAATGCTATGTTAAAAAAGAAAACGAAAAATCAACAAAATTGGGAAAAAAGAAAAAGAAGAAATGAAAAGATATGTTAAAAAAGAAAAACAGAAAATGAACAAAAAAGAAAAAGAAACAAAAAAACTAACCCCAGGTGACATTTACTAACACTAACTGTTCTTGCAATGTTACTTGAATACTTGCGAAGTCCCGACCACAACCCCCCAACTACACCCCACCCCATGGCACCGACCGGACTGGCAAACTCCACACATCTGCACCAGCTCAGCTCCGACTTCTACTTCATCTGCCTGCAAGACGTCTCAACTTCTACCACCTCTACGCGCCATTCTTCAAGTCACCTCAACTGTCTCACAACTCGCCTCTACAAGACAATACATTACGCAAATACAACAGTATCGATTGGCCTTGGGCAGTCACATTCCGTATCTCATCAACGGATCGCAGTCGACAATGAAAACGTACTTACATATGGCATCGGTGCAACATTCACGTGGGGCGATACGGGCGTTCATTTTCCAGATGTGTGCGTGCAAGTGTACTGTGTGTATGTGTGTAAATAAAAAAGCATATATATATATATATGTATATATGTATATATATGTATAAATATATATATATGGATATATATATATATATATATATATATATATATATATATATATATATATATATATATATATATATATATATATATATATATATATATATATATATATATATATATATATATATATATGTATATATATATATATGTACATATGTATATATATATATATATATATATATATATATATATATGTATATATGTATGTATATGTGTGTGTGTGTGTTTGTGTATATGTGTAGTGTGTCTGTATGTGCGTGCCTATCCCGTTGCTGCCACCTGTAATATTATCACATCTCCCGTATTAATCATGCATGCTACTGAGTGGCTAGATTCGTGAATCTCGAAGACGTAAAGCACTCTTCGGTAAACATGCGGGCCACCTCCGTTGTTTTCCTTCTAAGCTTATTTTCTCCATCCTATTTCATGTGGCCCGTTCTGATCTGGGAGGTGGCCTTCCCTATCTACATGGACGATTATGGTGTTGGATAACCTCCGGTTTCGTTGGTCTCTCCATAATCCGTTCGAATATAACGTCTTGTGCCACTATGCTTTATATTTAGTTTGCCCAGTGAACTAATAGCAATCACTAAGGATGCTGCGACGGTGTGTGGTGCTGAATAATGTCTCTGGGACTGGAGGCACAGGATCGGGAATCAGAGCGAACAGAACATCTCTGAACCGATTGCAAATTGGCTTTCTTGACGGCCCGTGGAGAGACTAATCTCATTGCATCAAATTTCGAGGAACGTGGTAAACAATTGTGAAGACTTCAGAAGCAATTAGAGACGATTTCAGCAATTCAGCACGGTGCAGTAAAGTTTGAGATACGCACGCCATATTCGACGGATACACCGTTTCGAAATCGTGCCTCTAATTGTGATGCAAGTGCAATGAACATCGAACCGTTTCAGCCGAATTCAGTCAAACAATTGGCTGCGAAGTTACTAAATTTTGGCTCAGCTGTGAGGTACGTGCACAATGTTCTTCAGGGAAGCATGCCGAACTGCACATCTCGCAAATATACCATGCCGAATTGTCACGAAGTAGCCTGGGCGGCACGGTCTGTCACAAGCCACACCATCTGCAGGTCTTCGCTGAGTTGATGCTGCCCAAAAGTTTGGCGTGTTGGGCCTCGGATATTTTGGCCCCAAAATCTGCAATCATGGTATTTTGCAATCCACACCCTCCCTGGCCAAACCTAGAAACACTGTTCCCCTGGGGAACAATACAATACGTTTCGTAAAATCCTGGAAATTTATTGGTGTTATTTTTCATCATAAGCATTTTACATATAAAACGCGTCCAGCACAAATTATTTCACCGAATAAATTGCTCGCGCTGTAATACTTCTTCGCCATTTGTAGCCTATCGTCATACACCTGCAGTCGTTAGACTGCACAAATCGTTAGTATTTCCTTTAATATAATATGACTAGGCGGTTTATGCTGGTGGCGGTACATGTTCTTTGCAAATTTTCGACAAAGTTCAAAATAAATTAATCCGTATACTATTCGGTGTAATGACAACTTCAC
Source organism: Imbricaverruca yamaguchii (assembly GCA_034440575.1). Taxonomy (NCBI): domain Eukaryota; kingdom Metazoa; phylum Arthropoda; class Thecostraca; family Neoverrucidae; genus Imbricaverruca; species Imbricaverruca yamaguchii. The sequence continues at coordinate 1,032,441 of JAOTOL010001617.1, read as the reverse complement.
CGATAATTTATTTAGACCCGACGCAGGAATCCTACCTTAGTTATCTTTCAAATGCACCAGATATTCCGGTACGTCTAAGACAGCTCCTTGGCTGTTGACCGGATCTTTTTTTCAAATGGCTCAGCTTGATTCGGCGCATCAGAAATACTTTCATCACACAAATACTTTCATCAAATACTTTCCAATAGCCCTCACAAATACTTTACAAATACACAAATACTTCCAAATACCCCTCACAAATACTTTCATCAAAATATAAAACATTGGGTGTTATGCCATTGTCGAATTGTGGAATGGGCAAGTTACATACATCCTCCTTCAGTGTCAACAATACCATAACTCTCGAAGAGCATCGACCGACTACTGCCGAACACACAGAAATTATCTTATCATTGCCCATGCTGTTGGGGGACGATCAGCCATGTATCATCAAACTGCTTTTCATTTTCCTGCGAAAAAAAACAAACCTGTCCGAACATTTATAACCTGAATTGTACCCAGTGGAGTGGTCATAGGCGAAGGGGGCAGCCTCCTTGAAGGGCGACAGGGGGTAATCCACCTTGAGGGGCTCACAAGGGCCTACTAGGTTGGCGGAAGTGCTCTGGACCGATGAAACGGGTCACCTGCTGTTGGAAACGGTCCAAGATCCATCAGGAAGGCCCCGAATGAATAGAGAGTGTCATTAGGCAGATGTGCAGGGCCCTTGTTTGGGCCAACGTTAATGGCTTCTAGTTCGACGAAGGGGCCGCAGTTCGCTGAAGGGGCCCCGGGCTAACGGAGAAGGGCATGTGCCACTATGAAGGGCTCGCGGGCTGACGATGGGCCCAAGCCGAAGAAACGGCCCCTGGCCTGATGGCCCCGTCACAGCGATGTGCCTTATTTTCAAACGTATTTAATATATATAAAGATATATGTATATAACGATATTTATATATATATATATATATATATATATATATATATATATATATATATATATATATATATATATATATATATTAACAAAGATAATACAGATAATTGACAAGAGAACAGAGCCCTGATGCACTCCACTCAGAACTCTCTTCCGTTCAGATTCACATCCATCATGCTTTGATTGTGTACTTCCTTGGATGCATACTCCACAGACGTCAATAGGTTAGCTAAACAAGATCTTCGAGATCAAAATGCATGTTGGGTACCTTGACGCCAATGACGAAGAATTGATATCTCGATCCGCATCTATGTAAAGACATCAAGACATAAAGACATAAAAGATCAGTGCAACTATGAGCTACAAGGGCCCTTCTTGGTTGTATTCTGGACACTGAGTGAGTTGCGCACCAAATCTGTCGATCAGCCCTTCCTGGAACGCTGAAAAGCAAGCAAGCATGTGCTAACATCATAGTTTAGGAGTACAGCAGCAGCGAATGTCAGTGTTCAGAACGTCTGTTCGCCATGCACTGATATCGAATGCTATAGTTCACAAAGAGAAAACCTTGATGCAAGCACCATGTATTCCTCAGCAATCGGCGGTAACCAGACTGGCCCCCGCACCGCCCACACCCTCCCAGGTCACCTAGACACCCCTCCCGCGTTTCCGACACCCCCGATCGCTGATTGGTTCATCCCGAACCCGCCCCACCACCCCACGTATCCGGCCTGCCCGCCCCGGTTACGAGGTCGCCGCACTGGATGACTCATCTGCCGGAATCCTGGGGCTAGTACCCGTGCCACCTCACATGCAATCTCACTACAAATGTTCAGGACGACTGTCAGTTGTGTTCTGATATTTACCCGCGCCGTCTCGGGGGGGGGGTTGACAACCCACCTAAGGTCTTCCGCGGATAGTGAAAGAACGGCGCGCGGCAACGTGCCGGAAATTTGAAATAATTTTCCCACATCAATTTGGCATGCTGTGTCAAAATTTTGAAGTCAGGTCATCTAGGGTCAACGAGTTAGTCAAGGTCAAGTGAGGCCACCTTAAAAAAAAGTTCAACCAGTCGTCATGCTGTAACGGATAAAGGTATTTTAATGAAACGTTAAGCGTTTGCGTATATTTAGGGATGCTACAAAGCGTGCCAGATATATTTTTCATTTTCTTCCGTTTTCGATTACTTACTAGTTTTGTATATTTGCCCATTAGAGTTAAAATCTAAGATTCTGGCTAAAGTAACCATTTTTTTGGAGTAAGTTGACTTCGAACAGCATTTTTTGGTCCGCTCTACACATTAGAAAAGGAAAATCACATAAAACTTGAAAGCTGAAAATTTATAAATTAAAAAATGGGTGCCGAAAACTTGTGTGGTCCTGGTAGATTTCGCTTTCCTTTTCTGATTCAAAATAATACCAATCTCCCTCGAAATGAACTCCCCAGACCCACGCACGTGATGAAAGCCGTGAAAACTTAGGCCCCTATTGGCGTCACTTTTGGGGATTTTTTTTTGGGGAGGGGTGGCGTCTGGCCCTACTCGTCGAGCGGTTTCCGATGACACCTGTTTCGTTTTCATGCGACGGTTAGTTTAGAGATTAGAGGGGGTCCCTATCGACACCCTCCCCGAGACGGGGTGTGAGGATATGGCCAGAGAGAAGGGGAGGGTTAAGTCGCAAGAACCACAGTGGTCTCTATACGTTGATCGGTCGTTGATTATATGCGTGGTCAACTTAACCATTGTCGAAAAAACCTACCGGAATATTCACGTTTTATTCGGTGGCAATTTGACCAGCCTAAGGGGTGAGGAGAGTTGTTTCGTGGAAATTATTCGGGAAGACGTCAAGTTCGTTTTGAAAACATTGAGGGTGAGCTCAGGCATTGGCACATCTAGACACGTTGCGGGGTGAAGTCAGATGAGGGAAGGATGTCAGTTGAGGGGAGGAGCGAGTGCCCTCTGGTCATTGAGACTCAACTTTGGGACACAATTTAGTACCAAGTACCAAGATTCATAAGTTCCAAATCTGCCGGATAACTTCTAGAATGTCCGCGGGAAGGGCGGATTCACAAGTACCCGGTTTCATAAGTTCCAAAAATAGTTCTGAATTATACCGCTAGATGACATTGTAAACGCTCAGCACCAGAGCTTACTTGCGTGCCGACAGATGGCAGGCCATATTTGCTGTATGCTTAAAAAAGGCTACCAAATTCATCAGCCGGTAAATTTTCAACAAGTTATAGAGATTTTGTGTCTAGAAAAACCATGCGTCTCCAAACAAAGGAAAGCCGCCGGTTTAGTTCCGCCCCGCCGTAAATTCGCCAAAGTGGCGACATATTGATATTGATATTCGGTTCGCAAATTCGCCGAATATCTAAGAAACACAAACTGTTCAGAATTCCTTCAAAATTGGTACACATATAGTACTCGATGAACTGATCATCAGGACTATAAAAGCTAAGCGGAGCCATCCATTTCTTTGGAGGGGCACCGCTACAAAAGACATAAAGACATAAAGACATACAAGATTAGTGCAACTATGAGCCACAAGGGCCCTTCTTGGTTGCACTCTGTACACTGAACCAGTTGCACACCAAAACTGTTAATCAGCCCTCCCTGTAATACTGAAAAGCAAGCCCTATATTCTTATAATGATTGTCTATGCTGTTTTTAAAGATGTTCAATGTGCTGCTACTGACGATGTTTTCTGGCAGCTGGTTCCAGTGTTCCACTACCCTGTTGGTGAAGAAAGTTTTCCTTAACCTTGTTCTGCTGTGGTTAACTTTAATTTTGAATTAATGACCTCTACTTGCATCATTTCTGTTAAATTCAAACATTTCCCCAAGATATCCCCTCTCCAGACCATTGACAAATTTAAAGACCTCGATGAGATCTCCTCTCAGCCTTCTATATCTAAGTGAAAACATATTCAATTTCTTCAATCTTTCCTCATATGCCAGGTTGCTTATGCCATTAACCATTTTTGTAGCCCTCTTTTGTACTCTCTCCAAAAGCCAACAATCTTTTTCATAGCTAGGAGACCAAGCTTGGATGCAGTATTCCAAATGTGGCCTGACGTATGCACAGTAAAGCTTCCTGATCACTTCCTCACTTCTGTATGATACATTCCTATTTATTGCCCCGAGCATTCTCAGTGCCTTCTTCCTGGCTTCCTTGGTCTGTTCTGATGCCCCCAGTTTTGTGTTTAGAATAACACCTAAATCCTTCTCCTGTTGAGTCACTGATAAAGACCTCGATTTGGCACTTGGCCACCCATCAAGAATGGAGCCTTCATATGCTGCTTACCTACATGCATCATTTTGCACTTATCAAAGTTAAATTTCATTCGATTGCCATTTCCTTCCTTAAATACCACTTCGGACCACAAGTTCGTCTAAGTCTTTTTGCAGCGAGATATGCTCATCCTGACCTGTTATTGCTCTAAAGACCTTCAAATCATCCGCAAATTTCAAAACTTTACTGCTTAGGCCACTTTCAATATTATTTACAAATATAATGAACAGTAATGGCCCTAGTACTGACCCCTGGGGGACTCCACTAAGAACATTTTGCCATGATGACTTTGTACCATTTAGCATCACTCTTTGCTGTCTATCTGAAAGCCACAACTCTATCCATTTTAAGATGCTACCTGCAATACCATGGGACTGAAGCTGTATCATTAACCGTTTATGGGGTACCTTGTCAAAGGCCTTACTAAAGTCAAGATATGCTACATCAACCTGATTTCCCTGATCAAATTGTTCTGTGGCGAAGTTCGAAAAGTCCAAGAGGTTTGTGAGACACGATCGTCCTTTTCTAAACCCATGTTGAGTATTTTGAATCAATCTGCTACCTTCCAAATAACTAACTATTCTATCCTTGATAATTGATTCGAGTACCTTGCATACTAGGGATGTGAGACTTATTGGCCTATAGTTCTCAACTTTCCCTCTTTCTCCTTTCTTGAAAATAGGAACTACATTTGCCCTTTTCCAATCGGTTGGAATTTCATTATGTGAAACTGATCTACAAAATATTATACTAAGTGGAAATGCCAGTTCCTTTTCAGTTTCCCGCAACACCCTAGCATAAATTTCATCAGGTCCTGCTGCCTTATTTTGCTTTATTTTCCTGATATGATTGTAAACAACATCACTATCAATGAAATCAACATCATTTGTCAGATCCCATGTCACTGAACTATGGTGTATGGTCGGCAGATTGGTCATATCTTCCAATGTAAACACTGATTTGAACTGCTTGCTCAGCTCCTCAACCATCTCACTATCCTCACCCAATGTAGTCCCGTTTACTTCCAGTGGACCAATTGTGCTAGAAACTTTACTCAGCTTGTAGAAACTAAAGAACTTTTACTGTCCCCATTACAGTTTCTAGCTAAATCCAGTTCTTTTGCTCGCTTTGCTGCTCTGGTTTTTTGCTTCACAGTGTCTCTAGCTTTTCGATACGCCTTTAGATTAACGACATTTGAGGCTTCTTTAAAAACTCTAAATGCAGTTTTCTTAGCCTTAATTGTTTTTATGACGTCTGGTGTAAGCCATGCTGGCTTTCCTACCCTTCTTTGCGTCTTTGCTTTTGGGGGACATGTCTAATCTGAGTTTCCTTCAAGTAAGATTTGAACTTTTCCCACATTTCACAGGCATTTAAATTGGAGAATTCTTCTTCCCATCTGATGGCACTTAAAGCCGCTCTCATGCCGTTAAAGTCTGCTCTGTTGAAATTTGGAACCTTTACCAAATTATCCTTGATAATTTCCCGTACATGTGCCTTGAATCTAACTATGTTATGGTCACTTTTCCCAGAGTTTCGCCTACAGTCAAGTCTTGAACCAAGTCACTTAAATCCGAGAATACAAGGTCCAAGAATGAACCATGCCTGGTAGGTTCCGATACAAACTGGTGTAAGAACAGGTCCTCTTCCAGGCATTTCCTAAACATTTTGCATGATGGGGTGCCAACACCAGCATTTTCATAACCTTTTAGATTAAAGTCACCGAGAATAAGGCACTTCCTCTTAAAGTTTCTACTGATTTCCTCACAAATCACCTTGTCAAGCTCCAGTTGCTGAGAATTTGGCAGGGTTCCTGATCGGTAGAAAGCTCCTATCCTAAGAGTATTGCTGTTGCCTTTTCCCACAGTGACATCAAGCCAAATGGACTCCACAGACACATTTTGATTCCCACCTGCTACTTTTTGAGAACTGAATAAGCTATTTATATAGAGCATTACACCACCCCCTTTCATTGCTGGACCCCTACTGCACGAAAACATATTGTATCCCTGGATCTCATAGTCCTGTAAGTTATCTCCAAAATACCCTTCACTGACCCATGCCTCCGTAATGCAAACAAAATCCGGTTCCTCCTCAGCAACATAACACTTGAACTCATCAAATTTGGAACGGATACTCTGAGCATTAAACATCATACACTTAACGAATGCTCCATAACCACCTTTAGCTTTTTCATATTGAGGAGTTCTTTTATCACTAGATGAACTATAACTCTGTCTCCTTGAACTACTGCTGTCCCTATTTGCAGACTTTGAGGTTCTATTGCCTTGGCTGACACTATTGGAATATTCCTGAGTTGGCAATGCAATGTGATCCCTCCCCACCCCATTTCCTAGTTTCCCTGAAGGACATGCTCGTATACTTTGCCTAACACATGGACCCCTTCTCAGAAAAGTGCAGGCCATCCCTCTGATAGAGGTCCCACGATGCATAGAACCTGCTCCACTCGTCTACAAATGTAAAACCTAGCTCTCAAATGTAAACCACAAAAGCACATACAGGGAGCTTTTGGGGCGTTCCACGACAGATCGACAAATAAAATTTCGATTTTGCACCCCCACATCTCAGATTTTGATGAAAATGAGTCTATAGGGTTATCAGCAGCCCTAAACACGCCTGTAACATTTTCAGGCCTCTCCGACTTCCAGTTTTCGAGCTACAGCCTGCGACATTTTTACATTCGATGCATACATGGCTTTGTTTGGCAAGATTTTTCCCTGCTACATTGAATGATAAGTAGGTGAGTTTGTACATCAAAATGATTGCAATCCCATGCAGAATGAACGTTTATCACTATCGAAACCATAGCAATTAAATATATGTCAAATATAACACTTTACAAAATGCCAAGTTCTCTTGAGCAATTTTCCCCTTCGATATTGAGATTTTGATATTTTTTATTGAAAGAGCGTTAATTATTACCTATATTTCATCAATAAAAAAAAGTGGTTATCGGCTTATAAATATTTTAAACATAATTTCAAACACCAACCGCCCGGCCTCATTTTACCCAATACGGCGTCGTTCAGCAACGGCCGCGGCCAGCTGCTGCCAACGGGGATAGGGTGCTGGCGGCTGTCGTCCGCGGCCCCGTGGGATTGAGAGGACACTGCAGATTATTTATAAACACCAGGCAGGACGTTTTAGTACTTCATTTATTATTCACACAAATAACAAGCCGGAAAGTACATGTACATTTGCGAATGCTAACGAGATGGTACAATGAGCCTTATCAGAGGTACAAAATGCATAACTTAACATTAGCTCACTTCACATTGTAATTCGCACATAAACAAACGGAAATCAGCTGCCGATGTAGGTCACGCTAACCATTCAACCTAAATCCTGTAGCAAATCAGGCCACCATCACTTCTCTTCCTTCACTTATGGCAAGTTCTCGCACAACGACAATGTTTGCCTTCACTGGAGTTACCCTGTGTATTTTTAGAGTCCCTTTGACAGTTTTTGCCATTGACAGTCTATCGCCAAGCTCATGCCCTGTACGACTAACCTCTTCTTTCGCTACAAAGTAGCACTCGGTATGCAAATTACCCTTGTCCTGTAGCACTTTACATAGCTTTTCCGCAGTAAGAATGTGGTCCGAGTGTGTCCGCGAAAGACTGGCGCTAGCTGCAACCCTTTTCAGTGTACCCCCAACACCGTCGCACGAATTTTTCCCATGCAACGTTGCAAAAAATTCCAATCGCACTGACTCCGAAATCCTCATCATGAAAACTCACATTCACGAAATTAAACTTATTCTTGTACTGGGCAGCTGACCCATCCGAAAAATAATGAATCTTTTTCAAGTTCGGGACTATGCCTTTCACTTTCGGTACAATGTGCTGCAAGAATGTGCACAGCGACGGTGTCATGCTTCAGTTCGTTTGATAACACGCAAAACTGTGGCATTCAATCTTTCCAGCCTCTCGCCAATAAACAACAAACGGATGAACGGTACACCGTGGTGCGTTCCAGTGATATGACTGAATTTCGTCTTGAACTACAAAAGTGTAGTTTTCTGAAAAATATAATATGATCAGTGCTTCATGCTCAGGTAGCTGCTTTTTAGATCGTCGAAATATTTGCTTTGATGCTGACTCGTGAAATGATGCCGAGTAAGTGTCACAATGGCGTCAGACAGTTTGTCAAGAAACTCGTACATAGGAAGAACAATTTCGGTCAAAGTGCAACGATCCGTGCTTAGCCACTGACTAAATCTGACTTCGTCCACCAAGTCCGAGATTTCCCCTGCCTGCGCATTTAAAGTGTCGATCAAATATGACCTGACACCGTCCTGACCTGGACAGTTTTCACACTTTTGCAGCATACAGGCTTCCCTCCCGACATCACAAACCGCGTGCTTCAACAGGTCCTTGTAGGTAATGTCTTTAAGCCCAGAGACGCTAACATTAGCTTAACGTTCTGGTGATAGCAACATACACAAACCGTATGAGTGCCGTTGCTTCCCAACAGGACACAGTGTTTGGGGCGGAGGCTGGCGAACTTAGAAAACCCAATGCGCGGGTTGCTACCGTTCTCTTTATAAAGTTGGTAAATTTCCTGCAAATTACCTAAAATCAAACGTTTCTGCTTCTTTACTTTAACCCCATTCTCATCTCTTACCGTCACATAGTCTTTTTTCCAGGACATATTCTTGACATCCCACGCTCGCCTCCCCCTTCCCCTCCCCCTCCCCGGCAGGCGTATCGCGAGGCAGCGGCAGCGCGCGCGCCGGTCCGGTGAGCGCAGCGCCCGCATTCACCGCATTTGATTCGTCTTTCCAAGTCGATAACCACTTTTTTCATTTATGTTTCTAGGGTACAAAACTACGCTCTTTCATATGAAAGTGAGAAAAAATAAGATATGGGAGGGGAAAAATGTTTTTATTTCTTTTCAATTTTTTATTTGGCTAGAGTCGGCAAAAATTACGTAATGAAAGTTTAAATGGTTGCATAGTCATATTCTTCAATGTTTTGTCTTCATTTTGACGTAAACATTTGTTCAGTTACTGAAAAATGACTCAGAGAAAATTAGCACCAAAGATAGTCATGTCAGTGCAAAATGTAAACATTATATAGATCATAACTAGAAAACGGTAAACCTAAGATACTTCAAAATGGCACAGGCGTGTTCAGCGATGCTGATAACCCTATAGAACCATTTTCATCAAAATCTGAGGTGTGAGGGTGCAGGTCACATGTCGATTTGTCGTGGAATGCCCCTTTGGCAGGAAAATTTGAGTGGTGAGGGTTCACTCAGCCTACCTGGAGTGAACCGTTTCCCAAATGTATGGTGGAGCACATACAGTCTATACACAGAGCATGTAGTGACCATACAGTTCATTTTTTATAATTTTTGTGGCCAGCCTACTTTGTATATCTTCTAACTCCATGCCCATTTCTGGGCATTATTTTGGCTCCCAGTTTAGAAGCATACATTTCCATAGGAGCATTGCAAGCCACAGCAATGAGTAGCACATCATGTTCAGCACATTAATAAACATTACATTAAAAGAGGACTCCCAAAAAATATGAACTCACCAACAAATTTCCCAATTATCTAGCCATAAAAGCATTGTGTGATTCAAGCATTGCACCTTTGTTTTGGTTGATTGTATTGCAAGTCATCATGACTTGGTAGTAAGTAGGTACCTAGGGGAAGAGGGGGTTTCTGAACACTTAAGGCATTATGCAACAAATAGCTCTACTGCTGCTTCTGTATGGCTGAACCAGTAATTGTACAGTGTTTACGGAACACGAAAATGAATAGGGTATCCATATTCAACAATTTGCTTTCAGTGAAAATCCTCTAGCAACATGCAAAGGGCAACTTTAAAAGAGATGATGTGGTCTGAAAGCTACGATCTGTCCACCAGGGCGGCGCTGTACGCAATGGTCACCCGACGAAGAGGCGTCGGCCATCTTTGCTGGGCATTTTGCGTGGGGTTGCCGGGGATCCGTGTTGGCATGTGGCTTTTATTAGGGTTGCAAGTCATTTAGGCCAAGGATTTCGGAAATATTGTGCTGAAGAAAGGTTGTTCATGGGTTACAGGGTGCCAGGAACTCGCCAATTATCGAACTCTGGCCACTGAACATAACTTATGGGTGGAACTCAAATTATTAGTTTCAAATTAAGTAGGCTAACAATCCAATCTTAGCATGTTAGGTATTAGCCATGAAAAATTCCTGGTTATGGATCGGGGTGGGGAGGGGGGGGGGGTGGTGGTGCAGATTGGAATCAATTTCTCACCCTTGGTGTGGTTTGGTGGATATTTTCACTGTGCGCTGATGTTCCCCAGTGAACCTTGTGCCATACTTTACAGTCTGGACAATAGATAGGTACTTTGGTACGTAATGTGCTTAGGTACCTTACCAGTGTTTTCCTAAATGGTTCCCACTACGTCTTTTACAGAAAGGAAGTCAAACAATAGTTGTTTTTCAAATCAATTTTCTGCCTTCTTACCTTGCAGTCTGCTGGAAACCTGATAGATTGATCACGTTTATGGCAGCCGGGAACCGCACATACACCCATACTTCTGGCTTGCTTCTCCTAATTTCTGGCGCACTAATGGTAAATATTCCAGCAAACTAGACGTGTCTGAAGTACATTCAACATAATTAAATACGCGCAAACAACATACGCTGCTTACAAAATATACAATAGGCTTGTTAAATATAAAGATTCTGCCCTCCCTAACCCACAAAGCATAGCGCTTTAGGTTCGCCAAAGAAGGCTGGGTGACCATTGACTCTTAGAGCCATCTACATCTTTATCAACTTTCAGACCCCATTATTTTTGTAGTGGTGGGCCATATTCTGAACACCAAAATGTAACTGTGCAATATTACCTCACTGTAGCTGTTGTGGTACAAGCTATTAGAAGCCACTAAAAATGCTGGTGTAATTTCAAAACAAAAAATATTGAGTCACTTTCTTGTGGTCTCATTAAGCCAGCTGCTCCTGGAAGCCTAAACATTGTACCTTCATTGCACTTCACTAGCTCCATACACAAAGAATAGGTGGAGCTATGTTATCAAACCTTCATATTTTTGGCAGACAGGTGCAGAATTTATGAACATCACCATTTCCCCGCTATTTATGCACTGAACATGTGCAATATGTCCAAAGATAGGTGTTCAGTAAAGAGAACGTGTTCTGATACCCCCTCTTCCCTAACCAATGTAGGTATCTACATCATTTTGGCCGTGTGAAATACCAGCCAGGTCTGTGATATATTTGCACTCCATTTTGATGTAGGTTCGAACCTACCTACCTACTTCAATTTAGGAACTAAGCCCTACCTAGGTAGTTAAGCTGGTTGGTCATTGCCACAAATACTTACCATACTCACTTATCTGTGGCAGAACCTCATTCAAGGGCTGAGCACCAACCATGCAAAAACTTGATCATGATGCAACTGCAGGAACGCTTTCCCGTGTCCGATTACCGACGGTTTTTCCTTTTACAAAAAGTCAACAGGAATTGTGGTGATTTCTTAGCTCACAATGAATGCCAACAATTTTGAAGCCATTTGTTGTCGTACATGTGCTGCCGTCTGTCGGCACGCATGTAAGCTCTCGTGTCTGAGCGTTTACAGTGTCATCTAGCGGTTGAACGCAAAACTATTTTTGGAACTTGGACACCGGGTACTTATGACTTTGGGTACTTGTGAATCCACCCTGGCACTCGTATTTTGGAAGTTATCTGACAACTTTTGGAACTTATGAAACCAAATCTGTCTATTTTGGAACTTATGACTCTTGGTACTTGTGGCACTTGGTACTTATGAAGCCGTCCCGCATTTTCGGCACTACCCGCCCCATGGAACGCCTTGTAAAAGTCCGTTATGCGCACATCGCCAGGGACGGATCCAGGTCCAAACTTGAAGAGGCCAAACCGAAATTAGGTCATCCATGATGGAGTTTATGATGGAGTTCCCTGGTGAATTTGCATGCCTAGGTCGCGGTTAGATTGGTCGTGATTTAGTGGCAAGCAAATTAATAGAGCATGCTTCAAATGGTGATTTCGCAGTTAATCGTGTTTGCCTCTGTATCCGCCATTGTTGACCTCCAGCCACGTCCCCATTTCCTTCCCTCCAGCCATACGGTGGAGAGGGTCAGATGACCTTGAGAGAGGGCAGACGTCTCCCATACTCAGTTGTTCGGGGCAGCAGTGGATGTCGAGTGTCGACCTTCAACCAAGGTGATAACAAGCGGGATGGGCGTCGGACTTCCAGTCCAACCTTAGCCACCCAGTGGTAGAGATCACAGTGGCAGATACCCGGCAGTGGACAGAGGTCACAGTGGCAGAGACCCGGCAGTGGACAGAGACCCGGCAGTGGACAGAGGTCACAGTGACAGCCGGCAGTGGACAGAGGTCACAGTGACAGCCGGCAGTGGACAGAGGTCACAGTGACAGCCGGCAGTGGACAGAGGTCACAGTGACAGCCGGCAGTGGACAGAGGTCACAGTGACAGCCGGCAGTGGACAGAGGTCACAGTGACAGCCGGCAGTGGACAGAGGTCACAGTGACAGCCGGCAGTGGACAGAGGTCACAGTGACAGCCGGCAGTGGACAGAGGTCACAGTGACAGCCGGCAGTGGACAGAGGTCACAGTGACAGCCGGCAGTGGACAGAGGTCACAGTGACAGCCGGCAGTGGACAGAGGTCACAGTGACAGCCGGCAGTGGACAGAGGTCACAGTGACAGCCGGCAGTGGACAGAGGTCACAGTGACAGCCGGCAGTGGACAGAGGTCACAGTGACAGCCGGCAGTGGACAGAGGTCACAGTGACAGCCAGCAGTGGACAGAGGTCACAGTGGCAGAGACCCGGCAGTGAACAGAGGTCGGTGACGGCGGCAGTGGACAGAGGTCACAGTGGCAGAGACCGGCAGTGGACAGAGGGCATACTGTCAGGGACCCGACAGTGGACAGAGGGCGTACTGGCAGAGATCCGAAGTGGACAGAGATCGTAGTGACAGCCGGCGGTGGACAGAGGCATACTGTCAGGGACCCGGCAGTGGACAGAGGGCGTACTGGCAGAGACCGGCAGTGGACAGAGATCGTAGTGACAGCCGGCGGTGGACAGAGGTCACAGTGGCAGAGACCCGGCAGTGGACAGAGGTCGGCGGCAGTGGACAGAGGTCACAGGGACGACCGGCAGTGGACAGAGGGCGTACTGTCAGAGACCCGAAGTGGACAGAGGGCGTACTGGCAGAGACCCGAAGTGGACAGAGATCGTAGTGACAGCCGGCGGTGGACACTGAGGTAACTCTGTCGGAGATTCAGTGGGCAGAGAGAACAGTGTGAGGTGGTCAGGCAGGAACAGCGTGAGTGTGAAGCGGATGCCATTGTGCAGTTGTCATTGTGCAGGTGATGATCGTTGTGTAGCTCTAAGGTGGTGACCGCATTACGCCGGCCAGTGGCTTCCGCAGGTTGGGGTCGAGCGCGCATCACAGGTCATGGATCAGTGTTCTCAGGCTGTTCTCAGTGGACAGTGAAACATGAAATACGCAGTCGCGAATTTCATTGCATGCCTTTTCGTTTTTATTGTGACGCATGTCATCGCGTTCTTGCTTTTTGGTGAATGACCGTTTTCCACATCTAGTAGTGCCATAATGGTTCGATGATTACAATGGGCCATTAAGTCATACAGTCATAAAGTGATCAGACTTCATAACAGGCTCAAGGACCCATCTAGGTTAAGTCTGTAAAGGGAAGATAGCAGTAAGTAAAGTAAAGGGAAGGCAAAAAGGCGTTCGTCACCCTAACCAACGTTACATCCCTAATTCTAGAGAATCTATCCACCAACATCCTGCACACTCATCAATGTTAATCTACCCTGCCTAGCCAGTCATATTCACTTGCTTTCATGCAACATGTGCGGCTTGAGTTCCTTGCCAATAACCTTCAAACTCCATCCATGCCGCCTCAATTTATGCCGTCTCTCCAGTCAGATCCTCTCACCCCGTCCCGGGGTGAGGGGGGCCGATAGACTCCCTCTAATCTCCAAACTACGTGTCTCACGAAACGAGATAGGTGTCATCGGAAAGCGCTCGAGGAGTAAGGCCAGACACCATCCCCCCCCCCACCAAAAAAAAGTGGCGTCACTAGGGGCCCTAGAGTTCCACGACTTGCATCATGTGTGTGGCTCTATGGGGTTCATTTTGAGGGAGATTGAAGAATGGAAACATTTGGAGTCTGAAAAGGAAAACGAAATTGGCCGGTACCATACAATTTTTTGCCACCAAAAAGTCAAAGTTTTGAGTTAAAGCTTTCTTCAATTTTCCTTTTCTAATGGGTAGAGCGGACCGAAAAATGATATTCGAAGTCAACTTGCCCCAATAACAAATGTCTACTTTAGCCAGAATCTTCTATTTTAACTCGAAAGGGCAAATACACAAAATTAATGAGTAATCAAAACGGCAAATATTGAAATACTCTGGTGCGTTTTGTTGCATCCTTAAAGATAAGCAAACGCCGAAAGTTCCATTCAAATATCTTAATTCGTTAAAGCGTGACGACTGGTTAAACTTTTTGGAGGTGGCCTCACTTGACCTCGACTAACTCGTTGACCCTAGGTGACCTGACTTAATAAAAATCGACACAACATGCCAAATTGATGTGGGAAAAGGTATGCCAAATTTCGGCGTGCTGCCGCTCGCCGTTCCTTCAGTCCGTGGAAAACCTTAGGGGGGAGGGTCGTCAACGACCCCCCCCCCGGTGCGGCGCGAGTTAAAGGGGTTGTACAGTGCACACCTACTTAGCATAAATATCATCTCATCCACAACTACTCGGAACTAAAATACAAAATTTTGCAGTCTAAAAAAGTTGTCCACTCTATTTTTAAATGCATTCAATGAGGTAGACTACATCTGCCGGTGGAACAATTCACTGAATAACAATCCTTTCACTGAAGACCTCCTATCGCTTAACTGTCTTACACCTTGATTTGTATAACATGAATTGATGACCACAATGTGCTGGCCTAAATATAAGGGCATCATCCAGGTCGACCTGATTTATCACTTTAATAATGTTATGCATTTCAGTTATATCACCCTTTAATTTCCTATACTTCAGTGCGTACATATCCAATGTCATACGTCTTCCACAAATAAGTTACCCATTCCGCTGATTATTGCCATGGTAGGATGACATCTGATGCTGGATATATGATGTAAACACCCAGAGGAACAAAACAGTAACCTCAAGTCAGACTGTCACGTGAAACAAACGTATAAACTGGAAAATGTTATGTACTACTTTCCTACTAGTGGCTTCCGTTCCTTCTTAAACATGCAATGCTAAACTATGTTAACTAATTGTGTCCCATGTTTAAATCATATCAGGTCAAGACGTTGAGATATGACCAGAAATACCGTATCGAGGGTATGCGTGTCTAAAGCACCTTGGGGACTAAAATACCGACTACTATTGAACAAAAATGTTTGAAGTGGGAACATTTTACAGATAATTGTTCTTTGTGATGTGATCCATAAATTCAACATGAAGATGTTACGAAATTTACAAAGTTGCATTACAAAGTAGTATTATAATTCAGAAGTCCAAATAACATAGTACATTTTTCAATTTGCTTTCGCGACATTCACTGCATTTGTCAGAGCGTCATCTATTACCGAGTCATCGGCCTCAGCATTTCATCTCCTATTTGCAAATACCTTGCCGAGACTGGATCAGCGTCATTGACCTCTGCAAGCGTCAGTGTATCAGACCAAATGTTCAGTCCACATATCATATGTCCACATATGTTCAGTCAATGACCCTTTGAGTTGAATGAAACGATCGCATTTGCTTCACAGTCCGCAAACTTCCGCGAAGGTCGGATCATTGACTTCACCCTAGCACTGACTTGCTTGATTTGACTTCGAAAGTCAACCTAAAGAGGTAGATGGCAATGCTGCGGGTAACTCTCGCGAGGTCGCAGATGGAGCCTAGGATGCCGTTTGCCGCATTTATCTTGCTTAGAACGAAAGTCGGTGTGGATAATATTGACCTGTCCGCATTGCAAGGTGTAGGAAATTCTCCTGCGCCGCGGGAGTTTAAAAAAAATTAATGGCCACAACATTGATGCTGGCAGCTCACAAATATGTTGTCAATTGACCACCAGTATATCGAAACGTGATATTTTGCGCCATGATTTTCCTTTACCCCTTACAGTGTGGAACGTCATTTTGATACTTCGCTCCCCATATTTGTCTGTAGTAACTCCTAGTCCGAATAGGCGTCTGCTTGTAACTGCTATCCCTTCCATCTGATGATTTGCTCACATTGTGGACAATAAGTTGCGTTTTAGACTTTCTTGACTGCGGAGCTAGTGCGGGTCAACAAGGCCAGGCTTCCAGCTCGTCTCAATGCGGTTCTTAGTTGCACAATGAAACATTTGTTCATAAACAAACAATGCAAGATACCGTGAAAAGTGAAATGTGCATATACATTTGTTGCTGATAAATATTTGAACACCCGGAATATTTGCAGTAGCCAATTACGATACTCTAATAGGCTCTAAGTCTAGGCTCTAAATCAATTGTGACCGCATTCGATCATCATCTTCAAGGAAAATGAGTTTTTTCTATCAAATAATCCAATGAAAATGACTTATTGGCACTTAGTCGCGAAACCACAACACACGTTCTTTTGGAGAAGGCAATACCCGCTCCATAGTTTTTTTTTCAGTTTGAAATTCACTGATGCATGCAATCATGGCACAGAAGAGTTATATGATGGGTGCTATCTTTCGCCTTCAGGTTTGTTGGTGAGTCATATTTTTGTGGATAATGTTTTTATGGAACAAATGTAAGGTTAAATACAGACAAACAAAACGGAGAAATTGTTATAAGCCTTAATAGTAACATGTCGAGTTTATTCATAATGTAATCACGGTCCTCAAATCCGATTTGAAAATGTTGCTAATTTGTTATAATTTTAAAATTTTGTTGTTGATAAATTAATATTTTGTGTTCACATTTTGTAATATTTTGTGATAAATGGTAAAAAATACGGGGTGAACAAGGACGCCTGATTGCACCCCGATGTTAACCTGCTTGCTCTGGTCTGGAATACCAATCAAAAGATACATAAACATATATGTATCGCCATGGATCCGCCAGGGCGGCTATAGCCTGAATAAGGTGGCCTTCCGTGGCCGGTTTCGGGCCAGCGAGTGAGTGGCGGCGGCGGAATGGTGACGGAATACATAGAATACACCTTTTACAAAATACACACAGATATGACTGGTGACACAGGTTTCATGTTGATTACCTTGTTGCGATTCAGGCTAGGCTTGGCAGTGAATGTTCTGCGCAGTGCCACCTCTTTTCAACGAATGTGTGCGATTATTTCACTGTAGAATCCGTTACCATTTTTGCGCATTTGCATCTCTAATTCACATAAAACATAACCGATAAGTTAGTTCAGACGGTACCAGTGCATCAAGACGCCAAGCCACGCCTGGTGGAAAGTGCAAACGCGTCGGTCATGAGGCATTTGGAAGGCAGCTGGGCTCGCTAGGCCTGCCATCTGTTGGCAGCTCAGGGAACCGCTCGAACCTTCCATACTTCAGAAGACTAAATCTGAGGTGGTAAGACAGCCAGAATCTTTGAAACGGTTCCAAATGATCAAATGAATTGCTTCGATGATGCAATGTTCAAGCGGTCTGATTTTCCCGCCAGTCCGCTTATGAGATGCGGAAATGTCCAAAATTTGATCCCATCCAAAATCTTCAAATGGTCGGGGTCATCAAAAGATGTGAGAAATTTGCATTTCTCATACTTCCATCGTGTTCAGCGGCCCAAAATTCATCAAATGAGGGGGAACTGATATCGATTTTGGTAAAGTCTGCAAACCGGACTAACCTACTGGTCACCCACTGTGGTCACGTCGTGTAATGGTCGTCACTGGTCACGTCTTGTCCATGCTCCGTCACGCCCTGTGATGGTGGTCATTGGTCACGCCCTGTGACGGAATCACAGGTCGCTGGACACTCCCTGTGATGGTGGTCACTGGTCACGACCTGTGATGGTGGTCACTGGTCACGCCCTGTGATGGTGGTCACTGGTCACGCCCTGTGATGGTGGTCACTGGTCACGTCCTGTGGTGGTGGTCACTGGTCGGACACGCCCTGTGATGGTGGTCACTGGTCACGCCGTACTGGTCACGCCCTGTGATGGTGGTCACTGGTCACGCCCTGTGATGGTGGTCACTGGTCACGCCCTGTGATGGTCACTGGTCGGACACTCCTCAGGTCACGACCTGTGATGGTCACTGGTCCCCTGGCACACGCCTGTGATGGTGGTCGCTGGTCACGCCCTGTGATGGTGGTCGCTGGTCACGCCCTGTGGGTCACTGGTCGGACACCCCTGTGATGGTGGTCACTGGTCACGACCTGTGATGGTCACTGGTCACGACCTCGCTGTCACGACCTGTGATGGTGGTCACTGGTCACGACCTGTGATGGTGGTCACTGGTCACGCCCTGTGATGGTGGTCACTGGTCACGCCCTGTGATGGTGGTCACTGGTCACGCCCTGTGATGGTCACTGGTCGGACACTCCCTGTGATGGTGGTCACTGGTCACGACCTGTGATGGTCACTGGTCACGACCTGTGATGGTGGTCGCTGGTCACGCCCGTGATGGTGGTCACTGGTCACGCCCTGTGATGGTGGCCGGCGGACTGGTCACTGGCCCTGTGATGGTGGTCACTGGTCACGTCCTGTGGTGGTGGTCACTGGTCGGACACGCCCTGTGATGGTGGTCACTGGTCACGCCCTGTGATGGTGGTCACTGGTCACGCCCTGTGATGGTGGTCACTGGTCACGCCCTGTGATGGTGGTCACTGGTCACGCCCTGTGATGGTCACTGGTCGGACACTCCCTGTGATGGTGGTCACTGGTCACGACCTGTGATGGTCACTGGTCACGACCTGTGATGGTGGTCGCTGGTCACGACCTGTGATGGTGGTCACTGGTCACGCCCTGTGATGGTGGTCACTGGTCACGCCCTGTGATGGTGGTCACTGGTCACGCCCTGTGATGGTGGTCACTGGTCGGACACGCTCTGTGATGGTGGTCACTGGTCGGACACGCCCTGTGATGGTGGTCACTGGTCGGACACGCCCTGTGATGGTGGTCACTGGTCGGACACGCTCTGTGATGGTGGTCACTGGTCACGCCCTGTGATGGTGGTCACTGGTCACGCCCTGTGATGGTGGTCACTGGTCACGCCCTGTGATGGTGGTCACTGGTCGGACACGCCCTGTGATGGTGGTCACTGGTCACGCCCTGTGATGGTGGTCACTGGTCGGACACGCCCTGTGATGGTGGTCACTGGTCGGACACGCTCTGTGATGGTGGTCACTGGTCGGACACGCCCTGTGATGGTGGTCACTGGACACGCCCTGTGATGGTGGTCACTGGACACGCCCTGTGATGGTGGTCACTGGACACGCCCTGTGATGGTGGCCACTGGACACGCCCTGTGATGGTGGCCACTGGTCACGCCCTGTGATGGTGGCCACTGGTCACGCCCGAGGGTCACACCCTGTGGTGGTGGTCACTGGCCGGACACGGCCCTGTGATGGTGGTCACTGGTCGGACACGCCCTGTGATGGTGGTCACTGGTCACGGTGACACTGGTCGTCCTGTGATGGTGGTCACTGGTCACGACCTGTGGTGGTGGTCACTGGTCACGACCTGTGGTGTTGGTCACTGGTCACGATCTGTGATGGTGGTCACTGGTCGGTCACGATCTGTGATGGTGGTCACTGGTCGGCCACGCCCTGTGATGGTGGTCACTGGTCGGCCACGCCCTGTGATGGTGGTCACTGGTCGGCCACGCCCTATGATGGTATGATGGTGGTCACTGGTCGGACACGCCCTGTAATGGTGGTCGCTGGTCACGACCTGTGATGGTGGTCACTGGTCGGCCACGCCCTGTGATGGTGGTCACTGGTTGGACACGCCCTGTGGTGGTGGTCACTGGTCGGACACTCCCTGTGATGGTGATCACTTGTCGGACACGCCCTATGTTGGTGGTCACTGGTCGGACACGCCCTATGTTGGTGGTCACTGGTCGGACACGCCCTGTGATGGTGGTCACCAGCCGGTCAAATGCCAGCAGGTTAGTGATATCACTAAAAAAATTAATTTCAGTCTCGTAGGGTGTTCAGTTGAGGCAGGTCGAAGTTTGGTCACAACCTCGTCTCAGCGGGTTTCTTAAGACGTAAATTGAAAATTTTTAATGGGCAAGCTGTACGAAATGCTATTTTTCATGGGCAAGCTAAAGTGGTACGTAGGCGCATAGACCAATGACCCAAGGACAGTTTAAAAATAGCAAATGTGATATCATATCAGGTCCAGAGGACAATGAAGAGTAGACTATAAAAAGGTTTCTGTCGCATAGCATTGTTCGTAATAAATATGCTTGAGAACTCTGGACATATGCATAGCAGACGAACAGGATGCTGCCGGAATCTTCAGGTAGCCCAGACCAAAACAAATCCCACATTAACACTACCGTTTCGGCACTCAAACCAAGCGGAAAATGTCTGATTCAGCATAGTGCAAACCCCAAAAGTTTTTGCTTCATCTAGTGCAATTTGTTTTCTGTTGGGACCTTGGCTGCGCCTCTGGTGGTGAATGGCATGTTCGAATAGCGAACCAAGCGTGGAGTCTATATCGAGTCCAGTCGCTGGGGGACGATCTGACATATCCTGAGTATACCTAAATGTACTGGAGGCATTTTAGGTGCTAAAATGCTGTCTATTGCCAATTAAAAATGACCAAATCAGGGTAATCTGGCGCACACGAGTTTTCCCTCAGGCGATTAGGGTCTAAAACTATGGTTGAACAGCTAAATTTCGTCTCAGCTGTGTGAAAATTTGTATCCAAAAGTCAAACTTTGTGCTTTTCACAGTAATCATCACGAGGGTGGAAACGATGGTTGCTGCTTTCACGGCACTCGTTATTGATTTGTGATTGCATCTGTTTCGAAGTTGGTCATCTTCACCACTTTATTATATATTTTCATTATTTAGCCTAGACGAGATCCATGATGTTGACTCCACACGCGTCGCCTGTATTAGACAATGGCTCCGTTAGACAATCTGATGAACCTAAAGCACGAAACTGCAGTTTGCTCTCAGACGACGTTCCGAAAACTCCGGCCCTGCTCCGGCATTGACCTGTTCCAACTGATCTCTAATGTCAATCAAAGCAAATAGATAAAAACGTTTCTAGTAACTCCAAGATAACAAAGATGTGGCTACGACGTGCAGTTTATCGCATCTCTGAATCTTGCTTAGAACAAAAGGCGTCAATTTGACGTCCCGTAAATCGCGACCCCTTCGATTTTTCTTTAAAAAATCTCCAGAATGAATCGGACGTCAGTGATTCTAATGCCACCGTTGGACTGCCCATGTTATTGCTGTTCCATCTATGTGTATTTCATACGCAGCCTCGTTTGGGAATGCCAATGCATGGGAACGTGTGGGTTAGAATGTTTTGGGGAATAAAATTACATAATTGATCATATTTTACTAACCGGCTGCGCTACCGGATAACTGAGAGCAGTTTCGGAATCAGCGTGTCGTCGCGGGTCGAATGGCCTATATAACGTTGATATTCATGCATCAATGAATATTTGACCTAGTTTGACCTGTGGAGGCCAAACTATTCGATGCCCCGTGAAATGCGTCTGCATGGTTGATCACGGACCTTGGGACTAACGTGTCACCCAGTTTGTGTGAAATCGAAGGGGTCGTCGATTTGTGCTGAATATGAATGTCTAACTGCTGCCAACTTCACGGACGTCAACTAAACGACGAACAAAAGAGTTGATAGAATTCACAAAGAACACATTGAGTGGCATCTCGAAAATTTGAGTTATTCTTCACAACTATGAGATACTGGACTATGCTCCAAATTTGGGATAATCTACTCCTCGTATGCAATCCCATCAGTAGGTCTCAAGTCCGTGGTCTGTGCGCAGGCCATTTCACATACCGGTGACAGATTTGGCTCGCCATATTTCTCACCTTCACAATGAAGGTGGGACTTAAAACGTGCAGCCTATAAGATTACGGGTAGCTAAAACCGCACTACTGGGAACAAACGTATATGCAGAAGCGACACGCTGCTTGCCCCTAAAGCCATCCTTACGGGAATACCGCAAGCCTCCGTGCATTTCGAAATGGGAGCCTCGAACAGCAGCGCTAATCTTCAAGCAAGTTTACCGCTCCATGTAAAACTTACGGGAGAGTGTTCGCCACTGTCCGTCAGTGTTGCGGTGTCCTGGTCGTCACCACAGCTCTCTGTGAACAGGTGGCCAACAGCAGGTGACGGCCAGAGTCCGAGGAACACTGCCCAACGTGGGCTGGTAGGCGATGGCCCTGCCCCGCCCCGAAGCGGCTGATCAGGCGGCCGAGCAGGAGCCGGCCGCCATCGACTGGACCGCGCGGGTGTCAGACGAGGTGCTGCTGACGTGGCTGCGCATGCTGACGCCGCCCGAGCTGGTCGCCGCCGGCGCCACGTGCCGCCGCTGGAACAGCCTCTCCGTCTTCCGCTCGCTGTGGCGGCGCCAGTGCGCCGTGCTGGGCGTGGAGGAGCAGCAGTCGGACGAAGACACGCGGCGCGTGTGCTTGCTCCAGTGGCGCTGGCGCAACGAGCGGGCGACCCCCATGCGGATGACCGCTGACGACTGCGGGCTGCCGCCGAACCTGCGCGTGCTCGACATGGAAACTGAGTCGCTGCTCACCGATGTCGACGGTCGGCTGGAGGTGTGGTCCACGACTGGCGAACAGTTCCTCTACCACCTGGGCAGCGCCGAGCCCGTGCAGCTGGCGCGCTTCTGCGGCGAGCGCGTGATCACGGCCGGCGCCGACCGCAGGGTGCGGCTGTGGTGTTACCGCACGGGCCGACTCTGCGCCGTGCTGAGCGGCCACACGGCCCACGTGCGCCACTGCCACGTGGACGGCGCGCGCGCGGTGACCGTGGACGCGGCGGGCCGGCTCGGCTGCTGGGACGCCGTCAGCGGCATGTGCCGCGCCATGCGCGACGGCCACGCTGCCGAGCCGCTCCGGCTGCTGTACAGCGCCGGACGCGCCGCCACCCTGGACGCGGCCGGCCTGCTGCGCGCCTGGCACATCGAGTCGGCGCGCTGTCTCTACGTGGTGGAGACGGCTGGCGAATGTGAGCACCCGGTCGAGCCGCCGCTGCTGACGCTCAGCAGCCGGCACCTGGCGTTCGGCCACCGGTGCGGCCTGCTGCGCGTGCTGGACGCCGCCACCGGCCGCCTCCTGCTGCTCACCCACCACCAGCACGGCCTCAGCGACATCCAGCTCAACCACCGGCTGCTGGTGGCGGCCGACCGGAGCCGCACCAACGTGGACACGTGGGCGCTGGACCGGCCCATGGACTCTCGGGAGCGGCCGCCGCCGAATTCCTACTACATGGGCCGTGGAGGTGCCCGCCGGATGGTGCTGCGCCACCACCTGCTGTTCGTGCTGAGCCCGTCGATGCTGCGTGTGTACGATCTGATGAGCGGGGCGCTGCAACAGGCGACCATGCTTCGCCTCGGTCTGACCTGGGACCGGCTGGTGGCGGATGACGCAATTGCCGCCTGCATGGCGTTCGAATGCGACCAAAACGAGATTTACGTGCACATCCTGGACTCGTAGCCGACGCGTGACGGCGGTGGACTCTTCACTGTCTGACAGGGCGCTTCGTGTTCGACCTAGCAGCATTAGGACAATGATTTGTATCTGGTAGGACAAATTAGTTGCAGCACGTCTGAAGGAAACACGTCTGGACGTGTGTACACAAAACGATTGGCACGGGATCAGATTAGTTGCTATGTTCCGCAGAAGCTGACCACTGGCGTGAGTTCAATAGCTAAATTTACCAGGCTGGCCTAACTCAGTTCTTCGTCAATTGGTGATAATGCTCATTTTCCGGGTGCGTGTTCAATAACAGGTTGTGATGTATTTGTAATAGGCTGTGACGTAACAGACGATCAATGGATTTTACACTGGTTTGTTTTCAAGATGAGTGCAAGCGAGTGAGAAGCCCGACGGCACACAATCACGTGGATCAGCACAAACGTTCACATCCGTAACTAAACTGGACTCAGCATGGCTCAACTTTTCCCGACCAGCCCCGAACTGGCCACCGCGCTTCTGTAACTTTGACCAGCTGTTTACTTTTCAAGTCTAGTTATATTCATTCGGCATTACCCACACATAATATCGTTCGAAGTGGCCAAATAGTATATTGAAAAGTGCGGCCTTTGGCGGCGGTTCCCGCTCTTGTTTAATTGGTGACTGTATATTTGGCAGTGACAGGTGGCACTGTGTTCAGCACCGCGCCGCCTGTCGTGACTGGGACTGGGACTGGGACTGGGACTGGGACTGGGACTGGGACCGTGACCGGCCAGCACCGCCAGCGGGTTCAACATTGTTTCGTGATTGCAATCTAGACGTGCCGTGTCCGAAGACAAGGGCGAAACGCTTTTTCGAATGCTTTTAGTGAAGCAACTTGGCAAGTGTATTCCATCTAAGACGGCCTTAGTGCCCGTGTTTGACATATCAGTCTGAATACCAGGGGCGGTCGGAGGCATTCGAATGAGGTGAGGAAGACAAATTCGCGGCTGGTATGTACGTCCTGGAATCACTAGTGAATGCATGGAATTTACACAGCTGACTAAGCATCACATCAAAGCCAGTAATCGCCCACTGGTCACTAACAGACTTCCTCCTTGGGCTTTCGGTCCTAGTATTTGCAACTTCTCGTACCTACCTAAGTGGTCGAGTAACTTGCTCCTGCTCCACAATTCCGCACATTCCCTTATTTTCACGAATCAATGGGAACATTTTTGTGCAAGTCATGGCCCGATGTAATTAAAAGGTGTCTCTCAAACAACGATCTCGCTTAGAGTAGAATCGACTCGGCTCCAAAATGTCGCGTTCCATGCTCTTGTTATGAAACGAAAGCACAATATATGGCGACATCTGTTAGAGGCATGCCTTTGACGTGATAAATCTATTTCTAAGCCTAGACGCAAATGTGAACTTCAATTTTCACTATAATCACGAGTTACCAATGCATATTTGTTTTCAGTTTTTCAACTTCTATATTTTCCAGTGGATCCAGTGGATGCATCATTTATGCGAAAATAGCATACAAAAATGCTTCCCAGCTCAACTCGGATGAGGCACTATCTTAGTGCCCTACATGGGCCGACCGCCCCTGTTAAATACGCTGGAGTGTAACGGCATTGTGGGAACTGTTCCGATAACTGATACACCCTGAGCCGCACTCGACTACGCTGCGTGTTCAAAGCATGCCCTCGCTCGTCGAGCGCTCATCATAGCATCTTGAAATGGCATAGATGATGCTCATTACCGACACTGTCTTTAATGAGCATCTGAAGCGTCAATAGCATGCGCGCTATTGACGCTGCGATGTCAGACATGCGATGTATATATATATATATAATGCTTCAGAACGGAGACCTCCGACAGGCACACTAAACAAATGCAGCCTTTATTTGAATAAACATCGTGGTTATGTGCAGTTGCTGGAATGTATGCAATTCGTGGAATGCGCTACGGGTCCTACACCTTTTCCATAGCACGTCATGTCTGTCCTTACTTCCGCCCTGGATATTTTACTGCCATATCTGGACGGCCGTTCTCAAACACTTGCATTGTCAGCATGTATGCTGTTCCGAGCCCTTGGCTGGTGCGGGCGGGGAACTCGACACAAACTTGTCATGCCGTGTACACGGCGCGAGCGACTTGGTAATGTATTCCGGGACCTTTGTGTGGGCGGGAGGCTGCCGACGTCATCTCTGACGTGCACTGATACGTGGAAGAGCCGGAGATGAGACTACAACCTCGGAGGGTGGTGCCTACGTGTCAGCAGCTATTCCGGCACGGATGAAATGTATTTTGTTGTGATCCCGTGCGTGGGGAAGTTTATTAATTTCTCGGAGGAGCGACACGTGAGAAGGCATCAACAGATTGAATCGAATTGTGTTCGATATGTTGCTTACACTGACCTGCTGATGCACGCAAATTCGTTATGTACCGAATGTGTATTTTTATGGTGGGAGGGACTAGGATGGCGGTAAGTTTGAGCTACGCCTACCGTTTCCGCGTATATTTTTCCATGTTGGTTACAAGTTGGAACGAAATGTTGGAGTAGCATTTTTATGATACGGTGAAACTGAAGGATTTAGGTGTTATTCTAAACACAAAATTGGGGGCATCAGAACAGGCCAAGGAAGCCAGGAAGAAGACACTGAGAATGCTCTGGGCAATAAATAGGAATGTATCATACAGAAGTAAATAAGTCGCTTTACTGTGCATATGTCCGGCCACATTTGGAATACCGCATCCAAGCTTTGTCTCCTAGCTATGAAAAAGATTGTTGGCTTTTAGAGAGAGTACAAAAGAGGGCTACAAAAATGGTTAATGGTATAAGCAACCTGGCATATCAGGGAAGATTAAAGAAATTGAATATGTTTTCACTTAGATATAGAAGGCTGGGAGTAGATCTCATCGAGGTCTTTAAATTTGTCCATGGTCTATCCAGATATATTGGGGAAATGTTTGAATTGAACAGAAATTATGCAATTAGAGGTCATAAATTCAAAAATAAAGTTAACCACAGCAGAACAAGGTTAAGGCAGACTTTCTTCACCAACAGGGTAGTAGAACACTGGAACCAGCTGCCAGAAAACATTGCTTGTAGCAGCACATTGAACATCTTTAAAAACAGCATGGACAATCATTATAAGAATAGAGGGCTTGCTTTTCAGTATTACAGGCAGGGCTGATTGACAGACTTGGTGGGCAACTGGTTCAGTGTACAGAGTGCAACCAAGAAGGGCCCTTGTGGCTCATAGCTGCACTAATCTTTTATGTCTTTATGTCTTTATCGCATGAACCGGAATCCAGAGGAAAGGAAAGTTGTTTACGTGACGGGCCACGATTTCCTGGATTCGATGAATGAACGGATGTTCACAATCTGGCGCGATGCTAATTGCCTGCAGAACGGATTTGGAATATGAGCAAAATACTACGTTTCCCATTGTAAAACTCCTTAAAATGCTGATAACGGCCAGAATAACAAGAGCTGCAGTTGAGTAGATGGAAAACTTATCTGGTGGACGCTTGGAAGCGTAGTAGCTGGCTCTCTGGCTCAGAGAGCTAAAAAGCCAGACAGCCAGAGAGAGTCAGAAAGAGAAAGAGAAAGAGAGAGAGAGAGATAAAAAGAGAGAGAGAAGAATGAAAGAAGAGTGAAATGAAAGAATGAAAGAAGAGTCAGAAGACAGAAGAGATAGAGCTTGATAGACCGAGAAAGAGGGGAGAAAAGGAGAGGATGAGAGGGATGGAAGGAGAGGACACAAGGGAGACGAGAAGGGAAGATGGAAGAGAAAATGAAAAGACTGTGTTGAAAATCATGGCATATTACCATGCTAAAACAATGCAAACAGGTTCGGCAGCTGTTGCATAGCATGACTTTCTGAACAACAAATGTATTTCAAATAACAGCAAGCTACGACCATGTTTTCGCAGCACTGGGTGCCATTCTTAACTGTCAACCATTCCCCGAAAGTTTCGGCTTCCTAAGTCGATTATGTCACCAAGCTTTCACGCCGATTGGTCGCTGGTATGGCTATCACTCTGAGTGCCATCAATCTCGATTCGGTAACGTCCAGACTGACTGGAGACGATGTGCCCGTCGACCCAACATCGGATACTCACCGGAAGACCGAACAGGGCACTGATGCTCCGAGCGTCGCCACTTGATGTGGCTGCCATCTGTCCGAATCATAGCCACTCTCTTGAATAGAACGGGCAATAGCCCTCACCTACGAAGGGCCTCGATCTGTTGTTGAGGAGAGTACAGAGCATATTCTGAACTTTCCAATAGGTTGTTAAACTCAATACTCAACAGTGCAAGCCTAGACCGCCAGGTAATGTGTGACCTCGCGTTCTCTCACGAAATTTGAAACTATTGCAGGGATGTGTTCGAGTTTAGGCGTGCACCAACCTCCGGAATATGTTTAGTGGCGAGGCCAGTAATGGTTGGTGACATTGCAACATGGTGTATATCACTTAATGCTTATCCAGTAAACTATGAAGGCAATATATATTGCCGAACATCCATACTCTCTGAAAAAGACACACCCTGAAAAGGGTACATGCATGGTCTGCGGGCGTCTAACAAATATATGAAGCTCCAAATGGCAAAACGAGAAAAGCGAATGGTACATCAACAGTCTCCACGTGGTTGAGTGCTTGTATTCATCCCAGCGACTGCAAAGCTCACATCACTATATTAATATTGCGCAGACAGATGCTAGGTTCTCGGCCGCTAGCCGCGACCGTAACGTGTCTGGGAGATGGCCGTCACCACAGACACGTATTGGGGAGATGGTCGTCACCACCGTCACGTGTCTGGGAGATGGCCGTCACCACAGACACGTATTGGGGAGATGGTCGTCACCACCGTCACGTGCCTGGGAGCTGGCCGTCTCCACCGTCACGTGCCTGGGAGATAGCCGTCACCACCGTCACGTGTTAGGGAGAGGGTCGTCACCACCGTCACGTGGCCGGGAGATGGCAGATGGTAGCCGAAATCAGCAACACCAGCGGAGGACAGTGCGTGCGACCGAAAACTCAGCAGAGGCAGCGGCGCTCGGCTGGCGGCCTCGCACTGGCCTTGAGCATGCCGGACGTTGGCCGTGTCGACGCCAGATGGCAGCACCAGCACCGTCCGCCGATCGCCCTCCGCGGCGCCGTCTGAGAGAGGTCGGCAGGCACCGACAGGCTGGCATGTGGAGCGTACGGCAATGTGTGTCGGCTACGGTCGACCACCGGAGTCTGCGACCCTACGACACGGCGACCGAGATCGGCCGCTAGCGTCTGACGCACGCTGGACACAGTCTGCCCGCCGAGATCGGCCGCTAGCGTCTGACGCACGCTGGACACAGTCTGCCCGCCGAGATCGGCCGCTAACGCCTGACGCTCGCTGGACCGCGGCCCCGCCGCCCGTACACTGAGGTCGGTAGCGAGTGTATGCAGCCCGGTCCGCCGTCGGCCTGGGCCAGCCGGTCGTGACTGCAGCTCAGGCCCGGCTGGCAGGCGGTTCGACTCGCTCAGCGCCGTCGGCTGGTCAATTTCGGCCAGCTTGGCGTGCAGCTGCTGCGGCACGTGCGGAGGCAGGCGGGCGACAGGCGGGTGCAGCTGCTGCGGCACGTGCGGAGGCAGGCGGGCGACAGGCGGGTGCAGCTGCTGCGGCACGTGCGAAGGCAGGCGGGCCACGCGGGCACGCTGCTGCTGGCACTTGTTCACCACCAGCTGCCGGGCCGCCCGGAGCTGGGTGGCGTCAGAGGCGGCTCGAGTGGAGACCAGGTCGCCGGCAGAGCCGCCCGCCTGGGTGGACATGTCACACCGTTACAGATGGTGCAGGCCTATCACGGCACCCGTCCGCCTCCTGACCAGAGACAATTCAACACCTCAGGCGGACAACTCTCGCAAATGTCTATAACATTACTTATTAGTGTGTCGTTGTAAATTGCCGCACACACGATAGTTTGACACCACAGCGCTTCTGCGCACCAAATACGCTTCTTACGTTGAAATGTAAACAAAATGACGGCGAAGCATCAATGTCATTCAGCGAACTCTTCCGCCGGTCTGCCAATGTCCTCCGGGTTTTACACCCAATAATGGGGTCGGAGTGTATTTTCTTGACCGACGAAAGGTCCAGAGTTATCAGTAGATGATGAGCTTTGATGTGGGAAGTAGGGGTAACCGGGCAAATGTACGTAAAACAAATGCACGTATGGCAGATGTACGTACATAAATGTACGTATTGCAATTGTACGTAAGTGCAGGTGTACGTATGACTAATGTACGTAAGCGCAAGTGTACGTATGGCAAGTGTACGTATGCGCAAATGTATGTAATCGCAAAAGTACGTAAGCGCAAAAGTACACATGCGAAAATGTACGTATGCGCCAAAATACGTAAGCGCAAATGTACGTAAGCGCAAATGTATATATGGCAATTTCACCTAAGTTCAGATGTATGCATGCCAAATTTACTTAAACGCAAATTTGACTATCGAAAATGTATGTAAGAGCAAGTGTGCGTATGGCATATGCATCCAACCAAATGTACTTAAGCGCAAAACTACGTATACCTAGATGGACGTAAATTGGATCACACGTACATTTGCTCTTGCATTCTTTTATGCTTACGTACTGTTGCGCTTACGTACTATTGGGTTTACGTACATTTGCGCTTAGGTATATTTGCGATCACGTACTTTTGCGCTTACGTACAATTGCGTACGCCTACATGTACACTTAGGTACATTTGTGCTTACGTACAATTGTGCACACATACATTTGCGCATAAGTACATTTGCGCATACGTACTTTTGCGCATACGGACATTTGCGCATATATGCATTTGCCATACGTACATATGCGCTTTCGTACATTTGCTTACGTACATTTGCCCAGTTACCGCAAATGTACGTATGATATATGTACCTAACCAAATGTACGTAGACCCAAAGGTATGCCTGCATAAATGGACGTACATTTGTGCACACATATTATTGCACATCCGTACATTTGCGCATACGTACTTTTATGCTGACGTACATTTGCGCTTACGTACATTTGCGCATACACACATTTATCATACGTACATTTGCGCTTACCTGCATGAGCCATACGTACATCTGCGCTTACGTATGATTGTCATACGTACATCCGCGCTTACGTACATTTTCCTGCGTACATCTGCCACATATACATCTGTCCCTACGTACATTTGTCCTAGAATCGGAAGTAGGGCATTTGTTTCAGTTATTTCATTTCACGCAACGATATACGAGGAATGTTCAAAACCAATTGGTGTCAATTTTGCTTGGCGTCGTCCACCCGCGGTCGTCGGGAAGACAGATAGCCATCGACCCGCCAGAGGCCAGAAACCAACCGACGAATTGGCCTCCTCCATACGCCAGTGGATAGTCACGGGTTCTGTCATGCTGGGCCAACCCCATAGTCACGTGACATGTTCTGTAAAGGGTAACGTTGCCAGGCGTGCAAAACGTCGGTAATCATCATGCACTTTGATCTCCAATGCCTCGCTGAATGAAGACCGCAGATTCTTGAAGTAGCCTTCAGATACGGCAATTAGTTCGCTTCGTGTTACGAGGCTAAACGGTGAAATAGAAGGTAAATGAGGTCATGCAAGGCAGTGTAGGACTTCCATATTTTGTATTGATAGTGAAGTACATTTTTTTAGATGGAGTACGAAATGTTTTGCTGGATTCCAAAAAATAGCTATGCACTTGCTGACAATTAACCTTGTTTTAGTGTGGCTGAAAACTAATGTTAACATTTTTGCATGCATAAACATCTTGGCAAACTAAGCCATGTCCAAAATTTTGCTGCACTAAAAAATAAGTTGTCCATAATCAGGTAGCATTGATTTAATGGAATGAAAAATAAATGTTAGCATTTCATGCTGTATGTACCATACAAATATTATATATGTACATATAGCTAACTGCTAAGTCAGCAATATGCCAGCAAGCTAAGTCATGAATAGGTGCAATTGTGCCAAGGAATGCATCTAGTGGAAAATGCCCTCAGTAGCCAAAGTACTCCCAAAAATATACCCATGATATATGCAAATGGGATAGATATTGCCTGAGTGTAGATGGGTGATGCATTCCCAAAGTTCACAAGCAAATATTTATGATGAATAGGCATGATGTGATGTGAATACAGAAATAACATTTCTGCTGGCAGGGCCCAGGATGAATCGCACTCAAATTCATCTTGGGCGGACCATACTACCAGGATCATCCTTCAAAAACCCTTCTCCGAAGGACTAGTCCCACAACTAATGACCAAGTTTACCTGCGATTCATTGGAATTATTGCTAACATCTGCTGTCGTCTTTCAACAGATTGGTGGCCGAGATCACAAGCACTCCAAAAATGCATTTCATGGCCCCGGTTAAACTTTGCACTATTCCGAGTTTGTGATCACCATTCGCCACTGACGCATAATATGCCACCCTGCTGAAGGATGAGGTTATAAGCCAACTTCATTAGCAATGGTAGAGACAATGAAAACAAAAGTATACTTAATCGATGTCAGCCAAGTTTATAAATGCATACCTGGCACTCTTGATCACCTCACAATGCATACCTAATAAATATTCACAACACATCCCACAAGTAAGACGTTAGTGCTAATATATATATATATATATATATATATATATATATATATATATATATATATATATATATATATATATAATATATATATATATATATATATATATATATATATATATATATATATATATATATATATATATATATATAACACTAATACTAATATGTTATTTGCAGACTATTGGGATATGGGTTTTGAAATATAAAGTAGTTTAATGAAAATTATCCTAAACTAATCCGTCTAAATAGTTATATTATCTCACCTCCAATAAACAGTTATTTTGCATGAAAAAGCTGAGAAAATGATTGAAACCAATTCTTACAAACATTTAAAGTTACTCAATATACTTGTTTAGTTCATGTCTAGAATGTTTAGTTGAAGCAAGGATCGACTTGGAAGGATCCAGAGTCGCCAGATGGGAGAGCAAATTGCCACTGCAAAACTGACTAATAGTCGGTTTTATTATTGCTGCTGAATAGAGCTGGTCGGATTCGCCTACCCCAGCACTAGAAGTACAGCTGATCACCGGGCTGGCAAATAGATGTGTCAGAGTAAGATTGGAACAATTATTATTAACCCTTCACTAACACTGATGAATACCAAATGCAGTTATATTTCAGGGTGCATGATTTATATATGCACACATTTCCCAAAAAAATTGACAGTCACGCAAAATTGCATAAATGGCATTGGTTTCTTGGTGTAATCGCCTTGGAGAACTTGCTTGCCCCGGGGCCGCTTTTAGGAAATTTGAAGTGATTATTTTTTTGCATTGGATGGGCTCATTGTGTATAAAAAAGTTGTCTCTTTAACAAAATGACCTTCGATTGCGTAGTCACAGAACCTTAATGGCCAAACGAGGCTTCAAGTATTTATTACAGCAATACCAAGTACCCAAGATTTGCCAACTATGGATTTCTGGTACTTCTTGGTGAGCATTCCAGTACAACTATCTACAAATAAATATTCAACAAATATTGATTAATCTAGATATATAATAGATAAGAATAAATATTGATCAATATTGAATCAATATAGAAGTAATTATTGACTATATTGACACAAATATGGCGTCTTTTCATATGCTGCCCGTTGTGCGGAGAAGCTTTTAGCGCAACACCACGAGCATGTGCTGTATGGTTTGTACTGCCCTTCAAAGTTATATTTCGTCATGGACTGGTCAGCGTGCAGGGATCGTTGAAACTGCTAGTCGTTTGCAGGTATGGACTTTGAGTGCTAGCACTCGAACAAACAATGTTGTTCTTCGTTTTCCCTTCTGGAGTACAAAATATTTCATTTAGTCTAGTCACAATCCTGGAATACATAATGCATTGGTATGCATGTCACCAAGAAACGTTAGTTTTTCCAACGCTGATGCTGGGAGTCCCCTCTGATGTCCTCATAAACATTGCGTCTGACGCCTAACAAATCGCGCTGGGGCCCATAAAATTTGCGCCGGGACCCTGAAAATTCCAGTCTCGCCCCAAACATACAGATAGCTGGACCCTGAATACTCGCGCCATCTTTCACAAGTCGTACCGGCTCCCAATGATCCCGATGGGTGATTAAAAAAAACTTGATGTTGGATTCCCAATAATCCGCGCCGAATACCTCAAATAAATGCAATAGAAGTATATAAATGTCTTCAATGTGAGCCCAAACAGCGTTGTGTAAGCGGAAAGCTTGGAGGAGGCGTCCGCTTAATGGCTTTGCCACATGGTTAAAATAATGGTTTTTCATTAGGTGTGAGATGTCGAAACGAGCACGGTAGGATGTCGAAACTGGCCATGAAATTTGTGTCCTTTAGATTGCTTTTGATGCCTCAGACTCAAATTCGAGCTGATGGTGGAGGCACTTCGATCTGATGTAGGTTCCAAGGAGCAGGATGCTGATGCATGTTGAGAAATGATTTCGATTGAGCGTTCAGAAAGTGGTATGTTCCACCCTAGCTCACGAATAATGTATTAATGCTTTGCCACCAATGCCTTGGTGGCACCCATTGCAGCATTGCAATGCTGGGAACAAAAAAGCGCTCCATAAGCCAGTGTCCCATAGTGCAATGGTTGTGGGGTCGCTTGGCATGGCCATGTATGCCGATTTACTGATTACGGATTCCACTGAGTACGGCCTGTACTGGTAGCGTCGTGCTGTGCATTTATAGATATCACTTTCTGTTCACGTGTGCAGAAGTCAAAAGTATTATTCATGTACGGTCTGATCTTGTTCATGATGGCGTTTGATACATCGAAGTTGTATTATATCGCATGAATATGTTCCCAAAAAAGTGAAATAAGTACATTTCAAAACACTCTTTGTTATTATGTGTGCGGGATCAGAAGGGCTCAGTGTGTATTGGCTGCCTGATACGTGATAATAAATTTGAGACATCAAAAGGTGTATTTTAGCACATGTAGAATATGCATGTTCTTTCAAAAACAAAATTAGTACACTTGTGTTAGCAGGCTTCATTACATCTTGCAGTCTGGATATTTTTATCAGGCATAATATCCATTGCTGGATCCTCCATATCCACCACTGAAGCTTCCACGGGATCCACCTCCGAATCCACCACGGGATCCACTTCCGTATCCGCCGCTGGAACGTCCGTATCCACCACTGGAACTTCCACGAGATCCACTTCCGTATCCACCGCTGGATGCACCTCCGAATCCACCACGGGATCCCCTTCCATATCCGCCGCTCGACCTTCCATATCCACCGCTGGATCCACCTCCGAATCCACGGCTGGAACTTCCGTACCCACCACGGGATCCACTTCCGAATCCACTGTTTGAGCCTCCGTATCCGCCTTGAGACACGGTCACGTATGAGCCGCCATGTCCTCTGGAGAATGACCTCCCGCCGCCGTAGCCGGCGGCTGCGACGGCCAGCAGTGTGGCTGCGCAAATAAGAACGGCCTGGAAGAGAAACACTCGTCACCAAATACAATAACTCCGTTAATTCAAGGAGTGTAGCAGCTAAAGCAATTTCTAAATGAAATGCAAATGAGTGAGTTGACCGCTGCTGGCTCAAAGATGTTCATGTAAATGTATAGTTATTCGTGTTAAATATGGACCAGAACTCTCGATCTCGCGGCCGGTTGTCCTACCATCTCGGTGGTTAACCTCTTCCTTGGGTTGGTGCACCCCGTACGACGGGGCGTGAGCCTTTCCACGTGGCCATATTCAGCCCAAACCCGGCTGGCTGAGGGTTCTGCTGCCAGCTGGCCCGATGAGGTCAGGGGTACGGTGCTGGGCTGCCGTTTCGTGCTGTGACGCCACGGCAAGCCGTTGGTAAGGAGTGTGAGTTTGGATTGTATCTCCCGGATAGTGTGGTTGGTTGAGGGTCAGCGCAACAAACTCTAGTTAGCATATAGCGGGAGCAAAGCCACCCCATGTTCGTACACACGTGCATACATACATACATTCATATATTTCCAAACACCAATAATTGTATATATATATATATATATATATATATATATATATATATATATATATTATATATGTATGCGTATTCAATATGTATGCGGTGCATGCGTATTCAATATTTATACATATATGCATATGCGTATGCATATTCATATACATGTGTGCATAGCCTGTCAACTAATGCGTGCCCTTATCGTTAACACCAACGAAAGCGTATTGCATATACATACTGCATGGGTCGCTACCACGGTTGTCGTCTGAGTCGTCCGTATGGGTGGCTCAATGCTTCTGGCCGTGCGAAATACTTACCAGTCCCTTCATGTTGTTGGTGGGTCAGTGGCTGTTGACTGTGCCCCGGTATCGTCTGCTGCTGCTTTTATACCGACGGCCGCACGAATTTCCCCATGCACTTTGCAAGTATCCGAAGGTCAGTAATGCAGAATGCGTGCAGGTCACAATAATGGTGGGCTGTTTCTACCAGATAACGTGTTGAGATTGTAGTGCACCATGGCGGTAAACAGCCACGGCAGGGAGGTGCCGTTTTGCTGAGATTGGGCGATTTTGCCAGTGCGATGTGAATCGCCATTCTTGTTTTGGCTGTGAAGCAATTCACACTTTCAGTCCCCACAAGACGCAGTATATGGTGCATAATATGCATATGTCCAAGTCGTGTTATGATTTAATTAATCCGTGAGATCTCGAAGCCAAGTCATAAGAGGTTCAACGTTTCTAGGTGAAACTTCTGCCGAAACATTCCAATAGATTATCTGAAAGGGTGCCGTGCGATTTAGCCGTGCGATTTAGCCGTGCGATTTAGCCGTGCGTAAATGACACAATGGACATGTAAATTAAGATACGATCCACAACACACTTGTTAAACCAATCCCAATTAGGTCTCAGGAGAGAAACGGATTATCTACGACACAACTTTAAATAAACACTCCATATGCACAAACAACTCAACGCGGTTCTGGTAAGAAGCTCGGAAGTTATGGACGGAAGTCCCAGGATATTAAATGGAGCGCTGGGACGGCTGTACATTGTTCGTGTGGCAGCAGTCCTCCTGGTCAGCCCCAGGTGAACAAGTCTCCAATTGTGTTGGGATTCTCCAGAAACCAGTATTTCCTCTCATCAGAATGCCCCTCGGAGAGTGAAGCTCCCACTTCATAGAGCAAAGCTTGATCACTGTAGAATGGCCTTGTTCGCAACATGTCAAAGATCTCCGATGGTTTGTCATCATCTCTAAAAGAATCCATCTGCGTCATCCAAAGCCGGGATAATGCTGCTGTCAGTTTACAAGGGTGCCCAGCGCCATGCCACCACTCTGGGTCCATCGTGGGCTGTCTCACCTTCCTCAGGACTGCAACGGTCGTCTCGCCACACCGACGGACGGAGTCGACAAGACCGCAGTTAGTCGCTTGGGCTCAACGGCGCGCCGACAACTGTGGTCCCATTACGATCCGCACATCGGTTGGTTGGTTATTTGTTTTACGACACATCGACCGTTGAGTCATGTAGCGTCGCCAATCTTTGAAGCCGATTGGTCGCGGGCGAAGAGCAGCGACAGGTGAGACTCGAGCCCACAACCTTTCGATTGTGAGACAAGAATCCTACCCCTAGACTGCTCGTCCCCCGATCCGCACCCGACACGCCTAGACAGACGCGCGCTGCTCGTCAGCTGGCTCCGACCCACGCTCCTGTCCGGCGGCGACCAGCGTCCGACCGGAGCCGCTTGAGCGGCGCCGCCTCCCCGGCCGCCCGGTGTGCGGCTTCCCGGCCGCCTTCACGCCCAGCGAGCGCGCGATGTCGTCGACATCCTTGTGGGAGATCCTGTGCGCCCTGCCGACTGCAGTCGGCACCGGACCGGCATGCCGGTACTGTGCCGCCGCCGGTCAGCGCTCGCACCTCGCTGATGGTGCGGCCCATCTGCCGGCAACGAGTCCTATTGCAGCCGGCACTTGACCCGCAAATGCACCGAGCTCTGCTTGGTGCAATGTCAGTCCAGTCTGAAGCCAGTCCAGCTGGTTCTTAACTGAAGTAGTCTTTTGTCTGCAACTGATCGATTTCATGAAGGCTTCGCCCTGCAACGAAGCCCTGCTTCATATGTTCAGTGCAATCAATGCAACAGGCTAATCTAAGGAGAACGGGTATGACATGGCAATGGCACCCCTTAGGTGATTTTTGGCCAAACCTTTATCGAAGATTCTGAAGCACCAATGCATATGCATATGCATATGCTGTTGACATTGCCCTATGATGGACATCCGAAAACAGCAAGAATGAATCTGGTGGGTCGTAGGACGTGGGTCTGCAAAATAGACACCATCTCGCATACACCGTTCCAGGATGCCTTTACTTTACAAGGTACACCAAAGTTCGCCTTTAAGCCTTGATGGGGTCACAACTTTTTTCCTTTGATATGACACAATTGGTCACAACTCAGTTGTAGAAAATCGGAACGTTTTTCTTCTCATGGATGGGTACCAGTAAAAGGCGTCTATGGGAGCGCTGGGTAAGCTACAGCCATGCTAGCGCACAGTGCAGTCGAATATCCGTGTGTCGGTCGTAAGCCTTTGATATTTATACAGATACGTGCCGCCCCCTCCCCCCCCCCTCAAGCACGTATGCAGAGTTCAGTTATTTCAGATGCCATGCATTCACCAGACAGCATTACTAAGGGTACACATAAAAGTGTCATCCCTCCCTGGGACTGAACTCGAGACCCCGGAACGCAAACGATGCGCTTGTCTTGTCAACAGGGGGCGGATGGAAATTGCGGGCGCGATGTGGGGTGTATTGTAAACTGTCCGTGTGCTAGAATGTCGCCACAAACTCATTTCTGTGAACATAAATTGAGAAAAGCACCAGGAGAAATGCTGTCAGTAAAGTTGACATACCTCGAAGTGAATAGAGTTCCTGTGGCTCTGAATTGAGATAGTTTGTTCTGAGTTAGAAGGTACCAAAATTGATATGTGTATTTCTATGCACTGTTGAAAGTTGCCCACGAGCGGAAATGTCTCCGCGAATCTTTTTTGGCACTTGTGGTCTTGCGGTGTGCGCAACGAAACGCAACAGACCACAGCCGTCTGCATCCGCATGAAGCTGTCGACCTGCCTCTGCACGTCTCTGCACGGTGAGGACAAAACTGATGCGTAACTGTGCTAACTAACTGCGTAACCTTGTATCTAACTTCAACGGGGAATCGCAATTGCATTCTCTCCCAGGTCTCGCCTTCTAGATATTGAGCAAATACTAAAGACTCCATCATGCAACGAAAGCCAACAGCCATCGCAGCCGAGAGTCGACAAACCGCGATTCAGTCAGGATGCGTTGACATTTTCTGACTTTGTGTACGTCGACACTTTTTACTTTGTCTCTGTCCGGGCCTCCGTGCCCGGACAGAGACGGACGAGCGTCTGCACGGACACGCACCTGTCCCGACAGACAGTGCAGGTAGCCAAGCAGCTCATGTGCTCGGCTGACTGCTGACAGCCGGCTAAATCTGTAAATCCGTTTTGCTCCGTCACGTTGATCCTGCTCAGCGTTCTGTTGCCGACCGCTTTATAAACAAGGCCGAACGCGAAGCTCTGTCGCCAAATGCGAGTACGGCTTCAACAGCGTGACGGTTGTGTCCGGCCTGGCCGAGCTGAGCCGAGCCGGATGAAAGCCCGGCTTGGCCCATGACGGCCGTCCCCAGCAGCACAGTTCAGGTGAACCTGTGCTGTATACACGTAACTGAACTCGCTCGTGTTGTCTCTTCTCGTAATTGTTCCCTTGATTATGCTCTTTCTGCCTTTTACTGGTCATATTGCATTGGTGCTTCGGAATCTTCTATAAAGGTTTGGCAAAAAATCACCTTAGGGGTGTCATTACCATGTCATACCCGTTCTCATTGCGTGAGACGAAATGTACGACCCTCTATATACCAGGAGGTGCTGAGTTTGCACAAAAAGTGACGTTAGGGATTATGCTATATTACTCAATGTTTCAGCCAAGGGCCATCGTCAGGAGTGATATAAAGAATGGCAGGGTTAACAATTGAAAAAAACGCGGGAAAAAAACTTGCAAAAATACACGTGAATCACAGAAAAGCATCCTGATTGGTGTAAACACTTCAAGAAACTCCCAACCAGAAATCAACTAGGTCAAGATAGAATACTCTCAGGAAGCCCGAGCCGATGGTATCGACACATACATGCACGCACATATATAGACATATTTCCAATATAACGCGTAATACATAAAGTATAACTTATGTTTATGTAATTTTATGTGATATTACATAAACATAAATTTTACATAAAGTATACTGTATGTATTACGCGTTATATTGCATATATGTCTATATATGTGCGTGCATGTATGTGTTGATATGTATATGGACCATCGGCTCGAGCTTCCTCAGAGTATTCTATCTTGACCTAATTGATTTCTGGTTTGGAGTTTCTTGAAGTGTCTGCACCAATGAAGATGCTTTTCTGTGATTCACGTGTATTTTTGCACGCTTCTTTCCCGCGTTTTTTCAATTGTTAACCCTGCCATTTTTTATATCACTCCTGACGATGGCCCCTGGCCGAAACGTTGAGTAATATAGCACAATCCCTAACGTTACTATTTATGTAAACTCATTACCTCCTGTTATATTGAGGGTCGTACATTTCGTCCCACGCAATGTCTAAAACCCAAGAGCACTTAAGAGCCATTCTTCGTTGTATTAAACAATACCCGTTCTCCTTAGATTAGCCTGTTGCATTGATTGCACTGAACATGCGAAGCAGGGTTGCGTTGCAGGGCGAAGCCTTCATGAAATCGATCAGTTGTAGACAAACGACTTTATTTCAGTTAAGAACCAGGTAGACTGGCTTCAGACTGGACTGACATTGCACCAAGCAGAGCTCGGTGCATTTGCGGATCAAGTGCCGGCTACAGTAGGACTCATTGCCGGCAGATGGGCTGCTGCAGGGTGTGCCGACGGGCCGCACCAGCAGCGAGGTGCGGCTTCAGATGTCAATAATGTGCGAACAGCCGTCGCCGTCGCGCTCTCGCGCATTCACTCGCGTCGATCTGTCGTCTTTTGATTCAGCCGATGTCGACACGTGGGTGTTGAATTGAAACAATCTGCTAAGGACGGGGATGATGGCACCTTAGCAAACGGCGGTAACGCCTTCTAAGTTTCCACCGCAACAATTCCGTCTGATCAAGCACTTGGCCGTGGCATCCGACTGCCACAAGCAGCTAAAGAGTTGTTTGCGGAATCGACTGCAGCTAATACCAGCCGTTAAGCTTCAGGAAATGTAGCTTGCAGGTGTTACATCCAACGCTGCCGTGACCCGACCAATATCCTTTATCAAGATTTTCCAAGTCACCGCATAACACTACCAAGTACAAGTCGCACGGGTGCCCGGTATGAATCTGTGACGTCACGGCTGTTCTGTGCGACTTTTAGCCGAATTGTTTTACCTTCGGTAAGCAACCTTATACAGCCTTTACCAGCAGGACAAAGTCATTTTAGTCACAAATTTGACAATTTTACAACTTGGGGACGCACGATATGATGAATATTTCAATATGTATATATTTGACGTATGCACACATGGACCTATGGAGCCTCGTGATGCCATCCTGCTTGCCTTGAGATACAGGACATGTGCTGCATTTGCTTTAATTAGGACCTACCAAGGTACCAAATTGGTGGTAAATGGATGAATCAGGTAAGCATTCAATGGGCATGCCACTGATCTCCTAAGTACCTGCCTACGTATTTATTAATTACTGATCAGAAATTACAGGGATTGCACAGGGAGAGAGGCATTGTGTCTGGTGGGCAGGTAGGTAGGTAGGTAGCCTACCTACCTATGAACCTGTCATTGGCTGCCAAATGCCTACCTAGGTAGGTAGGTATTTGCATGCATACCAGACTGCAATGTGTGGAAAAAGACTCAACAAGATGCATCTATTATCAAAAAGCAAAACAAAAGGCAAAAATCTGCTCTAGGAAGATCCAGTATATGTGCCAATAACAAATAAACATGGGGTAAGAAAATCAAGAGGCAAGCACCTTTTTAATGTAAGCACATCTTTCGCATCAAATCAATGTAACAATGTGCATACATGTGTTCATATCATGTAGGTAGAGTGAAGCTGTGACAAAGATGTTGTGGAGTGTTCTCTGGAAGTGGTTTGATGCCCTGATATTGTGACCTTTGTTCTTGGACTCAGTGCTTCTCACCTTGACCCATTGCCTGCTGATGGTCCAAGTTCATCTCATTAACAGCCGGTGTTCACAAATAGCACTGCAGCAGCTGCAATGACCTTTGCACTCTACCTCTATGCTTGCTTTAGTACCTGGAACCTATACAAGGAACAAGCTTCTGAAACTTTGAAGGTCACCATTCAGTCATCCACCAGTGACAGTGGTGAGCAGTATGTCAAGCCTGTAATTCTGAACCAGTTCCTCA
This sequence comes from Imbricaverruca yamaguchii, assembly GCA_034440575.1. Taxonomy (NCBI): domain Eukaryota; kingdom Metazoa; phylum Arthropoda; class Thecostraca; family Neoverrucidae; genus Imbricaverruca; species Imbricaverruca yamaguchii. The sequence continues at coordinate 990,035 of JAOTOL010001617.1, read as the reverse complement.
GGTCCACAGCAGATGGACAACGGAGGAAGGCAGATGTGTCAATTGATTCTGGTTGTGGGAACCAACCATCCTCCAGCACCACTGCAATGCAACCAGGCCTGACTACTTCTGGCCTGCTGCTCAGAAGGCCATATTGTGTCTGTGTCCTCTAGCCTGTGCCCTCCAGCTGGCTTAAACTGCTTGCCTCATCTGTAAAGAGGGGAAAGTGCTGGTGCTGCAGCCCAGGCAGATCAGGTTCTCACCATGGACCTCTCAACACATAGTTGCTGCTCCCAGCATTACCAGACATTCAAGCTGACATGTTGCTGGGCTGCCTATCCTGTGGTGCACAGACAAATTTGAATCCAAGTACATTGTCATCTTTCTGTTGCCTGAGTGACTATAACCTGCAAAGGTGTCACAGGAAGCCAGGACAAAAGCAGAATGGAGGTTGTATAGCCATGTGCAACAAAGACCTGATCAATCAGGATGTCATCCTGAAATCATATGACACCAACAAATTGGATGCTGAATTCTTCTGGATGCCCATAAAATAACGTCCTATTGGATAACAGACTTAAAACGTCCTATTGGACATAAAGTGTCCAGAGCGGACTCTTCCTGATTTATCTTCAGCATGCAAATAGCGAAACAATGAATTTCTTGCCCAGTCTTGGCCAGCTCCGTGCGACAATGTTCAGCATGCCAAACAAAGTCGTGTAGCGATGGTTACAGTTCTTCAGATGATCGGACACACTTGTGTCGATCATAAACAAAGGCATGTCCTCCGAAACTGTTCCAATCTCCTGGACAAATTCAGTCAAAGTTTCAGTCAGTCCATCACAAAGTAATTGACCGGTCCAATATCTATAATTTTCGGCTGTTCACGTGCTTGGGCCCATTGTTGTTCGATGTTTTTACGAATGATTGGTCTCAGTATATTCCACCAGACATCAATGGGTTCAAAATTAACGTGGTCCGCTATGTGCACGACGTACATATTGTTCTTGTAGGTAAGTTTTCTTGTGTTACTAGGATGACACTGGCCGTGAAGGAAGAGCTTGACATTCCCATGCCTTGCTTCCTTCATCATGGGATCAAAGTGAACTCATGTAAAACAGAGCTCATGCTTGCTGGAGAGCAATGTCAACTGACTTCTGAACTCGAAACTACTGTTTTTTTTTCATTGGGCAAACCCTGTGAGAGCAAAGTGATGCATCTATGCGTCGTAGTGGACGAAAATTCGGTATAGGCCCAACACATCGGTCATGCAAAGAAGGAGTGTTTCTGAATACTTCTGGGACAGTCACATGCAAAGCGGGTATTGCCGCGGGCGACGCTCCACACTGGTGGCTGTCCTTGTAATGCTCAATTTGCGCTACCGCCTCCCGGTACATGCATGGAACACTCCTACTTAACTGATTAGTTAGTTATTACACTCCGCGTAGTTATTCTTGCTGTCGAAGTGCGATGGGGAAGTGCAAGTAATAGATGCTTGTAAAGGTGGGTTCTGCCTGCGTCAGACAAACGTCTGGAAAAGTCGGGTTTTCTCACTATATGGGTGGTGTGAGGGCAAGCTTCCTGAGACGCCAGGCCACAGTCTGAGCTGTCCAGAGCACCTTACCCGGTGCACAGGCGCGCGGTCTGACAACAAGCAGTCTTGGTATTTGGTCGTCCCGGTCATCGCCGTTTTCGCCAGTCGAGGAAGAGAAGTTGAGTGTTGCATGCTGCTAGTGGGTGGGGAAAAGTGTGTATTTTGCGCTGTGATTGTGAGTGGAATAAGCTGTCATTTTTGGGTGTCGTTTTATGTTGGTTTTCAGCGATAGCATACCTTCCATGCCTTAGCTGGAGTGCATGTGAAGCTGATCCTTGTCTGTCTTCCTGTCTGCCTGTCTGCCTGCTTATCTATTTGTCTGTCTGTCTTGCTGTATGTCTGCGTTCATCAGTCTCCATCTGCATACATCTGTCCATGTCGATCGACATCTGCGTCCGTCTGTCTCTTATTCCACACATTTGTGTCATGTACCAATCTGTATCGGTGCATGCACATTCAATTATTTGATCCCACATCATCACCTGTCTAGTCCATGCAATATGCAACTGCCTGCGCATGCTGAAGCACCACGAGTAGATCACACAGGTGGTGCTAGATTGGGATGTTGGAGTGTGGGCTCACAGTCACCATCAGCAAGGACATGTGCAGGCTTTTAGCCATGTAAGGCAGTTTCGAAGGCCAATGCTAGAAGCAGGTGGGTTTGTTAGCCTTTGTTAATGGAACTTTAAGTGGTGATGGAGGGTGGGGTATTTGCAATGTTATAATTCAGTGCATTGTATTTCCATATGTTTACACCATGTATGTTGATATTCATGTATGTATACCTGCATATATCCACATATGGACATGTACATGGATTGCATATATTTGATTTTGACTCAAACGGCAAAAGGATCCTTGATGATGATTGTAAGTCATGTCAACTGGAGAAGGCAATCTTGAATTTGTGTGGGCCAAGACGAAATCTGATATGCAGAATCAAAGCCAGCAATGCATTTGCTGTACATTGCTGAAAATCTTGCCTTTTAGAGCATTCATAGGCAAATGGGGTTGGTTGGTTATTGGAGTTTATGGGGCGCATCGACTACATCGGTCATGCAGCGCCCCGGGGAATATCTAGCCCGCGCACGTCCGGGGGCAGATATCTGCCCCCTCCGGTTTTTCCTCATTTGCCGCCAAACTAATCGGGTTAGCGAGGCCAAACCTCGCATAGCTGTTCATTTGTCTTTTTCACATATCCTCCTACATTTTTAATCCTGAGTCATCTCAGATCAGGTCACCAGGTCAGGCGAAGTGACCCAACTACACTCGGAGTTCTAGGTGGCATAACGTCCACAATAATTGGGCGATTGATTTCAAACTTATAACATGTTGTGATCTCATCAAGGATCATAATATGTATATCGGGTTTTTTCGTAGCATTGACCTTAGGTCAGGTCGCGGCCATGGCTTCCCCATTATAGGGCTATGGTAAAATATACAAATGTTTCCTGGTTACATATTTGCGCTCGGAATGATCTCACAACGGTTGTGGCATGTAGATGGAAGCTATGCTCAATGTTACCGCTGACATTTTTGCTCAGTGACCTCACCAAGGTCTCTGAGGTCACCTAAGAGCACTACACATTTCTGCGCATTATATCGCACTGCACTGAGCTAGAAGGCTGAAATTACCGTCATTGTGCTTGTATCGCCAAGACGTGTCGATTGATACATTACATGACCTCTCTAGGTGACTTCATGACCTTGACCTGAGGTCATGACTTCATGGCCTTGACCTGAGTTTCGGTTGACCTGACCTTAAATTGCACCGCCTATTGTCGGTAGTGCATTTCAAGGACTGCCGAATAGCGTTCGCCGTTTGTTTCTATCTGTTACGGGTCCTGAGATATGTGTCAATATCTGGATCCTACCTGATCTGGTCGAATTTGACCTATGATGGCCCAGTGACCTGAATGTTGACCTGAGCGAATAATGACCGAAGCACTTCGATAGAGCCCGTCACCAGCTATCCAACGCCGTTTTTCGTTTATCGCTAGCTAGCATAGTTCTAGAGATCATAGGGGGGCAGACGTCTGCCCCCCCCCCCCCGGACATGCGAAGTTGGCGCGGACCACCGGGCGTGCGAGTGCTAGTGAGTGGAGGGGGAAGTTTTGAACAGCGAGAAATCCACACACACATACACACATGCACGGAGCATGTGAAAGGCACTGATAAGCTACTACCATGGAAACACTGGCCACCAGCCAGCTGAAGGCCTACAGATGCTGCAATCTAGGAGCGGTGCACCGTAGACAGTCCAACATATATGTGGTGACAAATGTTTGCATTTCAGAAGAGGACTTGATCCTCTTTGGCAGCGCGGATGATGCGGAAGAGGCACTTCTGAGAGAATGTCGCTTGGGAAACGTAGCGACGGTGAAGCAGCTGTTGGAAGCCAGAGCTGCGTCACGGGTAGCCTTGGACATTAACTGCAAAGGTAATCATTTAATTTTTGGTGCATTGCGTCATTTGGGCTGTATTTTTCGTGTTATATATCATGGGTTGTTTATTTGTCTCAATAACTTAAAAAGGATCATAAGCACACTTTGCTCAAGAATTTAGAGCTCAGCACATCAAATGGAGCTCGTAAGGTTGTGAAGGGCGTGAGAGGAGAGTCGAGGTATTAGTCAGTGGTTTAGTGTATGAAGAGAAAGGATGCCCTGTGCAGTCGATGCGACCCCTAATTACGAAAAGAATGGAGGGCAATGCTGTTACGTTTCAATGGCATATATTTGAAGTCCTATATGAGGTCACTTGTGCAGAAGTGCACATGTAATTTTGGCTAGAGGAAGTCTGAAACTGGAATTCCACTTGGGGATTCCACCCAGAAAGGTGGAGCTTCAAGAATGGGCTTCGTTTCACGATTGCAAAGACCGTTGGTATGCACTTTTGAAGAAGAGAAGACTGCTTGAACCTTTTTGAGAAGCACGACTTAAGAAGAACGTTTCAGGAACGGATGTCGATTCAGTGTAATTGTTTGTTCCATCTATTTTCACCACAAAAAAAAAATTCATTGTGATGTGGCGGCGTGTTCACCAACAGTCAACTTTTCCCGTTATCCTTTCGTAGGATGCCGGTCTTGGACATCCTTTCCATTATCTAAGAACCCTGTGACAGCGTCAATTAACCTGCAAAAGAGTGGCCCTGGCTTTGTCATTGTGCATATGTTTGGATGTGATAACATATTTATCTGCATGTGCATACTTACAAATTGGATCAACCAATGCACCAACGTGAGCAATTACCCAAAATATACTGCTTACTTTTCATACCTGGGGCAAGTTTATGACCAAACAATTGAATGATTTCCCTACGTTGTTTATTTTTTACCCTGTTATCAAAATATTAGAAATACACGTTCATGTCAAGATTAATATGGTCGCAAGGACCCATATACCTTCTCGCCAGCAAATCTTGCCATTCATTCTTTGGATTTTGGTGTTGAAATCCCCCTGCGACACTCATGACCGTAATTTCAGAACATAGGACATAGGCTTAAAACACAAAATGTAAGCATTCAATTTCATGCAAATGGAAGCATCAACATCAGCGATTTAGAACATGCTATTTGCAAGTTTATGATTATCCAGTCAATAGGGTTGCCATAGACATCCTAGGGCAATCGCCGTGTCAACCTTAATGACTCCTACACACATGCACATCAGGTTGAAAACTGGCGCAAGGTAGGAATTTGTACTGATTTTCCTTTTGCCGGATGCAAAGTACAATATGCTTGTGTGCAGATTGTAATATTTCTGTATTTGAATTGTGATATTTATGTACCCGAATTTTAGTATTTGTGTACTTGAATTATGATATGTGCACTTTTTCCTGCATTGGAGTTCACGGCAGTGTCCAGGATGTTCATGTTTCAATTCTTACGTGCTGCTGACGCTGCAGGCAAGAGTAAACACTTCCTGGACCAGACGGCACTACATCTGGCCACGTACTTCGGTCACTCGCGCGTGGTGAACCTCCTGCTGGAGCACGGGGCCGACATCAACGCGGTCAACCAGTGCGGCGATACTCCGCTGCACAAGGCCGCCTACATCGGCAACGAGGTACGACCACCTCGGCACCGGACGGGCGCCCGTCCCGTCACGCGGCGTCTTGTACTCGACGGCCACCACCTCGGCACGGGACGGGGGCCCGTCCTGCCACGCGGCGTCTTGTACTCGACGGCCACCCACCTCGGCACCGGACGGGCGCCCGTCCCGTCACGCGGCGTCCTGTACTCGACGGCCACCACCTCGGCACGGGATGGGGGCCCGTCCTGCCACGTGACGTCCTGTACTCGACGGCCACGACCTCGGCACGGGACGGGGGCCCGTCCTGCCACGTGGCGTCCTGTACTCGACGGCCACCACCTCGGCACGGGATGGGGGCCCGTCCTGCCATGTGGCGTCCTGTACTCGACGGCCACGACCTCGGCACGGGACGGGGGCCCGTCCTGCCACGCGGCGTCCTGTACTCGACGGCCACCACCTCGGCACGGGACGGGGGCCCGTCCTGCCACGCGGCGTCTTGTACTCGACGGCCACCTCGGCACGGGACGGGCGCCCGTCCTGCCACGCGGCGTCCTGTACTCGACGCTCGGTACGGGACGGGCGCCCGTCCTGCCGCGCGGCGTCCTGTACTCGACGGCCACCACCTCGGCACGGGATGGGGGCCCGTCCTGCCACGTGGCGTCCTGTACTCGACGCTCGGTACGGGACGGGCGCCCGTCCTGCCGCGCGGCGTCCTGACAGCTCCAACACACCGTTGCCGGTGTATCGGAGCTGCCGTACCGTTGTCGGCCAGCTGCCGTACCGGCGCACCTAAGCCGCCGTGGCAGCCATCAGCCGTCAGCCGAGCGTGCGCCCGCCGCAGGAGCTGGTGCTGCTGCTGCTGGAGCGCGGCGCCTCGGTCAGCGTGGTGAACGGCGCCGGCCAGCTGGCGGCGGCCGTCTCCGCCGACCCGTACATCGGCAGCCTGCTGCGCGCCACCGCCGGCACCGAGCGGCGCCTGCAGCAGCAGCGCCTGCTGCGCGCCTCCAGCGACGGCGACACCAAGACCATCGACAGCATGGTGAGCTGCGCCGGCGCGCCAGCTGACGGCTGCGGGTAGTCGCCGACACCTTGTCACTGAAGGGCGTGTGTCGGTGGGCCGCTGCAGAGCAGCCGACATGGCTGTATCGCACTGCTGCAGTTACAAATTATTAGAGGAATAGGGAGGAATATACCACTTACTAAACACTGAGTCGACATCCTTCCTGAAGGAATATCGAAATAGTGCTTCTTGGTGGATGCTTGTGAAGTCTTCATGCCTCGTTTCTAACAATATCACGTTTATACGTACCATGCGTATGCTCATCATAACGGAGCTTGAATCGTGATAACGAACATCTAGTGCGATTCCAGATAAATGGATTGCCTATGGTGTGGTATCCAATACAAAACCAGTTTTTAGTTCAGGTACGTTCAACGTTTTCATTGATACCTGTATCTCCAAATTAGATACCTCTCAAAACACGCAAAATGGATAGTTATACGATGCTACTCCATTGTCCCACAACTGAATTGTAAGAACCTAAATATTTAAAAACAGCAGTATTTCCACAGCGATTTCGACATCCTGCTGTACTCGTTTCGACATGGCCCAACTAACGATAAGTCATTATTGTATCGTTGCCCTGGTGTAGCCTCAGCTGGTGTTATAAGAGCACGGTTCTTCTAAATACGGTTGTCCAATGATGTCCTCTCCTAGAGTGCATCGCAAGCTAAGAGCTAATTTCAAGCGATTTTTTTTTTATCGCGATAACGAGTCGTGGACGATGTTATGTCTCGTGAAGGGCTTCTGACTTGAAAATCAGGTCTAAATCCTAGGTGTAGCGGTCCATTATGGTGCTTAACGGAAGCCTATGTGACATGGGCTTGTGGAAACCGGAAACCGGACGTGTATATGACCGGAGACTTTTTTGACAAGGTAATGAAAGATTGTATCCGTGCCTAGCTCTGGGAGAGCTTTCGCTCCATACAACAAGGAATGGGTGAAAAATATTAATGCAGCATTGTAATGTTTTATTGAACAAATGCGATTGGAGAACCCCGGCAAGCGCAGCGTCCCGACGGAACCAACAGGAAACAACGACAGCGTTCGAGCAAACCGGTACCCGTTTGCCACCACCGATGCAGACCTGGGTACGCTGATGTCATCAAGATAGCATCGACACTGGAGATAATCAACCGATGCGCCTGTCGCTGTACAAAGCGCCGTTTTCCCGGCGTATGTTGTAGAGGAATTAATTAAAGTTATATTAGATGTGGGAATAATCGAGGAATCAGCCCGTGGCCTGTAACCATCCTTGGTGAGAAGAAAGTGGAGTAATCGTTTCCTGGAAGCTAAACAAAACAACCATGCATCAGCTCCACCCCCTACATTCGCCCGCACCCGTAGATTGCGACACAAATACACAACGGTCGACGTGTCGGCCGAGTCATGTATATCATTATATATATATATATATATATATATATATATATATATATAATATACATATAATATATATAATAAAAATGCTTCAACAAATGCGATTGGATAAATACACACCTACACACACACACTCACACAGATGAGTACACCAGTGTATATTGAAATAAACGTTTTTCACAAGCGGTTGCCACCTATTCGTACACTTTTCCATCGCTTCGTTCTTGAATGCAGTACATTTCACGCATTGTCCTGATCTTTTCCATAAATTCCGTCAGTGACACTTCCATTTCCCCGTATTTTCCTTCCTATTATGTGCTGCTTCGCAAGCAACAGCACAAAGTGATCGATGACGGTCGTCTAGGTCCCTACGCTCCCGCATTCCTTTCGCGGTGATGCTCCTCCACCAGGCAGAGCAGGGGGACGGGTAGTCTAGGGGTAAGTTGCTCGTCTCACAATCGGAAGGTTGTGGGTTCGGGTCTCACCTGTCGCTACTCTTCGCCCGCAACCAATCGGCGTGAGAGATTGGCGGCGATATATGACTCGACGGTCGATGTGTCGAAAAACCAATAACCAACCAGGCAGAGCAGGCGCTACAGCCCGGCCTCGCCATGCACCTGGCGCGGTCAGTCCCCCTGAGATACGATTACGTGCACTGTTCTGGCCCTTGAGAATACTGTAGTCGCCTGGCGCTCCCGCCTCTGATCGAGCAGCTGGTTGAATATGTGCTGCCTTGCCGGCGTCAGGCGTTCCCTGATGAATAGTCCTGTTCCTTGTAGCCGTGTCTTATTGCAAAACAGGATGTCTATTGACCCATCTTCGGGCAGCCAGAACCGGACGCTGGTCCTCCTACCATCTCGAATTACCTCTGCCACCTGCTCCAAGTTGAGCCTAAATCCGAGCATATGATTCAGCATTTCTCACCGCATCTGCCGATCTCCTCCATGTCGACTGGGCTGCGCTCTAGTCGGGACTGCTGGCCTCGAGAGGACAAGCCAGTCAGCAAATTGCTGCCGCTGCATGTCGTCCACTTCCTCTTGCAGCCGTTGGAGGCGGCGGCTGGTCTCTGCGCTCTCGCGTTCGGCCTGTGCTGCCCTCTTCGCAGCCTCCGCCAGACGGTTGTCCAGCGTGTTGTTGACGGCCAGCACAAAGTTGAGTGACGTTCCGACAGCATTCAGCCTCTCGTCGGTGAATTTCGTGATTTCTTTGGGAATATCACTCGTACTTCGTATCTTTTCAGGCCTAATGCATTTTTAGGTCATTTAGGAGAACGTTATCTGATGGCTGTGTTCTCTCTATCAGCATCCCCTGTTGCATAGCACTCTCGGTGCCGCATTTTTCTCGCCTCCTTGGCCAACGGACTTGCGTTCTTCCTTTTGGCTGCGCTTCCCATTTCACCCTTGTGATTCTTCTTCACCCACTCTACCTTGCATCTCTCAGATGCTGCGTACTGGAAGTTCTCCAGGCGCCAATAGGCGGCGCTACGTCCTCGATCCCCTGGGGTCAGGCGTGACGTAACCCTCAGTCAGCTGTCGCTGTTGCTCGCCGGCATCCGAGGCCGGTCGGATCCCGTGCAGTGCGCTGTCAGGTGAGGTCACGATGAAGCCACTTTGTGATGCGAGCACAGCTGCTACCAATCAGTGACGCGTACCACGGATGGATTACGTCATACTCAGCTTTGACCTAACGTGACCCCGGGGTGACTTGCTTTATTAACAGGTGCACGCTCAAACACACCGCGACTATAAACTTGTGGAGTGTGCGCAGTGGCCTACACTGTCTCAAACATGCAGATGCTACGCAAGGCAAATTTTACCCATCAACACTTGCCTGATTCCACGGGGAAATCAACTCGGGCCGGAGCGTTCGCGAGCACAACCTCACGGCGCGCGCAGTCGTCATCTTCCCCCACATAGCAGATCATCTCAGCCGTATGTCTAGGACCAATCCGAAAAAGAATTCCATTAACTCCAGTCGTGTTTCAGCTCGGAAACCTACAGGAAGAGCTCAGTAAGGAGGATAAATCATTCCAGACCAAGCAATCATCATAACGAGATTGGTACAGGCTCAGAAACTGCGTTTGGTCGGCCCAAACACGAGCGCGGGATAACGCGGAACCGGCGAACCAAAGTGACTTAGCCAAAAAGAGGAAAATGGACAACCGCGCACCCGTGTGTGTACAGTCGTTGATGGAGGCTAAGCGGAACGACACGTATCATTTATGCTCGGGATTCAGCTTGGATGATGACGTCTATCCCATGAATATCAGTTCTCCGCCGACAAAAATGAACATGATGAAACTACCGAGGTAATTGCGGATAATTCCACGTCTGGTTCGGTGAAACTACCACAGGTTACACAGTCACTTACACAGATGGATCAAAGACTGACACCGGCTTTTGTTGTGCTTTTGTTAGAGGATCTCTAACAAAATCACAGTAGTGCTTTTGTTAGAGGATCCACCACAAGCTCTTTCACCCTGCCGCCACACGCCACGGTCTTCACTGCAGAGTTGATGGCCATCAGCAAAATCCTTTCATACATCGAGGTTCACGACGAACTTTTACACGTTATTCTCACTGATTCTTTGAGCAGTCTTGTAGCGTTGCGCAGTTTCAGCCAGCAACATGCCATCGTACGGAGACGTTTTATTGCACCTTACCTCGCTGCATGACATGGGAAAACATGTAACACTGTGCTGGATTCAAGCATATGTTGGAATTCGTGGCAACGAGCTGGCCGACCGAGCTGCAAGGCGTCCAGCACAAGCGCCAAGGAGTCGCGTTCTCCCACTTCCTGCCAGTGACTACTACCCAGTTATCTCATCATATTGGGCGCTAAATGACCTCGCAATCGGCGCGCCCTTAAGCCAAAATAATCAATCAACAACTATCAATATCTCTGTCATTTATTATTGGACAATGGCAGGGCAGATGGGACCAAGAGGAGTTCAACACATTAGAGCAAGTCAAACCATACTTGGCTCCATGGGCCTCGTCCTTCAGCAAGACTAGAAGGGACGAGGTAGTCATCTGTCGTCTCAGAATTGATCACACTCTAGCAACACATAGGTATTTATTGTGTGAGGACGACAAGCCGAAATGTGTTAGGTGTAATGCCGCTCTGACTGTGCACCATGTGCTGGTGGCGTGCCCAGCATACACAAAAGAACGTAGGCGACACTTCGGATATGTTGCGAATGCTCTGAAGCTGAAGGACTTGCTGGGAGATGATTCCCGTTCTCACATAATAGGGCAGTTCTGTGCTTCCTTGCGGAGATAGGATTTGACGTAATTTATGCACCTACCTAACTAAATTTGTTTCCCCATATCTTATATCAAGCGCCTTAATGGCCACCAATGTGTTATATACTTATGTGACAGACTGACGCGCGCTTAGGCAGCCTTGTTATGGGTGCAATATAACCCAAAGGGGTTGACGCACCCTAAAACCCCAATAATCAATCAATCAATCACGTCATTTGGGGGGCAGTTTCTGGCCACCCAGATTGTTTTCTCTAAAAATTTTAGTTCAAGTTTTCTTTAATTTTCCTTCTCTAATGGGCACAGTGGACCGCAAAACGTTGATCGAAGTCAGCTTGCTACCATGTAGAACGCTTACTTTAGCCAGAATCTTCGATTTTAACTCTAATGGGCGAATATGCAAAAATAATAAGTAATCAAAAGCAGAAGAAAAAATTGTTCTGGTGCGTTTAGCTACATCCCTAAAGACAAGCAAACGCTGAAAGTTTCATTCAAGTATATTTTCCCGTTAAAGCGTGATGACTGGTTTAACTTTTTGGAGGTGACCTCACTTGACCTTGACCAACTCGTTGACCCAAGATGACCTGACTTCAAAATTCTGACACATGACAGATTGATGTGGGAAAAGATATGCCAAATTTCGGCGCGCTGCCTCGCCGTTCTTTCCCTCTCCACGGAAAACATGGGGGTCGTAAGCGACCCCCCCCTCCTCTAGAGACGGCGCGGGTTAAGACGCCAATCTAGTGATTCGGAAGACGAAGTTCCCTCGCCACAATTAGCAGAACTCCGAAGAGTTCAGCCGAGTCCAGTGAGCCCCGAACCGCCCGAAGAGCGGCCGTTGGAGGACTCATCAGACGATGATAGTCCTTCGGAGAAAGTCAAAATTCCTGGTTGGTCATCCACAGAGCACGATGCTGACGTGGAGCGTGTTGAAATCGCACACAAGTCTAGAAATTAAACAAAACAGAAAGACATTGGCCAGCTTTGCTGACAAACAAAATTAGGTCATGATGGTGAACATGGCGAAGCAAAACGCGTCTATGATGGCACAAGTAAATTTGCCAATGGAGATGTTTGAATTGGTGCTCGCTAATGAATTGCATATGCACCTGATATGTGTAACGCAGTGTTGTATATTCCTAACATATATCTGGTGGTCAAAATTATTCCCCATTTACCTGGTAAATGGGGAATAATCTACACTCATACATGGAGCTCTGTTTTGGCAGCGTGGATTACAAAATTATGCATTTTTATAATATGCGTACTGTTAATTGGGAAATCTTTGTGTTTAAAGCTCCCCGTAATTGTAAAGTGTATCGCTTCCTTCCCATAGTTTTGGTACGTACAAAATTTGGTGTATTCGTAGCACGGTTTTGTATTCGTGACAGGACTGTTCATGATGAGTCATTGGGCTCTGAAATCTTCATGGCACGTTGGTCGACGCGCCCCTAAACACAACCAACATCTCGGTCAGACGACTAAGACACGCTAGTGTATTGTCCGGGTGTGGACATTTTCAGACGCACACTATTAGTGCTACCTGGCACCAACATCGCCATCAGTCGGCTACGTCATCAGCCTCAGACCTCCGGCGGATGACGTCATACATGCCGGTACTGGAATGGCTGAACTCAACAGGCGTTGTCGGATGTTGTCTATTGAATGGAAAGCCGAGCTCTGTTCCCCGGAACCCAGACCTTAAGCCTTCCCTCCCCTTCCGCCTGGCGAAGACGAGCTGATAGCATTCGATCAGCACATGCTGGACCCGATCACCGGGCTGGACGAGTCCGTCCACCTCGTGTTATTACGGACCACGAACCTGCCACAAAGAGCTGATGGTGGTGCAGAGTTGAGCAAGTGCTTGCGTACCACGACCCGGCGGAGTGTCTGATCAGGAAAATGACCTTACCCAGCAAGTAGTCCATGCGCCCTTAAGCCCAAATAATCCATCAACCAGGAGTGTCTGATCAAGTGGGTAGGTGAACTCACTTTCAGACACAGAAGAGAACTATGATGTCGCCAATGAGTCCGCGAACGACACTTCTTCCCGGAGAAGACGCCTTGCGATACGAGTTGTACGCGTGGTTCCAGACCGCTCTTGACGTCGCGTCGACATGCAATTTGAATAAGAAGTGAACTGTCCATAAAAATGTGGCAAAAAGTCGCCTTGGCGACCTGTAGATTGACCTGCGTATGAATATAGTTGTTATCAATATCATGGCTTAATTCAAATGGCGATGGAAGTGAGTGTAATTGCCCGTTAATAATCCAGTGGATTTCATGATACATTCGAAATAATACATTCGAAGCGAACTTGAAAATGCATTCGAAATAGAGAACATCACGTTGTGATGGTGTTGGAACGAAGTTGACTTGTGACACCAACACCAACGCTGTGACCCAGCCACCAACATCGTGGCATGAACATGAACATGAAGTCACCAACACCATAACGCCAAAACTGTAAACAAATCACGAATGTACCACTAACACCGTGACCAAATCGCCAGCATAACACACAGACGGTGACTAATCCACCAGCATAACAGAAGTACTGACCAAAACACCAACACCATAACACGAATACTGTGACCAACACACCAATATTGTGATCACAGCACGATCACGACACCAGCACTACCTCTGTTACATCGACGTACCGACGCCCGTAACCAGAGCAGCTGGAAGATCAGGGTCAGTTCCATGGAGCTGAAGAATCCGGGTCAGTTCCAGTCGCGATGAGTGTTGGTGACCCACGGCCGCCCTTCACAGCTGAAGGAGCCCCACCCGCCCAACATCAACTGCACCGACGGCCAGGGCAACACGTGCCTGCACGTGGCCGCCTACCGCGGTCACAAGGCGGCCGCCATCCTCCTGCTGGAGAACGGCATCGACACCACCATCGTCAACGCCAGCGGTATGTACTGCCGACCGTGTGGCACATAGGGTCAGGACTGTCCACCGTGTGGTCCACAGGGCGGGTCTCCTGGCTCTGTGGTACGTCAGCCCGGGGCTGTCGATCGTGTGATCCACAGGGCGGGTCTCCTGGACCATGTGGCACATAGGGCCAGGACTGTCCACCGTGTGGTCCACAGGGCGGGTCTCCTGGCTCTGTGGCACATAGGGCCAGGACTGTCCACCGTGTGGTCCACAGGGCGGGTCTCCTGGCTCTGTGGCACATAGGGCCAGGACTGTCCACCGTGTGGTCCACAGGGCGGGTCTCCTGGCTCTGTGGCACATAGGGCCAGGACTGTCCACCGTGTGGTCCACAGGGCGGGTCTCCTGGCTCTGTGGTACGTCAGGCCGGGGCTGTCGACCGTGTGATCCACAGGGCGGGTCTCCTGGACCATGTGGTACATAGGGCCAGGATTGTCCACCTTGTGGTCCACAGGGCGGGTCTCCTGGCTCTGTGGCACATAGGGCCAGGACTGTCCACCGTGTGGTCCACAGGGCGGGTCTCCTGGACCATGTGGCACATATGGCCAGGACTGTCCACCGTGTGGTCCACAGGGCGGGTCTCCTGGACCGTGTGGCACATAGGGCCAGGACTGTCCACCGTGTGGTCCACAGGGCGGGTCTCCTGGCTCTGTGGCACATAGGGCCAGGACTGTCCACCGTGTGGTCCACAGGGCGGGTCTCCTGGCTTTGTGGTACGTCAGGCCGGGGCTGTCGACCGTGTGGTACATAGAGCAGAGGCTGCCGACCCTGTGATGCATAGAGCAGAGGCTGCCGACCCTGTGATGCATAGAGCAGAGGCTGTCGACCGTGTGGTACATAGAGCAGAGGCTGCCGACCGTGTGGTACATAGAGCAGAGGCTGCCGACCGTGTGGTACATAGAGCAGAGGCTGCCGACCGTGTGGTACATAGAGCAGAGGCTACCGACCGTGTCATGCACAGAGTAGAGGCTACCGACCGTGTGGCACATAGAGCAGAGGCTGTCGACCGTGTCATGTATAGAGTAGAAGCTACCAACCATGTGGCACATAGAGCAGAGGCTGCCGACCGTGATGCGGCTGTTGCTAGATGGTGACGTCCAGTCTGACCTCAGGTCAGCTGGCGGTGGACCTGGCGCAGCAGGACCAGATGCGACAGGTGCTGGGTGTGACGTCCAGTCTGACCTCAGGTCAGCTGGCGGTGGACCTGGCGCAGCAGGACCAGATGCGACAGGTGCTGGGTGTGACGTCCAGTCTGACCTCAGGTCAGCTGGCGGTGGACCTGGCGCAGCAGGACCAGATGCGACAGGTGCTGGGTGTGACGTCCAGTCTGACCTCAGGTCAGCTGGCGGTGGACCTGGCGCAGCAGGACCAGATGCGACAGGTGCTGGGTGTGACGCCCGTCCGTCGACTGCAGCGCTCCGCCGTCCGCTGCGAAGGTCCTCTGGTGCGTCGACACCGCTTCACCGGCTGGAAGCCCGTGTGGGTGAGTGGCGACAGTCTGCAGCGTTACAGCGGTGGAGCCAATGTCGCTGATAAGCGACCGCGCGGCTACCACCGCGTGGCTGTAACTGTCAGGCTCGCAGGAGTGTCAGGGGTCAGTGGTGCAGATTTGGGGCTTAAAGACGCGCCGAATTACGACCACGTTAAATAGTTACTAGGGGATTGGTGCGCATGTCCAAATGCGCCTCTTAGTTCCAGCACATGGCGCAACAGGTCCGGGCGGCTCGCCATGGCCTCTCTGTGGTGCGTGGTCTTGCACGTTGCTTAGTACTGCTAGTTCAAGCAGATGGTGACGGCCTTCTGTACGACCTCCGTTGACCTCTCGACCTTCAGGCGATTCTGTAACCCTGTCTGATCTCGAACTGGCGTCCCGACCCCTCGAGACAGTTATGTAGCCCTGTCCAGCCTCGCACTGATCGTCAGGTGACTATGCAGCTTTGTCTGGCCTCCTGACCGACAGGCCTCTCTGTAGGTTGGTCTGGCCTCTCGACCGTCAGGTGGCTCTGTCTGATGCCGCACTCGCCTCCCCGACGTCGGGTAGTGCCGCAGTGCCGTTTGACCCGGCACACTGACCTGACACACCGACCCGACACACCGACCCGCCGCACTGACCCGCCGCACTGACCCGCCCGCCAGGCGGTGCTGGAGCGCGGCGTGCTCACCTACTTCAACAGTCGCGGCGACGCCAGCTCGGGCGTGAAGCGGAAGGACTTCAAGTACCTGGACGGCGCCCGGGTGTCGGTGGCCGAGACCGCTGACCCGGCCACGCTGTCGCTCCACTTCAACGACGGCACCCTGCACCGACTGCGCTGCGACGACGGCGACGACCGGGTCAGCCGACAGGTCAGTTGGCGACGACTGGGTCAGCCGACAGGCCAGCGGGCGACGGTCGGGTCAGCCGACAGGTCAGTGGGCGACGCCTAGGTCACCCGACAGGTCAGTGAGCGACGGTCGGGTCAGGCGACAGGTCAGCGGGCGACGGCCGGTCAGCCGACAGGTCAGTGAGCGACGTGGGTCAGGCGACAGGTCAGTGAGCGACGGTCGGGTCAGGCGACAGGTCAGCGGGCGACGGCCGGGTCAGCCGACAGGTCAGCGGGCGACGGCCGACGCTGAAGACCTTCGCCCACTCACCCGCGCGGGCTTCCAGACAACGTGACCGACTTGTTGCTGTGCCTGCCACCGCTGTGTCTGTCGGCTGGTTGGTTGGTTGGTTGGTTGGTTGGTTGGTTGGTTGGTTGGTTGGTTGGTTGGTTGGTTGGTTGGTTGGTTGGTTGGTTGGTTGGTTGGTTGGTCGGTCGGTCGGTCGGTCGGTCGGTCGGTCGGTCGGTCGGTCGGTCGGTCGGTCGGTCGGTCGGTCGGTCGGTCGGTCGGTCGGTCGGTCGGTCGGTCGGTCGGTCGGTCGGTCGGTCGGTCGGTCGGTCGGTCGGTCGGTCGGTCGGTCGGTCGGTCGGTCGGTCGGTCGGTCGGTCGGTCGGTCGGTCGGTCGGTCGGTCTGTTATTTGGGCTTACGGGCGCATCAACTGCGTTGGTCATGCAGCCGCTGTGTCTGCCACGGTTATGTCTGTTGCCGCCGTGTTTGACGTGCTGTGCGGACTGTCGTCAGAAATGGATGAACGCGCTGCAAGAGCACATCGACTTCAGCAGCCACTACATCCGACACGGTCTCGACCTGGACGACTCGGACGAGGAGGCGCTCAAGCCGCTCGGCTCTATGCAGGTGGTCGGTGTGCCGTAGCGGTCCGTGCTGAGTGTGTCTCCGCACACTCGGACCCGTGTTGATGCCTCATCTCACATGCTGACTGGTGGATTCCTGGGGAGTCGATATTCCACTTGGAAGCCCCAAACGTTATCGATGGTTTAAGGGGAATTGGCTAAATCAGCGTTGTTCGTTTTATTTTGGCTCTTGAGAACAAAGCTTTTATTCGACGCCGTCGTTGCGTCAGTACTCTGGAAATCCATGTCTTTTCGCATGCACTGCATCTGTAATGGCCCCTTCCGAAGCAGTTACAAGGTTGATATTAGACTAGGTTGTCGAGTAGAAAATTAGTTTTTGGAATCCAATGGAAGCTTTGGAAAATTCGGGCTAAGTATGGTGATGGGGCGTTTTAGTCACTCCCTCGTGTTAAGGGTATCACATTAAATCACATAATGTGAAAACTTCGAAATCAAATTAGAATAATCATCACGCTTTGAATCGGAAACAAAGATATGTTTTCTTTCTTAAAATATGTCAGGCGGCAGACGGAAAGATCGGATCAGTTCTAAGTGAACGGAGTATGAGTGGAGAACTGTTCCATTCTTGGCGACGTCTCGCATCCAGATTAGAAGAAAAAAATGGAGTTACTGACCCCAAGCATGTTGCGAGACAGTTTTTGGTGTGCCAATGCTCCGACCCTAGTTGATGTCCTGTCTCACATGCACTGACTCATGCGAATTCCCCACTTCATGCACGGTCCCATGTTAACGCCGCGCGCCATACACCGTGACCTGTGTTAATTCCCCGTGGCACATACCCAATCCGTGGAAGAGCCACGAACTCCCCACCTCATGAACACCACCCGAGACGCGGCAACAACCTGACACGTGTTGTTCAACCTGACAATCTGAGACGCTCAGACATCACATAGGTCGGTGTCTGAGCGTCCCAGGCGGTCAGACACCGACCCATGTGCTCTGACCTCTCCTCTGTGACGTGTTCTCCGCAGGACGCCATGCAGTCGGCCAAGGCGCAGGAGCACCTGCTGCGTCAACACCTGCAGGAGATATCGTTCGTGGCGAGCGCCCTGCACCCGCCCGAGTCGGTGCCGCACTCGCTGGCGCTGGTGGACGTGAGTGCCGTGCGTCGGCGACGCCGACCGCCGCCGCTCGACCCAACCCGGCGGCTGGCGCGTTTGTGTTGTAGCCGCGAGGTCACCGGTTCAGGTCTCGCTCCCCGCTCGCGATTGCTGCTTTCCCAAGTCCATTCGGTGTGAGAGAGGCGGCGCTAAGCCGCCTAGCTGACTGCATGCGTCGTAGAATGTCGCGGTGTTCTTCTGAGCGCACGCCATGTCGCCGCCGTCAGGCAGACTGCGCCGTGGTGGCTGGGCTCGTCGATCTCTCCACTCACGCCATGAGGCCGCCGTCAAGCAGACCGATCGACTGTGCCGTGATGGTTACCCTCGCCGCCCACCCCCATCTCCTCCGTCAATCCAACCCTCCCTCGTGTTTGCCGTACCGCTGTTGGGCTCATAGCGGTGTTGTGATAAGCGTTCGCTCCTGTCTGCAGAAGCTGCGTGCCACCGGCGAGTGCGCCAAGGACATGGTCTCTAGCCTGAGCCATTGCTTGGCACTCTTCATTCAGCAAGAGGAGGTTCGGCTCTCCCGGTGTTCGTGGTTCTGTCCTTATCAACGCAATCGTGTCGAGTCGGTAGCGTGAGTTTTCTGTGTGCCGTGTTGTTGTATGTACCGGGTACACTGTCCCAAAACATCGGAGCCGGCACTTATCACAGCGTAGACTGTGTGTGTCACATCAGCGGCTGATGCCAACATATGTCCACATCACCCGCCGCATCCTGTTGGGCAGCCTGCAGATCAGTGTCCAGCCTTCACAGCACTGCCTCAATCACTATGCAACTGCATGGTTGTGCCGTGCAAAATAGTCGTGTTCACTGGATTTCTGCATCACGATTCACTGCATTTTTGGACTGCGAGTACCAACTACGACACGGGCGCCGGGCAGTGCTTTTTGTCGACTCCAAAGGCGTTGTGTCGCAATGCTGGCGGTTTGTCCATGAGTGATTAGGATCGGCATCATGTACCCAACTGCCGCGAGGCGGCCGTACCGACTGATCCAACTACCGGGCCCCAGCTGTACCGACTGATCCAACTACCGAGTCGCAGCCGTACCGACTGATCCAACTTCCGAGCCTTGGCCGAATCGACTGATCCAACTGCCGGACCCCGGCCGTACCGACCGATCCAACTGCTGAACCGCAGCCTTACCGACTGATGCAACTGCCGGGCCCGGCCGACTGATCCAACTGCCGAGCGGCAGCCGTACCGACCGATCCAAGTGCCGAGCGGCAGCCCGTACCGACTGATCCAACTGCCGGGCCTTGGCCGTACCGACTGATCCAACTGCCGGGCCCGGCTGACTGATCCAACTGCCGAGCGCGCCGACTGATCCAACTCGGGCGGCCGACGACTATCAACTGCCGGGCGGCCGTACCGACCGATCCAACTGCCGAGCGGCAGCCCGTACCGACTGATGCAACTGCCGGGCCCGGCTGACTGATCCAACTGCCGAGCGGCAGCCCGTACCGACTAATCAGTGGACCCGTGTCGTGCGCCAGGTGCGTCAGCTGCAGCTGCGCCAGGAGCGCGAGCGGTGCCGCGTGCTGGAGCAGTCGCTGCATGTGCTGGCCACCGAGCAGCTGCAGCTGGAGCAGTCGCTGCAGCGCAGTCTGTCGGGGCCGCCGACCGAGCTGGACCAGCACTGCGTCACGTCCGAGGACGAGTTCTTCGATGCCGACGGCACCGGTGGGTGTTGGTCCGCCGCTCGCACTGTGCCGAGTTAGCTCGGCAGCAGTCGAAGCACCAAGTGTTGACTTCTGACAGAAGAGTTTGTTCGTGACATGTCCGATTCCCATTGTATTAACCCGTCCCGTCTCGGGCGGGGGTCTTCAACCCCCTCGAATTTTTCCCGGATGCGGACGAACCGCGCGGCAGCGCGCCAAAATTTGGCATACCTTTTCCCACATCAATCTGGCATACCATATCAAAATTTTGAAGTCAGGTCATCTAGGGTCAGCGAGTTAGTCAAGGTCAAGTGAGGTCACCTCCAAAAACCAGTCGTCACGCTTTAACGGATACAGATATTTTAATGAAACTTTCGGCGTTTGCGTATCTTTAGGGATGCAACAAAACGTACGAGAGATTTTTGTTTGTTTTTTGTTTTGTTTTTGACTACATATAAATTTTACATATTTGCCCATTGCAGTTCAAATGGAAGATTCCGGCTAAAGTAAGCATTTTTTATTAGGGCAAGTTGACTTCCAACAACGTTTCTTGGTCTGCTGTACCCATTGAAAAAGGAAAATAAAAAAACTTGAAAACTCAAAATTTTGAAATTAAAAAAATGGGAGGGGGAAATGTATCGCCCTGGTTGATTTCGCTGTCCGTTTCTTATTCCAATTAAATTTTGTTTTTCATATCCAAAAATGAACTCCCCAGAGGCAAAAGCATAATGTAAGTTGTGAAAAGTGAAAATCTAGCCCCCTGGTGACGTCACTTGGGATAAAATTGTTTTGGGGTGGATCCGGACCCTACTCGTCGAGCGCTTTCCGATGACACCTCTTTCGTTTTCGTGCGACGCTTAGTTTATATTTTATAGGGGGTTACTATCCCCCACCCCGGACACGGGGTGTGGGGATCTGACCGGAGAGACGACGCGGGTTAAGCCATGGACACCATTCACAATTTATAGGATGGTGAGGCGCCCTCACCATATTATATCGATCCAGTTTGAGTCTAAAGTAGGAAGGTTTTGTTAGCTAAGTTACCGGGCGGTTTTGTCATGAAATAACTCCCAAGTTTAGCACCCATTCATGGGTTTCTTGTATTAGAAATCTACAGCATATTTTTTACACGGATTGAATCGGCAAGGTGTTATTAGTTGGTTGGCATCAGTGAAACTGTGCACTAGAAACATTCTAGTTCCTTATAATTTTAAGGCGCACATTCAATATTCGATATACCAAGTTAGCATTATGTTTGTAAAATCCTGCATCAAGTGCCCATCAGTTCTCACAAGCGACAGTGCTTAGCCGTCGCTTGATGAGACCATTTCGCAATCTTACCCCACCCAGGGAAAGGACAAAAGCTACAGCGCTTGTCCCTCTCCTGACGGGAGCTTTTTATTGTCTCTCTCTCTCTGCCGAGGGGAGCGAGTTACTTCTCCCCCGCTCTTTCGACCCTAATTGGGCTAGAGACCAGGGACGGGCGGCCCATGTAAGGCGCTAAGGCAGTGCCTCACCTCAGTAGAGCTGGGAAGTATTATTATATGTTATTTTCATGAAATGATGATTTCATCCACTGGAAAATAGCAAACTTGAAAAACTTGAAGCAAATATGCATTGGTGACTCATAATTATGATGAAAATTGAAGTTCATTTACATTTACATCATTTGCTTCTTAGCTTTCAAACAGCTCTATCACCGGTCTGCAGAGGCTAGGCTCTTGCACATTTCGCCAAATAGTGAGTTTTCGTTTCATAGCAAGCGCAGGGTAGGCCGGGCCCCTCCAATATCGTTTGGCAATCAGTGACGTCAA
This sequence comes from Imbricaverruca yamaguchii, assembly GCA_034440575.1. Classification (NCBI taxonomy): domain Eukaryota; kingdom Metazoa; phylum Arthropoda; class Thecostraca; family Neoverrucidae; genus Imbricaverruca; species Imbricaverruca yamaguchii. The sequence goes on along the minus strand of JAOTOL010001617.1, from coordinate 967,978 downwards.
ATGGGCTGGACAATTGCTCAGTCTCGTAGGCGCTCTAGCGAAACTTCGGTGTTTTCCACAAGACATTTCGGATCTTAAATATCATCGAATGGAAAAAAATCGGGTTCATTTGGAAGCTTGAAGAATCTTGTCCACGGATATCAGCCGTGTTTTCCCTAACACTAGGGTTTTTCGCTTGGACCCACGCTGACTGCATTCATGTCAGGCGTCGGAGGATTCGCGCGGTGCCACGGGTGTCGCATTATGATGAGACAGGCCAACTGAAGACCACGGCCGGGAAGGAGGGGTGGGAGCAAGTAAGAGATAACTGTTGCAACATAATTCCTCCCCACTCGGTGCAGGGGCGTAAACAAGGGTAGGGGTACTGGGGGCATGTGCCACCATGGGAAAGTGGTACCCATCCGGCCAGGAACAGGAGCCAACATTTTATTTAGGCTACCGGCAGAGGCACATATACTGGTTGGAATAGCACGCCCTTACCACCCATGTGCAGATACGGAGCCTGCAGCTTATTTTCAGGATTGTTTTCCATTTTTACGTCTAGACCAGGGGTGTTCTTTTTTTAAATTTTTGAAGGGCAAGTGCCCCCTCGAGGTTGGCCCTGTCCACTAATAATTTAGACTTTTAACATGGGGTGCCATTGAGTATGCACTTCATCGATGTGGGGCTTCCTATTAACGTCATGTATTTTGCACCAAAATAATCAATAACAATAGTAACAACAATAATAATAATTATGGATATATATAATATGATAATGATAATATATACAATATGTGTGTGTGTATGCCAGCCATTTCGGGATATGAAATGGACATATATGAAAACCTGAATGGTATATGAATATATGATTTTATTTCCTCCATTTTACATACAAAAACATCCCGGCAATTTCGGAAGCATTTGAACGGGAAGGGTTGAAATCTACTGACTTCTGAACGATGGCGCGATAGGCGTGGTACTTTGCAGCGCCAAATTAAGTTGTTGATACTCATGTTATCATAAAATAATAATGGGTACTTATATAAAATACAAAAATACTGGTTCAAATCCGGCGATTTTTTCTGCCTCACCTCATTTGGGTGCCACGGACCGCCCCTGCTAGAGACATGAAACAAAACCCAGAGAGTAAACTAATGATGCCTAACCTGATTTCGTGAGGTCAACCGTTGACCTAGATCAGGTCAACGAAAGAATCCCGAGAGACTTTTGGCTGAAGCACTATAACGCCCAGAACACCGAGCAAAAACCTTAAAAATGTACGTGTACGCGTAGATATGGTCGTGATCTATCTGTTCGCATCCAATACACCCTGACCGGACCCTCAGATAAGTGCGCAGGTTGGATCAGGTGTGTTCTCGGTGATATAGATTTTCAACATCCCACAAAGGAAGTGCTTCCGGCTACAGCTCAGATGGCTTAAGGATAGATGTGGGCGCTGGAGTGAAGTGCTTGGCGCAATGAGCCTCCAGAGGTATTAAAGGGTCGGGTTTTTTCACGGTCATTAACCTAGCGTGACCTGGGATAGGCTTTTTAGAATTTACGGCATCTTAGGGTGATTTAGGTGTGGAATTCGAATTAACGGTGATTTTTACCCTCGAAAAGTAAACATTTTTAAATGTCTAAAATGTGATCAAGGCCTTCACCTGATATGGCTTCTTCCCTCTTCCCTCTACCAATCGCGCCATAGAGTGATGTTCGGCGCCAGTCCCGACGCCTTGCAGCAAGCTGCATTTCGGTTTGTGCCTTCTCTAGCCGGTTCTGTTCGGAATTACTGGGGGTATACTGGGTCGTACCAACTCACTCGAACCAAACTACTTCAAGGTGGCAAGCTGCCCGATGCCGGCGAGCGCTAGTGACCTTGCACGGCCAGGACTCTGGAAGGGGACTTCATACTTAGGACTCCCATGAGTATGAAAATGCGTATTTTCTTGAGGTTGCTTACATTGCATACAAATGTACTTGTTAGGGCCCAAAATTTCATCGCAGGTCAATAACCTTTTGTCCTTACGTGACCACGAAAAGGCATGTCGTATGTTTAATGGGAAATGTCAAAGACTTGTTTCATGGTGATATTTGATTAATCAAACGTCCATTTGTGGAAGATAGTGAACTTAATTTCACCAATACTGATGGGTGTACAATATCATTGCCGTGGTAGCACAAATTCGTCTCACATATCGTGACGAACGTCATAGCTAGGTGACCCGATATGACCAAGATTATTGCCCGACACCGAAATGTGCACACAAGATGTATCATTAGCTATCCAATATTGCAGTGTTATCTCAAACGATTTGGCGCCCACAATTAAACAGAATGGGGGAAGGTGCCCCCTCCCCTTCCGTAGATGGGGGATAGGCAGCTTATACATGTGTCCTCAGTAGATCGCTGAAGCAATTAGCTTGGCATCAATGCTGCAAATATTTCGCAGCCAGTTTAGCGAGGCGAACACTGATGGTCCGACCAGTGCTTTGGCGCCTGGCTCGCGACATGGGTGGGGGCGCACCGCCAGGCGGTCAGGTGACACCGGAATAGTCTGAATAGCAGCACGGCTGCTTCCTGGCGATTGGCCCACACAGAGGAGACAACTATTGTTTGTAAAGCACCCCGGGACGAAGACACGCCATGGTGTTGTATGGCCGAAAAAAAGATCACCTGAGCTCACCATAGATCAACTCAGATCAACACGGTGACACCTGATGACGGCCTCTGACCCACAGTCACGTGTGATTTTCGTTTTGTCAAGCTTTGTTGATTGACGTGTATTACATTTGTAAAGCTTCAAAAGTTCAAACTCGTTTTATGTCCATTCGCTTCAGCATCCAGGCCACGCGACGTGTGTCCCTAGAAGACCACAAGCAGTGCCTCAGCTCGCAGGGGATCGACCGACAACCAGTCATGGCGCATCGTGATACATCGCTTGAGCTAGTTGTCAGCCTGTCGACACTTCAGCCTGATATTGAGCGTATATTTAGACATTCTGAATTGTCGGCGTAAACATTAAGGTTGGAGTCGAATGCAGTGTCCGACATTGCATCAGGACGGCTCAAGCGCCCAAAAAGAAGATAACCTGAGCTCACCATAGATCAACTCAGATCAACACGGTCACACCTGATGACGGCCTCTGACCCACAGTCACGTCTGATGACAGCCTCTGACCCACAGTCAAGTCTGATGACGGCCTCTGACCCACAGTCACGTCTGATGACGGCCTCTGACCCACAGTCAAGTCTGATGACGGCCTCTGACCCACAGTCACGTCTGATGACGGCCTCTGACCCACAATCAAGTCTGATGACGGCCTCTGACCCACAGTCACGTCTGATGACGGCCTCTGACCCACAGTCAAGTTCTTACCCACAGTCAAGTCTGATGACGGCCTCTGACCCACAGTCAAGTCTGATGACGGCCTCTGACCCACACACACGTCTGATGACGGCCTCTGACCCACAGTCACGTCTGATGACGGCCTCTGACCCACAGTCACGTCTGATGACGGCCTCTGACCCACAGTCACGTCTGATGACGGCCTCTGACCCACACACACGTCTGATGACGGCCTGTGACCCACAGTCACGTCTGATGACCGCCTCTGACCCACAGACACGTCTGATGACAGGCTCTGACTAGAGACACGTCTGATGACGGTCTCTGACCCACACACACGTGTGATGACCCCCCATGACCTACAGTCACGTCTGATGACCGCCTCTGACCCACGGACACCTCTGACGACGTCATCTGACCCATACACACACGTCTGATGACCGCCCATGACCCACAGTCACGTCTGATGCCCGCCTCTGACCGACAGACACGTCTGACGACGACTTCACACTGACCAGCTGCACGACGCCGTCCTGCAGCACGCCGGCGACGCTCAGTGGCGGCGAGTCGTGCAGCGTGCCGCTGCCGGACGGGCTGGCCGGCGGCGGCCAGGTCACGGCGCATGCGCAGTCGGTCAGCTCGCTGGCGTCGTCTGACACGGTGGTGTCGTCGCAGGGTGGTCGGTACCGGCGACCGCGAGCCCGTCTGTCGGCCGCCCGACGGCCGCCGCCCGCCTACGGCAGGTGGGTGGCCTGGCCCGGCCGCGCTGCTCATTGCATGAATATTCGGCAAGGGCACGCGGTGGCAGACAGTGTGTTGTGTTCCAGGCATTGGATGTGTTTTTCTTCAGGTTTGTCTTCGGTACACTATGACTGCAATGAAACCCGGGGAATAGAAATCCTACAAGAGTTCGTAAAAACAATGATCATATTTGTCGTGCCACGTGGTATCCTTAGGTAAGGGCTTTGTTAAGAGTTAGCTTGAATCGTTCACATTCAGGCAGCAGCATTCAATAGACAAAGTGATAGAGGAAGAGATGCACTTCTGGAAAGTATGGTGTTTTGAACGGCAAAAGCCCAGAACGAGACGAGACTACCTAACCGTGGCTCTAGATATGGCTATTTCTGCTCGTCTGTTTTATCTGGTCAGTAAGATGCACCATGTTGGTCGGTTGGCAACTGTTTTCTATCACGGAGCAAGTACATTTTTCGTGTGTTTGGTTATGAGATGATTTCGCCAGAATACGTGTCGTGTGCACCACGAAAAGGGGGCCGATCGAAATAGGGTGGAGCCATGAAGCTATCTACTAGTGTTTTTTACACGCGTTCAGTTAAATTATGCACACATACACGCGCGCGCGCGCACACGCACGCACGCACGCACGCACGCACGCACGCACGCACGCACGCACGCACACACACACACACACACACACACACACACACACACACACACACACACACACACACACACACACACACACACACACACACACACACACACACACACACACACACACATATATATATATATATATATATATATATATATATATATATATGTATATATATATATATATAATATATGTATATATATACATATAATACACATATACACACACACACACATGTATATATATGTATATATATATAACATACCTGCTCTCAAAACTTAAATACATTTTTCACCTATTTCACGAGGGATTTTTCCCCCGAATGCATCCCTCCAGGTTCGTTCGCAGTGGCGCACCACCAAAGAAATTGGTCCCAGACAAGTGCCTTCTCCTATGATGGTTCCTAGATCCACCCTTGTTCTGGGGATGTGTAGGTCACCAGCCAGGCATGCATGTGTCACGTTGGGAATCGTCCGGAATCTTTTTTCTTAAATTGTCCCATATTGCATGCAGCAGCAGCCTATCTCATTTGGCTGTATGCACCTTCATTGGGTCTTTCTATGTGGGACTTCCCTTGGTGAGCTGCTCAGATCAGGGCGACCAACACAAGGGTGCCTCAGGATGCAAACACGAGATGCAATAGAATGTGATTATATCAATACAATTTGCATCCCTTCTGTTTTTTCTTCTTTTTTCCTTTGCCGATAGACCACCACCAATTAGTACAAAAGAAATGCGATCCTGGGAAATCAGTGGGCAGGTAGCAAGCCAGTAACGTCCACAGAATTCCCAGGGTCCCAAGATGAAAATGCTCGGGGGAGTACAGAAATGTCGAAAACATATCCATACGGAGATAGCTCGTGCAGAATAACATGGGTATGTACGACCCTACCAATATCCTCCAACACAAAGAGAAACAACGTGCCAAGAAAACACATCATACTTTTGTACGTCTTCACATACCATTAACACTGATACCAACTATGGCAAGGTACAACTTTTAAGGTTGTTTTTGTTAATTATATGAGCCATATTGTGACTTCAGTTTGTATTTTACTTGTATAATTCCATATAGTAACGTCTAATGCATTTCTTTAGCACAGCTTTTTTCCTCGGCACCTGTTCAATACCGGGAAATATTTTGCAAACTGCATTGTTTCAGGATTTTGGTGCAGAGTATGCAATACCATACAGCCTATATTGTCGGTAAGCGAATGGTACATAAAAATGTTTAATGATTCTTCTGCTAGTATGCTCCTGGACTGCTTGTTTCCTGACAGAGGACATGTGCTCGCGTTCTGCACAAGTAGGATGCTTTCATTACGTCCTCCAGCTATCGGTTTGAAAAGCTGTGAACGTTTACTTATAGATCATTTTTCGAGTGTATTTCTATTCCCCGCACAGAAATGCTGGGCCGCACCAGTCTACGGTTGTGGCTCCGGCGGCCTCCATCCAGCCTCGCCCGCACCGTCTCATGTCCTGTGGGCCTTTGTGTGTCTATGTCTGTCTCTGTGTGTCTATGTCTGCGTATGTCTGCGCGCCTGTGTCTGTCTGTCTGTCCGTCTGTCTGTCCGTCTCTCTGTCTGTCTGTCTCTCTGTCTGTCGATTAAAATGGACACCTGTCACCTGCATCTAGCTCCGGGCTACACATTGGATCCATCAACGTCCCCTCGAACCAAAGCTATTGGAGCTGAATAATCGCCGAGTGCCGAGTGGAGCTGCATTACCACAACTATGACGTGGGGATTGCCGAGACGTGTCTCGAGCCGTTTGCACCGAGCCGCCCAGTGTCTGCCGGGTTCGGAGGATCGCTCTTGCTGCGAGGGACGGCATGGGCGTCACACCGCTGAAAACTAACGTCAACGCCACCCCCAACAACACGAACGTGATGTGGGCTCTGGTGCGGCCTGACAAAGAAGCAGTCGATGCTCCCCTGAGCTCCCCCCGACGAAGAGACGCTGTGTGCCATGCATACCGTTTTTGTATATATGCTGCCAGGTGTCGTGCGGCCAACTTAAAGGGGTACTTTAGCGATTTGGAAGATCAGTTCCAGCGTGCGCTAGACCATGTGTTGTGCGAGGTGATAATAGCTGGCTACTTTAATTGTGACTTTAGGGAAACTGACTGGGGCCCCGCGAACAGATTCGTGTGTGATGTTATATCTGACTATTCGTTGTTTGTGCTCGTCACTATTAGCACATATTCTTCTTTTTTACCACATTCTCGATTTTACGTCAAGCTGTGCTCGTCCTGTGAATCGCTGACTCCGATTTTAGTCTCCACACATTTGTCCGCGCGTTCTTTGATCTGTCTCGCTTTCGTCATCTGCGCACTACCGTTCGTTCTCACTGTTTACGCCGGATCGACACGTATGCTTTGCACCACGATCTCGTAGAAGCCGTCTGGAGTGCTGTATCTAGATCGCGTACACTCACTCTTAAGTGAGATGGTTTTGTCTCAACGAGTTTGCCAATCTCTGACAGTCACACTCCTGTCCGAATCGTGCGACTGCGGAACCCTAGCGCCCCAGTGGTGCCCAGTGACACCAGAGAGTGTATGTTCCGCCGGCCGGTCGGCGCTGGCGGCGCACGACCGCGGGTCGGCAGAGTGCCGCGGCATGACGCGATATCAGTATTTGGTCGCTTTGTTCCGATTCCATTTCCGCGTGAGGCACCTCACATCAATGGTCGATCTTCAGCTCACAGGCCGACCGGCAGATCACAGGTCGACGGTCAGGTCATAGGTTAATGGTCGGGTCACAGGTCAATCATCAGGTCACAGTTGATGGAAGGGTCACTGATTGGTGGTCAGGTCAATGGTCGGGCCACTAATCGGTGGTCAGGTCACAGGTTAGTGGTCAGGCCGCAGGTGGATCACCAAGTCACAGTTCATGGTCAGTTCACTGATCCGTGCTCAGGTCATAGGTCGATCATTAGGTCGCACGTTGATGGTCAGGTCGCTGGTCGGTGGTGAGGTATCTGTATGCCGGTGGTGTCGGTTCAGTTCAGTTCAGTATATTGCGGCTCCATGACAGGCTAATAGTTCCCAGCTTTTCCGTCCCCAAGTCAGCGGACATAACATTGGGTATAAAGATTGCACTCAAGTCACGTCACAAGTCACTCGAGCACACATCTGAGCACACTCTGGGAGATATTCCTCGCAACATTTTGGTGAGTTCAGAAACTGGGACATGTGGTAAGTGCGTCTCATTGTTCGCGGCCTACGGCTGAATAGGTTGGCAACAGCATGGGTTATTCATCGCTTGCCGGCGCCAGTTGTTTGACAATGACAGTCGACCGGTCTGACTCGTGTCGCAATCGTACTGAACAGAATGGCGCATTGGTCTCACAAGGCACGGCTCGCCGGTGTGCACGATGTATTGTGTCGAGCTCAGTTGACTACACTCTGCTGCCGGCTCCTGGGATGCCTAAACTGTTTTGCTTCATGTGGAAGCTTTTCGTACTTCTATTTTCCTGCCATGACACGGATGCGACAATTTAACTTTTCACGTCGATGAAGCTGTGTCTCGCGAGGCGGTCCTTGTTGTTTATTGGTTGGTTCACGACACACGTTATGCACATTCACGGCTAATGGCGCCGCCCACACTGTTTCGCCGGTGGGCCGCGGGATTGGGAAATGTCCTGAGTGGCGCTAGAGTCGAACCCGGGACCTTTGTCACCCATAGCCCGACACCTTAACCACTCGGCCATCCCCGCCCCTCGCAAGGCGGTCCGTAAATTTAGAGGCAGTGATTAATTGCCTGGTTGGCTCAATGGATAGGACGCTAGCCTGCATAGGTATCCCCGTCGTGGCACAGCGGGTTCGAGTCGCTTCACACGCTCGCTGTTAACGTCTCCGGCTGGGATGGCCAGTTGGCAACTGACCAGGCAAGGTCAAGAGGATGCAGGATCGGTCGAGACACAGTCCCTACTATGTGGCTACGTTAAACCCTCGGCTAAAATTGTGCTATAGAACTGGAAGTTCCCGATCGGAAAGTCGGTTCATGGTCATTCCAGCAACTTCGCGTCGGACAGCGTTGACTCGGAGGTCCCCGCGCCGACAGCGTGTATCGAGAGACGCCGCCGACGGCGCGCTGGGCCGGCAGTGTCGATTCCGACGTCCCCGCGCCGACATCGTAGCGCCAACGGTGGTGGTGTTGTTGCGTGACTCGGAGATCATCGGCCACTGTTGGGAATGTCTGAGCACGACGACCAGGGGTCCGTGTACCGGTAGGTTTGACGTTTGATATCCCTGGCCAGTACAATAGGAGGAAGATGTGGAGGGGTGTGGCAGGTGACATGCAACGGGTGCAATTAATCTACTCCGTAAAGCTCAATCATTGCTGAACAATGATCAAACAAACAATAAATACATAATTGGTTGATACGACCTTTCTCGTGCTTTCGAATCTATCCCGGAATGAATTACGGGAATCTTTCTGAAAATGTTGCGTGCCTGGGATATTGACCTCACATTTCCTTCCAAATTATCAGGGTGCTATCTTATGTGGCCATGACAGCATCAAAAGCTATCATCCCGTTATGAATGACCGATTTGAAGAAATTTGTGTAAGTGCGTTCCGATTATTTTCTGAGCGAGTTTATTGTTCTTTTAACGATCTTGGGTATCCTGCTATGCCGTTCAGTCGTATTCCACATTGTATTGCCGTTTCAGCCTAACTATGCGACAGATTCCTCTCATTTATTTTCTGAGAAGGTGGGGAGTCTTGAAATGGGATGTTTATTTTGGGAGAAATTGGTTGTGTAACGAGATGGTAAATCGGCGTCACATCTGAAGCTTCTTTCAACATGATCGCATCCACCAAGCTAGCCTGGGGTTCCCCAAGTGATGTGGCAATCCAGACGTAAAACGCACATGGACTTTGACCACCTTTCTCCCTGGCAGGATATTTTGGCATAATAACCCCCATGAAATATAATTCGAAGGAAGCAGGCCGAGTGCCATGCAATACAAGTTATACTTGCAATTTGGCGTAAGAAAACTCGGCGATGTTTTCTGACACCTTCAACGCCACACACGTCCTGGACCCGCCTCGTGCTACTTTGAAAATTGGAACCTTCGTTGTATGCATATGATCGGTATTCGGCAAAGTTGGGATACTTAGCTGTTTTAGCATGCCCCATTTAGCCTTCATATACTGAACAGAAATGCAGTATCGAATCGGAACAGAAATGTCAATCGACTCTTGATTTTGCAATCCACATGAAACCAGGGTTAATGTAGTGTCACGTTGTCAGGTGCGGCGTATGGCAGCCTCTTCACGCTCCCTCATCGAGCACTCAGTTATAGCTGGTGTTCACCATTCTTTTAGGCCGTGTGTATGCTTAGGAAGAAAATTGGCGATGGTGGTGTGCTGTTTGGGGTCGTAACAAGCTAAACTGTTTCCCACGACGATCGGCTCTGATGTACGGCCGGCTCTGCGATGATGTACCGTTGGCTCTGTCACGATGTACGGTCGGCTCTGCGATGATGTACCGTTAGCTCTGTCACGATGTACGGTCGGCTCTTTGCCCCCAACACCGAAGGGGAAGGTCGGCATAACATCTCCGTCACTCCTGTTGTAGGCTGAGCGCGTTTACTCAAGTTATGCAATTTGGTGCCAGGTAATTGATGACTGGCCATTTCAAGCACGATTGTTTCCGTGCCCGTCCTCTGCTTACTCGGACCTGGGAAGTTGAATGTGGCCGTATAACCTGCCGAGCGGCCCCGGCGCTGCTCGGGGCTAGGCACGCTCGTTAAAACTTGATGTGGTGGTGCATACATTCGTGCGGCACGCTGCGGTTGACCGGGTCGAATCTTCTCCGCGGCCGCATCTCCGGCTAGCGCAGGCGGCGCACGGACCATCTTTCCTCTCGCTCCATGTGAACTGCCTCTGCCGGCTCGGCGCGTGGCTCCACGGTATTTCTCGAATGTCAGCAGTGATAGGCTGCCGGGTTGTCAAGCTGGCCAGGGACGGCGGTGTGATACTGAGCGGCCGTCTGGTGCGCGGGGGCGTCCCCCACTGGCTGCAGGGGAACCGTCGTGTGGGGCTCAGTCCATGTGCCCTGGTGAGGCGTGCTGACGGCCGATGGTGTGCTGCTGCCGCCACGGCCCGTGACAGTTTCGCGTCACCCGCCTGTGTGGTGCCGGCTGCTGAGTCTGGGTCGGTGCGCCGGTGTCGGCTGCTGAGCCTGGATTGGTGTGCCGGTGTCGGGTCAGTTGCCGTGTCTGGGTTGGTGTACTTGTGTGGGGTCATTCAGAATTTTCTTATTGGGGGCCCGACCAAAACAATGGGAAGCAACGGAGAACATTTCGGGCACTTCTCGCGCCACAAATATATAGTTTTCCGTGGTGAAACCCTCAAGTTTTCCCCTTTGATCTAGTGTATTTTGGATACTAAGGGAAGGGGCCCGCCCCTTGGCTGTGCCTTTGGACCAACTATTATTCTTCGTAGCTACCGTTTGGGTAGGCTGGAATGATCCAGTTATTGTTTTCCGCGCATTCAGTGCAATGGCAAACAGACTCGGGAGATACGGGAAGATGTGTGTCCGCATTGGATCAGTGCCCTCTAGGTAGGGACAATGGGCACCGTGTCGTGCAGCCGCCTGGTAAAAGTGCCGTCTACGTTGCTGCAGCAGTGGCAACCTTCACTACAGCTAGCTCTGCTCTTGTCCTCGAGCGCCAATAAACAATGCATGGAGCCGCAGCACTCAGAGGCCTGATGTCAGATTCGCTTCCGCTGTGGCGCTGTCCGAGTTGGCATCACCGGGGTCAGTCGCTTCCGCTGTGGCGCTGTCTTTTCTGTGTATTTATCTGTCTCCATCTGTCCGTCGCTCTGTCGCTTTCCCTTGGCATGTGTCTGCCATCCGCAACCAGACGATGTAGTGGACCCCTGCTGTTATATCGGTCTTTATCAAGCGCAAACAAAGTGAACGGCTCTTTTCTTCCTTTGGGATGACTTTGTAAGTCAGTTACACACCCCACATGCACACATATCCATGCACGATATTGAGTCACCAGTTGTGTGGATATTTATTTTCCACAAGCATAGTTCCATATATTACTTGGTGTCTATTATATTTCGCGGCGCATCGTGGACAGCAATTACCTCCCAATATGGCATCCAATCGCCGGTCATTCGTGACTGGATTAGATTACGGGTGCCAGTCGTCGCGTCGGTAGTGGCAACCATCAACAGCTGCTGGTGTCGGCGCTGTCGTACTCGTTTCGCAGAACAGTACACGGCGTTCCCCAGAGGCCGTAACGGAAGCGATCACACACACGGCACCGACAGCCAGCAGCGCTAGCTAGCCATGATTATGGCACGCTGCAGCTGTTTGCCTGCCAGGCGGCGCCGATTTGGTCCGCAGTGTTAGGCTGGCGTCGGAAGGTCGGCCGCGATTAGCCGAGGTACCACTCGCCCTGATGGGTTTGCCCAGCTGCAGGAAGTCTTCAGTTCCCCAACGCGAACCCATTCCCCACGCGGCAATGGCCCGGGACAGTGGAAAGTAGAGAATATAGACTTGTCTGAACTGATTAGTGTGTTCGACTTCCGAAGATTTCCCCAGGGAATGGGCAAGCTAACAATTTGTTGTGATCAATTCTTGAGTGTGTGATTCTTACGTGTGATTGCAAGTGTGTGCAAGTGCACGTGTGCAAGGTGCGTTTTTTAGGCGCATTTTACGTGCGAATGTCTTGATGACTAAAATATATGTAGGAACCACTCCTCAATTAGCTGCATTCGCCACACTACGAGCGTTTCTGCAGTTCCTGTGGTTGCTGACGGGCTATTTGGGCCTTGCTAATTTCTGCCATGTGATGGTCTTGATCGTCGTCTCCTAGTTAACTTTTTCACCCACCTCCCATCTTAACTTTGTTGAGATTTAGGGCCTACGCATCAATTTTATATGTACGAAGCATATGAAATAATTAATATTTGGGGCCAGTGTGTTCTTTTCTTTGTGTAGTATATTTACAGGTTTCGCCAACTGGAAAGCCCCTTTAGCCGCAACTGTCTGATGTTTGCAAAACATGTGATGGTACAAGTTTTAGACACAATGCGCAATCATAAATACTACAGCGCACGATCATAATATAATATGATGTAATAGAAATGCATGTACCTTTTTGTGCAAAGTGTGCTCAAGCATCTTCCCAGCCTGACTAATTAGGGGACGAGAAGCCTAGGGGTAAGTTGCTCGTCTCACAATGAAAGGTTGTGGGTTCGAGTCTCACCTGTCGCTACTCCTCGCCCGCGACCAATCGGCGTGAGAAATTGGCCACGCTACATGAGTGAACGGTCGATGTGTCGTAAAACCAATAACCAACCAACCCAGCCTGACTAATTAATCTTCCCCAGTTTACTCATTGATGTTCCCCGCTACACTGGTCGATATTTCCCGCCACAAACGTCGACGTGCCTGGACAGTCTGCCGTCACATGATCCTCACGAGTCCTCCCGTCGTCTCCGGTTGTCATTCCCCGCTACACAGATTGATACATGACTGTCGTCTTGATACACAGACTCCGGTTGTCCTTCCCCGCTACACAGATTGATGCATGACTGCCGTCTTGATACACAGTTTCCGGTTGTCCTTCCCCGCTACACAGATCGATACATGACTGCCGTCTTGATACACAGTCTCCGGTTACAGGACGCGTCTGCCGAAGGAGCAGACGACCTCGGACAACTTCAGCATCTGGTCGGTGCTGAAGAGCGCCATCGGCAAGGAGCTGACCAAGATCCCGATGCCAGTGGTGTTCAACGAGCCGCTCAGCTTCCTGCAGCGGATGGCCGAGTTCATGGAGTACTCGCACCTGCTGCAGAGGGCCGCCGAACAGCCGGACAGCATCTCCAGGATGCAGGTGTGGCCCACACCACGGTAGCTGCTGCAGCAGCCTAGCGCCGTCTGCCGTGATGCTGCTGAAAGACCGGTAGGAATGTTCGTGCTGGCAGTCGACACGAGGCCGAAGTATCACCGCTCTCTCGACTTCGATTTGCAATCGAAGTCGCAAAATGATGGCGCCGGTGGCTTGTCTCGCGTGATCTGATTGCGGTGCCGTGCGACGTCGCCGTGGCATCACGTGACGTCACCGTGACATCACGTGACGAGACGAGTACTTGGCTGTAGCGTGGCGTGCATTGCCACGTGACTGTGGCGAGACTTGATGACGTGAGATTCGTTGCGTGGCGTGACGTTTGCGTGGCTCACGTGGTGGAGCATTTATACGGCTGCGGCGGGTGCGTGACGTGCGTGGTTGTGACGTGACGTGACTGTGACGTGATGTGACTTGGCCGGTGCCGACAGTATGTGGCGGCGTTCGCGGTCAGCGGACTGGCCTCCAACTGGGAGCGGGTGGGCAAGCCGTTCAACCCTCTGCTTGGCGAGACTTTCGAGCTGCACAGGAGCGGCTTCAGGTGGGTCCTGGACACTGGCCGTCGCGCCGGCAGCAGAACCGGACGTCATCGGAGCCGGGCATGGGGGCGACGTCAGCTGTTGGTTAACGGAGCCGGTGTCACAGTATGATCACACACGGGGACGAGTGGTCTAGGGGTGAGTTGCTCGTCTCACGATCGAAAGGTTGTGGGTTCGAGTCCCACCTGTCGCTACTCTTCCCCCGCGACCAATCGGCGGGAGAGATTGGCGACGATACGTGACCCAACGATCGATGTGTCGTAAAGCCAATAACCAACCAGTCAACCAACCAGTATTATCACGGAGCAGAAGCCGCAACCAAAGATAGCAGATGAAAATACCGCAAAGCGAGGCCGAAGTCAGCGGCTAGACAATGTCACGAAGTTGAAGCCGAAGCCAACATTGAAATGTTACGAATCCGAAGCAAAAGCCAACGTCAAAATGTGTGGTTTTCCGATGCCGAAACTGTTGACTTGTTGGTCCGTAACCAATTGAAGGTGAGAACAATGTCAATCGAACAATGTGTCGTTTCCTAGGATGGTGTATAACCTGATGTTCCACAGGATGGTGTATGACCAGGTGTCGCTCCCCAGGATGGTGTATGTCCAGGTGTTGTTCCTCAGGATGGTGTATGTCCAGGTGTTGTTCCCCAGGATGGTGTGTGAGAAGATGTCTTTCCTCGGGCTGGTGTGTGAGCAGATGTCATTCATCAAGATGGGCTGTTACCAGGTGTCGCTCCTCAGGATGGTGTATGATCAGGTGTCGCTCCCCAGGATGGTATATGACCAGGTGTTGTTCCCCAGGATGGTATATGACCAGGTGTTGTTCCCCAGGGTGGTATATGACCAGGTGTTGCTCCCCAGGATGGTGTGTGAGCAGGTGTCTCATCATCCGCCCGTGTCCGCCTTCCACGCTGAGTCGGAGAGCTTCCGGTTTCACGGTTCGATCCAGCCCAAGCTGAAGTTCTGGGGCCGCTCAGTAGAAATCCAACCGCGGGGACTCCTTACCGTGGAGCTGCCCGGGTAGGTCGCATGCTGCTTACCACGGAATTTCCCGGGTAAGTCGCGTGCTGAATCTCACTCCCGGTGTCAACTGATCGTCGCCCCCCTCTTCAGCTGTGGTCGTGGCAGCTCAGTCGGTAGGGCATTCGACTCTTGGTCGCGGGATTGTGGATTAGAACCGCATAACCTGCGGGATTACCGAGTCCACCCGGCGTGGAATCAATCAATACGTGAGTGAGGTTGACGACGCCGTATGGCCTAACAGTCGAGTGCATAGTTGAATGTCCTGTGGTCGTCTTCTACCGTTGCATGATGTTGTTCCGTGATGTCCGTGGCCCTTCTTCTGCCATCCATGCCTCATCTGAGGCGAACCCCAGCCATCGGCTAACCCGCAGTCATTACGCCTATGGACCCTCAGCTCGCATTCTAGCTACGCTGATCTTCTACACTAGTTATACATTTAATAGACAGATCTACACCGCAAGCCTGACTGAATCTGCGATGCATGCTATCGATAAGCATCCGTGATAAATTGACGATGCCGCTGTTGGCCGTCCGCGTTCGTTGCATTATGAAGTGCAGACGCTTGGCGCGTCTACTGAGCGCCTGAACACTGACCGGCTGGTCGCGCTGGCCACCACGCCACCACTGGTCACTGACTTCGGGTGTGGCGAGCAGCGCGCCCACACCCGCGTACCACTCGGACGGTGCCCCTCATCCTGCTGCGGCGTGGTGGGGTCGCCGGTCCCGTCACCCCAGGCTGTCCCCCCACCGACCGTGCGCTCTGACGGTGGGGCGATACTCCGCACTTCTGCCGCTACCCTGCCTTTGGCGCAGTGAGTGCAGTTGGCGCCGCCATGATTTGAGGGTCACCTGCACGCTCACTGCCGCCGCTTCCGGCTGGCCGTGTGGCGACGCCGGTTGTGTAGCCCGGCGGCGGCGCCCAGTGTGCCTGGTCGTGACGTGCCTCACCTGGATACTGACGTGACGTGCCTCACCTGGGTACTGACGTGACGTGCCTCACCTGGGTACTGACGTGACGTGCCTCACCTGGGTACTGACGTGACGTGCCTCACCTGGGTACTGGCGTGACGTGCCTCACCTGGGTGCTGACGTGACGTGCCTCACCTGGGTGCTGACGTGACGTGCCTCACCTGGGTACTGACGTGACGTGCCTCACCTGGGTACTGACGTGACGTTCCTGACATTGGTACTGGCATGACGTGCTTCACCTAGATACTGGCATGACGTGCTTCACCCGGGTGCTGACGTGACGTTCCTCACCTGGGTACTGACGTGACGTTCCTGACATTGGTACTGGCATGACGTGCTTCACCTAGATACTGGCATGACGTGCTTCACCTGGGTACTGACGTGACGTGCCTCACCTGGGTACTGACGTGACGTTCCTGACATGGGTACTGGCATGACGTGCTTCACCTAGATACTGGCATGACGTGCCTCACCTGGGTACTGACGTGACGTGCCTCACCTGGGTGCTGACGTGACGTGCCTCACCTGGGTACTGACGTGACGTGCCTCACCTGGGTACTGACGTGACGTGCCTCACCTGGGTACTGACGTGACGTGCCTCACCTGGGTGCTGACGTGACGTGCCTCACCTGGGTGCTGACGTGACGTGCCTCACCTGGGTACTGGCGTGACGTGCTTCACCTGGGTACTGACGTGACGTGCCTCACCCGGGTGCTGACGTGACGTGCCTCACCCGGGTGCTGACGTGACGTGCGATGTCAGCTGTGGGTGGCTGCGGCCACCGCGGCGCCCGAGAGTCCGCGCGTGGTCAGTCTGGGCGGCTGGCTGGCCCGTAGGTTCTGGATCCAGGCGGGCGAGTCGTTCCACGAAGGCTGTGTCGACCGGTGGCTGGTCAGGCGACCGCAGACCGTGCGCCGGACCGTCAGCGGGGGCTGGTCAGCTGGCGTGCGGCGTGGGATGGGGTCTGGCTGGACGGGCTGGCCGCTGGGATGTCATCCCTTCACATCAGCGGACACGGGGAACTGTAGTCCGGGGACGTCGGCGGCACTGCTTGTCAATGCGCCCCTGGATCCCCATTCGTCGTTATCAGGGACCATTCCAACCAATCGCGGGCGATGTAGACAAACAACGCCTTGCAAATGAGTGGTAGCATGTGGACGTAGTACTCGGCGATGGTTAGATATTGGATTGGTGCGTGGGTAGCTCATTAAATTTGACACCTGCCTAAGTGCGTCGCATGTGATAGCTTGTTTTTCAAAGACTTACTTGCGATGTAAATTGTGAATATACTTCAATAATAAAGTATCCTATGCAGGATGTAAGCCATATCAGACATTGCGTCTTACTATGTGGAGTACGATGTCAATACTAAATATATGACACAGTGTAGGTCTAAATAGCTTTAATGTCGCTGTATGCCTCTTGCGCCTGTATGTGTAATTGATCTTGAGTTACCATGATTGAACGATGCGTGGGCTTCATAAGCGCCATCTTGAATGTGCGAATGAATGTCTTGAAATGACATCCAGCGATGAATATTACCCGATGCGCTAGAAGGTAGTAGTTTTGGAGGCGTTTACTGTCCATTGAGTACAACACCTGTTGTCAGCTACAAGGGTTTACCTCAGCTTGAGCTGCTAACTATTCACCTGATCACCCCACATGGACGTCTGCAGATGCGTTAGTATCTAAGCAACATTTACATGCTGTATTAGGAAATCTGCCTTAATTTCGCTTGGTGGACGGTCGGGTGGAGTATGCCGATACCCTTCCGTTTTCGGAAAGATTGGAGCCTTCACTTGCCCTGCACGTTAGCCAGTATGCTATGCACATAAATCGGGTGTCTGCTTAGGCCAACGTTTTGTGCGTCAGCCAAACGGGAATTTCATAACCAAAGCGGGTATGGCATAGCTGAAACGGATATTTCATGAGTATAGCGGGTAATTGGTAATCGAATCGGGTATTCGAGAACCAAAACAACACAGCAAATCACCAACTAACAACAGACTCAGATTTGTAGTCTTAGGAATAGCGCCACGGCTATTTTCCCATGGCATGAGGCCGCAGCTAATCTGCTCACTAATGGGCGCTGTATAACCACCGCAGTTGATGCGCCCTAAAACCCAAATAACTAACCAACTAATCTGCTCACTTCTGATATAATTGTGAGGACCGTCCGGATAAGGGAAGTTCGCGTGTTCTGAGCAAGAATTTATGTACTACGTCTCTCTATGTCCCGCCCTGGGCATTTTGATGTTGGCTTGCTTCCTGCGCGATGCATCAAGGTCGAGGCATCGACAGTGTGGGGGGGGGGCAGGCCGTATTGCCATAGGTGCTGGCTTCTCGAATGTATGGAGGGAGGAGGGGATTAATGGGGCTGTCTTGTCATTCATTGCAGACAACACCTATCGGCCCCATGTCAACATTCAGCATCTTTTGGAGGTTGTTCAAGCCCCAAAGGGACGAAAAACTGATCGCGAGGCTCTCCTTTGAATAATAATTAAGACACTTCAATAATAATAGTAACTTAAAATAAAACGTCGAACTTTGGGTGAAGAAGCTAGAACGCGAAACTCTGCAAGAATGTAGTTATCACGATTTCAGGAACGTGTCTGTCGGACAGCCCCGATGAGCTTTTGCGCCACACCCAGGTGAACTTTTGTACCATGTACACTGGAGTAGATTTGCTCAGGCTTCACCCTCGCCCGTAAGCTTTGCGGCCCGTTTTTGGCCTGAGTGTTCGCCTCTGGCTATTCAGAATATGGATGGATGGGTTGTGTCGGATCTGGATCTGGATAGGATGGTCGTGTTGGATCTGGATCTGGGTGGATGGGACGTGTCGGATCTAGATCTGGATGGATGGGTCGGGTCGGATCTGGATCTTGATGGATAGGTCGTGTCGGATCTGGACCTGGATGGAAGGGTCATGTCGGATCTAGATCTGGATGGATAGGTCATGTTAGATCTGGATTTGGATGGATAGGTCGTATTGGATCTGGATCTGGATGGATGGGTTGTGTCGGATCTGGATCTGGATGGGTAGTTTGTGTCGGATCTGGCCTTGGATCGCTGCGCCGTCGATCGGGCCCGATGAGAGTGGTCGCCAGCCAATCCGAGACCATTTCGTCGGAATCGACCCGGGCCCGCCCCGGGCAGAGCTGCCGGCGGCAGTGGCTGGCACTCATTGATCCCGCCCGGGAGCAAAACATCAGTCAGCAGCCGAGGATGTGATTCAGTCGGTCAATCAGGTGCAGTCGAATGGTTTTGTCAGGCCTTGAAAGAGTCCGTACCACGGTTGGATGTGGTCTTTCTTACGTGTCAGACTTTCTTACGGGATGCTTAGGCAAATACTGCACGGTTGTCGTTTTAGTTAGTTAGTTATTTGGGTTTTAGGGCGCATCAACTGCAGAGGTTATACAGCGCCCATATCGGTTGTCGTTTTAAAACGTAGCTGTGAACAGGGGCTCAACTTACAGATTGTTATCTTGCTCGATTTCCAATGAAAGGCATTCCAAACTAGAGTTGTTGTCGAAGACTCATGCTTGAATGCAGTATATGACTTTCTTAAGGTCCTAGGCATAGGAACGTTTGAAGGAAAAAATAGTGTCGGCCCCCTATAGTGTTCGCATGACCAGGCAAAAGTCGGTGAGTGGTGCGTTTTAAAATTAACCGAGCTTCTCGGTGGTTCAAAGTACCCACAAATTTTACTTCTGCTTAACATTCGTCACTTTGTGAGGCAATCAGGATTACATGATATAAGGAAAATCTGGAGCATTCCGAGGGGATGAAAATTCCGTAAGTACCTTCCTGTCCTCTGTTTAGTGAAAATGTACTGTCCCTTTAAATATTAATCGCTCTTCTGCACCCTTCACAAGTACTATATGCCGGAATTTGGTGTAGGAAGATCTCAAACACTTAATTTCAATAGTTAGCTGATATTATGGAACTACCATTCTGGCCGCTCCTACATCTGTGCATTGCTTATCATTGTATCCAGGAAGCAGGAACTGAGTGTCTTCATCACCATCACCGATGTATATAGTGAGGGTCGATGGCACCTGTCCCGATATTCCGTACTGTAGCTCATGGGTAGAGAAGTCGGCGAATTATTGGTGAGGCTCAATGCATGGGGCCAATGAGTGCCAATTCAATTGATTGGTTGGGACGCCCACCCTATAGGATCCCATGTTAGAAGGGCAAGGAGTTGGTGGGGCCAGGACTAAGATGTTGGTGTCCCGGATCCACCAAATGTATAGTAAACCCCACTCGTGCTTTTGCTGCCTGTGTAGCCAACAGCACATGTCCAGTAGTCGCAACAACCGATGTGCGTAGTAACAGGATCGAGACAAGATCAGGATCTCAGTAGTACCCGTCCCGATGACATCTCAGTGTCACCTGTCCCAATGACATCTCAGTGTCACCTGTCCCGATGGCGTATCAGTGGTATCAGTGGTACCCTTCCCTATGGTATCTCAGTAGCACCCGTTCCGGTGTCATCTCAGTAGCGCCCGTCCCGATGTCGTATATAAGTATGCAAGATCAAAGAAGAGTTTTTTTTAGATTTTCACCACGCAAAATATGGAATTTTCCGTATGCCGATAGCGGTCTTTATTTCATGACAATTTGTTTTGGTCGTCCCCCGCCCCATCCCTCAAGAAAATCCTGACTGCGCCAATGATTGGCTGCTCGTTATATGAGCTCATCAGGAGTGGAATGATGGCAGATTTCCACCTGTCTTGCCACCCCCATCCCCCCCCACACACACACACCTCCCCCTGCACCACCATCACGTGAAGGTATTCAAGAGACGCGATCGACTCGGCCAGTGAGGGCGTATCCTGGCGATGGCACGAGCGCGCGTCACCCTGACACGCCGAGCCCGGCCTCGTTCCAGGCACGACGAGGTGTTTACGTGGAGCAACGTCAACTGCTGCGTGCACAACATCATCGTGGGCAAACTGTGGATCGAGCAGTACGGCACCATGGACATCACCAACCAGCGCACCGGTACGTCGCTGGCTCGGCAGCCGGCGCTGGGGTGGCCAGGCACCTGTCTGGCGTCTCTCTCGACTCGGCAGTGTCGGCTCCGCCGTGTTCCTCATTGCTCGGCGGTCGGCTGCGTCTGGCGTCTCACGCGGCGGGGCTGGGTCGCCTGGTTAGACAGCCTGTTGGTTCACCCTTGGTGTCTCTCGCCGTGGGGCTGGGTCGCCTGGTTAGACAGCCTGTTGGCTCACCCTTGGTGTCTCTCACCGCGGGGCTGGGTCGCCTGGTTAGTCAGCCTGTTGGCTCACCCTTGGTGTCTCTCACCGCGGGGCTGGGTCGCCTGGTTAGTCAGCCTGTTGGCTCACCCTTGGTGTCTCTCACCGCGGGGCTGGGTCGCCTGGTTAGTCAGCCTGTTGGCTCACCCTTGGTGTCTCTCACCGCGGGGCTGGGTCGCCTGGTTAGTCAGCCTGTTGGCTCACCCTTGGTGTCTCTCACCGCGGGGCTGGGTCGCCTGGTTAGTCAGCCTGTTGGCTCACCCTTGGTGTCTCTCACCGCGGGGCTGGGTCGCCTGGTTAGTCAGCCTGTTGGCTCACCCTTGGTGTCTCTCACCGCGGGGCTGGGTCGCCTGGTTAGTCAGCCTGTTGGCTCACCCTTGGTGTCTCTCACCGCGGGGCTGGGTCGCCTGGTTAGTCAGCCTGTTGGCTCACCCTTGGTGTCTCTCACCGCGGGGCTGGGTCGCCTGGTTAGTCAGCCTGTTGGCTCACCCTTGGTGTCTCTCACCGTGGGGCTGGGTCGCCTGGTTAGTCAGCCTGTTGGCTCACCCTTGGTGTCTCTCACCGCGGGGCTGGGTCGCCTGGTTAGTCAGCCTGTTGGCTCACCCTTGGTGTCTCTCACCGCGGGGCTGGGTCGCCTGGTTAGACAGCCTGTTGGCTCACCCTTGGTGTCTCTCACCGCGGGGCTGGGTCGCCTGGTTAGACAGCCTGTTGGCTCACCCTTGGTGTCTCTCACCGCGGGGCTGGGTCGCCTGGTTGGACAGCCTGTTGGTTCACGTTTGGCGTCTCTCACCATGGGGCTGGGTCGCCTGGTTAGACAGCCTGTTTGTTCGCGTCAGTTGTCTCGGCCTGAGTGGTGCAGTCGGCAGGTGTGTGTCGGGGGGAGGGAGTTACCTGAACTCCACCTGAAGAAGTTGAAAAAAATTGAGTAACTAAAACGGGCGCTACATGACCAATGAAGTCGATGCGCTCTAAAGCCCAAATAATTAACAGTAACCAAAGTACATGCGAGTGGAATGTTAGTATGTGGGTTCACCTTTGACATATATCGGCGTGGGTGGTGGAACTAGGTAGGTAGGTGTGAAGAAGATAATAGCACGATTAGACAGTCTGTTGGCTCACGTTTGGCGTTGCTCGGCGTGGGTGGTGGGGCTAGACAGGCGCGTGTGTGTGGAAGGCTCAGGGGTCGCCTGGTTATACAGTCCGTTGGTTCACGTTTGGCGTCGCTGGAGAGGCCGGACGGATTCACCGGACCCAGGCAGGGTAACACTGGGGCCGGTCAGATCCCATCATCGTACGTGCTGCCGGCCGTCAGGTGCCAGCCAGTCTCTGACGTCACACGGATAGCGGCCCACCTCAGTCGGCGCCGGCCAGATCGATGGAAATCGCGGAAGCGCGTCCGCCGGCCGCTCGAGGGCTATTGACCACGGCCACGGCCACCTGCCGCGTGGTGTTACTGATCACGACCACGGCCACGGCCACCTCCCGCGTGGTGTTACTTATCACGACCACACCCACTTCCCGCGTGGCGTTACTGGTTACGGTCATGACCACCACCAGCATAGGAGCGACCGATCATTACGACCACGACTGCAGCCACCTGCCGTGTGGGGCTGCTGACGCGGCCACCGCCGGCGTGGCGTTACCGTATTCCGATCCCACCAGACTATCATTAGTGTGTAGCTGGAAAAAAACGTAACAACATGCCGATAACTTAGCTCTCGGCGTAGGCGCGGGAACTGCGCGAGAGAGAGAGAGCGAGAGAGAGAGAGAGAGGAGAGAGAGAGCTAGAGAGCGAGAGAGAGAGAGAGAAGAAAGAAAGAGAGAGGGAAGGAAGGGGAGGGAAGCGATTCCTGGTTTCCGCAGTTTCCACAGGACAGTCGTTCATAATATTTGACGACAGTTCTCACGATTCCGAGAAGATCTGACCACGAGAAAAGCTGCCGTCGAGAAAATCCAGAACAGCGGAAACAACATCGATGATGCAGCTCGTGTTAAAATAATGTAGGCTAGGCGACTCGATAGGCCTTGAGCCAACCATAGTCATCTCACTGGGGGCAATGCCACCAACAGGCTTTTTGTCGACAACCGAGACGTGGATGTCAGTTGGCGAAGGTGAATAACCTGAGATCACAGCAAGTCTGAATTCGCTGACATGTGAGATCAGTGGTCTATAAATCGGCCAAAATCCACATGCGTACTTTAGCGGACCCGATGTTATCGGTCAGAAGCTTCTAACCAGTTGGAGGAGGGATGAATAGCGGTGTTTAAGGTGCCCTGTCTGTTTCGCTTTTATTGTGACCGGACGCAGACCAAACTCGCCATGCGCGCACCGTGTTGTTTGTTAGTCTAACCTTGAGCAACCTCGATCAGAGCACGTCTGTGAAGATCAGCCGTGCCGCGAACACCGTACGACTGCTGGCTAGCCATCAATCGATGCCCTCAGCCCGCTAATCGATCGGTTTGCCAACTCACACTAATGCCACTGCATGCCTTTTTCTGGACGAAGAAGGTTGGTCGATTGCGTCTCTCCCAAGTTTCCACATGACGTCCAGCTGGCTACTCGTCGGCGCCATGCACGGGACAGGTGTCACCGCAGCTGGCTTTGGCGCTGCTTCGTTTTCAAAACGTGGTATGAGTCGATTCCCTCATGTGCGTGACCTGTCACCTGCGTGACAGGGTCGCAGGTGCTCGGTGTTCCACCACTTATTCACGAGTAACCGGCGAGGTGCCGCATTGCTGCAGGCAGCAGGTGCGCCGTCATAATGATAGGAGTGTCGGCGGCGCCCTGCTATTGCTATGTATGCCGACTACACCACGCCCCTGTTACAGGCGACCGGTGCACTATCTTCTTCAAGCCTGCGGGCTGGTTCTCCAAGGAGCTGCACAGACTGGAGGGATTCATCACCGACAAAAAGTGAGCGCCTGCTAGTGGCTCCAGTGGTAGCGGCAGGCAGTGGCGTTGCCGCGGATTTTTACCAGGTGTGGTTGAACCCACCAGGACCAAGTCCTGATGCATTAAGGAGCCTCCCCCCCCCCCAAAGAGTGGGAAATCTTGGAATATGGGTGGTGTGGAGGCCTAAGATTCCCAATCACATTGCCGACGATTTCAGCAAAGAATTTCTGGAGGAGAACAGCTACAACTTGAATGCCCAACAACACCCTTGATCTTATATAGGCGACAACATTGATCTTATATAGGCAAGTAGGTACCAATGTTTGCTTGCATAGGCAAATAATGACATTGTGTGGTGATATCTTGTATTTGCCATACACGTACAATTGCATTGTTTCGTACTGAGTTGCCTAGGTACAAAATACCCACCACTTTGGTACATGTTGAAAAAAACAATGAGAACTGTCCTGCTTGAGCCTCTTCATTTTGCTGGCTTGCAATGTTTCTTGCTCTGGCAAATGACGGTTGTCATCGGTTGTCAGAATTGTTTGCAAGGTGCAATAAAGCTCGCTTGTAAAATTACGGGCGTGTTCGGATCCAACAAATTGTTGCAAATATTTTTTCTTCTTCTATATTTCGTGTGAACGGTGACGTATTGAACGAATCGCAGCCACGTCAAGACGCCTTCGCCAGCGCTTCGTCGGGATGCGAAAGATGCAAAGTTGTGCAAATTTAGATCCAAGCTGTGCTAAAATTTCAGTTTTTCCAAGTGGGGTCGACCCCACCAAAAAATAGCGCAGCTGGGGTCCAGACCCCACGTACCCAACTAATGTGGACACCCATGGCTGTAGGTAGTCCGACTAGCGTATGTGCACAGCTGAAGCTAACATCCACACCTGTCATCACCTGAGGTGTCACCCAGACATGCATCGGTATTGGTCCGTACCGGACCCGCTGAAGGTGAGCTGTGGTCCGGTGGTCGGCTGGGGCCGACCGGAGCCGCGCAGGATGGCCCAGCAGTTAGCGTTGTGTCCTCACTCAGTCTCGCGGGTGTGCGGCCGCTCTCGTGGTCAGTTGCGGGGTCTGTCACAGTCCGTCAGTTGTAGTTGGCCGCTCTCGTGGTCAGTTGCGGGGTCTGTCACAGCTCGTCTGCCGTCAGTTGTAGTTGGCCGCCCTCGTGGTCAGTTGCGGGGTCTGTCACAGCTCGTCTGCCGTCAGTTGTAGTTGGCCACTCTCGTGGTCAGTTGCGGGGTCTGTCACAGCTCGTCTGCCGTCAGTTGTAGTTGGCCGCCCTCGTGGTCAGTTGCGGGGTCTGTCACAGCTCGTCTGCCGTCAGTTGTAGTTGGCCACTCTCGTGGTCAGTTGCGGGGTCTGTCACAGCTCGTCTGCCGTTAGTTGTAGTTGGCCACTCTCGTGGTCAGTTGCGGGGTCTGTCACAGCCCGCCTGCCGTCAGTTGTAGTTGGCCGCCCTCGTGGTCAGTTGCGGGTCTGTCACAGCCCGCCTGCCGTCAGTTGTAGTTGGCCGCCCTCGTGGTCAGTTGCGGGTCTGTCACAGCTCGTCTGCCGTCAGTTGTAGTTGGCCGCCCTCGTGGTCAGTTGCGGGTCTGTCACAGACCGCCTGCCGTCAGTTGTAGTTGACATTAGACTCGGACAGCACGTGTGACCGCCAAACTGCGGCAAACTCGCTGGAAACTTCCAAAGTTCGCCTGGCACGCCGCCCAACATGTGGCAGAATTATATTCGAACCACACCAGGCAGCCTCTTTTCTCTAATTGGCCCAGTGGAAAGGCGGACAACTTTCGCCGATCTTCGGGAAGTTTTCAGAAGTAATTAGCTTTAACAAGTGGCGGATGGAACAACATTGCCAGTGGGCAAACGTGTTAAGACTTGATGTTGCGCCCTGCTCTAATTAGATTTCTAAACTTATGCTTTGACTAGTGCTGCTCCCAGATACTCCTGGCTACTAGTTAACCTCTCAGAGACGAGCCTTGTGGGCTTTAACCCGTCACCGTCTGGTTGGATGGCGTTGGTGAGTGTAAGGAGGCTTACATTTTTTTCGGCACCAAAATTTGTATATTTTTTTTCCCATCCGAACAGGCCGCCAGACACCCAGCCAGATCCTGGCCACCTTCCCCTTCCCTTACAAATATTTGCCCGGAAAGCCCAAGCAAACGCGAGTGGCGCCGGCGCCAAGATCAGAAGGCGGCTCCGGAAACAACAACCCGAGCAATGGCCTGGCACCTTCAGCTGGCAGACCGGGGTCCAAACACCAGCTGGACCACCTCCGGCAGAAGGGTCATCGGCCCGTGAGGTCGATGCCCCGGACCGAGTAACCGACCGAGTAACGGAGTACGGAGTAACCTGACCTTAAAATGAAGATCTTAAAACTTAACCTGACCTATGACACGCCTTCCACTTATAATTGTCTTGAACTGTGAGAGAGGTGCTTCAAAATGAGGCCCATGTTGTTTGCCTTCTACGATGCGTGTTCTATGGGCAAATAGCTTTCAAACGACACTTATCGGCTATGCTCATAGTTATGTACAACAACAGTATCTGGAGTCAGATCAGGCCGTAATATTTCAACCTCAGTGAACCCATTGTGAAGTCAGCTTTACGAAACAAATATTGTCGTCGACATTTAGATATTTCACGAGGAGATTCTTGGGAATTATTAGGAAAAGTCAAAATGCAACTTTTCTCATGAGGTCACGAGGTCAACAAATGGTCACGAGTTCACGTAGCCAAATGTTGGCCCCCGCAAGTTGCCCCTAGACTTAGAAACCTGAACTGGACGCTGCATGACCGATGCAGTCGATGCGCCCCTAATCTCCAACAACTAACTAACTAGAAACCTGAACAGCTTAGAATCGTGATCTGGGTTACGGACAACCACATGCACCCATTGTATTCAACATCGGAGGGGTGTGGGGAACAATTGAACATGCCCTGGTGATTTGTATTGGACTCGCCCATATTGCGACCGCTGACGCGGTCGTGTTTTGATGACCACGGCATTCGTGTGTTGCAGTAATAGCTGACGTGTGTTTACAGCTGACGCGGTCCTGTTTCGATGGCCACGGTAGTCGTGTGTTGCAGTAATAGCTGACGTGTGTTTACAGCTGACGCGGTCGTGTTTTGATGACCACGGCATTCGTGTGTTGCAGTAATAGCTGACGTGTGTTTACAGCTGACGCGGTCCTGTTTCGATGGCCACGGTAGTCGTGTGTTGCAGTAATAGCTGACTTGTGTTTACAGCTGACGCGGTCGTGTTTTGATGACCACGGCATTCGTGTGTTGCAGTAATAGCTGACGTGTGTTTACAGCTGACGCGGTCGTGTTTTGATGGCCACGGTATTCGTGTGTTGCAGTAATAGCTGACGTGTGTTTACAGCTGACGCGGTCGTGTTTTGATGGCGCCACGGTAGTCGTGTGTTGCAGTAATAGCTGACGTGTGTTTACAGCTGACGCGGTCGTGTTTTGATGGCCACGGTAGTCGTGTGTTGCAGTAATAGCTGACGTGTGTTTACAGCTGACGCGGTCGTGTTTCGATGGCCACGGTAATCGTGTGTTGCAGTAATAGCTGACGTGTGTTTACAGTTGACGCGGTCGTGTTTTGATGGCCACGGTAGTCGTGTGTTGCAGTAATAGCTGACGTGTGTTTACAGCTGACGCGGTCGTGTTTTGATGGCGCCACGGTAGTTGTGTGTTGCAGTAATAGCTGACGTGTGTTTACAGCTGACGCGGTCGTGTTTTGATGGCGCCACGGTAGTCGTGTGTTGCAGTAATAGCTGACGTGTGTTTACAGCTGACGCGGTCGTGTTTTGATGGCGCCACGGTAGTCGTGTGTTGCAGCAATAGCTGACGTGTGTTTTGACGGTCGCCGTTTTCTGCGTGTTGCAGTAAGACCCGACACCGGTTCCTGTACGGCAAGTGGACCGACTTCCTCCGCAGTACGGACATCCAAGCCTACGAGGACTACGAGAGAGTGCACGCCGGCAAGTTCCGGTAGGTGATGACACTGCTGTTCTACTGTCGGCGTTAGGTTCTTTTTCGCTTGTCGCGGGTCGCATTACGTCGATTTATTCAAAAATGATAGCTCAGGAGAGAGACACCTTTGGTAGCAAGACTCGTAACTGAAATGGACATATGAGCTAAAGTTAGGAAGCGATACAATGTCGATAATCCAGTGACATTTTTTATCCTTTCTCCTTTCACTCTTTCCCTTTATCTCCGTTTTTCCTCTCCCTTTCCCCTCCCATTCCTTCTTCCTCTAACTATCTCTGCATCTGTCTCTGTGCATCTCTATATGCTTGCATGTAGGTGCCTTCGGACGCCAGGCCTTCGAGTATGGTAACAAATCAAGCTTCGTAGCCTCGGTTTGTCAAAATTTGTCTCGAAAGAAGCCTAAAAGTTCTCGTATATAAGGCACAATCTTTTGCTGTTGGCGGGGAACTATCCCTGGTGCCCCTACCCCCACCCCGCGGCGACGCCTGTGGGGGATGGCGCCGGGGTCTAGGTGTGGTCGGATCCATTTTCCTCCAGATCCGTCGCTGCATTAGTATAATCTACCCGGTATCGACAGCCGCCCTGAATGGCCCAGCCAGCCGGGATGGCGGCTAGTGCCGACGCCGCGTTGTCTACTGTCCCCAGAGCTGACTCGGACGGAGACGCCGGGCCCACACATTCACCGGCGCACAGATCACGCAGGATGCTTTCCAAGCTCAACAGCATCACCGCCTCCACCTTCAGGGCGCATGCCGACAAGGAGGTCTGTGCTGCGTGGACCCGCAACATCAGGCGTTGGAGGAGCAGAAACATCGGGCCGGGACTGGGGGGGGGAGGGCACTCGAAACTCGTGACCGGAACTGGGAGGAGGACACGAAACAGGGCCTGCGAGAAGGACCCAGGACCGGAACTGGGAGGAGGGCACGAAACAGGGGCTGCGAGAAGGACCCAGGACCGAGACTGGAAAGGGAGGACACGAAACAGGGGTGAGAGAAGGACACAGGACCGGAACTGGGAGGGGAGGACGTGGAACAAGAGCTGAGAGGGAGGACACGAAACTTATACTGGAAGGACAAGGTATTTTGGCAGGATATCATGATACCTGGTACATGATAGGACAGGGTATCAGGACAGGGAGTGGAGGACACAGACCGGGTTTGAGGACGCACGGTCGGAGCTGGAGGGGAGATGAAACTGGGAGTGGAGGACTTGGGACCGAAAAGTGGGGCACTGGATGGTGCTGGAGGGGAGACGATCGCGCCAATAGGCAGCCGGACGTGCCAGGTGTGCGACTTTCGGTCCGACTTGCAAAATATTGCCATTCATTGGATCTGGTTTCCGATCCTGGGCCTGATGCTGTTGAATAATTGGTTGTGACGCGTTGGCCCGCAGCTGGGCACTAAGTGTGGTTTGCCTTGACGGCCGCGCCAGTCCCGGCTGACCAGTCTGATCGTTACGCCGGTGTGTGCAGGCGGTCCCCGAGCTGGGCGTTGTGTGACGTCGGCTGTCACATGGTCCGACAGTCCGCAAACACGGCCGCGTGTGATGTTGTTTTTTTGTATTGCCAGACAGGTCGAAGCTACGAAGGTCGTGGCTGTGGTACGATGATTTGTTGACGGCCGGCCAGGCTGGACTATGACGTGTGACGTTCACTCGGCGATGGTCAGGTGGTGTCGGAGTCCGAACTGGAGCCGGACGGCGAGGTACCGCGCTGCAGCTCCGTCTACTCGATCGATATCCCCAACAGCGTGACGCTGTGGCAAGCCGACGCGCGACCGGCCGACTCCAACAAGTACTACCACTTCACGGCCTTCGCCATGTCGCTCAACCAGCGCGGCGACGAGACGCACCTCTGCTGCACCGACTGTCGGTGAGAGGGTGGGCGGGGCCCTGTGGGACTGGCTGAGAGGGTGGGCGGGGCCCTGTGGGACTGGCTGAGAGGGTGGGCGGGCCCTGTGGGACTGGCTGAGAGGGTGGGCGGGGCCGTGTGGGACTGGCTGAGGGGGTGGGCGGGGCCGTGTGGGACTGGCTGAGAGGATGGGTGGGGCCCTGTTGGACTGGCTGAGAGGGTGGGCGGGGCCCTGTTGGACTGGCTGAGAGGGTGGGCGGAGCCCTGTGGGACTGTTGACGAGAGGAGTGGGCGTGGTCGTGTGAGACGGGCGGTGAAAAGAGTGTATAGGGTCGTGTGAGATTGTGTATGAAGTGGTGCAGTAGGATCGTATGAGACTGTCGGTGAGGATCTGGTGGATGGTGTGAGTCTGTGTGCGTGGGGCGGTAGGATCGTGCGAGACTGGGTAAGAAGGGTGGATTGGGTCATGTGAAATTTACTGTGTCCTGTGATGTTGACGAAGAAGGGGTGGGGTTGTCTAAGAATGTCAGAATTGAAAGACCTGGTGAGATGGTGGGATTATGGGTCACAGGGTCTGTGGCGTAGTGTCTTGTGTGGTATTCAGTGTACCACAGCCAATAGGGTATCGCTCAATTTCTTCATGGCAATTGCACTGAAGGTTGGCACGAGCCAGAGAATGGGCCAGATGTGTGTATTTACCTTTGGCTCGGGACGTCCGAAAGATAATCAGTCACTTACTCTCTAGCTAAGCCCTTAGCGCTTGTTCCTTGCATTGTTCTCCGATGTCTTTCATTTATTCCCCAATGGGTATTTCGAAGCATGTAGCGTTCATTACTTTAGCGGCAAGCTGAGTTCGTCGTACCACTTTCACTATCTGCTGATGGTAGGGTCTCGCGTCCTGCAAGCATCATGGGCGCTATCTCCGTACCGACTCCGTGTGTTCTGCGAGCGCTTGCTTGCTAAACACCACCTGTTCCGAATCTCAAGGATGTCCATAAAGGTCACCTCAACCAATCCATCCATAAACGCACATCAACCAATCCATGTCGTGATGCTTGCAAAGAACCAAGGAGGTTAATAACGTGTCCAGTGGGGCAGCTTCAAACAAGTGTGGCAGTATGGCTATGCTCGCATCAAAGCGGAACCGCCATACAATGGGTGCAGCCAACACGTTGGTTGTCTCCTGCAGATTGCGACCGGATATCCGCGCTTTGGAGGAGGGCAGCATTGATCTGGCCGCGCTCGAGAAGAACCGACTCGAGGAGAAGCAGCGTGCGGCCCGGCAACTGCGCAACAAACGCGGCGGTGTGTGGCAGGCCCGGTAAGGACAATGTGTGGCAGACCCGGTAAGGACAATATGTGGCAGGCCCGGTAAGGTCAATGTGGGGCAGGCCCGGTAAGGATGATGTGTGCCAGGGCAGTAAGGACAATGTGTGGTAGGCGTGGTAAAGGCGGCTACCTACAGGCTCGACAAGAGCAACATGTGTTAGCCTCGATACAGCCGGTAATTCCATTAGTGTTGTCAGAATAGCAGTGTCATGGAAAGATCAAGTGATACCTGGGGCTGTTAATGTAGTGGTGTCCTTTGCAGTATACACATATACGCATTATGTTGCGCTGACATGATTCAACGTACCCTAAATCCATAATAATCCCCCCCCCTCTACACTGGCATGACGGGTTAACCCGCTTGCATTAGTGGTTAACTAGGTATGTATACGCATCATTGCTACGCTTTCCAGATGTGCGTATTCCATGATTAACTTCGATGCATGGACGGTGCGCTGCCTCGTCCCGGACGCTACGCCATCCACCGCTAGTCAGCCTGATGATGCTGCCCTGCCGCAGGCACTTCAAACGCTGCAGCAACCCACACGTCAAGGCGGACGACTGGCTCTTCACCGGCTCCTACTGGGAGACGCGCGACTCGGCCACGCTGGACATCTTCTAGCGCCGCGTGCCAGTCTGAGGTTGTTAGGAGGCGCCGGTCCCATCTGCCGCGTGCCGGTCTGCAGCTGTGAGGAGGCGCCGGTCCCGTCTGCCGCGTGCCAGTCTGCGGCTGTGAGGAGGCGCCGGTCCCATCTGCCGCGTGCCAGTCTGAGGTTGTTAGGAGGCGGCCCCTTATGCCGCGCGACCGGCCGTCGCCGATCAATCTCAGCCGACTGAGTCCACATCACCGCAGACTGCAGGGTCGGTGAGAGTCGTGGTTTCACCACAGACTGCAGGATCAGTGAGAGTCGAAGTATCACGCACCACGGACCGCAGGGTCGATGAGAGTCGTGGTCTCACCTGGCCGCCGACTGTAGCGTCGTTGAGAGTCGCAGTCCCGCCCACCACCGTCTGCAGGGATGGTGAGACTAGGTCTCGCCTCACCGCAGATTGCAGTGTCGGTGAGGGTCGTGGCCTCGCCTCAGCGCCGAGCGGTGTGACTGTGCCGTCGTCCGGGCAGAACACGTCCCGCGTGCCGGGGGGGCAGAACACGTCCCACGTGCCGGGGGGCAGAACACGTCCCACGTGTCGGGGGGCAGAACACGTCCCGCGTGCGGGGGCAGAACACGTCCCACGTGCCGGGGGCAGAACACGTCCCACGTGTCGGGGGCAGAACACGTCCCACGTGTCGGGGGCAAACACGTCCCACGTGTCGGGGCAGAACACGTCCCACGTGTCGGGGGCAGAACACGTCCCGCGTGTCGGGGCAGAACACGTCCCACGTTCGGGGGCAGAACACGTCCCACGTGTCGGGGGCAAACACGTCCCACGTGTCGGGGGGCAGAACACGTCCCACGTGTCGGGGGCAGAACACGTCCCACGTGTCGGGGGACAGAACACGTCCCACGTGTCGGGGGGCAGAACACGTCCCACGTGCCGGGGGGCAGAACACGTCCCACGTGTCGGGGGACAGAACACGTCCCACGTGCCGGGGGGCAGAACACGTCCCACGTGTCGGGGGGCAGAACACGTCCCACGTGTCGGGGGACAGAACACGTCCCACGTGTCGGGGGGCAGAACACATCCCACGTGTCGGGGGGCAGAACACGTCCCGCGTGTCGGGGGGCAGAACACGTCCAGTGTGTTGGGTCGCACGACACCGGACAGCGCCGCTACCGGGCCGACTCGGCCATGGCAGCGTGATCGGTTCGGATCGCTGACACACATCGGCCATGTGCACTCGCGCCGGTTTCCCACCGTCCGGCTCATCCTCAGCTTTTACCACCTCTCGTCTCGCCATCTCTCTACCGACTTTTCCTTCACGACCACCACCGCTTCGCAATATGAATTTTGCGATCCCATTTAGGGATCGAACTTCCCTCGCAATTGCTGGGTCACAGGTCTTCCCTCTTGTGTTTCCCGCAATATGCCAAATTCGGTCTAGGATAGCACTGAAACCCTTGTTGATTTCGGCACGTCCGAAGCCTGGTGTGCCGAAATATTGTATTAGGTTGGTTTTCAACTAATTTCCTACAATGAGGTGAGTATGTCACTTCATAATTCACGCGTGGTGTGGGACCGATAGCCTTATGGGTAGGTAATGTGCTTGTCTCGTAACTATAAGATCTCGAGTTGTAACCTCACCAACCTGGCGGGATTTTTAATTGCCCCCGACGATCTGGCGTGGTAGAATGGCGATGTTGCAGATCACAACATAATAACTACTAAACATAGTGCAACATAGCTATGCATCGCACATGTTCCGACAGGTTAAAACTTTTTTATTATATTTTATTATCCACACAATGTTATACCTGAGGGACATTCTAGGAGTCCAGGTGAATTATTGATTGATGTATATATATATATATATATGTAGGTATATATATATATATGAAGCGTCATTTTGTTTCTGTCGGGTTACATCAAAAATGCTACATTGAGTATTTATATGCCCCCTATTCCTTAACATAAACGCTGTCTCTCATCGCGTTCAACTGTAACCCCCACCGTCATTTCATTCCAGCCTCTTGTCATCGTGTAAATATAACCACTTGTCTACCTCCCCTAAACCACTCCACCTACCGCTCGTAGTGGACCTCTGATCACTCCGACGCGGGTCTGAGCGGGGGCGGCGGCCGGCCGGCCAGCGTCGGTGTCTGGGAGATGCGGTCCCTGCAGACTGCAGTACGGTCTGTCGGTGTGGGCTGGCTGACGTCACTGCAGTACGGGCCATCTGACGTCACTGCTTTACGGGCTGTCGGTGTGGGCTGTCTGACGTCACTGCAGTACGGGCCGTCTGACGTCACTGCTTTACGGGCTGTCGGTGTGGGCTGTCTGACGTCACTGCCGTACGGTCCATCGGTGCGGACTGTCTGACGTCACTGCTGTACGGTCCATCGGTGTGGACTGTCTGACGTCATTGCTGTACGGTCCGTCTGTGTGGGCTGTCTGGCGGCAAGCGTTGGTGTCTGTGTGATGCGCTCCCGGCAGACCGATGTCGGACGGTGCCGGCGGCACGTGCGTTGTCTGCCGGCGTGCTCATCACATGCAGCACACGGGTGGGTGTCGAGGCCACGGTCGATGCGTGTATCGCCACACTGGTGCAGTCGCTGCCGGCTCGCCAGCCGTCTGTCGCCCGCTGCCATCGCTTGACGCTAAATGATCTCAATAGCGAGGTATTGGAGAGCGTTCCCAATTCTGACGCCAGTGCCGACGGTGTGCGCTATTTTGGCCGTTGGACTCCGGTGAGAGGGTAGCCCTGTATTGCATGCTCCGCAGGAGGTTGCCACCTCCACCGGCCAGGCTGGTGATAATGGGACAGCCGAGCAGTCTAGACCTGCGAGTGTGACTGCGTTGTCGCTGATTGTCAGCTGGACTGTGCAGAACACAGTATTCAATCGGAAGCTTTACATAATCCGCACCTTGGTTCGTGCACGCCGTTTATAGGTACATGCATGTTGATGAGGCGAGGGACTTATATTGTTGTTTTACCGTTTACAATAATGACTACGTGGTGCTTCCGTCATAGTTGGCGCTGTTAGAAGTGGGAGTGTCTGGCATCAGCCGTAGGATGTCTTTGGACCGATTGTTAACACGAACTGTATCTGCATCTTACCGAAAAAGCAATCTCAATAAATGCCTGTGCCCATCGTATCCTTTCGTTTCAACTTGTCCGCAGTGCAAATATTCCAGTTGGGAAGCTTGTCGTACCACTTCCGTGTCCCTCTTCGCTCGTAGTCAGGCTGCACGCACTTCGTGACTTGGTTTGTATTTACACGTGTGTCGAGAAACCTGACATCGCGTATGCAGACATGTATTGCGATGACTCTGGCAGTGTTGACTGGGACAGCCGGTGACGTGCCACGAGCGTGACCGGCACCGACACCACCGGGCCGCTGATGTCCCCCACCACCGCCACCGTGTCCAGAGGTGGCGCTGTCACACGTTACAGACTGTGCGGCAGGTGGCGTAGGCGGACGCGGCTCTGCTGATCGGCGACCTGCAGTTGTCTGGCAGTCTGCAGAACAGATCACATCACAGAGCTGCAGTACACAACAGGTGCGCCACCTTCGGTCAAATGATCTGATGACCGTACGGGTGGGGGAGGTGGGAAACCTACGGTAAAATAGTCTGACAAGTACAATGCAGGCGGAGAATCAGCAGGCAAATGGTCTGAAGAGTAAAATGTGTGAAACGGCTACATTCGAATGGCTTGAGGAGTGCAACAGGTGGAGCACCTACAGGCAGGCGGTCTGGGCAGCAGCAGGTAGGAGACCTATAGTCAGAAATGTTGAGGAGCACAGCAAGCGGACGAAGTGCAGTGGGGAAGTGTGATGTTCAATGGATGCCAACCCGTGGCGGATGAGCTGTGGGCCTATATATAGGCCCACAGCCTCTAATAGGCTCCGATGGGCTCCAATATCCTCCAATATCTTCCAACAGGCTTAGTTTGCCTGGCTCATCGCCTTTGGCGCATTGCTGCGACTGCGACGCCGCCGAGCCCGCAGTCGTGCTGTAGGTCTCAGACGGTGTGCAGATGCTGCGGCAGTGGTAAGATCGGACCGTGCCGTGGACTGCACACTGCGCTGGGCTGCGTATGGAGATGTTGCTGCCTCGGAGCATGTGAGTGGTCCGAGACAACCAAGATGATAATATCACCCCTTCTCCTAGACAAAGAGGTGGTATGAGAATACGGAGGAGATCCAAACAAAGACTATGATTTTGCAGGGTTGTTTTATCCGTACAAATCGCGACGTACGTTCCACTTTCCGTCCAGGTGCGACGTCCCTTGGTTGTCAGCACCTTGGCGGCTCACCTGTACAGGTCGCAGAGGTCTCTCGGCGCTCTCTCGGCGTAGTCGTTCTGGTACATGGAGACCTGGCCGGCCAGCGAGCCGTGTGGCGGGATGGAACTCAGCAGCACCGAAGTGCGGCACATGTCCACCATGAAGCGGTCATAGAAGCTCCGCCTGTTACCTGACGCGGCCGCAGGGCATCACGGTCACCGGGGCATCTTCAGCGCACGCTGGTCACTGAACAACGCAACGTGAGGCATCGATCGGTCACTGATCACTGGCCGTCGTCCACATTGGATCAGAGACTCATCGGGGCCTTCGACACCTCCTATGGATGCTGAGGATATTTGTTAAGGACCATAGACATCCGTTGGCTGCAAGACACCAGTTTTCTCCAGTTTCATCTGGCTGTACCACCAAAAATTGTTTTGCAGGGAATACACGTGCCATTTTACCCCAGATAGCACGGTGTGTATTATCAGATGCATTGGATCTGCTGTCACTGTGTGCATAATATTCCCGCTACTGCTGTCAATAACTTAGTGGTACTTTATAGGGTCTTTTATTTGATATTATTTACGTAGTTGAGAACAAGCGATAAAAACTCGCCACGTGACTATTTGAGATTCAATACACAAGTTTGAGTTGCGATCACACTAGAGGTATGACCGCAAATAATCAAATGAAGGCGTTTTCGATGTGACCCCGTATCATCGTTACCTACCAATACAACACCGCGACCAAGAGTTACGCTCAATCAGGTAACACTACACATCTTCACGTTGGAAGTCCAATATCAAAAGTCCCTAGTACGACCAGCCTTTGTGCATGATCAATGCTTCTGTGTGGTCGTAGGCTAATAGCCACTAGTACACTGACGGATTCGGGATGGGGAACAGCTCAAGCCTTCCCAAAATTGGTGGCTGGACACAATTGGAATTTTATCATTGTACTCTATCTTCGAGCGGCAAGTTGTTGTCTTTGGGCGGCAACAAGATGCTCATGTATCCATAAACTATTTAATTCCATTGAGTGTTTATAAATCCATGAGATTGTTAGCGTTTTAGCTAACGTGATCAGAATTCCCCTTATAACTATTGTTCCTTGTAGATCGGCGTGTGTATTTGTTTTCCCTGCGACGCCAGTGCCACAACTACTGTTTACCAGTGGTCCTGGTCCAAGGCGCGTTTGTTCCGGGACTGACGAAATCACGCCGTGTGACAGACTTCTGGTAGATTTTGGTGTTGATCGGCTCCTGGCTAGTTTTTAGCGGCACCAGGGGTCCGGCGTAGCGCTCCAGGCCGCGAGCCTGCCCACACAGACGCACGGACTCAAGGCCGTCAATGTACGTACAAAAACGTCGGCACGGGCAACCTCCAGGTCTGCACTGCGGATCTACCCGCGCAAATGTCCGGAACCATCGAAATGGCATATCTGGTCGCACGCACATCTGAAAACCCCCAGGTCCAGCAGCATCACGAGGCACACAAGACAACGCGTTTCCGGGGCGTGGTATCAGCAAACAGAATGGCTTACATGTCACAACAAAACAAGCAGACACTAGCCACCATCCGGCAGTCAAGCACGTACACTAACCAGCTAGTGGAGGGATACAAGGTTGAATCTAGATAGAGCATGAGAATCAAATTTAGCCCAGTGAGCAGCTGCCGCTTACCGCCTCCCAGACACAGCAATGCCGTACCCGGTGCACGACTTTCTCGATCTGCGTGAAAACGTCCGACCTATATCCCGTCACGTCACCTCCAAATATCACCTTTTGTCTGTGTGCACCCGTCCTCCTTTCCTGTGATCGTTTATACCGAAATGAACACGGTTACGTTTTATGAAGAATTTGTACAACTTCAAAGATCACGGGTGCATCATCCACACACACCTATAAATAAGCAAGGTTGAAAGGAGACGAGGATGAATAGGGTACGACACATAGCACACTATTATTGGCCGGACATCTATATGTGCGACGGCAGACAGTGATTCCGGCACTTACCGTGTACTGGACGGGTGGGGAGCGGGGCAGGCACGGCGAGCAGCGAGGGTTCGGCTCCAGACTGAGGTCAGGATACGGCAGCACGCTGGTCTGGTACAGCTGTAGCTTCTCGCGGCGCTCGGGCACCAGGCGTGCGCAGTGGCCGGTCAGACATCGCTCCGTGGGTCGGGTACCGCCACACCACCGCTGGCCACAGACACACAGACAGTGGCCGGTCAGACACCGCTCCGTGGGTCGGGTACCGCCACACCACCGCTGGCCACAGACACACAAACAGTGGCCGGTCAGACATCGCTCCGTGGGTCGGGTACCGCCACACCACCGCTGGCCACAGACACACAGACAGTGGCCGGTCAGACACCGCTCCGTGGGTCGGGTACCGCCACACCACCGCTGGCCACAGACACACAGACAGTGGCCGGTCAGACACCGCTCCGTGGGTCGGGTACCGCCACACCACCGCTGGCCACAGACACACAGACAGTGGCCGGTCAGACACCGCCTCCGCTCCGTGGGTCGGGTACCGCCACACCACCGCTGGCCACAGACACACAGGCAGTGGCCGGTCAGACACCGCTCCGTGGGTCGGGTACCGACACACCACCGCTGGCCACAGACACACAGACAGTGGCCGGTCAGACACCGCTCCGTGGGTCGGGTACCGCCACACCACCGCTGGCCACAGACACACAGACAGTGGCCGGTCAGACAGCGCTCCGTGGGTCGGGTACCGCCACACCACCGCTGGCCACAGACACACAGACAGTGGCCGGTCAGACAGCGCCTTCGTTGCCAGAACGTCTAAGTTCGGTTTGTTGGCAAGTATTTATTTGTTCATCATTACGTACCTTCTGTTTCTGATGCTGTTTTCACTTGACGTATTTCCCATCACGGATGACAGGTCCACCACTGCACAGTGCACACAAGGAGGATAATTCCGAAGATGGGGGCATTGGCTTCCGAGTGTGATATCCTGTTGGAGTTGTGTGTAGCATCCCGTCGCTGATTTTGGATGTCTTCCACAGTTTGTTCCAGCCTTTTCTACCATTTCTACTTTTCATGGGGGAGGGGGGTCTACCAGGCAATCTTCGCTCTCTTGCCGATTTATGCCCTCACAATATCCTCCATACGCCCCACACCTGGGCATCATATGTGCATAGCTGTGGCCTGACGGCCATTATATGGTCGTTACCCGAGCTTCATTAAGATCTGACTGGGTGTCAATCAGGCGCAAGGTGACATACATACCGAAGTCATGAGTAGACTTGGCATTTTTTCTGGGGTAGAAAATGATTTCCACACGTCAAATAACTGGCTCAAGCAACTAATGCTAATTACATGATCTCGTTATTTATAGACATGCCAAACTCGACTTCCGCACTGGAAGTGCTCTGTCATCTTTAACTGGAGCATGGCACACGGTGAACGCAGTGTGAGCAACAGGAGACTTACGCAGTCGACGAGTTCGCCCGGCTGCCGGTAGGCGTTGGTGCTGGCGTACGTCTGTCGCAGCTCAGGAGGCGGTGGGTAGTCGGGGTGGGTCACGAACACCTCGCACGGCGGGTACAGGGGCGGCGAGCAGATCTCATTCCGAGTGTAGGCGCGTCCGTCCAAACACTGGAGCACAAACAGCATCCTGACCGGCACGTATTGAGGCGTACTTGCCGGCAATACTTGAGTGCCCCGTGATGTAAAGTTAGCGCAGTAGAAAAACTACCCCTCGCCCTTTCGACGAGGAAAGTCGACTGAGACACGATCCTGGTCTTACAGCAATGTTCGGTTCCAAATAGTGATGGAATGACCCTTCGTGACCTTGTGCTTTGGGCAGTCGTACATGACAGTCTTGGGCATGAAAGGACTACGAAAAATCATCAAATCAGATCAAATTAAGTCGCTGAACCGCCCATTTATATGCGATGAACAGATGTCGAGGAAGATGTTAGAACTGTGAAGTTGAAAACTTCTCCCGGCTTGCTGTGTGAAGTGAACGATTACCTGCTGATATGCCTCTCCCGGTACTTACGCCTGCAGACTGCCAGTTGGTGTTCAGCCCATCGTTTATCTGCATTAGCTTATGGTGAGTCATTTTGTGTCACAAGTTGAAGTCGAGATGCAACGAAGCTCACATATCAGGGTTTCCGAGGAAGCGTCAAGTCAAGAAATTTTGTTGTCATCGTATGTTGAAAAGCGGAGCTAGATTACATCCATTTTGTTGTAACGCTAAGCAAAAAAAAAGCAGAACTAGGGAAAGGAAATAATAGACAGGTATCTGCTTTACGTCCGCATGAGATGGTTTAATAAGTATTCCAATAATCCGAATTTGGGAAAACATAGTAAACCTCGCGCAACACATTCAAGACGACCTTTAGGAAAAGAAAAACGAGAAAGAAAGTAGATTCTTGACCATTGGATTATGGTCATTTAAATATAAAAACACACCATAGTGTTGAGAATAAATCGATAGTACCACTCCCTTGCATGATCAATAAGTAAGTCATAAGTGTGGGGTTGGGCTTCGTTTGAGTTGAGGCTAACCTTACCAAAACGTTTGGTAAGAGTTTGCTTTGGACATTTGCTTAACAAGGCGATTTATTTACGGTGGCGCTATATGTACACACACCCCGAGCAAGGTGCGCTGAACACACCCCACGTAGGTGCACGCACATGCACATAAACAAGTTCTGCCTTTCGTATCGGCACTGTAGAAATTCACTGCTTGCTGCATACATCCGGCGTTGTGCTGTGCGCGTGGATGTCCATTTGTATACTTTTGAGGGGGCACTCCCCATGTCGACTTGGTCCACAATCATTTCAGCTTTAAGCCGCGCCGTCTTTCCGGTCAAATCCTCACACCCCGTCTCGGGGGGGGTTGAAGACCCCCCTCTAAAATCCAAACTAAGCATCGCATGAAAACGAAGGAGGTGTCATCGGAAAGCGCTCGACGAGTAGGGTCCGGATCCAACCCCCCAAAATTCCCACAAAAGTGACGTCACCAGGGGTCTAGATTTTCACGACCTTTCACGACCTACATTATGTGTGACTCTGGGGGGTTCATTTTGGGGGAAATATGAAGAAGAAAAATTATTTGGAATTAAAAAAGAACAGCGAAATCGACCAGGGCTATATTTTATTTGGCCCCCCAAAATATTTTTTTTTTGAATCTTGAAATTTCAAAATTTTGAGTTTTCGGGTTTTCTTCAATTTTCCTTTTCCGGTGGGTAGAGCAGACCGAGAAACGTTATTGGAAGTCAACTTGCCGTAATAAAAAATGTTTACCTTAGCCAGAATCCTGTATTTGAACTGCAATATGGCAAATACGCAAATTGTATATGTAGTAAAAAAAACGAAAAAAAATGAAAAAATCAACTCGTACGTTTTGTTGCATCCGTGAAGATAAGCAAACGCTGAAAGCTTCATTAACACGCGTCCTGGAGGGCCTCTGAAAATAACGCGCACTGGAGGGGAGGGGGGCGGATTCCGCCCCCCTAAGATCTCAGCTCCTATGAAGGCTAGAGCAACGAAATTCACAGTGGATGGGCACGATAGTGAACTATATTGTGTGCAGAGTTCATGACCTTAGGTCAATATCTTCAAGGTCAAATGAGGTCAAAATAGCAACATTTTCTGGTTTTGCGTGGCTTGGCTTGTCATTGTTATGGATCGCTGTGGTTGTATTTAAATGCTTCAAAATTGGCATTAATGATGTTTTGGACATTACTAATGATGCAATACAGATGTCAGATCCGCCATTTGACCTCAGGTCACCTATATAGGAGCACTTCATTATGTCATTACCTGCTCCAGTTACCGGAACCGGGCTCCCATCCCGACTGCTCCGTTGGGTGGCTCGGCACAATCGGCTTCGCAAATAAAGGAGTGAAATACATGAATAAAGTATAGAAATGTTTAGGCACACAATGACAAACAGTAGATTTCGGGATGTATAGGGAGTAACATGTAAAGTGACATCAATCCCATGACAGTCATTTGCATTTATGACACATTCAAGTTGACCAAGTTTGATTCCATTAGCCTATCAGGAACTTGACCTGACTTGACCTCGGCCACCTAACATGACTTTTAAATTATATAGCATAACAATATGCATCAAACAAGTGGTTAGTGTTGTCAAGAACACTTCCCTATTGCCAATATACGGGAAGCGCATCAGTGCCGATTTTTGTGGTATGGCGCTGCGAATTGTTTTTACTTTAACGGCCCTAAACTTGAAAACATCTCGGCCGATTTCCACTTTCCTTGCTTTAAACAATGCGCCGGTCATTTTTAAGCAGGTACGCGAAAACTTTGGCGTATATCGGCCGGTACAATATGGAATTATGTACGAAAAATCGGAAGGATTGGCGGATTTCGCCATACCCCCTCTAGGGCGTGTGTTAACCTGTTATGAACTTGACCTGACTTGACCTCGGTGACTTGACATGACTCTGGAACAATGTGGCATGACAATGTACATCAAACAAGTCGCTAGTTTTGCCAAGAACACTTCCTTTTTGCTAATATACGGGAAGCTCATCATGGAATATACGGGAAGCTCATATTTGTGATCTGGCGCTGAATTTATTTTTTGAATTTAGCGACCCCTAACTCGAAAAATTTCGGTCGATTTTCATTTTTCTTACTTCAAACAACACGCCGGTCATTTATTGGCAGATATACAAACAATGGCGCATATCGGCCCGTAAAATCTGGAGTTATCTACGAAAAACCGAAGGGGTGGGCGGATTTCGCCCCCCCCCCAGGGCGCGTGTTAAAATATCTGTACCCGGTAAAGCGTGACGACTGGTTGAACTCTTTTTAGGTGACCTCACTTGACGTCGACTAACTCGTTGACCGTAGATGACCTGACCTAAACATTTTGAATCAGCATGTCAAATTAATGTGGGGAAAGGTATGCCAAATTTGGGCGCGCTGCCGCGCGCCGTCCGTCCGAAATCCGCGAAAAAGCTGATGGGGGCGGTTGAAGACGGGTTAATATGAGTTCCAAATAAACTTCGGTCCGGTCATAGGCTTTATGTATTACGCCACCTCCCCTCCCCCGTCAACAGTTAGCAATTTCCATTTACGTTCATTTGCGTTGACATCTGAATAAAAGAGTATGGTATAGTGCAATGATGG
This sequence comes from Imbricaverruca yamaguchii, assembly GCA_034440575.1. Lineage (NCBI taxonomy): Eukaryota > Metazoa > Arthropoda > Thecostraca > Neoverrucidae > Imbricaverruca > Imbricaverruca yamaguchii. The sequence goes on along the minus strand of JAOTOL010001617.1, from coordinate 924,467 downwards.
AATATCCCACTCCACAGCCTATAATTCCTCAATATTGTTTTACAGATTAACGGTGGTGTTGTGTGTCAGTCTTCGAAGCACTCTCAGGCAGGGGTTGAGTCGGGAAAAATATTTGGAGCTTAATACCTTTTCAACGGTTGCTTGAGGAAAACATTGTATACTCAGACAAACATTAGCTACGAGGAAAAATACATTCCAACATATTGTCCCTGCCAGAGATTCCACCAAAATGGAAAATTGGACGTATTGCCGCTGTCTGAGACTCAAGAAAAATTGACAACTCACCATTGTGTCACTGTCGTTCACCATGTTGCCGATGTTGAGAAAACATGGCATTTGGAGACGCCCAATCGTTTGATATTTAGGGCGTGCGACTGATGAACTTGGGAAGATTGATGCTCCAGTGTACAACTTCGATCGGTGAGAATAAAGCTGGGCACAGTCGGATCATGTGAAAGTTTCAGTTTCAATATCAAGTTTCATAGCTTTAGCACAAATAGTTTAGAGATGGCATCCGGAAAACCTCGGGGAGCATATTCTGCTCTACCCATGCTAATTACGTTCAGGTCGAACATATTACACTTTCCTGTGTGTCGCAATAATGCGCAATGTGCTAACTATGCCACCCAAGCCCACGAGCATCATCACTGTCCAAATTAGGCCAGGCATCGTTTTCTCATCTTTTCGCTGTATTGTTTCTATTCAAGCAGCTGTTCATCGAACAATATCCGAGACTAGTTTTGTTTCGACTCGGCACACCGAAGACCTGAACCTAATTTGTTTGCATCCAGTGGCTACTGCTGTAGCCAGTGAGAAGACGCAAACAATCGAGACACAAACGTGACACATTAACATCTACAGAATTGTCGAAACCTTCATCTGGAAGGTACGACGCCGAACATCCACCGCCACCCCAATACAATTATAAATACAGTTGCCTAGTCGGCGTCACCAGGTCAGTGAAGCTTACCTGGCATCAGTCAAACAACTACAGAACGTATCACAGCATCACGGTGGCGGCCACACTGCGCCGCGCACCTAACGAACCGTTCATCGCCGGCATTACGCTGACGGCCGACGTCAGCAGTGACGGTCCAGACCGACATTACGCTGACGGTTCACGTCAGCAGACAGCCCAGACCGATATTACGCTGACGACCGACGTCAGCAGAGAAGGTCCAGACCGACCTTACGCTGACGACCGACGTCAGCGGTGACGGTCCAGACCGACATTACTCTGGCGGCTCACGTCAGCAGTGACGGTCCAGCGGAGATTTGCTGCTCGGCACCTGTGCCCCAGCGGCCGTGTGGTGACCTCCAGTCAGCGAAGTTGAGCAGTGGTGCGCCTCCGACGCGCCCCGGGCACAGCCCCCCCCGATCACCACCAAGCACACTCTGCACAAACAGTCCCAGGTGGTCGCCCCGGGCACAGCCCCGACTATTACCACCACACACACTTCTCAAACAGTCCCAGGTGTTGACGTCGCGTGTGCTGGAGCCCGACGGCGGGCTCATGTGTCCGGCGGCGGCCGCCGAGTGTCGCCACCGTCGTCGTCGGCGTCGTCCGACTCTGGCACGACGCTGACCACTGTCTTGCCGCGGTTGTGGCCGTCCGCCACCAGCTGGAAGGCGGCCGGCAGCTGGGAAAACGGCAGCTCGCGCTGCACCACCGGCCGGATCTGCGCCACACCAGGGAGCGGAGTCAGCCGGGACGGTGTCTGGTGCATCTCGGGCCCGCGGTACAGCACGGGGAGGGCGGGAATCAGCCGGGACGGTGTCTGATGCACCTCAGGCTCCCGGTACAGCACGGGGAGGGTGGCCGTCAGCCGGGACGGCGTCTGATGCACCTCAGGCTCCCGGTACAGCACGGGGAGAGCGGCCGTCAGCCGGGACGGCGTCTGATGTATCTCGGGCCCGCGGTACAGCACGGGGAGGGCGGCCGTCAGCCGGGACGGTGTCTGATGCACCTCAGGCTCCCGGTACAGCACGGGGAGGGCGGCCGTCAGCCGGGACGGTGTCTGATGCACCTCAGGCTCCCGGTACAGCACGGGGACGGTGCCTGGTGCACCTCAGGCCCGCGGTACAGCACGGGGAGGGCGGCCGTCAGCCGGGACGGTGTCTGATGCACCTCAGGCTCCCGGTACAGCACGGGGACGGTGCCTGGTGCACCTCAGGCCCGCGGTACAGCACGGGGAGGGCGGCCGTCAGCCGGGACGGTGTCTGATGCACCTCAGGCCCCCGGTACAGCACGGGGAGGGCGGCCGTCAGCCGGGACGGTGGTAAGCACGGGGAGGGCGGCCGTCAGCCGGGGGGATACGGGACGGTGTCTGATGCACCTCAGGCTCCCGGTACAGCACGGGGACGGTGCCTGGTGCACCGGCCGCGGTACACAGGCGCCTCAGGCCCGCGGTACAGCACGGGGAGGGCGGCCGTCAGCCGGGACGGTGTCTGATGCACCTCAGGCCCGCGGTACAGCACGGGGAGGGCGGCCGTCAGCCGGGACGGTGTCTGATGCACCTCAGGCTCCCGGTACAGCACGGGGAAGGCGGCCGTCAGCCGGGACGGTGCCTGGTGCACCTCAGGACCGCGGTACAGCACGGGGAGGGCGGGAATCAGCCGGGACGGTGTCTGATGCATCTCGGGCCCGCGGTACAGCACGGGGAGGGCGGCCGTCAGCCGGGACGGTGTCTGATGCACCTCAGGCTCCCGGTACAGCACGGAGACGGTGCCTGGTGCACCTCAGGACCGCGGTACAGCACGGGGAGGGCGGGAATCAGCCGGGACGGTGTCTGATGCACCTCAGGCTCCCGGTACAGCACGGAGACGGCTTGGATTGAAGTGTGTTTGGTCAACTTTGGTCATTTCTAGACTATGGATAAACTGTGGATGACTATGGATGAAGGAGATATGTAGAAGAAATAGCGCATAAAGAAAGAGAATTAGAGGAGGGTGTGAGGTGGGGCACTGAGAGAGAGTGCGATATTCTGTTGGCACAATGCAATGCTGTCAGTAAAATACAATACTGACAGCACAACTACAACAACTTGATGGTAATGGGTTTCTCATTTTCTTGTTAAATACAAGGAGATGGTTCAATTCAAACTACGGGCACAACCAACCAACATTCCTGACAGACTGAGCGGGAAGAAGAACATTGGGTTACGGAGCAGGAAGACGAAAAATCGAAGCTGCATACTGGACTACAGGTCGACCAGCTACATTTGTAATCATGAACACTGCTTCTTGATGTCGACAGGTACTTTCCCATGACGTGGGCGTGACTACCACCGGGTGGGATGGATTAATTTGTTCCTCCCGCCCTGGACGCATCAGAATGAAAACGCCATGCCCGTGAACACGAGGTCAGGACTCCGGTCAAGGTTACAAAAATTGCGCGACAAAACAGCATAGACGGAGGGATCAGACAGCGCAGACTGTGAGGGAAAACAGCGCAGACTGAGCGATCAGACAACACAAGCTGGAGCACCCAGCAGCACGGACTGACCGGACAGTACCGACTGATCGGACCTGAAGGACCTAAAGGACCTGAAGGACCGGACAACACGCACGATTCGCAAACTCTCACACGAGCTGCATCCATCTCATGTCCCCTGAGGGTAGCATTACCAAAGACGACATCACTTGCCTTCCCGTTGTCAACCAGGTCCCTGACGTGGCCCAGGGCGCGTCCGTTCGGCATGAAGAAGGCCCACCTGAAGCAGGAGCAGCCCATCAGCGCTCGGCGCCGTTGGCGGTCGGCGCACACCGGCCCGGACGCGCCTCACGCGACCACCAGACGGCGGCGGACGACCGCCGCCAGCGCGGTCTGCACGGACACGGAGGTCATGCCGCGACAACTGCCCTCTGTCACCACCCACCGGTCACTGGCCATCGGCGAGATAGTCATTCAGCATCACCTGGAAAATGGCTAGTGGCCGAGCTTCCATATTACTGTCTGGCACATGCAACAGCCGGAAACGTGCACCGCTTGCTTGCGAGCTGCGCAAGAGAACACGAATTCAGTGCCGGGATCGATTGGATTGGATTGCGGCTTTACGACGCACTCAGCAGCTGAGGCCATATGGCGTCGCTGCCTCTCACCCTAGCAGGAAGTGCGGGCATCGCGTGGAATCAAACTCAGTACTTCTGGCTTTCCAGACGCTCAGTTTAACCACTGAGCGATCGACGCCCCCAGTGCCCGGATGGAGTTCAGATCCACACATCGATTCCACGATTGCAGCCGCTCACACGAAGGTACGGCCCTGTCTGTGGCCAGGCCCACCTGAAGTTACGGCCCTGACTATGGCCAGACCCACCTGAATGTGCGGCCCTGACTATAGCCAGACCCACCTGAAGGTGCGGCCCTGTCTGTGGCTGACTAGGTTGTTCTTCACCAGCTGGGATGCGCTGCAGATGGCGCCAATCGGCAGTCCATACCGGTCCGCGTTCCGCAGCATCGGGGACGAGAGCGTGACATACTTGCCGTACGACCACGGCTTCAGCAGGTCCAGGTAGCGCTCCGAACAGCCGCCGCTACAGTCCAGGATGACGTCAAGTGTGCTGACAAGCAGAGACCACACCTCGCGTCACTACACACCTTCCTCTGGGGTCGATATTGCGCGCTACGTGCTACCGACCGCAGGGACAACACACAGACCACACCATGCCTGCAACTTGGGCCTGCAGTGAAGCAATGCCACTCGCTACTCTGGTACGGAATAGCGTCATACGCGCCGCGGATACACTCCAAGTTTACTTCGTACCTGCCGCTGACGTACAACGGATCAGACATAGACGCAGTGATACAATGAGTCCGGGAGTCACGCAAAGGCATCCAACTCATACCGTACCTTCCGCGGGGTTAAACAAAACGTGCCTAGTAGGTCTGCATATTGGACAGCAGGGTGGGATTTTCTCCGACCAACACTGGCTGCCATGGTTCAGGCGACACTGGGCCGTGCGTGGCGTGCCGCCCGCTGGCAATATCCGCCCACAGTTGACATGGCACCAGTCGCACATAACCACTCAGACCACTAGCCCCTGCGTCATGGACCATTCCACCCTGCATCAAACACCACCCAACCTTATAATAGTGCAGTACACTGCTGGCATCACGCCGTACGCCACTCACCCTTGCATGGCAGAGCACTCATCACCGCACCGCGACTCACCTGCGCATCAGCAGCAGGCTTTCATCTGTCCGAGCATCCGTGTAGTCATACACGGTGTCGGCGCCGAGCGACTCCACCAGGGGCACGGCGTCCGGGGCACAAGTGGCCGTCACCTGCGGCGGCGGTGGTGACCGGGCGTCACGCGTGCGCAGACTGCACGGTCACCGTGCGTCCACGACGGAACCGTGAAGTTCCATCTCGCGGCTATGTATGCGACTATGTGCCACTAGTGATCAGACCGCAATGTCATCAGGCCCCAAGGCTGAATAATAGCTGTTGAGAGCCATCCGAGTTAAGCCTATAAAGAGAGCATACCATAAGAAATAGAGAGAAACAGACTAACACCAGATATCAATGTTTAACCTTGTTCCAATGAAACTATGTACCATATTGCTTCTTTTGTGTATATATATATATATATATATATATATATATATATATATATATATATATATATATATATATATATATATATATATATATATATATATATATATATATATATATATATATATATATATATATATAATAATATACATATATATGCATATATATATATATATATATATATATATATATATATATATATATAGATTACATTCCCAATAACTAGTAGGTAAATGTCTGCTAAGAGAGCCACTCACTAGTTTCAGTGACATAAAATTTCCATTGTAATTCACCGAAATAGTCCTTTCCATGCCAAGAGATAACCTCCCGAGCATACTACTACGAACGGGCACGGAGTGAAACACCCTGACCAGTGCTGGCACCGTACATACCGTACATAGGCACCGCACCATCGTATGCACCACGTCACGCCCCGCCGGCGGCGCCAGCTCACCTGGCAGCCCCAGGCCTTGAGCAGCTGCACGGCCAGCGTGCCGACACCGCCGGCGGCGCCCATCACCAGCACGTGTCGGCCCCGCCGGCTCGACTCGGAACACATCTCGGCGGTCACCACCAGCGCCGACCAGGCGGTAGCGGCGACGTATGGCAGCGCTGCCGCCTCCGCGTGCGACAGGGACTGTGGCTTCAGTGACACCTGGCGAGACGGACAACGGGCTTCACAGGCAACTGATGTAAGAGGGGAGGCGATGAGGCCTAAGGACGAGTAGCACATGGAGAGCGCGAGAGTTAGAGAAGTAGAAAGGCGGAGAGGTAGAGACAGAAATGGAGCGTGAGGAAGGGAGAGAGAGAGAGAGCGAGAGCGAGAGCGAGAGCGAGAGAGAGAGAGAGAGAGAGAGAGAGAGAGAGAGAGAGAGAGAGAGAGAGAGAGAGAGACAGAGACAGAGACAGAGACAGAGACAGAGACAGAGACAGAGACAGAGACAGAGACAGAGACAGAGACAGAGACAGAGACAGAGACAGAGACACAGAGACACAGAGACACAGAGACACAGAGACACAGAGACACAGAGACACAGAGACACAGAGACACAGAGACACAGAGACACAGAGACACAGAGACACAGAGACACAGAGACACAGAGACACAGAGACACAGAGACACAGAGACACAGAGACACAGAGACACAGAGACACAGAGACACAGAGACACAGAGACACAGAGACACAGAGACACAGAGACACAGAGACACAGAGACACAGAGACACAGAGACACAGAGACACAGAGACACAGAGACACAGAGACACAGAGACACAGAGACACAGAGACACAGAGACAGAGACAGAGACAGAGACAGAGACAGAGACAGAGACAGAGACAGAGACAGTGACAGAGACACAGAGACAGATGGAGAGATTCATACAGATAGCAAGAGGAGGATCCGGTGGGGCAGCAGTTGGTCTCCACCCTAATGCATTCATTCTGCTTTAACTTCTTGGCAGCTGGGCTGCCAACATCCCAGCACCTGCCGGGATGACAATGTCGCGAAAAGTCTGCTCTGCTTATCGCACCACAGCAGCAGAGGGGATGCTGCATTCTGGAACTGAGTTCGGTCTTCCAACAAATTTAAACGAAATCGTTGCACCAATTGTGCATGGGAGTCTATTGTACGGCTTGGGCTGGTGGCTGGTGAGAGGGGGGCAGCGTCTCGCATGGGTGGTCGAAGTACGGCTTAGGTGAGTACCTAGCTGGTGAGGGGAGGTATCACAAACTGACGGTGGCAGGAGAGGGGAGGTGTCACAAACTGACCCTGCCAGGAGAGGGGAGATGTCACAAACTGACCATGCCAGGAGAGGAGAGGTGTCACAAACTGACCCTGCCAGGAGAGGGAGGTGTCACAAACTGGCCCTGCCAGGAGAGGGGAGGTGTCACAAACTGACGGTGGCAGAAGAGGGGAGGCATCACAAACTGACGGTGGCAGGAGAGGGGAGGTGTCACAAACTGGCGGTGGCAGGAGAGGGGACGTGTCACAAACTAACGGTGGCAGGAGAGGGGAGGTGTCACAAACTGACGGTGGCAGGAGAGGGGAATGTGTCACAAACTAACCCTGCCAGGAGAGGGGAGGTGTCACAAACTGACGCTGCCCGGAGAGGTGAGGTGTCGCAAACTGACAGTGGCAGGAGAGGGGAGGTGTCATAAACTGACGGTGCCAGGAGAGGGGAAGTGTCACAAACTGACGCCACCAGAAGGGGGAGGTGTCACAAACCGGCGGTGGCAGGACAGGGGAGGTGTCGCAAACTGACGCTGCCAGGGAAGGAGTGGCTGATGAGAGTCGCCGACTGACACTGGACTCAGCTGCCGTGACGAACTCGGCGTGGCAGCCCTGTCTCTGCGGTCCGACGGCGGCCCACACGTGGTCGCCGGGCCGCAGCCGGCGCACGCGGCCGCCCACGGCCACCACCTCGCCGGACAGGTCGCGACCCAGCCGCAGCGGAAACTCCAGCGTGCCCCACAGTCGGCGCAGCACGTTCACCGTGGTGCTGCCGTACCCTCCTGCCGGTCACAGAGGTGCAGTACTGGACCCTCCTGCCGGTCACAGAGGTGCAGTACTGGACCCTCCTGCCGGTCACAGAGGTGTGGTACTGGACCCTCCTGCCGGTCACAGAGGTGTGGTACTGGACCCTCCTGCCGGTCACAGAGGTGTGGTACTGGACCCTCCTGCCGGTCACAGAGGTGCAGTACTGGACCCTCCTGCCGGTCACAGAGGTGTGGTACTGGACCCTCCTGCCGGTCACAGAGGTGTGGTACTGGACCCTCCTGCCGGTCACAGAGGTGTAGTACTGGACCCTCCTGCTGGTCACAGAGGTGCAGTACTGGACCCTCCTGCCGGTCACAGAGGTGCAGTACTGGACCCTCCTGCCGGTCACAGAGGTGTGGTACTGGACCCTCCTGCCGGTCACAGAGGTGTGGTACTGGACCCTCCTGCCGGTCACAGAGGTGTGGTACTGGACCCTCCTGCCGGTCACAGAGGTGCAGTACTGGACCCTGCTGCCGGTCACAGAGGTGCAGTACTGGACCCTCCTGCCGGTCACAGAGGTGTAGTACTGGACCCTGCTGCCGGTCACAGAGGTGCAGTACTGGACCCTCCTGCCGGTCACAGAGGTGCAGTACTGGACCCTCCTGCCGGTCACAGAGGTGCAGTACTGGACCCTCCTGCCGGTCACAGAGGTGTGGTACTGGACCCTCCTGCCGGTCACAGAGGTGTGGTACTGGACCCTCCTGCCGGTCACAGAGGTGTAGTACTGGACCCTCCTGCCGGTCACAGAGGTGCAGTACTGGACCCTCCTGCCGGTCACAGAGGTGCATACTTACGGACCCTCCTGCCGGTCACAGAGGTGCGTACTGGACCCTCCTGCCGGTCACAGAGGTGCGTACTGGACCCTCCGGTCACAGAGGTGCAGTACTGGACCCTCCTGCCGGTCACAGAGGTGTGACCCTCCTGCCGGTCACAGAGGTGCGTACTGGACCCTCCTGCCGGTCACAGAGGTGTGAGTACTGGACCCTCCTGCCGGTCACAGAGGTGGTCTGGTACTGGACCCTCCTGCCGGTCACAGAGGTGTGGTACTGGACCCTCCTGCCGGTCACAGAGGTGTGGTACTGGACCCTCCTGCCGGTCACAGAGGTGCAGTACTGGACCCTCCTGCCGGTCACAGAGGTGCAGTACTGGACCCTCTGCCGTACGGACCCTCCTGCCGGTCACAGGTGTAGTACTGGACCCTGCTGCCGGTCACAGAGGTGTGGTACTGGACCCTCCTGCCGGTCACAGAGGTGTAGTACTGGACCCTCCTGCCGGGCACAGAGGTGCAGTACTGGACCCTCCTGCCGGTCACAGAGGTGTGGTACTGGACTCTCCTGCCGGGCACAGAGGTGTGGTACTGGACCCTCCTGCCGGTCACAGAGGTGTGGTACTGGACCCTCCTGCTGGTCACAGAGGTGTAGTACTGGACCCTCCTGCCGGTCACAGAGGTGTGGTACTGGACCCTCCTGCCGGTCACAGAGGTGTGGTACTGGACCCTCCTGCCGGTCACAGAGGTGTAGTACTGGACCCTCCTGCCGGTCACAGAGGTGTAGTACTGGACCCTCCTGCCGGTCACAGAGGTGTGGTACTGGACCCTCCTGCCGGTCACAGAGGTGTAGTACTGGACCCTCCTGCCAGTCACAGAGGTGTGGTACTGGACCCTCCTGCCGGTCACAGAGGTGTGGTACTGGACCCTCCTGCCGGGCACAGAGGTGTGGTACTGGACCCTCCTGCCGGGCACAGAGGTGTGGTACTGGACCCTCCTGCCGGGCACAGAGGTGTGGTACTGGACCCTCCTGCCGGTCACAGAGGTGCAGTACTGGACCCTCCTGCCGGTCACAGAGGTGTGGTAATGGACCCTGCTGCCGGTCACAGAGGTGTGGTACTGGACCCTCCTGCCGGTCACAGAGGTGTGGTACTGAACCCTGCTGCCGGGCACAGAGGTGTGGTACTGGACCCTCCTGCCGGTCACAGAGGTGTGGTACTGGACCCTCCTGCCGGTCATAGTGGTGTAGCACTGGACCCTCCTGCCGGTCACAGAGGTGTGGTACTGGACCCTCCTGCCGGTCACAGAGGTGCAGTACTGGACCCTCCTGCCGGGCACAGAGGTGTGGTACTGGACCCTCCTGCCGAGCACAGAGGTGTGGTACTGGACCCTCCTGCCGGTCACAGAGGTGTGGTACTGGACCCTCCTGCCGGTCACAGAGGTGCAGTACTGGACCCTCCTGCCGGGCACAGAGGTGTGGTACTGGACCCTCCTGCTGGTCACAGAGGTGTGGTACTGGACCCTCCTGCCGGTCACAGAGGTGTGGTACTGGACCCTCCTGCCGGCCACAGAGGTGTGGTACTGGACCCTCCTGCCGGTCACAGGGGTGTGGTACTGGACCCTCCTGCCGGTCACAGAGGTGTAGTACTGGACCCTCCTGCCGGTCACAGAGGTGTAGTACTGGACCCTCCTGCCGGTCACAGAGGTGCAGTACTGGACCCTCCTGCTGGTCACAGAGGTGCAGTACTGGACCCTCCTGCCGGTCAGAGAGGTGCAGTACTGGACCCTCCTGCCTGTCACAGAGGTGCAGTACTGGACCCTCCTGCCGGTCAGAGAGGTGTAGTACTGGACCCTCCTGCCGGTCATAGTGGTGTAGTACTGAACCCTCCTGCTGGTCACAGAGGTGTGGTACTGGACCCTCCTGCCGGTCATAGTGGTGTAGTACTGAACCCTCCTGCTGGTCACGGTGGTGTAGTGTGGTGTAGTGGTGTAGTTTTGAAGTGCGGTGTAGAATGCCCAATTCCACTCCAGGACAGATCGACCAGGGCCCGGGACCCTCATGTCTCAGATTTTTATGAAAATTGGTGTATAGGGTGGGTTACCCTAAGCCCGGAAACCATCTGCACAAATTGTGCTTCTATCAGGTCAACGATTTATGAGTTATAGGCTTGGGAATTTCTGGAAGGTCGTCCTGCAAGGATATGTCCGGTGGCCGGTAACTAAGTGAATTATGAGTCAAAATATAAAAACAAATAAGACATTTTTAAACTCGCAAAGGTTCAAGGAATCTAATCCTGACAACATTTGTAACATGTGATGAGTAATACAACAATTACCCCACCACCTGAGGTCACATGACCTCCAGTGACTTCGAAGCCGGTTTTTTTTATTCCACCAGTACTGGACGATCTTGCCAGTTGCAGTGGTGTAGTACTGGCAGTAAACCACCCTGATAGCAAAGGTACCACAATACTTACCTGATCAGCAATATGATTGTGTTCTGAAAATTGGAACGCACCAATTCCGGGATGGTCTTATCAGTGGCATTGCAGTACAGAAGCAATGCAACAGCATTGCAGCGCCAGGACAATATCGCATTAATGAGGTGACAGGGACTGGATGTACTTTTGGAGGGTGTAAAGGGGCTGCATCTATGGCTGTACATAGAGATCAGTCTTCAAGTGCATGCATATCTAGAGCAGGGTCATCGTAGAACACGAATATGGTGATGGTAGTTACTCACGATACGACGGGTCAAGTGTTGGGTCACATAGCGTCGCCGATCTCTCACGCCGATTGATCGAGGGTGAAGAGTAGCCTCAAGTAACAGAGCATTCTCGTAGCTTCAAGAAACCATTCATTGCTTACCGAACGTGGCCGTACCAGCAGGAGGCCACTCGCCACTTTTGGCATGATGTTTATGTACTAAAGGTGGCTGCAGAAGACGAGTTGGTAACCAAAGTTGATAAAGACATAGGTGCAAGCAGAGAAGGATCAATGACAGATTTTGAGGCTGTGCAGTGGGAAGAAGAAGTGATAAAACTGGATGGATTGGACGTGGTGAAAATGAAGCAATTGAGGGACAAAGCTGAGATGTATGTAATCCCAACTGAAGTTAATTGGATAATGAAGCGTTCCACCTACCAAGCATGGCCGTATCAGTGGGACAATACTCACCGCTTACCACGCATGGCCGTACCAGTGGAAGACCACTCACTACTTACCATGCATGGCTGTATGAAGGAGAGGCCACTAACCACTTACCAAGCATGAGCATACCTGTGATAAACCACTTATCACTTACCAAGCATGGCTATACCAGTGATAGACCACCCACCACCTACCGAGCATGGTCGTATCAATGGGAGACCACTCACTAATTACCAAGCACGGCTGTATCAATGGGAGACCACTCACTACTTACCAAGCACGGCTGTATCAATGGGAGACCACTCACCACTTACCGTGCACGGCCGTATCAATGGGAGACCACTCACCACTTACCGAGCATGGCCGTATCGATTGGGTTGACGCTGGTGGCGTGTACCCGGACGAGAACATCGCCAGGACACGTTATAGGTGGTATCCTTAGAGACCGCGTCAGCTACCGAACACAAGTCAGGTCGCCACTGTGGTCAGCTTCCCGACACAGGTCAGCTTCCCGACACAGGTCAGCTTCCCGACACAGGTCAGATCGCCGCCGGGGTTAGCTGCCAGACATAGGTCAGGTCACGACTGGACACAGCTGCTAGGTCAAAGATGCGGCTAAATGCACAAGCTACATAGTTGCATCACTCTTCCGCGACGAATTATTGCACATAAATCAAAATCATAGATAGCTATGGGACTTGAGCCTCAGATCCCACAGCTACGGAATATACATGTCATCCATTAGCTGCTATCTCCCCTGCCATAACCAGGAGCGGAATGTTGATACAGATAACAATAACGGACACGAAAGCGAAACACCCACCACTCACGTCCTTGGATGGAAACATTGCATGGTGCAGACCAGACTAAATCAGCTATGTGTGCAACCATATACAATAACAGGTGGCCTGCCCCAATATCCTACATGAGAAAAAGATCACCTTACCTCGAGCTCCTCTGTGCCACCATATCGGTGAATTTGCCAAGCTGCCATTTCAACGGGCACAGGTGTTCTGTGCGCACATCTTCGATTAAGCAACTGACGGCCCAAACCATAAAGCCAGGGTGGTCCATGAGGACACAAATTCATGCTTCTGTGATGTGGATAAAACCTGCAACATACAGCTGTCGGTCGGACCAGTTCCCAGCAACTTAATTGCAACATGTGTTGAATGCAAGACTGGCAATGAATTTGGAGACATGGCACATGGACATCATGCAACAAGCAAGATGCAAGACATCGCTGCATTGCATGGCTTGGGAGGCAAGATGACACTGCATGAAACTGGTGGAACATTGATTTCCATGAGAAATACTAGAATCGCCTTGTCATGACTTCACTCCTCATGGTTATTGAAATAACAATTCAAATACAAAAAGCCTTCAATTTCAATATTTCAGGGAATACCAATGACTTACATTCACCTCACAAGATCTTTATATTTAGGGCACCATAGCAATCTATCATGCCAATGACACACATATGTCTGAATAAGTAATGGTAGGTGTCATCCTAGCCAGCAATTCTGATTGGAGCCAATCACATTGACTAGGACTCTTCCCAAATACAGAACTTGGGAAGATCACAATTATTGCTTGGGATTTGGTTAGAGTATGGAGCAGGGATGCCAACCAAAGCCAATGCACAACCTGACTGGCCCTGCTCAGCCAAGCCTGGCCTGAATCTAAGTATGGCCACAACTACTACGGCTCAATCCAACATAATGTGGACTGTGTCTCATCAGGCTTAGTTGAGCTGAGCCCAAATTGTGGCTCTGCCCAACATAATATGTGCTGTGCAGATGCTGCTGCCTTTGACACAAGCAATGAAGATTGACTGTCTTGAGCTCTGCCTAGGCTGTGCTCAACTTGCCCTCCTTCAGTCCAAGCAGATTGCTGGCTGGGATAGTCCATAGCACAACCAGAGTTTATGGAATGATGATTTGAAAGCATGCTTGCCATCAAAACATCATTGCTTTTCAAATCACTGTTTTCAGTCCTAACTAAGCACTATGCATTGGGAAACAAAAACAAATGCATAGAAGCCTATGCCTATTTTTGGCCAAACCATGTTTATTATAATGTTGCCTTATGTGAAGTGAACAAATATTGTGTTAATATTATTGAAAAATTAGCACTTTTCAAGACATAAGCAGTACAGGTTGATAAACATATATCTCAACATGTAGCCAGCTTGCCATGGATACAACACCAAATTCACTCAAATGGCAGTTAAAGGTACAATAAAACATTATTTATCAATACAGATACATGCCATCCCATCTCTAATGTCTCCCCCAACAATATATTTGAAAATTATGGGCAAATATGGAATTTAGATGGGGGTAACATACAATGGAGAATAATGCAAAATAGGAAAATAAAAAAGACCTAACTTATGCTACTGATGTTTCACAGCCCAGTGCAATATTGCATATAACCTAATGATGTTGGATAGCCTAAAACCTGCTGATGTTGGATTGCTCAAAGCCTTATTATATTGGTATCCCTAAAGCATACTAATGTTGGATTGTCTAGAACCATATTGATGCAATAGCATTATATCATCAAATGAGTCCATGTCATCCAATGTGTCAATGCAAAGTGATGTGACTTGAAATAATGAACATCTTGCTTGCATGTAAGTTGACAAAGAAATGATAGAGGAAGAAGTTGCTAGAGAAGCTTCATCAATTCCAGTCCATACATTTGTTTCCAATTGATGCTTAGGGCTTCTTTTACATAGGTACCAAAACAAATGCTGAAAAAAATGCATCAATCAATACACCATAAGCATAAAATGGTGATGTTACTAACTAGAGGTATGCTTAAGTATCTTGACATCAATAAATATCCCACTGTGAGCATTGGCTGGCATGCTATTCAATGATCATTGGAACTACTAAGATACATTAATTACTCCAATTAATTATCTTGTAGTAATATACAAAGTCAGTCTCTACTCATTGGTTCAATATGACCCACTTAATTCCTAGATCATATAGCTTCACAAACCAATCATGCAGATTGATCCTGGGTGGACTCCAAAATCCTGATGGCTGTAGGATTAAAAGTCCAGGATTTTATGATCAAGAGCAGGCTGGGATGTGCTTTGCAATCCTGGATGTGAAGATGAATGTTGTGTGGTAATTGAGTATAGTGGATATTTTTTGTTGTATATATGATGGCAAATTATCGGCTTGTGCTTTCCAGTGAACATTAGGATGCTTTACAGTGACAATTTGCTCTCTTCTCTTGTCACTGAAGATCCTTCCAAGATATTTTTAGCCTGAACCAAAACATTCCAGATATGCACTAACAAAATTATAGCACACACCATTTAATAAGAATCAGCTTCAATCAATGTTTGCATCTTTTTAATTGACAATGATTATGGTTTGGTGGTGCAAAGAAAAGTGCTAGGTGTAGTATCTTTAGTATACTTTCAATAAACCATTCTATATTCTGAAACCCATAGCCCAATATCTGAATCAGCCATTACGTAAGTATCCTACTCATGAGCTGTGCTGTGAATATTCATTATTTGTGGAGTGTGAGTATATTATCAAAATCAGGTGTAAGTGTATAAACTTGGTGTATCTGGCAGACATTTGTCAGCTGGCAGATACAGTAAAGCTGAGTCCAGTCTCCACATAAATCAGAAATTGTCTTGCTATTTGATGATGTTTATAATTTTAATTCTACTTCTTTCAGCTGTGTTGATAGTACAACCTATGTTGCCATTAAAACTGATGCTAGAATTAGGTTTGGTGGTCACCTTAAATTTATGCAAATCATTATGCTGGTTCTTCTCTCTCTCTGTCTCTCTATCTCTCATCTGGGTCAATCTTGTTCCTGAGACAATGTCATATTTTTGCTCCCAGGTCACAAGGACCTGGGAGCAAAAATATGATGTAAAGCCACCTACTGTAAAACCAATTTATCACACAGCAGCAAACTGCTTTGGTAGCAGTTGGCCTTAAAGGTAATATGCTGTATATTGTTTTGGTTGAACATGGTTATAGTTATTGTTCAAACAAGACAGCACCGCAAATCTTAATCTAGAAAATGTTGCTACCAGTCCTTTAGGGTCTTGCAGTTCTGAATGAAGGATTGAGGGATAAGTTATGAAGGGTTGTTAGGCATGAAACCAATTGAAATGTAACTCATATATTTTTGGCACCCGGAGCATTATCTTTTCCAGAAAATCTTTGGGTCATTTTCCTCATTTGTAGGTTGAAGAAAGCTGAAAGCTGACTATCAGTTTAGGAGACGAGGTAAAATCAATTAACAACACCACCACCACCAACCCTGTGCCTTCAAGGTCTGAAATGATTACCACAAGCTTTCGGATTGCTGTTGGAAAGCTTCTTTAAGGCGGCAGGTTTGTTTGAAAAGCGTTACTAATGCCTTAAACCAAATATGGCAGCGTATTTACTCGAAGGGAATGTGGTATGATCCCATATAGCCCCTACATAATGTACCATCTCAGATCCTTAGTTTCTTTCCATCACGGTAAACGAAAATTATCGAACGATGAACACATTGGAGTATCGTGCCGCTGATTTTAAATCTGGAGGTCACCACCCTCTGTGGGTTGGTTTGGCTATATAAGCTATAGCAGGGACCCGAGTAACACGACGAGGGGTGGATCTCTTCCAAATTATTGGAGGAAGGGAATTTTTCCATGCCACTTCCAGTAAATGCCCAAGGGCGATATGGATCCGCGTTAGTTTTGTTTCAAGTTAATTAGTTTTGTTAGGAACACTGCAGGGAGGGGGCAAGGGGACAGGCGCTTCCTCAATCGCATCGAAAGATTTATCCATGCAGACCCTGCTATCCAGTGACTGGAACAATTCTTAAATTGTATGGGGAATGCTTGCTAGCTTGTAGTGCCTATACAGGTTTTGTCTTACGTACTTTTCAGGTGGCAAGTGGCCCCTCGATGCTGATTGCCCTTTCCAATAATTTCAACTTTAAACATGGGGGCCCTACGTAGTGTGCCCCCAATCCATCTAGTCTTTCCCATCTCTTTCGTATATCCCTCCCCCAGATGATTTTCAGGAATCAATACCCATGCCTAGAAGCGCGGATCGGTATAAGACGTGGAAGGTCACTTGTAAATGCGGTAGTACGATCGAGCCGGTTATTATAAAGCCAAGGAGGCACCGCTTCCCAGCAACACACACGATGTGCACGGTCTAACCGCACCGTCAGTGCAGCCAACTTCCGGAAGGATAGAGGACGAAATAGAAACAGGATTATGCAGTGATTTTGCATGTCGCAGTCATTACTGCCGCTGTTCAGTAAAGCCGTTTGCAAGGCCTGGGGACGGACCATAATCAGCGACGCAGCCAGGATTATTATAAAGGGAGCGGGCCAAATTGTGTTGTAGACTTAGCCGAGAAAGCTTGCGGCGCGAAAACGTCAGGTTTCGCGCGGTGATAACCTCGATTCTAGGACAAATATATGTAAGGACAAATGTACGCATCGCAGATATACGTAAGCAAATGTATGTAAGCGCAGATTTATGTATGGCAATTGTAGATATGTGCAGGTGTACGTATGGCTAATGTAAGCGCAAATGCACGTATGGCAAATGTACGTTTGCGCAAAAGTACGTATGCGCAAATTTACGTAAGGTCAAATGTACGTATGCGCAAATGTACATATGCGCAAATGCACGTCAGAGCAAATGTACGAAGGGCATATGCACCTAGCCAAATGTGCCTAAACGCAAAGGTACGTATGCCTAAACGTACATACATGGGCTTATACGTACATTTGTTCTTGCATTCTTTTACGTTTAGGTACTGTTGCGAAATGATTTCACTTATTTCACGGAATGAAGAAAGTTGATTGGTGTTAATTCAGTTTATAATGCCTGCAGCAGGCTTTTCGCAGAAAAGTGAAAAGTGGTTTACTGATAGTTGTTTACATCACCAGACAACAGTGTGGTTAGAGAGAAGGAAACATGTGCTCGGCAGTAGCTCGGTGTGTTAAGAAGACCGTGACACCTCTGACAGTGCAGCAGAATACGTGTAACTGTAAGAGTGGAGCAGCTAATTGGGGAGGGAGGGTTGGACCACAACTGTGGACATGGGACGAGAAGGGTGGATATCACTTTTGCGCAGCGAAGTGTATTCAGTTGAAGGAAATATATGCTTTGACCCCCACAATTAGTTCGAGGGAAGGCCCGCGCATCGCATGGGGAAACCTAGAGCTGGTTGTCCCGGGCCGTTTTCATTCATACATGCAGTCTCCGTAGGCATACAAAAGTAGACCCACCAATCAGCCGTACTATCGCTATATTTGATATCCTGTACTCTCGCTCAACCACACCAACGGCATACAAGACTGCGCTTACGCTCCCAACACAACTTGGGCATGATGGCAGTCTGCACAGATGTCACTGGGGGACGATTAGTCTAGGGATGAGTTGCCCGACTCGTAATCGAAAGATTGTGGGTTCGAGTCTCGCCTGTCGCTACTCTTCACCTGCGACCAATCGGCGTGAGAGATTGGCTTCGTTACATGACTCGACGGTCGATGTGTCGTAAGGCCAACAACCAACCAACCAGACATCGTCACCGCGCGTAACTTCGACGTCACTAGGGCTGGCTACAGCGACGTGACAGCACTGGTTGTCGGGTTCCGCTGTCCAGCACTGGTGAGCGGTAAGCGTCATCAGCTGATCAGTTGTTCGGGCTCCAGGGCGCACCGACCATCACCATCGAACACAGCACATTAGCACTCCACTCGCAACAGCACAGCTCGTCCTGAAACACTGGGCAGGATAGAACAGGCAACAGAACGGATGACTGACACCGAGAACACGCGTCACATACCTTGCAGTCGGCCGATAATATGCAGTATAGAAGCACACGCCTCGTAGGCGAACAACACGGTCGCGGTACCATACAATATAAACGAATTCTGATGCTTGAACACCCTGTCATGCTTTCTGCAGTGCTGTGGGAGGGAGTAGAAATGGGATGATGGGTATGCGCATGGTTAAAATATTGTTGTTTTTTTTTTCGTCACGTGTAAGATGTCGAAACGAGCACAGTAGGATGTCGAACTTTGCCAGGAAATTAGTGTCATTTAAAATAATTTTGATGTCTCATATTCAAATTCGAGCTGATGGCGTAGGTTCCAAGGACCAGGATGTCGATGCTTCTTGGATAAGGATGTCGATTGAGTGTTCAGAAAGTGGTATATTCCACCCTATTTCACGAATAATTTATCACTGGGTATGCGACAGATCAGGTAACTGCTGAAGTGAGGCACAGGTAGTGTCGCATCAGTAAACGAGCATTATGGCCTTCCTGAAGCACGCTGTCCAGCTCATTGGATGAGCTTACGGCTGCTGTTGATAGCTCCTGATCGAGGCCCGAGGGCTCCAATCGTTTTTCCTTCTGCACGGAAATACCGGCCAAATAACGCAATTTCTATGCGATTGTATGTATGCAAATTCTATGAAAGTAGATTATGTCACAGGAACACTCGTTGCTGAAAGGTACTTTCAACGAACCGATTATGGCGCCTGCATAATCATGCTATCATCAGGACCGGCGACGGTGCTGTCCTCAGTGTGCCACCGACAATATCTGAGCAACATGGCAGGACGATTGCTGGGGCCGCTACGCTACCCACCAGCTCAACGATCAGATGAGCCTCATGGACTGGTCAAACTGAACCATCAGTAAATTATTAGCTATGCAAAGCAACATATATGAGTAGTCTCACTGTCCGCGTCATGACTTGAATACAAAGTCAAGTCTGTTATCAATCGCGTTGACATTTGATTTGCAATGCCATCCATTCGTTCAGCTGCCCTGACGACCACAAAAAAGCATGACACAACCTGAAACCACCCAGTGGACGATGTGGCGTGAATTTGACGTCCACGCACCAACTTTTCTACCTAATTTATGGCAGGAAAATCATAACGTACGTCACCAGGAACCGACTGAAATACACATGCACACCTCACATAGCTTGCATGATATCCTTCTCACATAGTGCTCACAATTCCTAAGCGTCTTTAGGGTGCATGGACCATGTGCATCATATAGCCTGACAATCCCTACCAACACAACAATTCCTGAATGGCCTTTCAGGCAGTGTGACCCGCGCACCGTGAACGGACACACACCACCATAAGTTCTCCACAGCGTTGTCAGGAGGGGCGGGCGAGCCGCCGCCGCGTCACTGGATCACGCCGCGCTCGCGCAGGTCCTGCAGGCGCGCGTCACTGGATCACGCCGCGCTCGCGCAGGTCCTGCAGGCGCCGTCACTCCCGCCGCAGTCCCAGGCGCGCTCACGGATCACGCCGCCCGCGTCACTGGATCACGCCGCGCTCGCGCAGGTCCTGCAGGCGCGCGTCACTGGATCACGCCGCGCTCGCGCAGGTCCTGCAGGCGCGCGTCACTGGATCACGCCGCGCTCGCGCAGCTCCTGCAGGCGCGCGTCGTCCAGCGCCATGAACTGGCGCAACACGGCGTCGGTGTGCTGGCCGAGCAGCGGCGGCGGCGAGCGCACGCGGTTGTCGGCCTTGCTGTAGCGCACGGCCGGACCCACCAGGCGAACGCGGCCGGCCGTCGGGTGCGCCACCTCCTCCACCAGGCCGTTGTGCAGCACCTGCGCAGACGCCGCGGCGACACCGGCGTCAGCGGGGAGCTCGCCCGGTCGGCACAGTCCAGGCAGCACCGGCGTGCACATCACTCGCGAAGAGGTCGGCACGGTCCAGGCAGCAGCGGCGTGCACATCACCAGGGAAATGACCAGGGAATGACCAGAGAATGACCAGGGAATGACCAGGGAAAATATTACAATGGCGTAGGCAGGAGCTAGGTAGCTACTCGATATTTAACAACATTCTGAACAGGATAGGCACCTCAACATACAGGACAACGTCGTATGGTCAAGCTCATACCAGGTAATTACCGGCAAATATCTACATGGCAGATAAATTTAACTTCAAACCAGACCGAATCGACCTTTTAAAACTTGGCCAGGAAACTGGGAGCTTGATCCGATTAGAAAGAGCAGCTATCGATAAGCTGAGATTAAACGCATTTACATGCATTCATCTACACGAATGGTATTTGGTAGTTAATTTACTATGCCACATGTGGTACCTTCAGTGGTGTGCGATTAAAACGACCGACAGAACAGGAAACAGGACGGGAAACAAAGGAAGCAGAACTAGAGGGCGGAACAGGATACGCGTACGGCTAAACGAATGGACGTTGGATTCCTTTACGACGCATTCGGCTTCTACGCCATATAGCGTTGTCAACCTCTCACACCAATTGGTGACTCAGCAACGTCACCAGTTGTCGGATTTGAACACAGTCTTACGATCAAGAGTCCAACGAGATGATAATGGACCGCATACAACAGCGGTGCCAACTTGGAGTAGACCCGACGTATTGTACACACACGAGAGTTAACAAAGGTAATCATAATCTGTCCCCTTCTCTCACTCACATAATGTGGGTCAGAGAAGCGATGAGATAATATGCGAACCACAGATCGCAGATAGTCTTATCCAATGCTAAAAAATGTTTTCTCTTTGTTTGATAGATATGATAGGTTGCAAACGAGTACAGTAAGATGCTGAAATTCCCCATGGAAACGATGTCACTCACAATATTGCCGTGTAAGATGCTGAAACTCACCATGGAAACGATGTCGCTTACAATATTGCCGAAGTACTTCAAGTTCAACTTTTAATCAGTACCATACTTGCAAGCGTATTTTTTCGTCTGTTTTGAGGTAGACATTGAACAGACGGTTCGACGGAGGTTATCGAGATATCAGGAGGTGGCATCCTCCGTACCCCGCACATGAGTGGAACTAATACAACCGCACTAGAAGTGGCTAGCCGGCGGCTTCGCTTGACCCACCTGCGGGTCGCTGAACACCTGCTGCATGTTGTTGATCGGTCCGTAGGGGAAGCCGGCGCCGTCGAGTGTCTCGAGCCACTCGCCCGTGGTGCACTGCGCCAGTCGCTCCTCCAGCACGGGCAGCAGCTCTCCGCGGTGGCGCACGCGCAGCTCGTTGGACGTGAACCGCTCGTCGTCCAGCAGACGCGGCAGGCCCAGTCTGACGCACAGCTCGCCGAACTGCAGGTCGGTGCCGGCGCCCAGCGTCAGGTACGAGTCGCGCGTGCTGAACATCTGGTAGGGCACGATGCTCTCGTGCGCCGTGCCCAGCCGACGCGCCTCCTGGCCGCCGTTCAGGTAGTTGGACGCCACGTTGGCCAGGCAGGCCACCTGCGACGAGAGCAGGTCGCACTGCACGTGCTGGCCCTCGCCGTCGCGGAAGCGCTGCAGCAGCGCCGCCATGATGGCGCCGTGTGCGTACAGGCCGGTGGCCAGGTCGGTCATGGCCACGCCCACCTTGGACGGCCGGCCGCCCTCCTCGCCGGTGATGTGCAGCAGGCCGCCCAGCGAGGCGGCGATCACGTCGTAGCCGGGCCGTGCCGCGTACGGCCCCGTCTGGCCGTAGCCCGAGATGGAGCAGTAGACGAGCGTGTCGTTGAGCGCGTGCAGGCGCGCGTAGTCGAGGCCGAGCGCGACCGACCTGCCCGGCAGGAAGTTCTCCACCAGTACGTCGGCCTTCTTGGCCAGCTGGCGCACGATGTGCTGGCCGTCGGCCGTGCGCAGGTTGACGGCCACGCTGCGCTTGTTGCGGTTGACGGAGAGGAAGTAGCAGCTCTGGTCGCCCGTGAACGGCGGGCCCCAGGCGCGCGTCTCGTCACCCCGCCCGGTCGCCTCAACCTTGATGACGTCAGCGCCAAGATCGCCCAGCAGCATTGTGCAGAAGGGGCCGGCCAGCACACGGGTCAGGTCCACCACGGTGACGCCGGCCAGCGGCGCCTGAGAGGAGACAGCACGGGCCAACGGTGCCATCTCACGGCCCCCAGCTCGCAGGAGACCAGCTCGCCGCCACAACATGCTGACGGCCATCTGGAAAACATGAATGGAGCCCGTTTTGTATTATCCCATGCTGATAAGCATGACATTCAGCATATAACTGGTGACTGGGGTAATTGTATGGGGATAGGTTACTAAAAAGCACTTCACTCAGTAAAAGGTACAACATGCTGAGGAACAAAGCACAAAGTAACAGGCCCCTTCAACCTTCCAACACAAAACAAATGAGGAGAAATATCCAGACAGGGTAATGTTCCACATGGCAAAAATGCAAGACAAGGCCATTTTTGAACTGTTATAGGACTTCTACTGCAACTGGACCTCGTGAGAGACACAGCCATGCCAAAACTACAATTCCTGTAGAAGTAAGTTCTCCATTAGTTAGGCTCTCACCTAAACTTGACACCATATATATATATATCTGCAGGGTAGGGAACATATGTAGATAAAAGGATTCAATCTTGGGAAAGGGCTCAGACTTCCTTCAGAAAGACAGTGGGTTCACATTGTCTTTAGCATACACTAACCAAAGCAAACTTAGCAGAAGACAGACCCAACAGTTACTATCTTTTAAGGGATCCCATATGGTGTCAAACTGCCTCAGAATGTCAAACATAAGTCCTATCAAACTTGTGGCTGCCTAGCAGCTTTTGGAAATGTTGACTTGATATTTACAGGGTAGCATGTAAAATAATGTGGGCAAATATTTGTAAATTACCAGGTTACTATTTAATCATTTGATCATAGTATGATTAATGATCATCTATCAATATATTCCAATGCACAGTCATGATAAATAACTATTTGCTAATGTCATTAGCTAATAGTTAGCAAATCAGCCCAGTGAAAACAATCAAAATTTATGTGCTGCCTTTCACTGTCAGCACCCTGGTGATTGTAAATTCATTTTAAGTTAATTGTCTGATGCTTTTGAAATGTGAGGGATGAAGACTGTTCTCTCCACTTTTCTCTGAAGTTGTTAATTTATAAATCCATTTTAACTTAAAAATGAATTATTTTCATCAAAAACAGACTAGGCTAGGTTAAGTTACATTGTGAATTTAAGTGTAAGATAGTTTCTTGATGTAAGATAGTTTCTTGTAAGAAAGTTTCTTAATTCTTGGTATTTCTTTTTCCAAAGCAATATTCATCCACATGGTCAACATCATCCAACCATTTATTTCCTATGTAAAAGCCTGTTTTTCAGTTGGTATGAAAAATAGCACTAAAAGGGAGCTTGGAGTTAGACAACAGCACAAAAATAAGGTTGAAAACCAAGAAAAATGCAACATAAAAACTCAAACATGCCTGAACTACCATGCAAGAGAAAAGTAAATCTGCACAATTAAAGTGCTCCATGAAGCCTGAATTTATCTCCCAATACAATGTTTATCCATGTACTAAGATGATGGATCCACTAATTTTATGTGCAAATGCTTACTTTTTAGTTCATGAGCAAAATAGCATGACAAAAGGTTTTGGGTAAGGCAGCTAAACATAAAAAGTAAGCATTTTGGCTTAGGTGGTGCTTCAACTATTACTGGTTATATAGCGAAAATGCAATGCTTAAAAATAAATTAAAATGAACCTAAACTAAACTAGCACATCCTCCATTTAGAGAAAAACAATAGAATTGCTATTTTTAAACAATTTGCATTCCTCAAATTGTGCAAATTTGAGGAAACCTAAACCAACCTAACCAACAGGAAATAACCAGCTTTTGAAGAAAATGGACGTAGAAGTTGTGTTTGAATATTTTTAATTGAGAAAAACAACACTAACATAACTTATCCAAACCTAGCCCAGGCCGGTGTCAT
Source organism: Imbricaverruca yamaguchii (assembly GCA_034440575.1). Lineage (NCBI taxonomy): Eukaryota > Metazoa > Arthropoda > Thecostraca > Neoverrucidae > Imbricaverruca > Imbricaverruca yamaguchii. The sequence continues at coordinate 899,693 of JAOTOL010001617.1, read as the reverse complement.
CCCCATGCCTTCTTGCGTGTTGGCTTGAATGGTACAAATGACGTCATCTGGGGTACCACTTTTGGGCCGTTTTAAATTTTAATGGTTTCATGCATTTTAAAATGGAAATATTTTCAATTCAACTCACTTTCTAAATCCTATAATGTCACGCCTGTGCTTTTGGAATCGTGTTGAGCTGTTATTTCATCGTCCTCAGTTAGGCTGCGAATTAGGGGACGACCATCACGAATGCAACGTTTTAGGGGCACGCATTTTCCCAAATTCTTAGATAGCGCAGTTGCGTCATAAATAGCGCAGTTGTTTACATAGCTCCCTCGTAGGTTGTTTTCTGCGTCGTTTTATGTCTGTCGTACCTTGTGTTCGGTGTACGTGCGTTTTGGTTGTAGTTTTATTGTATAGTGTTATGTTGTGGTGTGTCTTGTGTGTAGTTGTAATGTTAAAAGTAACTTTTGCTGTCATTAATTAGTGATGGGAATTCAGGTGTAATCCGTATTTATTAGGTATCTAATACGGAATATGCTGATTCCGCTTATCCAGAAAATTTGCAGTTTTAGGTAATTTATGATTTCAAGGAATTTGTTTTCCTAATGCAATGCTTATGAATGTGCTCAACATGATGAGACCACTTGATTCATCTGCAAAGGCATCCTGTTCAGTTGGGAGACAGCATATCACCCCAAAATGGTCTTTGAGTTTGGTAATATAGCATAAAAGGTAATGTTTCAAATGAAGAAAAAATGATGTAATGTAACCTAACTTAGCCCAGCCATCTACACAAGAAAGCAAAATATTTTTAGTAAAAGTTGAAAATTTCCAAACAATTTTTCTTCTAAAAAATGTTCAAATTCAGAAAAGCCTAACCTTACCAAAACTTTTTTTTAAAGAAAAATTAAATGATGAGAAAAATGACCTCCCCACCCAGATATTTTTTATAGCCTACAACAAATCCCTAACCTTGCTTAACCTAATCCCCCTGTATGTTTCATGGAGGTAAAATGTGTGTAAAACTTGTTCCGTTGGTTACCTTAAACTGCAGTAATGCTGCTTATCTTATGTATCATGATTGAGATGGAGAAGGTGGCACAAAATTCAGTGTCATTATCCTATGGTTTATTTTTTAAACATCTGGAAGAAACATGGGAAGAGGAGATTGTCAACCAACATGCTTATGTTTCCAAGAGATGAAACTGCATATAAGACCTGGTTGACAGTCAAAAGGAGCTGATGGAGTTCATCCAACCAGCCCATCCATTTGTTCAAACCACTACCTCTGATGATTATGATCCTGGCCATGGAAGCAGCTGAAAATAATGTCTAGTGTCAACACCTGCCTTCCTCTGGCTGATTTCTTATGATGGATGAACATTACTCCCACGATCAAAGAAAACACATCAAAATCATGAGTCCTGCAGGTGGTCGGCGATCAAAATGTGAACAAATATACAATACAGCTGAAAAAATCAGTGCACTGAATGCATTGCTTACCATTATAAAAAGGGTGTTGAAAAAAAAAAACGTTTGTTGCATATTCAAAAACAGATTGTTGCATATTTGCATACACTATGGGATGACATTCACCTAGCTATCATAGACATAAAGACATAAAAGATTAGTGCAACTATGAGCCACAAGGGCCCTTCTTGGTTGCACTCTGTACACTGAACCAGTTGCCCACCAAATCTATCAATCAGCCCTCCCTGTAATACTGAAAAGCAAGCCCTCTATTCTTATAATGATTGTCTATGCTGTTTTTAAAGATGTTCAATGTGCTGCTACTGACAATGTTTTCTGGCAGCTGGTTCCAGTGTTCCACTACCCTGTTGGTGAAGAAAGTTTGCCTTAACCTTGTTCTGCTGTGGGTAACTTTAATTTTGAATTTATGACCTCTAATTGCATCATTTCTGTTAAATTCAAAGATTTCCCCAAGGTAACCCCTATCCAGACCATTGACAAATTTAAAGACCTCAATGAGATCTCCTCTCAGCCTTGTATATCTAAGTGAAAACATATTCAATTTCTTCAATCTTTCCTCATATGCCAGGTTGCTTATGCCATTAACCATTTTTGTAGCCCTCTTTTGTACTCTCTCTAAAGGCCAACAATCTTTTTCATAGCTAGGAGACCAAGCTTGGATGCAGTATTCCAAATGTGGCCTGACGTATGCACAGTAAAGCTTCCTGATCACTTCCTCACTTCTGTATGATACATTCCTATTTATTGCCCCAAGCATTCTCAGTGCCTTCTTCCTGGCTTCCATGGTCTGTTCTAATGCCCCCAGTTTTGTGTTTAGAATAACACCTAAATCCTTCTCCTGTTGAGTCACTGATAGCACTATTTCAACAGCCATGACCCCCGTTATCAAATGTTTGAAGTTTCAAGTCTGCATTAGGTCATGTCACTGATATTAGATTAGTAGCATCCTGACAGCATAACATAATTGGGGACATCTCCATAGTGTAGTTTGTTAAAAGTTGAAATGAGTAGAGGGCAAAGCCAACATTGAAGGGGAACTTTCCCCTCAAAAGTATATAAAACAACCCTATACTGACGTTTTATAGCACAGAGTTTTGCTGGTGTCAGCAGCGATTCTTGTGCTGTGATGGGGAACTGTTTGGAGATGATGCCAGTCACAGATCGTTGGGTCAATGTTTCTGCTCCCCAGACAGCAACAGCAACTTCACAAATCTGGATGGTGTGTTTTGAGCTTGGATGAACTCTGAAACTTCACCTCCGAGGTTTATCTTGTATTCCGGGGAAGACAGTAATGATCATCCATAACATAATAACAAAGTAAACTTCTTTTTTTTTCGCCCCTAAGCCCAAATAACCAACCAACCAACAAAGTAAACTTTTTAAGCAGCTCCTTGACAGAAATTAAATGTGACCAAGGAATCAATTGTCATTGCAACTCCTCATTGGAGCATCCAGGTCTGGAGGTCTGGTTCTTTACTTTGAAATTAAATTTGATACTGTGCATGGAGTGGGCGTCTATGATGATGACCGATATATCAAATTAAATTCTTTTTAACAAGGAGAATAAAAACATCTCTATCCAGCTAAATATATCCAACATATGGCAAGAGCAGTTTTTTTTTGCAATGATGCTTACAGCATTGTCATGAGTCGGACATGGCTGTTCCTTGCTTGCATCCCAACTGCAGCTTTCAGAAGGGAACATGTGTAACGCACATGATAAATAATTTGAAATGCTGTGATGCATAACCATCCAACATGGCAACATGCCATTCCATGTATGTTACAATGGGGCTTTGCCTCGCCCCCCAGTTTAACCTACACTGGTCGAAGTGCCCTTGGCACACAAAATACACAAGGTCATATGTGATATTTTGATATTTTTAACATGCAAAGCCTTCAATACTTCCTAATTTTAATTGCTTTACTTAAACTTGCTAGAATACTTACTAATAATAATCTACTCTAATACAATATAATATAATATATAATATAATGCATCTAAACTAATATAACCTGATGTATTTTTTAAAGAAACAACCCCAATGTTTATTGTGACATCACCCTTATGCCATGGTCATGAACTGTGCAGCCTGTTCAGTTTCTTTCAGCATTCTTGTGGATTGATGTTAGTGTGTCATCTGTGTGGCAGAGGTGGAAATTAGCCATTCCCAAGGTAAATTTGTGTTGAATCAAGCATTTGGAGTGTTAAATTTTCCTTTAGTCATGTCTGAGAAGTGCCAGGTGGGGGATGGATGGATTATGACACAAAAACCAGTAGTGTGACATAAATGGCACATTATGGAAATTATCTCTATGATAAACCAAGAAAGAAGTATTTCCTGAGAAAACAAGTGGTTGCATCTTCCAAATCATGTTTATAAACATCTTTTTCCCAAGAAAAATCCAAAAATTCCCAGAACACATTTTATGACAAAAATACAGCCTGGATTAGGCTCCTTTTTAATTTTTTAAAAAAAACATTTTTTTCAGAAAATTTGGTGATTAACATTTTTCTAATTATATTTTATGATTTATTTTATCCAAAGGTGTGTTATGCTAGGTTAGGTTATGTTATATTGCATTTATACTTAATTTTTGGACAATTAATTTCATGTTGCCACATAATTTGATGCCCCTTTCTGGCAATATTTTGATGACGACCTGAGGAGTAAGAATTTGCACAGAAGATAAGTGGTCCCATCATCTTAATCACCTTCAGAAACATGGTATTCCAGAGAAAATTTCCAAAAAATCCAAATGCATTTCAAGACAAATTTACAAAAATATCACAAAAAAAGGCTTGGGGTATTAGGAATTGGTATAGCACAGAATCAATGAGCACTGTGTTCAAGGTACATACCTTGCTGTGCACAGTGCTGATCCAAGTATTTTGATAGTGGTGGCTGATCCCTGTCCTGGATGCATTGTTCACCATAAGCTCCAACCAGAATAGGTATTGGGTTAGGCACCTAGGTATAGAAGGTACCTACCTACCTACTTATTTCAAGTCAATGGCAGTATAGGTTGTGGTCTCATGCTATGGCATTATTTGAACTGTTGTAACCTCAGTAACCCTCCTTGGTTTTCAGATTGCTCATGCTGTGGATATGCTGCAATAAATAAGAGCTCACCATGTTCAAGAAGGTTAAAAAGAAGCCTTTGAGAGAAAGGCATCCATCTTCTGGCAGTGAAGGACCATCAGAAAATGAAGGGAGCGTGGCAATTGTGTATGTATGTTTGGTTGATTGGTTATTGGGGTATATGGCACATCAACTGCAGTGATCATGCAGCACTCACATTATGTATGTTTGAGAAGTAAGATGTGCACTGCACCTGGTCAAGCATTTGGGACATTGCTTAGTGTTGATGTTCTTTCATGGAAGCCTCTGGGTGCAAATTAGGAATAGCATTGTATGGACTAAGCTAATTGGAGCTTACCTAGCATATTCCTCTACAATTAATTTGGTAAAACACATGTATGTGGGTGTGCATAGACAGGGGTGTCACTTTCTATGTGCTAAGGGGAAAATTGTCCCCCCCCACAACCATCAATTTGGCCTGCAATCATACCAAAGCTTGACTATTGGGCCTATCTCTGTGGATGTGCCCTTTCAGAATGCTCATGTGCATCCCTCCCCTGCTTCAGTGCTCTGATATTCTGACATTTGAGTGCAGACCCATGCTTAATGACAATCCTATTTTTATTAAAGTGTCATTGTTGTTTTTACCTATGAGATTTGTCTGATATGTATATCTTTAAGAGCATGCATGACTTCTGGCAACAGCATGGCTGACTGGTAAATGCAGCAGATACACCACTAATATTGACACCACCATCAAACAATCAACAGAAGTCATAGAGAGTAACTCAGCAATGAGCATTACCAAGATACCTCTGCAAATCATTTTGTTGCATCTGTTGGCTTTTTCTACATCACCTTCCACTGTACAAAAAATAATGATTTCTGGAGACTGCCCTGACCAATGTGTTTTTTTTTAGCCAATGGCACCCCCTTGGCAGAAAAGTTTCATGAAGATAATCAATTGGCTCCCCCAATATATTTTCCAAAGTCACACCAATTTACATAGTGATCATTATGAAGGTATCAAATGGCATCAGTATGCTTTAGACATTCCAACTTTAGTATGTTTTATGGATTGAACATCAATATATTTTAGTTGATCAAACATTAGTAGATTAGGTTTGGTTAGGTTACATTCTATATTGTTGTAATCTTACTTTCTTCAATATGCATTACCCCACCTCAAATTTTTCTTTCTGTACACTTCCCATATTTTGTTGAGGTTAAGTGGAATTATCATTATCATTATCAAAGACATGTCTGGTTGTTTTTTTAATTTAAATGAATGATTGAACAACCTTCATGTTCCTTTCTTGGTGAAATGACTGCTTATTTAGAAAGTTTTACAACCTGGAGTGTGTATATACCAAGTATTCGATTTCCCAAAGAAGTGAATATCAGATTCATTCAAGTCATAAAGCACCTAAAGACAAATTATGTGCCAAAAATTTGTCTATGGGCTTCTATGCATTTGTCTTCGTATCTACTCATTGTTATTAACAGGAGCAAGGTTATCACCAATTTCATGTTTTTATCTTGTTAAATTTGTTCACCATTTTGGAGAAACAACCCCATGGTGTTCCTGTACCCAATTGCATCAGGCCATTCTGCTCATTTCCACCCTCTTGCTGCACAAGTTATAATTATAAATATGTATCTTGAACTCACTTGATTTCACAACTCAGTTTTAAAGTATATTCGCTGGGTGAGTCCGTCATGTCACGAGACAGCCTATTCTATTAGCCAACCACCCTTTTACTGATATGTTGTTGTCATGTTAAGTATGCTGTACGCTGCACCCATTTTATGTTTTGTGGACATTGAACGTCCGTCGCACGTGGGTAAAATCGTCTGCAGGTATCCGTTTCGGCGGACACTCTGTTGTGTAACCGTAACCTCGCAGGGCAGTTTACCTCCGTCTGATGTCTGACTGACGTCCACCCAGAGGTGGGATTTGGCTGCTCTTAGTGAAGCTCCTATAGGCGCAATATGATGCAGTTGCCCGGCAAAAGCACTTCCGATTTCGGTCGGAACGTAGCTGATCATTGCCCTCAAACTCTCGACTTTTGTTTTAGACTGACATCCGACTTTAATAAAGCCTGCGACGTGCGTGGTGTGCACCAGGTACAGCTGTCAGGTGCCTTGACTTGCATAACCTGAACTGATGACCTCTATGTGAATCTCTAAATGAAAGAGCATCATTAAAATGTAATAAATGAGCATCATCTAACCATTTTGTTATTATAGGCTTCTCTCCATATCACCTCTGATGTCCCCTCTCCATATCACCTCTCAATCCCTTTGCTTGAGTGAATGCATACATAATGCAATAATGACTGCATGTACAAATTACCTTGTCCATGGATAAACCTGATAGTTTGGTGCTGTAGTCTTCCAGCATACATATGTCCTTTTCTAGCAAGGGGCTCCATGTCTGTACAAAACATTCCAAGTGAGTTCATACATAGGCAATGTTTTCTTAAGTTACTTGCTTTTATATTTACCACTCCTATTAATGATCCCTAGCATTATAATCGCCCTACCCTAGTTTAGGCTGCCTTGTTTTTCTGCTTGAATGTCCCTTGAAACTGACAAGCTTTTGTTGTTGTTTTTTTTTCATCTCCAATAGCATCCGGATCACAGCATCGCATTTTATATATGAATGTCGCACCTCCAAGCGCTAGAAGCCCTACATTTAGTATTGTTGAAATTAATCGTCCAATATGTAGGTATAAACATAGCAAAGCAGAACAAAGTACTGAGTTCAGGCATAACATGTTTATTTATTTATTTGGTTCAGGGCTGACATGCTTCATACATTATTGAGACACTTAGTTGAAATCTGTTTTGAACTCCTGGGTACCGAATTTTATCTTCATAAATTCACGGAAACCGCCCCGAAATCCGATGCTATATTTAAGCTGTAAATGCAAATTTCGATATTTTCTATGCCTGGCATCGTTTCATCTTCTTGTAAATACATGCCATTTTGAACATTTTTTCCCACTGGGGTTATCCATATTGTTAATGCCATTGCTGGCTGTGCTGCCATATTTATGTCTTCTAATCTTTGAATGTACATATCTGGCCATTGGCTGCAAATTGATGCATAATGTAAAATGGATGGTGATAAATTTTCAACATCGAACAGGTCATCTTCCAAATTTACTTTTAAATGGCCTTGTCAGAAGTACTTTATTATTGCTAGCCTAACCAAGGGTTAGGAAATTCCTTTCCCTAGTGGCTAAAATTTTGGTTTTCCTATACCATGTGTAATGCCCAATCTTGGGTAATCGTGCCAGGAAGCAAATTGAGTACATCTTATAAATTCTTGCTTTCTCCATGTGCATATTCGGTACTTCACCGCACAAAGAAAGAGCTCCTCACAGGCAATGTTGTACTTACCTGACGGTACCTACGAGGATATGGTGTCGATGTCTGCTCCAGATGTGTTCGAAAGAAACAACATCCTTTGTCTTCACATGCGACAGGTCACAGCTAGAAGAAGCCAAGGAATTACAGAAGTTGCGACAAAGATCGCGCGGAATAAGCATAGCAACACTGGCAAAAGGACAGATCAAGAAAGAAGCGAAAAAGGTGAGCAGGCAGCTACATGTGCAATCGCGACTCCCCTGATGGGTTGTGCGTTTTTTGCCTCACATTTCTGTTCCAGCATTGTATCGTCTTCTTATTGGAAGGTTTTTGAAAAGCGTCTTGATTTAATTGCGGGTGGGACAGCGAATACTTTCAAGCCTCTTTTTTCCATCCAAAGCTGGAGACTTCGACGTAAATTTTGCTCCAGTTGAACGTAGTGCTAGATCTCAACGGGTTTTGTGTATGAAGGGGCATTCCCTTCTCTCTTATGGTTTGCTGCCCATGTTTATTGTGATCTATGGGAAAATGCAAATATTTGGTGTATTTCTGAATGGATAAGTATGCAAGTGCCTCGGTGGTATCGGTTGGTGCATTGAAATGAATAAGACAATATCATTTTGTCTCTCCAATGGACTTCTTGAATTAATCTTGAATGTGCTGATCCTTATCCAAAAAGAATCCCTCTGCTCTTGATGGCCACGATTCATTCATTCCTCGGCAGCACTATGTATCGACAAGCCATCTCTCATCTGCGCACATTCCTGCTTTATGTTTTCCACACACGTTTATGCCACACAATCTCGTCCAGTAATAACAACACAAGTGTGTCGTCCCGCAGAACGACCCATTTAAGAGGAATGAGGGCGGAATGGTGGCCCTATCCGAGATCAAGAGTGGCGCCACGGACGATGTGGACGACGCCTACGACACGGGCATCGGCACCACCTTCTCCGCCGAGACCAACAAACGCGACGAGGATGCCGAAATGTGAGCAGTTGTGCTCGCGGTGAGCTGTCTTCTTCCGTCTAGCTCGCTCTGAGTCCGCGTCAGCAATAGGCGGACACCCGGCTATGGTGGACACCGGTACCTGGTCGATTTCGGGTGCGCGAAACTGGTGCTTTAACGCTGGTCTGAGCTCCGTTTTTTAGCTTCGTTGCTCTCGCTTTCAACTCTGAAGCCGAAGGTCCAACCTGAGTTTTTGCTGGGAAAAATTAGGCTGCTTTGTGATAACCGGCGTTAGCCAGTATAAACATGGAAAACATGCAAAGAAATTGGGGCATGTTTGCACTCCCAGGGACATTTTCAGCTCCAATTTTGCGCATTGCTATGTATTATGCACGTTGTATGACACGTCCCACCTCGTTAGATATACAACCAAGATATCTTATGTGTCTGAAAAAGATTAAGCAAATATTTGCTGTACCCTTGCCGGCAAAAGCCGACAAAACGGCTTTTGACATCGGTTATTACCAGTGATGAAAGCCTGTAAAGCAGATTTGGTGTAACAACTGCCAACCCCCTGTTGAATCATCAAATTGAACATATAGGACCATTCCCTGTTGCTGAATTTCCGTCATGCCAGACTGCCTGGGAACAAAAGCCGCTTGAATTGCTGCGAAAGCTGCTATCAACAGCAGTCGTGTCGACCCCTTATCACTCCATCCAAGAGATTTCCGTCCTTCCATATCATCGTTTATGGGATCGGAACTTCAGCGAGCCTGTAGCTCGAAGTGCAGTAAGCTTGGCGTCCTGAAGCCGTGGCTGGGAGGTTGGCGGTCCTCGCACCAGGTCGAGCGCGACGGGAATACGTTGCGCTCTGTTGTTCGAGTATCACCATAGCCAGGCCAACGGGCGGGGATGGCCGAGTAGTTAAGGTGTCGAGCTATGGGTACCAAAGGTCCCGGGTTCGACACTAGCGCCACTCAGGACATTTCCCAATCCCGCGGCCCACCGACGAAACAGTGTGGGCGGCGCCATTAGCCGTGAATGTGCATAAAGTGTGTCGTGCGCCACCCAATAAACAAACAAATATAGCCCGGCCATGGCTGAGCATTCCCCAGCCACACATGGCTACGTACTGGTTGGTTGATTGGTTATTGGGGCTTAAGGGCGCATCGACTGCAGAGGTCTGCAGGCCCATGACCGCATACTGACTGGAGGTGACTTGCTGTGCTCCATTTTTTGGTAGTGTATTCACCGCTGGGATGTGCGCCGCCAATATTTTGGAAAAGAAAGCATCGGCTCCTTGCGTATGCTACTAGATGACGATTCGGAGATGGCATCGTCTGGTAGCATCTCAGCATGCCTTCAGCAAGCACACTTCGGTGCCATGTGTCATCTTCCTGGAGAACCGATAACTAACTTCAACCAGTGTTTAACAATAGGAATATCACTTTATGTTGTATGTAAACATAATTTAAGACACAATATGGCTTCATTCTGCGATCCTGCGATCATAAGCAACAATTAATCGTCATCATCATGCTCAACATCAACTTCGGCTCCTGTGATGCCACCGTTCTCTAAACTGGCGTTGTTTGGGCGCGAATGATCAATTCTGGTCGAGGCGCCCTAAAGCCCAAATAACAAACAAACAAACTGGCATTATTTAACATTACAACCGGAACCTCGTTTTTTCTTCAATTTGGCACTGCAAGAGCATTGAATAGATGGATTACAAAACAAGGAGCTTTAAAGTTGGAGTCCCTGGACCAACAATTGTAATCCAACTGTACAATTTGCTATAGCAGCCCAACTAGTGACCTTCCACATAACGGTAATCAAGGCATTCTCATTGTGCTCTTCAATCCCAATGCCAAAGAATCCTTCGATTTCCTTTTTATTTGGCAGGCAGAAGTATATCGAGGCTGAACTGGCAAAGCGACGAGGCGTGACTGAGACGGAGGGAGACGTGACCATGTACATGTCGCCCGAGCATGTCGCACTCATGGTGAGATCGTAGTTTTGCCTTGCAGTTCAGTGGCCGGCGCAGTGGAGGCGCCGCTTATTGCGTTCATCTGCGCGTGGCAACTTCCGCAAAACTGGTCATTGATACAGACTGCAGAGACATGATGTGAGATATGAATGGAATTCGGTGATCGGACGTGTGTCCAATGAGACCAATTGTGCCATGTTATGTGTGAGGAAGGAGTATGTGTGTATGCCATGCACGGACTTATGTGGGTGCGACGCGATTGCGATGGGTGCGACGATTTTGCGATTTTGTATAGTGTTTTTGGGGAGGGGAGATTGGGTATTTATTACCTCTGATGCTGATTTGCGTTCCTATTCAATATATGCTAGCTTAAGCATGGGACTAGATACACATCTTCCCTGTGCTTCTGGGCGTCATAGATAATGCAGGCAATGCCATTATCGCAATCAATTTGGTAGAATGTCCGTCGTGCACACCCCTAGTGATGCAGCGGACTCCCTAGAATGTCCCCCCCCCCGTGTGTACCACTTGCAGTGCAGCGGACTTGCTAGAATGCCCCCCCCACGTGTGTACCACTTGCAGTGCAGCGGACTTGCTAGAATGCCCCCCCACGTGTGTACCACTTGCAGAGCAGCGGACTTGCTAGAATGTCTACCGTAGGTACCACTCACAGTGCAACGGATTATCCATGCCACAGGCCGTTCCAGAGCATCTGCGCAAAAGTTCAAACAAGAAATCTGAAGAGATGCTGTCAAATCAGATGCTCAGCGGTATTCCAGAGGTGGACCTGGGCATAGAGTAAGTAGCACGCGCGCTGTGGTGTGATTGTTGTCTTTATGTCGGTGCGAGGTCTTCCTTGGCGTCTGTATTGGTGTGGTTTTGCCACATTATCAGTGCATGCTGGGTTGGGACTAACGGCTGTTGGTCCAGGGACTCCAACTTTAAAGCTCCTTGTTTTGTAACTCATCTATTCAATGCTCTTGCAGTGCCAAATTGAAGAACATCGAAGCAACAGAAGCGGCTAAGATGAAGCTGTTGGCTGACCAAATGAACAAGAAGGATGGTCCTTCTGCCTTCGTTCCCACCAACATGGCCGTCAACTTCGTGCAACACAACAGATGTAAGGCCGTGCCGCGGATTGCATGGGCGTCATTGGTTCTCCTGTTTGGTCTCATTACAATAACTCCTTCATTGGTATGCTAGGCACCAAGTACTAAGTGCTTCCCTGGCGGCTCAGTTGGTTAGAGCGCTGGCCTGCACTGGCCCCTCCTGTCCGGGCAATACATGGTTCGAGTCGCTGCACGCGCTCACATTTAGCGACTGGGAGGGTCAGTTCGCAGCTGGCCCGATGAGGTCGGGGACGAGCTACAGGGCGGCCGTGTCGGTGCATTGGCGGCACGTTAAACTCTCGGTTAAAATTCTGCCGTTGAGCTGGAGTCCATGGATCGGGTGGTGGGGCCAGGGTTCACGCAACAAACTTCGCTTAGCAATATAACATTGGCTCGTAAAGCCGCCCCGGCAAAAAATGAACTAAATTTGTTTGCAAAAAATGTCAGGCTGCGTGCCTTCTCTTCATTACTGTCTTCATTGGTGCTTTTTGTCTGTGTCGCGAGCATCATTTGTAGACGTGCGACTGCGTAAGGCACGTCGCACCCAGTCGGAAAATATCTCGTGGACAGCGTTTTCGCAGGGCACGGAACAGCGCATACTGGTGATGGTTCAGTTAAGGAGGATTGTTGCAGATGCCCGATTCTGCCAGCATCCACACCGGAGACAATCCAGCGAGTAAATGGCTCTGTGGATTGGTGCCGAAAGATTGCCACGTGATCGAGGTCGATTTTTCGTAATTAACTGCTTGTTGAAACAAATTGAAAATGATGTGTATTATTAACAGCCGAGCTATCTTGAAGGCGACAGATTCGTGTGAAGTTGTTCTTCAGTACCGCGATAATTGCTACTCGATGGATTGTGCCATGACAGCGCGGTTAGTTGTTAACCTCAGTAAGCTGGTACTTGTTCAAGAATGTTATTTTCATGACCCGACAAAGATTGGACGACATAAGTTCTTGAAACTAAAAGATGGCAAATCGCCTCAGAGTTTATTAATCATATTTCAAGGTACGCTACATGCAGTCGTTACTTCCGCTTTGGTTATTCTGTTCAGCGTTTCCATTCATGATATAATTTTTTTTCCTCCAAAGCTGATGGTTTCCATCTGGTGATAACCATTCTCTTTCAGGGAAACCGTATTTGATGCAGTGTTGGCAAGAAAAGGAACATCGTTAAGCATGTTTCAGGAAGTGTCTGATGTATCATCTGCGTTCCGATTTGTTCGAAAAAACATGCATTTCATCCGGTCGCCATTTTGGCGTGCATACCTTGGGTACAAGGACCCGTGCAGTCCACCAAAATGTACCCGTCGGACGGCGCCGTCCCCCACCTGGCGACTCAAAAAGATTGTTGGCTTTTAGAGAGAGTACAAAAGAGGGCTACAAAAATGGTTAATGGCATCAGCAACCTGGTATATGAGGAAAGGTTGAAGAAATTGAATATATTTTCACTTAGATGTAGAAGGCTGAGAGGAATCTCATCGAGGTCTTTAAATTTGTCCATGGTCTGGAGAGGGGATATCTTGGGGAAATGTTTGAATTGAACAGAAATGATGCAATCAGGGGTAATACATTCAAAATTAAAGTTAACCACAGCAGAACAAGGTTAAGGCAGACTTTCTTCACCAACGCGGTAGTAGAACACTGGAACCAGCTGCCAGAAAACATTGGCAGTAGCAGCACATTAACATCTTTAAAAACAGCATAGGCAATCATTATGCGAATAGAGGGCTTGCTTTTCAGTATTACAGGAGGGTTGATTGACAGATTTGGTGGGGAACTGGTTCAGTGTACAGAGTGCAACCAAGAAGGACCCTTGTGGCTCATAGTTGCACTAATTTTTTATGTCTTTATGTCTTTATGACCCTGACCCGTCTCACGCCCGCCTGCCGGCAGTCAGCATCAAGGAGACGGCCCGGCCGGCCAAGGCGCAGCCGGAGCCGAAGCCGGTGCTGGTGGTGGGCGGCGTCCGGCAGGAGGAGAACGCCGCCGACGGCAAGCGGAAGCAGGGCCAGCCCAGCGACGACTACCACTTCAACAAGTTCAAGAAGCAGTTCCGACGGTGATCCGACCGCCGGCCAGCCGTGGACGCGTGCGTGGATGACGTCGCCGTGCACTGCGCAGCTGGGCCCTCTAGCAAGGCAGAGTTTGGCCGTTCGGTGAAAGTGGCGACGGTGTGACGACGCCGTTGCAGAAACAGCTGCCGTGGTGGAAGCCGCCTGCACTGCTACAGTGTAGCCATGTCTCGGTGGTTGGCGACCTGTGTCACGCTGTCTCATTGTGCGTACCAAACACCGCCGGATGGTTGGCGGCCCATCGTATGACATCTTGTGCGCATCAAATGCCGCTGGATGGTTGGTGGTCCATCGAATGACATCTCGTGCGCACGAAATACCTCCATTGCCGCGCTCCATGCACCCGCGGGTCGGCGACCTCGCCCGGAACAGTGTCCAGTGGACAGACTAGGTCAGTCTAGAGGCCAGACATGACCTTCAGCGAGGTCAGGTAATTTGTCAGCAGTAGCACCGGGGGAGGGGATTGGACATCCTAGTTGGCGTTGGCCAGTGTATTGCTATACTAACCAGTGCCACTATTCTACGTCTGGCGTCATTTGGTTCGTGGTAAGTCTGCCGGAGACTGGCGAGTGAGTATCCCGACAGATACTTGACCTACAGTCGGTGCCGCCCCCTCCCCTCCAGAGGATCGTAACCAATGTCCAGATGGTGCGCCTCCCATGATGAAGCTTCCTGCTAGGGTGGCGTGGTTTGGCATGGAGTAGCAAATGATGAACTGGAATACACGGCCCGAGCTGTGACCTCAAGGTCACAGCTCGGACCGCACTACTGTCGTGGTGCGGCGTAGCTCTGGTCGCACTACTGGTTTAGAACACTGGAATCACCATCTTGCCTCCAAAGGGCCTCGATTCGCGAAGTTGTGTTGTGAAGTACCTCTGGAGTGTTGTACAGGATCCTCTGAGCGGTCTTGGTTGGGCATTGTTGGAATGTCGTGGTTGTCACTCATTTGCATAGTCACTTCGGCCGACGAGGGGTGTTTTTGTACTCCACCTGCCTCCGGTATTTGGCACCTTGCCCACCTGAGTACATGTGGTGGTATGTGTGCAGATTGTGGCCCACTTGGCACGTGGTGTAATGTGTATGTGCGGATTGTGGCCCACCTGAGTGCATGTGTTGGTGCATGTGTGATGTGGTACCGCACATACCACCACCCAGTGCACAACTGCACATACACCAATACACCACCACATGTACCAGGTGGGCCAAATTTGTGGCCCACCTGAGTACATGTGGTGGTGTATTGGTGTATGTGCAGATGGTGGCCCACTGGGTGCATGAGGTGGTGTATGTGCGGGTTGTGGCCCACTGTGTATGTGGTGATGTACCTGCGGATTGTGACTGGCTGTGTGTGTGGCGGTGTACGTGCAGATTGTAACGTATACCATTGCAGCTCAATGGCCGCACCCTTCCTCGCAGCACAGTCGGACGGGGCAGAGGACGGCGTAATAAAGCGTACTGGGTCGATGGGAAATCGCAATCTGATCTGCAACCGTCTCGACGGTATAATAATGGTGTCGATGTTCAACCATAGCTAGCACCCGTTCGAAGAGTTAAATCCGTCTATCCTGCAAGAAAGTCCCAATGTCCGTGGGTACAAGCGTAAAATAAAAGAACAAGACCTTCGGCCAGTGTATCTCTCGGAGAATGAACGTTTTTCGTGAAAGGAACGCCAGCTAACAGCGATTGCGGGGGTGCTGAGTCACCTGAGGACTCGTCCGCTATTTCTGGGGGTGCCGAGTCACCTGGGGATACGTGTCCTTTCCGAGGGTGCTGAGTCACCTGATTACACATGAAGACACGTTCGCCATTTTCGGGGGTGCCGATTACCTGAGGACACATCCACCATCCCCTGGGATGCCGAGTCACCAAAGGACACGCTCGCCATTCCAGAAAGTACCGAGTCATCCGAGTACACCTGAGGGCACGTCAACCACTCCCGGGGTGCCAAGTGGCTTGATGACACGTATGTCATTACCGTGGGGTGCCAAGTCACCTGAGCGCATCGGAGGACACGTCCGTCATTACCTTGAGATGCTGAGTCACCTGAGGGCACGGCCGGCATTACCTTGGGGTGCTGTGTCACCTGAGAACACGGCCGGCATTACCTTGGGGTGCCGAGTCACCTGAGGACACGTCCGTCATTACCTTGGGGTGCCGAGTCACCTGAGGACACGTCTGTCATTACCTTGGGGTGCCGAGTCACCTGAGGACACGTCTGTCATTACCTTGGGGTGCCGAGTCACCTGAGGACACGTCCGTCATTACCTTGGGGTGCCGAGTCGCCTGAGGACACGTCAGTCATTACCTTGGGGTGCCGAGTCACCTGAGGACACGTCAGTCATTACCTTGGGGTGCCGAGTCACCTGAGAACGCATCAGTCATTACCTTGGGGTGCCGAGTCATCAGAGGACACAGGAAAATTGTCTTAGATCGTTTTTGAGTGTGGAAAGGTTGATTTGGTGTGATCTGTCTACGCCAAATATGATGAAGAGCGTGTAATAAGCGCTCGTCAATGACCTCAGATCATCTGACCTCATGTGATGTGGCATTGTCTGACGAGACTTGATCTTTCGTTGAATTTACTTTTCAAGCAGGCTGAAGGAAAACAACTAATTCCAACTGAACTGCTTTCGGCTCGGATAATAGTTAGCTTCGGGCGGTGCAAATCACACATGTATTGTTTGATCTGGCGTAATTTTGATTGGCTAAAGGAAGCGCAGGCACTGTATCTGATTGATGGACGCCATAAGCTATCGGTACAAAGCATGCTGTTGAATTTTAAGTAGGGGATCGATTGGTCTTACGCTTACGGTCTTACGCTCTTGAAGTGGAAGGCGATCAGTTGGTTGATGCGGGGTAAGCGATAAGCGCTGCTCATCATGAGCTCCCCGCAGGGCCAGCCTGGATAATGCTCCAGCCGGCTGGGTCGTCACCCAAATGGTCTGGGTACGAGCGGAAAATGGAGCCCAACAGCGGGCGGAGTCCTCTCTCCACGCCAGCTGTGCCCCTCGGCCCGACAAACACTCCAAGCCGTCTTCGTCCATCCGTGGGGGGGGGGGGCAGATCTTCCTCTTACGAACTTCATATTTACAGGCCGTACGAACTTGCATGCCTTATGCTTACGAACATCATTGTTTTGAATTAGCCTACTCATTTAGATTTACCATCCTTTCGTTTACCGATACTTGCCCAAAAGCTTTCTTGTGCGCCGTTTGTTCAGCCTAATGATTACAGACTGCGTGTTTACAGATGCTTTGTTTAAGAACCCTACGTAATACCCTTCCTTATTCTATTTACCCCCAAAAAATGGTAACCTCCAGGTGAATTCCCGTAACGATTGCTTATTGCGAGTGTTATCACCGCGACAGTGTTTGTCCTGCTGATGTGCGACTACGAACAGTCTACCACTTTCTCCGCCGAATAGTCCACGAGATACCTGTACGGACTTGTGCCTCAGACGTCGCTCCATCCCGAGGTTGGTCATACCATGTTACAACTGCCACACCCACACACACACACATCACACGCCTGTATGCCCTGGAACCTATTTTATGGGCCGTACGTTTCCGAAAGTTACATTTACGGAACCTGCATCTGGCGAGCCTTTTGGTTACGGACCATACATATTGTAAACATTACGTTTACAAACTTTGTGTTGCGAACTGTATGCTTACGAACCTTTCATACATTGGTTGTGCTCCCAGAAAGTCGTTGCTTTCATGAAGACCCAGCGACTCGGAAGGCAGACTCGGTGCCTGCAAGAGCTTCCGCCACCCGGAAATTACAAGAAAATTCCACCTTCGATGTGCTTTATTTGGTTGATACGTGGACGGAATGCATCACATCTAGGCATGACCATGAACGCGCGTATACATGAATCGGGCAGGTACACAGTATGGAGAACAGGCTCGTTCCATTGCACTGAACTTACCATGCACGTGATGATGAAGGGACGCCACTGGCCTTGACGTCCACCTTGGTCACATCTTGCATAAGGCCGGGTTTTACGCACTCAAATTTGTAATCCAGGGTGTGCTGGTGAACTTTCTCCAACCGTCTTTGAATGCTGGGTATAACGGTTTGAGCGGCTGGGGTTGCGCATATGTCCACAGGTCACCAACAAACATGCGCGTAGGCACTTGAACAGACCACTTTTCCAAGGTGACTACATATGTTCTGCCACCGACGTTCGAGTTTGCCATCCTCGCCCAGTCACGCTGCACCGGCCCATAACCCTACATATGTTCTGCCACGGTGCGCGTGGCCTGCTATTTGTGCTTGATGTAGTCACGTCTATTGAAGTCAGACCACTGGTGGATCTCCTCTCACGTCCGACAGAGACAGAGGCGAGCGATCCTGGTAGTGCACGGCTAGCGAACTGTGCTGGGCTCTATGCCATTTGTCCGCTGAGCGATGACCTCTGAACGGTGAAACGAATATACCAGAATGAAACGAACATCAACGGGGTGCTACACGTGCCATAGTAGTGCGGTCGCTCAGTGCTTACCCGTCGTCTCCACATTCTAATTTCTTCAGCCGTAAACTGGCGAGACACGTGGCCTGAATGTCATCCATCCATCAATCGCATGACCTAATGGTAAAACGTGCGCAGCACGACAGTCTCAAATTTGACAAACTAACCATTGACTTCCATAGTCTCAAACTGGACAAAATAAACATTGACTAGTATCTGGAGTATTGCCTTAACGTTAAGAATGTAGGGTGACCCACTACAAACAGTTGCATAAAACAGAGACATCGACAGAAAGCCAAAGACAACAAAACAAATACCGCCGGGAAACACAAGATTGCCACTTATAGGCACGCCAATTCTGTTCAACACACGTGGTGGGCCCGCTGAAAACAGCGCATCACATCCGCCCGACTAGACGTCCTACACCAACCATCCACACCACTCGGCAGATCACGCAGACCAGCTGACTAGAGACCGTGGCCAGCAGCACGCGCCGAGTGTCGGTCGGCGCTCCCCTGTCGACGACGTCGTCATCGCCCGTGGTGGCGGTCGGCCGCCCAGCTCAGACGAGCCTCACCCCCGCCGCACCATCGGCCGCGTGCACTCGTGGACGTCGGCGCGGTCGTCACGCAACATCTACTGGAATAGAAAACCGGCGACGCTGGGCCGAATACACCAACCACGACCGTCTGGCGAGTACAAAATAACGCCACAGCAGGCTGGTGGCGCACTACCAGCCACTGGAGATCAGAGGCGCGCTACCCGCCACTGGAGATCAGAGGCGCGCTACCCGCCACTGGAGATCAGAGGCGCGCTACCCACCACTGCAGACCAGAGGCACGCTACCCGCCACTGGAGATCAGAGGCGCGCTACCCACCATCGGACCAGAGGCACGCTACCCGCCACTGCAGACCAGAGGCGCGCTACCCGCCACTGCAGGGCAGAGGTGTGCTACCCGCCACTGGAGATCAGAGGCGCGCTACCCACCATCGGACCAGAGGCACGCTACCCGCCACTGGAGATCAGAGGCGCGCTACCCGCCACTGCAGGGCAGAGGGGCGCTACCAGCCACTGCAGACCAGAGGCGCGCTACCCGCCACCAGACCAGAGGCGCGTTACCCGCCACTGTAGGACAGAGGCGCGCTACCCGCCACTGGAGACCAGAGGCGCGCTACCAGCTACTGGAGACCAGAGGCGCGCTACCAGCTTCTGGAGACCAGAGGCGCGCTACCAGCTACTGGAGACCAGAGGCGCGCTACCAGCTACTGCAGATCAGAGGCGCGCTACCCGCC
Source organism: Imbricaverruca yamaguchii (assembly GCA_034440575.1). NCBI lineage: Eukaryota > Metazoa > Arthropoda > Thecostraca > Neoverrucidae > Imbricaverruca > Imbricaverruca yamaguchii. The sequence continues at coordinate 879,873 of JAOTOL010001617.1, read as the reverse complement.
ACTGCAGACCAGAGGCGCGCTACCAGCCACCAGACCAGAGGCGCGCTACCCGCCACTGCAGGGCAGAGGCGCGCTACCCGCCACTGCAGGGCAGAGGCACGCTACCCGCCACTGCAGACCAGAGGCGCGCTACCCGCCACTGCAGACCAGAGGTGCGCTACCCGCCACTGCAGACCAGAGGTGCGCTACCCGCCACTGCAGACCAGAGGTGCGCTACCCGCCACTGCAGATCAGAGGCGCGCTACCCGCCACCAGACCAGAGGCGCGCTACCCGCCACTGCATGGCAGAGGCACGCTACCCGCCACTGCATGGCAGAGGCGCGCTACCCGCCACTGCATGGCAAAGGCGCGCTACCCGCCACTGCATGGCAGAGGCGCGCTACCCGCCACTGCATGGCAGAGGCACGCTACCCGCCACTGGAGATCAGAGGCGCGCTACCCGCCACTGCAGGACAGAGGCGCGCTACCGGCCACTGGAGACCAGAGGCGCGCTACCCGCCACTGGGGACCAGAGGCGCGCTACCCGCCACTGGAGACCAGAGGCGCGCTATCCGCCACTGCAGGGCAGAGGGGTGCGCTGCCCGTTCACTGGTGGCCGGCCGGAGGAGTGGACGTCCCTGAGGCCATGTTCTCGTCGTCCGGCATGGGCGCCGTCTTCGTGTAGCGCTTGAAGAATCTGTTCCTCCGCTTGGGCCCATCGGCACCTGCAAGTGGGACGGCACACTGTTATCACCAGTGGTGTCACCTGGGGGACGCCGTGCGAGACTGAGCACCACCGGTGGTGTCACACTGGGGGACGTCATACGAGAGTCAGCGACACCGGTGGTGTCATACTAGAACTGATCGCCATCGGTGGTGTCACACTGGGAGCCGCCGTACGAGTCAGCACCACCGGTGGTGTGACACTGGGAGACGCCGTACGAGACTGGGCACCACCGGTGGTGTCACACTGGGAGACGCCGTACGAGAGTCAGCGCCACCGGTGGTGACACACTGTGGCTGAGCCTCACCGGCCAGCGAGCCGGGTCGGCGAGGCGAGACTGCCCCGTACGCCGGGCGAGCCGGACATGAACTCACCCGCCGGCCGGGACGACAGCTGCGAGGCGTCCGACGAGGCCAGCGTCTCCGAGTCGCTCTCCTTGGTGCTGCCCTGGCCCGAGTCTTTCTCCAGCGCCGGCGCCTCGGGCAACAGCTGAGGTCGTAGCGAGCGTCAGCCAGCTGGGACAACGACCGGTCGCTAGGGAACCAGCTCCGCTGAGTCACGCGGCCGGCCGGAGGAAGGACCGGTCTCTGAGGAAGCCCCCGAGCCCGCACAAGCCTGGTTGACCGGCTCGCACGGTGTCGTATGACGTCACATGGATGGCACGACTCATGACGCCACATAGATGGCGCCACATGACGTCACATGGATGGTACGACTCATAACGTCACAGGGATTGCACAACACAGCAAGGTGAGTGAAGTCTTTTCATCGGCACTAGGGTCGGAAGCCAAAGGTCCAGCAGAAAAAGGCCAAAGGGTAGCACCTAAAAGGGTTTAATCACACCAGTTCTTTGATTTATACCTTAGCTCTGAAGTTAATTACCAGCTAAGTGTCGAAAGCACATCCCTTCTGTTCCTTTTTTCACATCACATAGTAAAGCTCCAGTTTCGCTTCATTCTCGCTAGCTGGCAACCGTTCAATGATTCTGTAATGTGTGTGTGTGTGTGTGTGTGTGTGTGTGTGTGTGTGTGTGTGTGTGTGTGTGTGTGTGTGTGTGTGTGTGTGTGTGTGTGTGTGTGTGTGTGTGTGTGTGTGTGTGTGTGTGTGTGTGTGTGTGTGTGTGTGTGTGTGTGTGTGTGTGTGTGTGTGTGTGATTGTGGTTTTAGGGCGCATCGACCATGGTTGGTCATTTAGCGTCCAGATTTTGTAATGTGTTGGTTTACAAGTAAGCTGGCTAATATGAGTCACTGGGCATTATACGGTTATGATGCAGAAGGTTTTGTTGTGGTCCATGATGTTCCATACCGGAACAGCTCTCAGGCTGGTTTGAGACGCGAATGGAAAGTATTATGGCGATGTCTCATATGCATTTAGGGTGGAATGCTGGGGGATATACCGGTATGCATTTGTGATCGATATTCATAGTACATATCGCGTACATTGGGATAGTATCGCGTACATAGTACATATCGCGTACATTGTCGCTTGAACACGTCGCTGTAAACGCTATGGCGAGGAGCCAGGTATAAAGATGCCGAAAAGGTATCGGAAGCTATGTCAGAAAAAACATTGTTAGGTGTTAATTTTCACCGAACTGGAAATTTAAAAACGCTGCCTAGCGATACCCCCATGCATTGCTTGCGCTTTCGGCACATAGTCACCAAAGAGATGACGATAACGGACATACGGTTAACCACAAGCGACACCTGTGTGGGGCCAGTATTTCAACGTTTCCATGTTCTGAGTGCGAAGGTCACCAATGTCGAACGGATTTTCCACTCTTATCTTCCAATATAACCAGTATCTTTCTTAATTTTTGTCTGGTCTTACAATACAAGCTGCAATAAAACTGAAAATACTGAAGCAATTGAAAATGTATTGAAATCGCATTCCACAGTTATTGAATGCAATGTATCCAGGCCTTTGTGGTATCTTTGAACAACAGAGCTTGCCCTAAAACCCCGCACCCATTTTTATCGTTCACACTTTTATATCCCTTTCAACAATAACTTTCCGTTCCAACGCTAGAAATGAAAACCGATTTTGGGACACTGTTCGAGATCCGACATCGTTGAGCCATCCGCAAAGTACCTCCACGACCTACTCATTGTCAACACACATCTTCCATTCTCTCCATATGCCGGGTCCCGCAGCCGAGCGCCAGCGCTAGAGCTCTCCGGTGGACGGCCGAGGCCCGGGACGAGACTCACCTGCCGGCCGGCCGGCTGGCTGCTGCTGTCGTCGCCGGCGCCGTCAGCGGCAGACGCCCGCTCGCGCATCAGCCGGCCCATCTCGGTGCACGTGAACACCTCCTCGATCTGAGCGTCCAGATCCGGGTTCAGCGGCGGGTTTGCGGGTGGCAGCGGCGGCGTGGCGGGCGGCGGCAGCGGCGGCGTTGTGGGCGGCGTTGTGGACGGCGTTGTGGGCGGCGTTGTGGGCGGCGTTTTGGTCGGAGGCGTGGAGGACCGCGGCGCCGGCAACGCCGCCGGCCGGCGGCCGGCTGTGGCGGCCGCCGGCAGAGGATGGTCGCCGAGTGGGGCAGCCGCAGCGTGTGGCTCCGACGACGTGCGGTGGCCGTCCACCGGGGCGGCAGGCGGATCCGGCGACACGCCATCCTGGGCCGTCTGAGGGGCAGACGACAACACAGTGGCCACGTGATCCCGAGTCCCGGCACTCCAGAGTATGCTATCAAGATTTAGAGCCATGGTCGGCAGCGCAATCAACAGAGAAAAGAGAGAACAGAAGAGAACAGAACAGAGGAATGAATTATGTCAGAGTAATATCAAAGCGGAGGGAGTCGATGTCAAGCAATGTGATATCAATGCGAAACAATGTGAATGCGGAGTGTCTGACTCACGGTGTGTCCGGTGGCCACCTCCCGAATGTGTCTGACTGTGTGTGGGTGGCCACCTCCCGACTGTGTCTTACTGTGTGTGTGTGGTGGCCGCCTCCCGACTGTGTCTGACTGTGTGTGTGTGGTGGCCGCCTCCCGACTGTGTGTGTGTGGTGGCCACCTCCGACTGTTCTGACTGTGTGTGTGTGTGTGTGTGGTGGCCGCCTCCCGACTGTGTCTGACTGTGTGTGTGGTGGCCGCCTCCCGACTGTGTCTGACCGTGTGTGCGGTGGCCGCCTCCCGACTGTGTCTGACTGTGTGTGTGGTGGCCGCCTCCCGACTGTGTTGTGGCCGCCTCCCGACTGTGTGTGGTGGCCGCCTCCCGACTGTGTCTGACCGTGTGTGCGGTGGCCGCCTCCCGACTGTGTCTGACTGTGTGTGTGGTGGTGGCCGCCTCCCGACTGTGTCTGACCGTGTGTGTGCGTGGCCGCCTCCCGACTGTGTCTGACTGTGTGTGTGTTGCGGTGGCCGCCTCCCGACTGTGTCTGACCGTATGTGTGGTGTGCCCTCCCGACTGTGTCTGACGTGTGTGTGGTGGCCGCCTCCCGACTGTGTCTGACTGTGTGTGTGTGGTGGCCGCCTCCCGACTGTGTCTGACTGTGTGGTGTGGTGGCCGCCTCCCGACTGTGTCTGACTGTGTGTGTGTGGTGGCCGCCTCCCGACTGTGTCTGACCGTGTGTGCGGTGGCCGCCTCCCGACTGTGTCTGACTGTGTGTGTGGGTGGCCCATCCTTTGTGCGGCCTCCCGACTGTGTCTGACTGTATGTGGCGGTGGCCGCCTCCCGACTGTGTCTGACTGTGTGTGGTGGCCGCCTCCCGACTGTGTCTGACCGTATGTGTGTGTGGTGGCCGCCTCCCGACTGTGTTGTGTCTGTGTGTGTGGTGGCCGCCTCCCGACTGTGTCTGACTGTGTGTGTGGTGGCCGCCTCCCGACTGTGTCTGACTGTGTGTGTGGTGGCCGCCTCCCGACTGTGTCTGACCGTATGTGCGGTGGCCGCCTCCCGACTGTGTCTGACTGTGTGTGTGTGGTGGCCGCCTCCCGACTGTGTCTGACCTATGTGTGCGGTGGCCGCCTCCCGACTGTGTCTGACTGTGTGTGTGGTGGCCGCCTCCCGACTGTGTCTGACTGTGTGTGTGGTGGCCGCCTCCCGACTGTGTCTGACTGTGTGTGTGCGGTGGCCGCCTCCCGACTGTGTCTGACCCTGTGTTGACCGTGTGTGTGGTGGCCGCCTCCCGACTGTGTCTGACTGTGTGTGTGTGTGTGGTGGCCGCCTCCCGACTGTGTCTGACTGTGTGGTATGTGCGGTGGCCGCCTCCCGACTGTGTCTGACTGTGTGTGGCTCCCGAGTGGGCCGCCTCCCGACTGTGTCTGACTGTGTGTGTGGTGGCCGCCTCCCGACTGTGTCTGACTGTGTGTGTGTGTGTGGGCCGCCTCCCGACTGTGTCTGACTGTGTGGGGGCCGCCTCCCGACTGTGTCTGACCGTGTGTGGTGGCCGCCTCCCGACTGTGTCTGACTGTGTGTGTGGGTGGCCGCCTCCCGACTGTGTCTGACCGTATGTGCGGTGGCCGCCTCCCGACTGTGTCTGACTGTGTGTGGTGGCCGCCTCCCGACTGTGTTGTCTGTGTGTGGTGGCCGCCTCCCGACTGTGTCTGACCGTGTGTGGGTGGCCGCCTCCCGACCTCCCGACTGTGTCTGACCGTGTGTGTTGTGGTGGCCGCCTCCCGACTGTGTCTGACCGTGTGTGTGGGTGGCCGCCTCCCGACTGTGTCTGACTGTGTGTGTGGTGGCCGCCTCCCGACTGTGTCTGACTGTGTGTGTGGTGGCCGCCTCCCGACTGTGTCTGACTGTGTGTGTGTGGTGGCCGCCTCCCGACTGTGTCTGACTGTGTGTGTGCGGTGGCCGCCTCCCGACTGTGTCTGACTGTGTGTGTGGTGGCCGCCTCCCGACTGTGTCTGACTGTGTGTGTGTGTGTGTGTGGTGGCCACCTCCAGACTGTGTCTGACCGCATGTGCGGTGGCCGCCTCCCGACTCTTCCTGACACGCTCCTCCCTGGCGCGCCTCTGTTCCTCCAGCTCGTCATCCCGTTCGGCCAGGTCGGCCTTCACCCGCACCGACAGCGTCGCGTGGTTGTCGATCACATAGTCCGTCAGCCAGCTGTGCAGTCGGGACAGGGGTCACAGACGCCGAGTTCACCACACGGCCCCACACGCACCCTCAGCTCCGGCGACACACCCGCACACATCGAGCCCTAACGGACGCGGTCATACCCTCAGCCAACAAACGCTCACTCCTGCACTGAAATGGGGCGCTATGGCTCTACACCGGACAAGCATGCTGCGGCAACTTATGATGGCGGAGTCTACACTAGTTGGTTGGTTATTTGGGCTTACGGGCGCATCGACTGCGGGTGTTTACACTAGGCGGCAAACCTACTCCGTCTGCCAACTGGCATTCTACAGCTGACAGCCAATCTACTACCTCGTCCTGGCGACCGACACCGGACGGGCTGACACCAGCGCCGGCCGACACCGGACGGGCTGACACCACCGCCGGCTGACACCGGACTAGCTGACACCACTCCCCCCGGCCGACACCGGACTAGCTGACACCACCGCCGGCCGACACCGGACGCTGACACCACCGCCGGCCGACACCGGACGGGCTGACACCAGCGCCGGCCGACACCGGACGGGCTGACACCACCGCCGGCTGACACCAGTGTCCGGCCGACACCAGCGTCCGGCCCAACAACTGACGGTCCGCTCACTTGAAGCCGGCGAGCACGGTCAGGTGCTTGTGCTTGTGTCGGCCGGTCTGGCCGTTGGACCTGGCGATGCACAGGTGGATGCGCATCGGACAGCGGTACTGGTTGGCCACCGTCTCCAGCTGCAGCCGCTCGTTCAGCTCCACCTCGTCCAGCGCCGTCGGCACGTCCTGCTTGTTGGCCAGCCTGCCGAACACGAAGGCGGCAGTGGTCACGACACGACACTCCCTGCCTGTTCGCCAGCCTGCCGAACACGAAGGCGGCAGTGGTCACACGACACTCTGCCGGCGTCACCTCCGGGCTTTGACAGGGCGAGCACCACACTCTGAGGGGGAGTGAGATCACACTAATGGGGGCGGGCGGACTACAAAGCGAGCAGCATACTCTGATCGGCTTTCTCGCTTTTCGAACACAAAGCAACTACATTTGAGTGGCCTTTGCCGTGGGTGTCGCCACCAGGGTGTGGACGGTACTTGCGGCCCATCACGCACAAGTACACAGAGACACTTGTTGCCGGTGGTGGTGGTGATATTGCCATTTGGTATACAACGATAACATCTTCGGCAGCTTATTAAGAAAAAGATACACTAAATAGAAGAAATACAAATCAAGATTCAGAATAACACAGCAAGCATAGGGCACGGTAAAAAAAGAAGAAAAAAGAAACATAACGAGACTTTTCCAAAGCAAGAGAAAGAAAAAGACAAAGCATAAAATCAAACGGAAAAAGCAATATCCCATAAAGTATGTGCTGTTTTTGTTATTGTTGTAATGTTCATTATACTTGTGGCGATGACTCGTTATCAACTCACCATGTACACCCATACGTCAAAGAGGCACCGTTCGGTCTTGTAACTCCTCGCTACTTCATCACCTGCAGCCAGTCAACAACTCTACAACTCAAGCTCTACTGCAACTCTACTTAGCTCTGCTCATCTCTACTCGTATATCTTCAAAATACAATTCAACTACGCTCTCCGTCGACTTTCTTCAAGTCAGCTCTACTATTTCTTTATCGTCTCCTATCCTCAGATTAAGACTCCTTGACCCTCCTTGTTCTATCCCTAAGCCTTACACAGCAACACACTTAGCAAAACGCACAGCAACATCCGACATCACCAACACGGTTGAAGGCTGGCTAAACTCACCATACACTCTCTCTCTCTCACACACAGACACACACACACACACACACAGCGGCTTATAGGCGGATTATCAATCATGACAATGCATTTGGACGCATCTCGGATTCACGAGCGAGACATAGTACTTAGAACCTCTTCGGATACGGAGGGGCTTTGCTATTTATCAATACATCCGGATTACTCTGCAAAGCTTTGCGCCACATGCAACGATTACAATCAAGCACTGCAGTAAAAATGGTCTGTCATGGTGCACTGCTACTGGCACAGTGTATGTCTTAAAACAGGCTGAATCACACAACAAAATGTAATGCCGTCGTGTCGTAACCCAGAAAAATCAACAGCCCAACAGAAGGCTAACTGGTGTACAACTCGATTCGGACACTTCGTATCCTACGTTGTCAACTTAGTCTAGCTTCAATAGAAACGTTTTCGCGGTGTGATTGCAGTTGATTTTGAGAACATATTGCATATCTCACTTCCATTTTTCGAGAAAAAAAAGTTTATTTGTTTTAAAGAAGTATCGCTTGATAATCACGACAAAACTAGGAAATCTGACTACGTATACAATGGTGTGGACGTGTCACGACATCGTAGATGAAGATGATTTAATGCTATATAAAATTTGGATGATTACCATGAAAGGATTTTGGACATATGTCACATTTGCTATCGTGTAGAGGAAGATGTAGAAGTTACTGCTGCACGTCGGGAGGTATTTTCAGACATAATTATGGATAATCTGATTAGCCTCGTCGTCACCTGCAACACTCTGGTCGCTGCCAGTGATCTCAACCTGGTCAGTGCCGTGTTGTGTACATCTAGTCCCATCTGAAATGCGGTGGTGGAACAGACCCGCGGCATCACAAACGACTAATCAATTATCGATATATTATGTAAAGCAAAGCATGCTTCAAAACCAAGCGAGACAAAAAGGAAAGAACCACCAACAAATAAGCGTACAAATTGGCATCTCTAGAATATTCGCCGATATCATTAAAAGAGATTGCCTTGGCTGAGGTACAAGGACGACAGTAATTTAACAATTACTAAGACCATGGACTTGACGACAAAAACAACTGCCAACAACTACAGAAACAAACAACCAAGCCGTACTTGTTCTTCATATAACGGGCATCATACCGGTGTATAGACAAAGAGGGAGCGAAAGGGATCTTGTGCAGCTGAGCCGCTGACAGCTGACCAGGCCAAGCCGTTCGTTTCGAACGTCAGAAGATATTCAGCAGTGAAGTTCACAAAGTTGGTCCACCACATGCTCGAAACCCATGCAATGTTTGCTTGCTCATTTCTTTGGTAGTCCTCATGAAACTAAAATTAGCAAGTCCCCAGTCCTGGCGGTTGTGCTGTACAGGTGGCAGATGGCTAGGTCACCCGACGACCGCGCTGTTCGATACTTGCTCTCTGACGCCGCTACCGACGGCATTCGATGTCGCAATCGTGCGCCGCCTCCCAGTTGCAGTCCCGTCGCAGTCGACGCGGGCGCCTGCACTTCGGAGCGGGCACGTTGCGGATCTTGACGTACTGCGGGCTGGGCAGTGGCTCCGGCTCCGCTGGCGGCTCAGCCGGAGGCTCCGCCGGAGGCTCCGCCGGCGGCTCCACCGGCGGTCCAGGTGGACCATCGATCCGGTTGCACGATTGCTCCTGCACCCTCTTCGCCAGCGGCCGAGAGCCGCCGCGGCTGGCCGGAGGCGGCGCGTCCGAGCCGACCTGGCCTAGTGAGATCGAGCCGCGCAGGCCCTTGAGGCGGCTCTGCGCGGCACGACAGAGAGTCGGGGCGGGCAGCTTCGGCAGCGGTAGTGGCGCCGTACAGGCGGCTGCTGGGGCCGCCGTCGCCGCCGCCAGCGGCCAGGGCAAGCTCCGCACCGGCCTGGCTGTCGTCGCCGTCGTTGACAAGTGTCGCAGCCGAACCGACTGAGAGCGACTCAGCGGCGACGCAGGCTTGACCAGCGGGCAGATTTGGAGCGGGACGAGAGTCAGATCGGTCGGAATAGTGTCGATCACCTTCGATGACTTCTTGTCCACCGCGTACAGGCACGAGCAAGTGCCATCCACGCATTGTGTGAACATGCAGCAGAACCACCTCACCACACCGCTCAGCAGGCCGCTGATGAAATAGGCGATGCCGAAAAATAGACTGCGGTTAAGCGTCATCACCATAACAGCAATACTATGGCAGCCCCCGAGCATAGCATCAAACGAAAAAAGTAAAATGGAAACAACTATACCAACGCCTAAGCGCACACTATAAAATGATGTCCAAGCCGCTTCACAAAGCCAGTTCAATATTGCGATAACAGCGGACGATGACAATGGAATAAAAATAGAAAAGAAACATCTGATCATTACGTAAACGAAAAAAATAAGAAATAACACACAACGAAGAGTTGCAATCGCAGCTAATTTGACAGCCCGGTAGCATAATATCCCAACACCAATAATAGCCTCAATTAAGCACCACAAAAGAAAATTCGTGCAAGTATAAATCGCAAACGAGACAGTAGCAGAACACCACCACAAACAATTGATAACGAAGCCGACGACGCCTGCTAGAGTCAGGACCATGTTCGTTGTCTTTTTGTCGCGCTAATCAGTTTGGTCTTCAGAGAACTAGATGCACCACGTCTTCTCCACTACCTTGCACAAGCACTAACTGTGGCAGGAATATTGATAACAAAAATAAGTGTATATTCAAACACAACAGGTTGGCAGTACAATGCAAATTTCGACGCAACTTCTGATTCCGGGTTATTTTGGAAAAAGACGAAATCGCACGTGGCATTTAAACATTACCACCTTGATGGGTACAATAAGGAGAAAAGTTCAATGCCAAAAATTATGAGTCAACTAGGACGGTCAAGACAAACACCGAAGATTCAAAGGTGTGGCATAGCTGTTCCGTACAAGACAAGTTCCTAATGAGCTGCCGAGTAGCAACGAAGTGAGTAGGTAGTCTTCATGGTATATTGCAATAACTCCAGGCACTCTTGCTCAGTTTACTACTCTGACTTTGGAAAAGGGGTAAAATGTAAATAATTCTGAGAATGTTTCAGAATAATGGTGAAAATAAATGCTAATAACCCACTGAACAACTACAAATAGACAAGCGAGCTGAGAGGCCCAGAGACGCTGGACCGAAATAATGTATAAACTTTCGCGACGCGTATAATAATACACTTCTAGTTCCTTGAAACGAACACGTATCCATTAGCACATACACCCGTAAAAAGCCTCCACGAATTTGAATTGCTAACCCAAGCGGTCCGCATTTGAAGCTCGTTTGGTGTGTATGCAGGACGGGACAGCACCTGCACGGATTATCCGTTTCCACCAATTTTGCACCAGGGAATTATTATCAATAAACACGAAGCACAAAGCTCCGAAGGCGACAGTACGTATACATGTAGAGCTATAAATTCAAACCTTCCTGACGAGACAGTTCAAAAGATTGTGACGGGCTTATATTCATATTATCGACGGCATCGGACTGGCAGTGATCGCAGGTGCGGCATTCGTCACTACTCGCCAAGCCGGCCCTCAGACCAGACCGGGCAGAACTGCGCCGCCGAACACGCGCGACAGCAGTGCCATGACGCTCCTCACGACCCCGCACGCCAGCCCGACCACCAGCGACGCGCTGCGGCACGTCACCGACACGGCCACACAGCCGGCCAGGCCCACCACGCCGACCAGCACGCACGCCAGGTGCACGGCGCCGCTCACGATCGCCCACACGTCCGACACGACGCTGGCGACGGCGACGAACAGCACGAAGTGGATTCCGCTGACTACGAGCCGCACCAGCCAACAGGCGGCGGCGGTGACCTGCAGCACGATCGACAGCGGGATATGCACGGCATAGTATGCCAGCCAGAAAGCTGTGCGCACCGCCTCGTGCGCGATCCATGCTGCACCCAGGGCCGTCCACTTGACGAGCGCGACAGCGTGTGCCACGAGCTGATACGCAAAGTCGAATAGCGCTCTTGCTAGCCAGATCAGTGGGCACAAGAAGAATCGCAACGAGTCGTACAGAGCCGACACCACGACGTCGACAAAGGTCGCTATCGGACCTGTGCCGCCACGAGATGTTTTGTCGCCGGCGAGCCAATACTTTTGTTTCTTCATATTTGCCTTTCTTTCTTCTTCTTCATGCTTTGCTTCAGGCGTTCAAGCGCCTGGTAAAAGTTCCCGACTACAAGGTTGAGAAGGCTAAGAGTTTCAAACGTAATTAAAATGGTATCAAATGTAAGTGGTTTATACAATAGGAGAGTATCAAAAGAACTGCGCATCCAACAATAAAATTACTGCGTCATTTTCTATGCATATTTGTCCAACTAAACGTTACACCATGTGCATACTAAACAAGGTATCTTTCATTGTGATAACTCAAGCCGACAGGAATAAATAACAAGTCGTAAAATAAATCGCGCTATATTAAATATCACACACTTTGCTTTGGAATCAACATCATAACATGCTCAGTCTCGTTATCGTATTCAAAAGAACCCTGAAAAGGACTAAGAATGCTAACTACCATATCAATTTCGAAGCATGACAAAATTTGTAATGTTCAGTTGACCGTAAGCATATTAACGTTCTTCCACCCCGGACATTTCTGATTCCATATGAATGTAAAAACATGCTTGAAACGCAAAAGGTATGAAATATTGCATTTACATTAGAAACAAAACACGTACTTGCGTGTACGCTTTACTTCCATAGGCTATTCTTCATTCCTATATAAAGTTTGTATTGCTATAGTCGACGCTAACGTGTATTGGCAACAGCATTCTCCCACTGACGCCAAAACCTAGTAACGCAAAATGAAGGCAAAATAATTATTATATCTTACATTATTAATTGAACATAATTATTCACGATCGTTAGTTCTAAGACGCCATACCTCATGAAACTACGCTATAATAAACTACTTCAGCATGACAAACGAAATGTCGCCTTCGCACATAATCTATAACCAGAAACAAATTAATAACAAACTAAAAACGGAAATATCAGGACGTCAGTGAGTTTGACTGTAATTCTATCTACGCTTCGACGAGTAAAAGTACCTCGCTGGAAACGTTGGTTCCATACTAAAAATATGGAATAATTCAACTCTACTATATTCGAAGACCCCTTAACGTTATTAGGTAAAGTATTAAAAGTCTCGATTGTTAATTGGTTATTCGACCACCTGATATCTTGTTAACCAATGGACCATTTTGAGGAAATAACCTCGTCCGAAAGCCTGCATCGCTAACCACATCTTCATTGCAAGACAATTGTGAACTCTTGAAGACGGTGGATGCAGGAGAAAATTGGGAAATACTTTAATTTTTGATTTTCTAGATATTTTACACTTAGTCCAACATTCGTGTCTAATTACCGTCAACCGACTCAAAATTCTTATTGCTTTCAACTATGTGCTCATGAAGGCCAAATTGAAAACCATAGGCGTATCCAAGGTAACCGAAATTGGGGCACTCTATTGGCCTAAATAACGTTTTGTAATCAACTGAATTGATCTTCATGAACAAGAAATACTTTAGTGGCATTATGCAGAATGTTGCTGCACAAATGAACACTTCATATCATAAGCTACGCCAGATACACAGGGATGAGGGTAATCAGTGAAAATGTAGTTCATAATCTTACTCCTGTTGGCGATTTTAGTGGTTGTAGCGATTTGACATGTCGCATTGTCAATATGTTGTTTGGGACAGAAATACCCAAAAAAGGTACTATCCTGAACAGTTATCATGTATTGCACCCTATGTGCATGATACCTAAGTAATCCCGCATCTCCACTCTCAGCCGAAGTCACACACTATTTCGATATAACGGTGAGGAAGAAATAATGCCGAAATATGAATCGTCTTGTCACTATTTTGAAAAGCATTTGAAAAACCACCTGATGTGGCCACTCACGATTCGCCTCATGTGCATCGATGAGTGCATGGTACATTCGTTAAAACTTCGTGCAATCTGAAACTTCAAGGACATCCAGGATTGCGGAATCTAATTACTATGAATTATACACTTCACTTGAACATACCCAGTATAGATGAGCTCCCCTCAAAAGGTGACCTTGACCTGCCTATACGCAACATCATCATAATATTCAACTGCATGAAGTACAAAGAAATCAGCGATGATGTGATGGGCTGCCAGGAGTTCCCATCATTATTATGTTGAAAACCACCATACACCCCCTTACCCCTACACACATTCTTACTTCCTTACCCTCACCTTGGAACCGCCATTCCCATTCGTGTGTATATAATTATATAATATAATAATATAATATAATATAATTCGTGTGTGCAATATAATGTGCAACATCTGTGGTCTGGATCAACGTTTGCTAAAAACTAGTAGCACGTATGCATGTGGTGTGTAAATACACGCACTGTAAACCATTTATTGCCCAGCACCGATATACAATTTACCAGCATGTCCTTCCACTGCTAACACATCGCCATGCAACACCAATAAATACAAGCATGGTCTTGTGTGAAGTTCCATGATCATGTGCTAACAGTGTGAACGCACATTTACAAATAATTATTTTGTGCTAAGATGGAAGTTGTCTCCAGAGCCTAGCAAGGTTATGGTCGCCACAAGCAGACGTGTCATAAGCAGGACGGCAGTTACAAATGGAATCATAGAGTCAAATGCTTTCATAGGAAATACCCGATAAAAAAACACGAAGCAAAAAGGAATTCATATCGTCTGATTTTCACTTATGGAGAAATATACATTACCAAGCGGTGTTGGGAAAGGACGTACCCTGTCAAGTCTCAAAAACACTGCACAAGAGCGAAGGTCGCGTGCAGAGTACTATTTTTTGGGGAACGAGACAGAAAAATGTATTCTCCAGTACAAGCTTAGTAAGATATTTCGTATACCATCACCTGCTTAACTGCAGAAACCTAGTTTTTATATTCGCCACTGACTTTGTCAGACTTGGTTGGTGATGATAATTGTGACGACCATGTTCAACATCTGAAAAATCTTGCTAATAGACACACTACACTGATCATAAAAAACATAAATTGAATGCATTTTACATGCTGGGCTACATTCCGTAAGCAAACTCCTAACAACCGCAATCGCCACACAAAATTAGTCAGAAAACCAATGTGTTGGTCAGTAATCATTTGTTTTATGCATTCACAAAAAAGAGTATTTATTCTTCTGCTTCTCTATGGCTATTTACCATGTCGCAAGTAATGATGATTCATAGTATTGAAGTGTGCGGCATTGCTGCATATCCGACACCAAATATAACCACCTGCTCATGCATATTTCACAGTAATCATACAACTACTAAACACTTGAAATTAATATTTTTAATTTCTAGTGTCACACGCGGCGCTGGCCGCGGACCGCGCTACTCACAGCAGGATGGGCTTGCCCTGGACGCGGGTGTCGCGCACCAGCGCGTGCAGTGCGGCGCGACACTCGTCGATGCGCTCGGGCGCACTGGCGTCCACCACGAACACCAGGCCGTGACACTCTGCCAGGTAGTTGTGCCAGATGCCGCGGATGCCGCGGCCGCCGCCCACGTCGTACAGGTCCACCCGCCAGCCGCGCCGTCGCAACTCCAGCCGGCAGAAGCCCAGCGTGGGCGCCGGCTCGGTCACCGTCTCTGCGTGCGGAGGGACCGGCGGCTGCTGAACTCCAGCCCGACCGACTCACAACCAGGCTGGCTCCAGAACTGAACGGGGCGCGGTCGGTCGGCGGTGCACACCGGGCCAGCGCGCACGCCGGCTCTGTAGGAAGGTCGGGTCCCGCTCAATTCCACGGCCACGTCGGCCGCGAGCGATACTGGAAACCAGTGCCACCGGTATATAGGCACCTCTCGAAATTTCAGGGGGTCCAGCAGCAAAATTGCCTTCCTTCGGAGCACAATTCCAACTCTGAATGAAAACCACGTAGGATTTGAAGCTCTTTCACTCAATCCAATTCATTACATTGTATTTCGATTCATTTGTCTTACAAAGTATTTTAGGGAGGATGCAGAGATAATTCATCGAATCCATGGACCCCTCCGGAGTCTCCATCCATAGCCAGAGGGGCATTAGGGGCACATGCCCTCATGGAAACGTGGCACCCCTCTCGGCCGGGAAAGGTTCGACATTCATTCAGCATGCTCGATATCGTCCATATACTTGTCCGATATATATATATATATATATATATATATATATATATATATATATATATATATATATATATATATATCGTACAAGTGATACACGCATATTTTCCAATGCAGTTTTAGGTAAAAGAATGGTCTGTGATGTGATATGGGATACAATATCAGTTTATAGCATAGTTATTATTTTCCCTATCCCGAATATAGCTTTTCTTAAAGTATGCATTTTAATACAAATGATAAAGGTCCAGTCATAAGTACCTACACTATGGACTCAAATTTTAGTCTGAAAGACATCAAAACCATTTTAAATGACACTAATTCCATGACAAATTTCAACATCGTGGCATGCTCGTTTCCACATCTCACAACTAGCGAAAAACCACTATTTTAATCCTGCTCACGCCCGACCAATAGTGCACTAGAATTTAGTTTTGGCCACAAGCTGCATAATTAATGTGTGAACATGTAATGTAAAGTATGAAGTTGAGGTCGCTAAGCGTTTCCGAATTATGCATAACATCCGGCATCTGCTCCTTCCCGCAGGCGGGTGACGGTTGAAGCACGAAAGCTATTCTAGCACAAGAAAACCCTCAAATATGCAGGATCATGCTCAGATGATCATGCCCTCAGGATTCGTGTGCGTGCACGTGCGCATGCGCACGTCCAACAAGCCGACTGGGAAGACGTGCCATCCGAGAAACCACCAACATATCTTCATCCACATCTGCCAGACTGGATTTGTCACACTTATATACCTTGAGGAGCATCGGTCACGCAGCAATAACATTAGACTAGTAACTGAAAGACGGCTGGTGAACATGATGGGAATCACGCTCTGCACTAGTCTGTCCATCTCACCTCCAGTGTCCTAAAATTACTTTGCCATTAACTGTGTGGATGAAGGAAGAAGTTGCTTGGGAATTGTGAAAGATTGGAAGAAAATAAAGAATTGTCACTTAAGGATTAAAAAGCAGAATGCCTTCCACTTCAGTCATATGCATTTTACATTATTTAGCAGTCATGTGCATGATGACTGCCCATACATCATGTGGCAAAATGGTAAAAACCTAGGATGAGGATGAAATAGCACAACTCCATTAACTGTGAATTTCCAGGCCACATGGTGAATTATTTTACACTGCTCACCTCCCACCAAACCCTTGGCAGCTGTTGTCTTCCCAGCATTGTCCAGTCCCACCAGCAGCACTTTGATCTGTCTGCAGAGAAACCAACACAGCATTGACAACAATGTATTGGTCACGGAGATCCCTTGCAGCACCAACAGATTACTACACAGGTAACAAGATCTAAGGCACGAGAACCCAGCACAGCACTGACACATGTGCATGGGTCACAGTGGTTCCGTATAGCACCGGCATCACTATACAGGTCACTGAGAGACAAAGCATGGGACTGGTACAACTGCACAGGCCTTTGTCAGATCCGACGAAGCACTGGAAGCTCTACGCATAGCAATGTGATATATCGCACAGCACTGGCGTAGTTGACGGCACTGGACAGAACCCTGTGTTATGAAACAGCCCCGCACTACGAAAAAAGACGGTATGTCGTCTGGGTACCATGACGAGGCTGCATTTAACACACATCACACACTCCCGAAGAAAATATGGCCAGTAAAGTATGTGAGCAGAAATATATCTTTAATTTATGGCTTTATACATCTCTTGAAAGATAGTCAGTTTCCATTAGTACCCAAGAAAGATCATGATTGTCAGTTCCAATCAATGCAAAGAATAGAGCCTGGGGCATATATCTGTGGCATTTATTATTCAACATAAAGGAGATAAAAGTAGCCAAATGTGTGTTCCCACTGATGCCACAGGTTAATACTCCTAACGCTATGTTCATATGTTCAGCGAGCCGCTCAACGGATTCCCCGTAGGTTCGGCGTAACCATCTCTTTATGAAGATGAAGCATCATGAATAAATATTTTTCACAAGTTCTTGCAACACATTTTCTCAAGATTATGACAGGTCATAGAGCTACATTATGAAAGGGAACATGCCATGTTAACACAGCAACAAATCATTACACCAACATCACAATTCGTATCTATGACATGATTCACTTCACCTGAGCTGACCTACAAACTATGCATCAACACCTAACATATGCAACATTGTTAGGATCACAACACCAAGACATCCTGGTGATAATTTAACACATAAACACAGCAACCGTTGGTAATCACATATGACGTGGCTATAGCATACAAATAGTTTCCAAATAACCCAGCTGGCGCTGCCAACTGGGCTCTAGGCGAGCGCTTGAAGCGACTCGATCCTTGCCTTGTCGGGACAGGAGAGATCAATGCAAGTTGGCACTCGAACCAACTGAGCTATCGGGGCGGCAAAGTGTACACAGAAGATGCGTCCTGTTTGGATACATAGCTTCAGTCAGAAGCTGTCTGAAATTTGGCATGAGTAGCAAATGGAATTCTAATTTGGTTCAGTAATATAGAAAGCTATACGGACCGAAACCGGAGAAATCCGACGGATACTAATAATGCAAGCAAATTGATAGTGAATTCCATGAGCAATACACATTCAGGAAATCATTGGTGAAAGCAGTTCCTGACAACACATGCAGAAATGCAGAAAGTGTACAGCAAAAACTTTCTTTTTAACTAGTCATCCACGAAGAAACATCAATCTTGCACCATGATGGGTGCCAGTCTGACAAATCTGATATGGTCCATGAATCATTTTGGTCACAACTTGAGTCTGAATGGTTTAAGATAAGCACCCCAGCAACCTTGTCTGGGCATCAGATACTTGGCAAGCTCTTGTAGAACAACATCCGTCTACATGTAAAAAACAATACAAATCTGGAGGACAAACGTGTTCCTCAAGACGTTACAACGGTACTCGATTTATATAATGGGCACTCCAAAACAGTTCAGGGGACAGAAAAGCTGATGCACAGATATAATAATGGCACTTCTCAACATGGCATTCAATTTTAGCCATGCTCTTGGCTGGATGGAAATGGTCCTTGCTTGTGAAGGCACACAAACGCCCAAGCTGCCCGATCGCTTTGACCTTGACTTGACTGTGGCTTGAGAATTATACAAGAGCATACATTATGCAAAATATGCCTACATGATTTTATTGAGCAAAACATATCTGGACAAACAGTACTCAGGAGATTGCAGGAAAGCAAAAGACGTAAAATTAAGATGACTTAAAAATATATTAATAAATGAAATCCTACCCACAATCCGAGAACTGTGCCCCATGCAGATTTTGGTTCGACGTCCGACGTAATAGGATAAAACTTCCAACTGGTCTGTTCGCTCCGTAATCATGGGCTCACCCACTAGAACCACTAATGGTGCAAGCTTATTTCTTCTTTTACATTTTGTTTGAAAAACATGATTCATGGATGGAACTACAAACCCTGAGATAAACTCCAGAAGCTTCATTAAGATGGCACTTCATTATGCAATCATACAGAAATGCACTGTTCAATGTTTTTTGCAATTACACTGTAAGTGGGCGAAACTAATAGATTTTTTTAAAACGTTAGGTTCGTCTTTGTTGAGTTTTATTGAGGCGATCCCTTATGAAATGCCATCTGGATTGCAGGAACCGCGCACTGGAAAAGATGCAAAAAAAACACCAGAGGATATTTAACAGTGTCATATGCACCTACTGCACCATTTCAAGAATGCAGATGGACTGAACAGAGAATGGGTATAAAGCCTCTATGTCAACGAACGTGATGGATCACGAGATTTTGGCATAGGATGCTGCATTGCTGGGTATAACCTTACTTGGCGTCTTGTGGAGTAGAGCTTCTTCTTGTGTAGCAATGGCGACAGATGAGCTGGTTTCCCATGATACGTCATTGCTGTATCAAACATCGCGAGCAGGACTCCATCTTGGAAAAAGAGGAAAAACAAGTGTGGTGAGCTAAGCATGAAATTTTGATTTCAATGGTTGTTGGTTTTACGACACGTTGACCGTTGAGTCATGTAGCGTCGCCAATCTCTCACGCCGATTGGTCGCAGGCGGAGAGTAGCGACAGGTGGGACTCGAACCCACAATCATTCGATCGTGAGACCAGTAACTTACCCCTAGGCTTCTCGTCTCCTCGAAATTTTGATTGCAAAGCACTGAAGACAGAGCCCATTTATATATTATTTTTATCACAACTGTCCATAATTAGCCACATAAAAACCCAACATTCTCATTGCCACAAATTCTAATTGCTAAAGGTCAACAATGTTACGATAGAGTGAAAAATAGCCTGTAATGACCAAATTTATAACACATATGGTTGAGAACAGCCACTTTTGAATGTTCCTGCTCTTGAAAATAATTTATGTCAATCCTGCCCCCACCTCCATCCCATTTTCGTTACCACCCAAAATATCCAAGCCAGGGATACTTCACAACCCTGAAATTAGGTCCAATGACCAGGAATCTGATCTTCAGATCACATCAAGTTCTGGAATGAACCTGACCTTTCGTGCAAGAGGCATACATATAATGTAGCAAGGTGTTAGCTGCCTTGCACCATTCATCAAGTTGACTGCCATGATAAGCTGGAAGTATGGGGCCCTCTTCTCATACATACATGAACATTCCAAGGAATAACACGGCAGTGAGCATGCATCTTTTTAACTGTGCTGGTTATGCTCAGCTAGTGTACATTTTAAACATTTTTAAAGGTTCACCATGGTACTCCACACAATAATAACCATATATCCCTCCAGCCTTGCCATGGTATTCCACACAATAATAACCCTGTATCCCTCCATCCTCACCATTGTACTCTCCACAATAATAACCCTGCAGCCCTCTAAGTTCACTGTATCCCTCCAGCCTCACCATGGTACTCCATGCGATAATAACCCTGCAACCCTCCAGCCTTATCATGGCATTCCACAAGATAATTGGTAATAATCGAGAAATAAGCAAGCACAATGGGACCTATCAACCATATCAATGGGAAGACAAACTTGGGCCAGGGTGGGGCTATGACAATGGCATGGGTGATAAAGACATAAAGACATAAAAGATTAGTGCAACTATGAGCCACAAGGGTCATTCTTGGTTGCAATCTGTACACTGAACCAGTTGCCCACCAAATCTGTCAATCAGCCCTCCCTGTAATACTGAAAAGCAAGCCCTTTATTCTTATAATGATTGTCTATGCTGTTTTTAAAGATGTTCAATGTGCTGCTACTGACAATGTTTTCTGGCAGCTGGTTCCAGTGTTCTACTACCCTGTTGGTGAGGAAAGTTTGCCTTAACCTTGTTCTGTTGTGGTTAACTTTAATTTTGAATTTATGACCCCTAATTGCATCATTTCCATTCAATTCAAACATTTCCCCAAGGTATCCCCTCTCCAGACCATGGACAAATTTAAAGACCTCAATGAGATCTCCTCTCAGCCTTCTATATCTAAGTGAAAACATATTCAATTAGTTAACAGTGAACAGAGAGGGGGTAGTTCTGGTAGGTCACAGGAGGGGAAGTGGCATGAGGTCAGGAGGTGGAGGATTTGGAGACGCGAACCTAAGGAAACACTCAGTGAGTGGCAGGTGGTAGGAGCGGGAGGAAATCTAGCCAAACGGACCAGCGGGCAGCCATATTAACATCAAATATGTTCCAGGCATTGGCTGACTGCCCCCAGGATAGTAGTAGTGAGGAGTCAGTGCTGGTCCTAGGAGACTCTCATGTGTGACATTTAGAGCAGGTATTTTGTAAAGGTGGGAGGGACAGGAGGTGCATCACCAGGCCTGGTGCCAAGGTGAAGGACCTGGTACCTGTGGTGGCACAGGTCACCAGTGATCACCAGTTCAGCACAGTCATAGTGCATGTAGGGGTAAATAACATAGGTACTTCTAGGAGTGAGGAGCTTCTGCGGGAGTACAGGACCCTTCTGGCCACCCTGAAGGGTACCAATAGAGTCATTGTAACAGCAATATTGCCTAGGGCTAGAGCCTCCCCTGAGTGGAGCTCTAGGGCACTGGCAGCTAATGCCAGGGTAGGAAAGCTCTGCCATGCACTAGGTTTTACATTTGTAGACAAGTGGAGCAGGTTTTATGCATTGTGGGACCTCTATTAGAGGGATGGCCTGCACTTCTCTGAGAAGGGGGTCCATGTGTTAGGCAAAGTGTATGAGCACGTCCTTCAGGGAAACTAGGAAATGGGGTGGGGAGGGATGAAATTGCATTGTCATGGATGGGCTATGGTTGATCAAGTCATAGTGAATGATATGAGTACCATGAGGCCAACCCAGCAGGTGAAGAAAAGTCTGCCCCAGACTTTACAGTAGTATCAAATGGTATGCAGGAGGTGCCACCTGAAAGATGGATAACAACTTTGGATCTGACTACAAACCTATCAGTACCAAAATGCCTTAACAAAGGGAAGAAGCTGGAGAGGGGATACCTTGGGGAAATGTTTGAATTTAACAGAAATGATGCAATTAGAGGTCATAAATTCAAAATTAAAATTAACCACAGCAGAACAAGGTTAAGGCAAACTTTCTTCACCAACAGGGTAGTGGAACACTGGAACCAGCTGCCAGAAAACATCGTCAGTAGCAGCACATTGAACATCTTTAAAAACAGCATAGACAATCATTATAAGAATAGAGGGCTTGCTTTTCAGTATTACAGGGAGGGCTGATTGGCAGATTTGGTGGGCAACTGGTTCAGTGTACAGAGTGCAACCAAGAAGGGCCCTTGTGGCTCAGAGTTGCACTAATCTTTTATGTCTTTATGTCTTTATGTCTTTAAGAAGCAAGGCAACAGGAGACAGGAATGGAAACAGAAAACAAGGCAGGTTGGTTAAATTGCAGACAAATATGAAATAACTTCAGAAGCACACTGAAGAACCTGATCAGAAACTAGCCTGCCCCAGGCTCAGAGTTGTCCGAGAAAACCACAATATTCGGCTACCTTCAGCAGGTGGGTCATACTGGCCCTCCAGATAATGTGGAGGGTTACAAGTCAAGGAAAATGGCACTATGGAAAATATATGGAACAAAACAAACCCAGGACCATGTGCTGCACCTAGTCCCTGACTATTCTTGTTCTTACCTAGTTCTTGAAAAACTATCACATCTCAAAGCAATAAAAATGGAAATAATATGGTACAAAATAGAGGATAAAATGAATGCATGGTATGGGGAGTTTCCTCAGACAGGAATATGCTTACACCCATTAATTGTGAAGGCATACCATTGCAGCTTCTGCAACTGGATATTTGCAAATAACTTCAACCTGAACATATACCTATAGGTAGGTGTCAGTCACATCATGTTCACTACATTCATAAACATTGCATTATAAAAATAAATGGTAAATTATAAACCAATAGCAAATTTACCTCCAGTTGGTGCTGCCCATTTTGGACATGCATTCTCCCAATGATTTTCATAAATCAATACCCATGCTAGGTAGGTACCTAGGTAGGTAGGTAGGTAGGTAGGTAAGTAGGAAGGTAGGTACCTACCTACCTAGGGGAAAAGGCAGGGTTTCTGAACACTTAAGGCATCATGCAATAAATAGCTCTACTGCTGGTTTTGCATCAATGAAACAATAATTGTACTGTGTTTACTGAACACAAAATGAACAAGCTATCCATATTCAAATAGTTCTTTTCAATTAAAATCCTGTAAACACTTGTGAAGAACAACTTTAAAATAGAAAATATTTTGTAGCTGTGTGTCACATCCTGAACATGAAAATGTTGTGCAGGAATACCTACCTCACTGTAGCTATTGTGGTACAAGCTATTATTAGCCACTAAAATATGCTGGTGCAATTGCAAAAAAAAAAGAAATCACTTCCTCTTCTCCTACCTACCCACCTACCTACAAAAATAATACCCATTCTTCCCCTACCTACCTACCTACCTGCTAGGTGGTCATTTGAACGAATATATAGGTACCTACCTACCTACGTACCCCCTATTTACTTTGATATTATTGGAGTTTAAGGTAACTAGGTAGGTCCTACCTACCTACAAGGAGAATCACATATGCTCACGCCTTAGGAGTAACCTCCGCAATGTACCTACAATCGTACCTGAATGTTAACGCTGGTTAATATTTGGTGCTGGCCTTGGAACACACGTAGATACCGTTGCCCCAAATGCCTAAAACAACATTGAAAAGAATAAGTCTCATCACACTGGAATGCGTATCTCTATCTACAGTCTTGTATACTGGATTTCGCTCGCCGCAGAGCGCGCG
The DNA here is from genome assembly GCA_034440575.1 of Imbricaverruca yamaguchii. Lineage (NCBI taxonomy): Eukaryota > Metazoa > Arthropoda > Thecostraca > Neoverrucidae > Imbricaverruca > Imbricaverruca yamaguchii. The sequence continues at coordinate 855,952 of JAOTOL010001617.1, read as the reverse complement.
CCAGGGTGGCCGAGTGGTTAAGGCGCCAGACTTAAGTTCTGGTACTCGTCTGAGTGCGTGGGTTCGAACCCCACTCCTGGCAAGACGCTTTTCTCTCATTTCGCTGTCGTTTTCGTCGCAGTTTTCTTCTCCACGGACATAGTGAGCAACAGCACGCGGCACATGGTACGTTTACGTGTTTTCCCTTGCCAATATGTCGTATCTTTTGTCCACTGCCATACAAATAGCTAGTTTACAGTGAATTCGGAACGACCATTAGGTTACGTGAGAAGGCACACGTAGGATTTTTTTTTCTCCAGCATTTCGTTTTACCAGCATGTGTGATTCTCTCACCTCCCAATCGATCTCCTCCGGTCGTGGATAACCGCTCTTGCCGTCGTGCAACAGGGCCGACTGCTCTTGTTTCTGCCGTGGAAAGTGATTCGTTGTTGTTGACATTGCCTGCCCGCCACTGCGTGGTGGTGTCGATGGTGTGGTGTGGTGCCCGAAAGGTGGAGAGCCGCGGTACGCCTCAGCCACCGCTTCCAGCGGCAGCAGCCCTTCCTCGTCGCATGCTCATGCCGAATCCACCACACAGCATGCGCAACACGCCGCAATTCACGCAGCCGAGCGGCACGCAGGTGCCGGGAGCTGGGCCGGCCGGCCGTCGGTGCGCTTTTTGCCCGCGCTGGCGGCCCCAGTCGAATCTGCCATGCTGGCGGCGCCGCCAGACATCCTCCGCATCTGAATCTGTCGTCCTCGGCGTCGATGAGCTGCAGTGACGTCCAGCCGGACCTGGACGGGTCGCCGGGCCGCCGACCATCGGGCCGATTATGAGGGCTCGTCACGCTGCCGCTCGTGCACTCTGACAACCTGGCGAACGTTCATCACTGAGTTGTTCATGGAGTCAGGTGGCGGCCCTGTGGGCTACGAGGCAAGGGTTCGTTTTTATCGTATGTTAACGCAGTCGCATCATTGCTATTGCAATAACGTGCTCAACATGTTGAACTCCAGATGAATTAAGTTGTGAATATAAGTCATGTAATCAAGTCGTGAAATTAACTCTCATATGATTTTTGAATTATCGAGCATGAGCATTACATCCAGGGTTATTTTTACCGAGGGTGGGGGAGGGAGAGAGCAAGAATTTGGAGGAGGCTTTCTCAGGTTGATGGGATAGCTTCTCGCCTACCAGATAGGATTCTTTATTCCCGAAGTGTAGCCGAAACACCGAAGTTTATTGTATGACATGAGTCATCAAATGTGATAACCGAGATATTCCCGAAAGGGATTGCTGAATTGTCCTAATTAACGCGTGTTCTGAAAGGGCAAGGATTTCTTCTTATTTTTTGTTAATAATTGTGGTGCTCGGTGCATTGTCGGCATTCAGACTACTTCCGGCCAACCGTGTTCCCCGATGGATCTTCGTGACGAACGCTTCTGTGGCGTCAATTTCCTCCATACCACCGTGCCTGCCATCGACCAGCAGCGACACAATGGCCAAACTGCGTGTGGTGTGCCGCCCCGGTAGCTCAGTTGGTCAGAGCGCTGGCCTCCACTGGCCTCTCCTGTCCTGACAAGACAGGGCTCGAACCGCCTCTTGCGATCGCATTTAGCTCTTGGCTGGAAGGGTCAGTTTGCAACTGGCCTGTTCAGGCCGAGTCCGAATTAACTGAGCGGTCGCACATTAACAGTACATTAAGCTCTCGGTCACAATTCTAGCATTAACTGAAATTAACGGATCGGACGGTGGAGCCAGGGTTCACGCAGCTAGCTCTGCTTAGCAATAGCACAATGGTCCGTAGTGCCACCCATGGAACAACGCGATATATATTTATTTTAAGTATTGCGTATATACATATACATATGTGTATATATATATATATATATATATATATATATATATATATATATATATATATATGTGTGTGTGTGTGTGTGTGTGTAGTATATATATATATATATATATATATATATATATATATATATATATATATATATATATATATATATATATATATATATATATGTATCTGTATGTGCGTGTGTGTGTGTGAGTATGCATGCTGTCACACCATTAAAGTCAGGCTTGCCCCTCTGGTCATCTCCCAAGATACGCTAGTGCAAGGCGCAGTGCAGGAACGTTGGACGAGTGGTAGGAAGTGTCAAAAGTGCGGCGCAATCGAATCTCCGTGCATATCAGCCACAGGAGCGTTGTCTGGAGTGTGTGTGCAGTCGCGCGCCTTCAAGCATGCATAAACAGCTAAGGTGATTTCGGATGCGAAACATTCACCGAGTTGCATCACTAAAAGCAGAAATGAAACCCGTCGTCCCTTCCGGCGACTGAACACGTGATCCTGTAACGATATTCAGCTGTGATAGCATCGGGCTATTCCGCGCCGGAGATGCGGCGCGGAATCAAGTGTTGGCTGTCGCTAAGCGGGAACGTCGCCACAAGTCCCTTCATTTGAACGAAGACTGGGATACTCCAGGTAATATGTTGCGGTGAAAGCCGCTGGGACCCGCCGCCTAGTTGGCGGGCAGTGGATAGTGCTGGCCAGTAAGGGTCTCCCCGTCTTGCCGCGGCGCAGTGGATAGTGCTGGCCAGTAAGGGTCTCTCCGTCTCGCCGCGACGGGTTCGAGTCGCTTCACTCGCTCGCTTTTAACGCCTCTGGCTGGGATGGCCAGTTGGCAACTGACTGCTAGGCAAGGTCGAGGGTGCAGGCAACAGGCGGCTGCGTCCGCTATGTCGGTGCGCTAAACTCGCGGTCAAAATTGTGCTACGAAACTGGAATTTCCAGCTCGGGAACGGGAAGTTCCAGCTCGAGAAGTGGATTTGGGGTCAACACGTGAAGCTTGCACTCAGCACTGGCTCGGATTATGTAAAGCCTCCCCAGCAACAGATTGGGCTAAGTTTATTTAAACAAGAAAAAAATACATCAGAATGAAAGGATCTGATCTGGCTCTAAATGAAAAAAAAGCAGAACATGGAATCCTGTATTACACCGTGGAACGCTGATGGAAGTTGACTGCTGGCTGAGAAGTCGCCACGTGCCCCTTTGTGTCGGCGAAGATTAAGCAAGCTTGATGCAGACTCTGGGGAAATATATTGGTGGGGATCAAAATTAAAAGAACGCGTCTGACTCTGGGGTCAAAAGAAGTCGGAAGGCTGAAAAAAAAGTTTCGAAAGTAGGGCCTGGTGCCGGCCAGCCGGGCTTCTCCGGTGAACTGACATGCCACCCGCGCGGGAGTAGGCTGGCTCGGGCCTGGCCCTCGTGGTGTGACGGCCACCCAGACGTGTGACAGTAGGGTCTGGTCGGGGAAGTGGGCTGTTTCCGGCTGGATCATGCTATGACATCCATGAAATCGCACGAAAGCAAAATACTTTTGTAATTACTTGTGTTTGTCAATCTGGACATGACCTATCGGTGAGTATTCTGCAGGTTATAATTAGGTCTCTAGATAAGCCGCCATGGACTGTCAAAGGTAGCTTGGCTTTTAAACCTTCCGCCAAATAGGTGTGAAAAAACGACAGTGCAGATGGCTTATGGAAAAAAAGTGTATGCTTGCTTCAAGTTCCTTCTGTAAGCGGCAATCCGGGGGCATCCAAGGATCGAAGTCATTGAAGATCGCTGACCTAGCATGACTTCGGAAACCTTTTCTTGTTGTAGCCTCTCTGGGGTGATTTTGAGTGAGGAATTTGTATTTGTCGGTCATATTTATCCTAAAAACAATGAAGAATGGAAGTGTTCAGAAAAGTTTCGAAAATGTAGCCGATGCTTCACCGGATATGACCGCTTCTCTATGGTCCATAAGCTACGACTCGTGCGTTATTTGACTAGCAAGATTAAATAAAACATTATGGAAAGTTTTCGGGCGCATACCGACAGTAGATCCGTCAATATTTGCGACATTTTTCGTCTGATGCCAAATCTAACAATTGAGCTTGCCTCTGCGATCAAAAGGCATAGAAGGTGTAAAGATAATTCCTTTCATAGTTCTTAGTAGCCCTACACCTGGAGGCCTACGTGCATCTGAACTTCGGGCCGTCAGGGACTCGGATAGCATACTAAATACGGAGTATATTTTCCTCGCAGTGACGAAGAATGCCTCTTCGCATTCGGCCCCGGTCGCTCCCTCCCTCTCATTCGGCCCCACGGTGAAGCGCTGAGACAACAAGTTTGTACCACGTAGCAAATTGCATGTGCAGTTAATTATTATCTCAGTTCAGCTTGAAGCTTGCCTTTTCCTTTTTTTGCATTATTCTTTCCCGGACAAAATAACATCCCGATGTTCTTCCGTAATGCGCAAAAAAACGTTCCGGTATGTTTTTTTTTCTCGATATTAACGCGTCGTCGTTATGCCAATATCTCCAGACATTCCCAAGCTTCAGATACCGCGGGAATTTCATATGTGGGGTCTCTGCAGGGAGGAAGGGCCGGGCCCGTCCACGGTCAGTCCTGGACCAGTGCACGATCCACGAGTCGTATGAGGAAGGGCGCATGGGACATTGGCTCCACAGGAGCGAGTGCGTGAGCGTCTGGGATCTGTGCGAGTGGACGCACGAGTTACTGGGTGGCGCCAAACGGAGTGAATCGGATCTGACAGAGCGCGAGGCATCTGTCGTGCCGACTGGTCGACACTCGAGCAGGAAACCAGAGCCGAGCCACGGCAGGCGTGCGAGAACCGGACCAAACCAGCTCGGCGGCCTCGTGGCGATCTGCGAGATTGGCGGAGCCGTCTTAGCTTGTCGGGGCTAATTCCTCCGCTCAACAACTATATTACCACGAGACAACTTGTCTTCCAAAGCTGCGGTCCGCGTGCAGCTGTTGACACCCGCAAATCCCACCACGAGCCGGCACCTTTATAATGAATAGCTGTCTCGTCAAAATGTCAATCCAGATCTCAATTATGGAGGTGATAGTGACTCTAGGACGCGTTTTAATTTACCACGTGCAAATTAGGCTGCGCACGGGAAGGTTCTTCAACTCGTTTCGGCTTGTTCAAAATGATCTGGCTTGGTAGAGGGTAATTTGTGTTCAAACATCAGAGATGCGTCGCATCTGTAACGCAGCTTATCGAAGTATTGCCAGGCCTATCTCCTGTAATGCAATTCCGTTTCACACTTTTGACAGGCGCATACAGGTGAAAAGCGCTCCGAAGCAAACCAACGGACGAAAGCCGAGAAGAGTGCACCCACTGGTGTGGCATGTGAGCGCACGTCACCTTCCCCCGGCGCGACTAGCGCGGCTGGCGTGGCCGTGACCCGCGGCCGGGCCGCCTGAGAGTGGCGCACTTCTGACACGCACCGGTCGGCACCGCAGGAGCCGGCCGGCGGCGGCCGGAGCGCCGGCGAGACCACGTCTCCCGCGCCGGCCGCCGACCGAGCCGGCGCCGAAACAATCGCCGACACGGCCCGGCACCGTTAGCCATTCAGATGCGGGCTGACGCCGCTGATGTACGAGATGTTAATGGCCGCGTCGGAAGAAAACAACAATTAATTGCAGCGTTTTCGGTGCCGTTGTCAGGTTTTATGCCGCACTTGGCCTCGTAATTTCGGTCCGACCTACCGTCCGCGAAGGCCCATACTGTGATTATAGCCCGGCGCCCGGTAAGAACATCCAACAGTGTGTAAAGCGTATGCTGAGGCTTACGTTAGCCATCGCACTGACTTTTAAAAAATGATTGAATTTAATCGCCGTTTAGGTGCATTCCGGCAGTAGGTTAATGGCTTGCCCAGCTCCCGACCCAGCATAGGAGCAGCATCAACAGAACTTTGACCGTCGATATACCAGCACAACGTGAGCCGCACGCTGCTCATCTCAGCTTCGTGTAATCATTTAGTAAACCGGTGCCTTTTTCACTTCAGGTGCACCTGTGTCTGTATGTTGAGCTGATGCAGCTGGAAGCATGCATTGAGTCCATAAGGTATATCGGTGCATTACAGTTGTTTGCAACAACTGCGCCAGTGTTTGTCCTCAAGGACGCTCGCTATTGACGCAGTAAATGATCTCTCTCACTCTCTCACTCTCTCTCTCTCTCTCTCTCTCTCTCTCTCTCCCTCTCTCTCTCTCTCTCTCTCTCTCTCTCTCTCTCTCTCTCTCTATTGGCTTAGAATATGTATCCTCACATTCTGTTTTGATGCACATGCATGCACATCGATGCACACAGCCTCCTGTATGTGTTTATGACGAGCAAAAGCAAAGCCCAAGCAAGTCTACGCCTTTGCATATGCAACAAATTTCGCCTATGAGCGACCCGACCTGATCTCTCCCAACCGTCACGCACTTCAAACATAATGCTGTTTTTTATTCAGTGCAGCGTGTCTACTCTTTATGTCTGCGCTTAGATATAGATATGCCCTTTTAACTTTGCTTGTCATCAACTTCATTCACAATATTCCTCTGAAGCACGGTGCCCGCGCCATCCAAACTGCGGTGGCCGTCCCCTCTCCCTGCCCTCAACTCATGAGCGTGATCCCACAGTGAATTCGCCTTCACATCTGCTTAACCGTTACTGGATTGGCAGGCTCGAAAGGCTGGAGATTGGTCCCATTGGAGTCAATTGTAGTGCACCCCCCCCCTCAGTACAATCTTGCAACACGACGCCCTTCTCTGAAGTATTTTCAATCTGCTGGAAAGTGGTTTTGTTCCTGCAATTATCGCGCAGCCTCCCCGTGGCCGTGTGGATCCGGCCGGCCGCCGGTCACGTGGTCGGACATCATGCCCAGCCCAGCGAATGTTTCAGTTCGGGAGTACACCAGATGAAAATGGTTTTCGTGGTAGGTTTGACAGTTACAGCGCTCATTTAACTGCCAATCAATTCCACAAGGTGACACGCATCCTTAACTGTTTTGTGGCGTCACTGTGATATCATCCCGCGAAGGATTCGAACCGGTGCATCGATAGTGCCTAGCAGTCGATGCATATGGAGTGCCTAGCAGTCTCAACTCAGGTCTTGTTACGTTTAGGATTGATCGACTATGATGTTATATGTATGCATGATCTGTATTATTCGGTATGTTAACACGATGACCCTTAGCTAATACACAACATGCGTTCGTAGGTACTCTCTCGCTTAAAATGCAGGCAATATTTTTATGCATGCAGGCCCGATAAAGGCCTGTGTGGGTGTGCTCTGTCTTGGCGAGGTAAAGGCCGCGTCATTATTCGCATTGATCCCCCACCATCAATTGAGCTTCACTTCTTGTCGTTTAACTTGTCCGTGCACCTTCAAGCCTATGTGATACGCCATAGGTGTACAATAGCCTAAATAAGCGTTCGTGCTGGCTGTGAACAGCGTCAGCTTGGCCTGACCTGACCCGCGAGCCGTCCGCGTTGCGAGGTCAAACCATCGGTTGAGTTGCAAGGGCCTGGGCTGCATTCTGGTGTTCAGGCTGTGGCTCTGTCTCAGATTGATTGGGCGAACGGTCCGGCTGAATCTGCCGATTATCGAGATTTCGAGCAACCTTTGACCTGTTTCATGGGTCACCAGCCACTCAAAAGTGTTGTTGGTGGGTTGCACTGAAGTTGTCTCGTGGCACGCAATGCGCCGGTTTTTGTCTCTCAATGCTTTTCCCTTTAGGGAAGGAACGACAAGGGAGCGACAATCAGTATTGTCGGATGGGAAGGCTCGTCAAATATGTCTGGAGAAGGGGGTAAATCCCCAGCTTGCATTCTACTATTCAGTTGCAACTCCAGATCAGATGATGAGGCTAGGGTTTAGGCAAGAAGCTCTGCGCCTGGTGCAGGGCTATGCTACGGAAAGACATCCAAAAATGCCTTCATGTGAAACATATTTTCGATATGCATACGCAAAATACGGCTTGTGATGTAAATGCCAAACGAAGAATGTCCAGAATCATATAATATCGTCAAGTGGATAAACCGTCTGCAATCCTGGCAAGCCATTCCTTATTTCGTCTTATCCTCTGTGAATGGAAACGGCCCATGCCCTAAATCTCCTTCCAATATGGCATGTGGTTCCCTCTACAAGGCGCCAACATTTTCCACTGAGCAGAGTATGTCGTGGGTTGGAGCATAACTAATCACGCCCACTCCGGTCATTGGGTGTGAATAAACATTGGCCATTGCTGCCTGATCATGTTTTAAATTCTAACTGTCAGCTATTTAACGTTTACGATTCAATACTATCTATAAACCCATGGACTAGCCAGCTAAAGTCGCAGTCGCTTAATATGCCGCACAGCTATCGGTTGAATTGAATGGCTATAATAATACTCGTTGTCTGATTATGCACACCAGACGACAACGTGCATCACTGCGAAGAGCCATGAATACCCAAAAGGACTGGGGTCAAGAAAACAGACTGCGCGTTCGAACTATGCTAAACATAACCACGAAGTGCAGAAGTCATACACGAAGACGACGTCGCGCGATGCAAACCAGAGCCCGCGCACGGTCTTCCGTGGCGGCTCGTGTTCGGTTCCATTGTCTATGCTAGCGAACAGCATTACATGCGCTTGACGTCCAATCATCATTGCATTCTTGTCCCTTATCTGAACCTCCACCACATCTTGGCTTCCCGTATCTTCGCTGCAGTCTGTGGAGTCGGCATCGAGCGACTGCAATGTTCCAGATCCGGCAGCAAACTGGCATCCTGTTGCTAGTCAACCAGCTCCTTCACTCACACACATCCTGCACCCACGTGCTGTGTGGATGTGCTGGTGCTTGAAATATCAACAGTGAACGCCAAATATTGTTCCAGCGACAATTCAAGAAGTGCAGGTTGCATCCAACAAAAATGCGTAGAAAATCTTATCGACAATGCTATGTGGGTTGGGTTGCATCTCAGCGAGAATATCACGGGCACTTGGTCATATCTCACTGTCAGTGTCATGGGCGCTGAATTATTTCCCGCTGCCAATGTCATGGACGCTTGATTATTTCCCACTGCCAATGTGACGGACGCTGGATTATATCCCACTGCCAATGTCATGGACGTTGGATTATATCCCACTATCAATGTTATGGGCGGTGGATTATATCCCACTACCAATATCATGGGCGCTGGATTATATCCCACTGCCAATGTCATGGGCGCTGGATTATATACCACTACCAACGTCATGGGCGCTGGATTATATCCCGCTGCCAAGTCATGAACGCCGAATTTTATCCCACTGTCAATGTCATGGACGCTGAATTATTTCCAACTGTCAATGTCATGGGCATTTGATTATTATATCCCACTGCCAATGTCATGGACGCTGGATTATATCCCACTACCAACGTTATGGGCGCTAGGCTACATTCCACGGACAAGATCTTGGGTGTTGGGTTGTATCCCACAGATAATGCTACGAGCACTAGATTACATTCCACCGATAGTGCTATGGGCACTAAGTTGCATCTCACCGACAATATCATGGAGGCACTATGCGATATCCCAGCAGCAATGTCACGTGTTTGAGCTGCGCTCCACTGACGTCGCCATAGGTGCTGAGTTACGTTCTGCCAGTGGAAGTCGGCATCTTTCAAGAGTCGGCAGGGCAAACATTGCTTGCTCATGTGTGAAAGCAGCATCATGTTCAACGGATGTTTCCGTGGTAAAACAACTTTAAATATATCTCGAATCTGTAGATGCCTGGGCGAAATGTTCTCTTTTATTATGATCCACAATTTTATCGGAACAATTAATACAATCGTAAGACAAAATGTGTGACACCTTGTTTATTTTGGTGATCAGTACGTCAATTAAACTGCCAGTTTTCCTCCAGGTTTAAAGCGGAGCGCCGAGGTCATGTGCTTCGAGTGAAACTTGTTGCATAATATCATTTAACGTGAATGTAATGAAAGCAATGTTAAGGAAAGCAAAGCACTCGCCCTTATTTTCGAAATGCATGTAGCTAAGCCATCGTGTAAAGCATGCACAAATCTCGTATTTGTGCAGAATCGTTTTTAAGCCAAGAGTTCATGTGATTCTTTTTCAGGCAGCGGTGCTCGGCGCTATCCTGCTGGTGCCACGCCGACCTGGCAGTGGTGCTCGGCGCTATCCTGCTGGTGCCACGCCGACCTGGCAGTGGTGCTCGGCGCTATCCTGCTGGTGCCACGCCGACCTGGCAGTGGTGCTCGGCGCTATCCTGCTGGTGCCACGCCGACCTGGCAGTGGTGCTCGGCGCTATCCTGCTGGTGTCACGCCGACCTGGCAGTGGTGCTCGGCGCTATCCTGCTGGTGCCACGCCGACCTGGCAGTGGTGCTCGGCGCTATCCTGCTGGTGCCACGCCGACCTGGCAGTGGTGCTCGGCGCTATCCTGCTGGTGCCACGCCGACCTGGCAGTGGTGCTCGGCGCTATCCTGCTGGTGCCACGCCGACCTGGCAGTGGTGCTCGGCGCTATCCTGCTGGTGCCACGCCGACCTGGCAGTGGTGCTCGGCGCTATCCTGCTGGTGCCACGCCGACCTGGCAGTGGTGCTCGGCGCTATCCTGCTGGTGCCACGCCGACCTGGCAGTGGTGCTCGGCGCTATCATGCTGGTGCCACGCCGACCTGGCAGTGGTGATCGGCGCTATCCTGCTGGTGCCACGCCGACCTGGCAGTGGTGCTCGGCGCTATCCTGCTGGTGTCACGCCGACCTGGCAGTGGTGCTCGGCGCTATCCTGCTGGTGCCACGCCGACCTGGCAGTGGTGCTCGGCGCTATCCTGCTGGTGCCACGCCGACCTGGCAGTGGTGCTCGGCGCTATCCTGCTGGTGCCACGCCGACCTGGCAGTGGTGCTCGGCGCTATCCTGCTGGTGCCACGCCGACCTGGCAGTGGTGCTCGGCGCTATCCTGCTGGTGCCACGCCGACCTGGCAGTGGTGCTCGGCGCTATCCTGCTGGTGCCACGCCGACCTGGCAGTGGTGCTCGGCGCTATCCTGCTGGTGCCACGCCGAGTTAATCGTGGCCTTATAGGGCGCTGGCTATCGACCAATGACGCTGCAAATGCAATGCCACCGGACTACCGACTACCATTATCCGTAAGCGTAATTTGCACTGAGGTTTCGAATGGCTTCATTACCCGCCGGGCACTGTGTATATGGACTCCATTATCTGCCGGACGCTGTGTAGATTTGCTCCATTATCTGCTGGGCAGTGTGTAGATGGGCTCCATTATATTCCTGGTAGTATGCAGATAAGCTCCATTATCTGCCTGACAATGTGCAGATGGGCTCCATTATCTGCCGGACAGCGTGTAGATGGGTTCCATGATCTGCCGGAACAGTGTGTATATGGGCTCCATTATCTGCCGGACGCTGTGTAGATGGGCTCCATTATCTGCCGGACACTGTGTAGATGGGCTCCATTATCCGCAGGACACTGTGTAGATGGGCTCCATTATCTGCAGGACACTGTGTATATGGGCTCCATTATCTGCCGGACGCTGTGTAGATGGGCTCCATTATCTGCCGGACACTGTGTAGATGGGCTCCATTATCTGCAGGACACTGTGTAGATGGGCTCCATTATCCACCTGACGTGTGTAGATGGCATCAGGCAGAAGTGATCAGCTGTACGCCATACGATATTGACAGGATGAGGTGTCCGGAATGTGTGGTGCCCGCTCAGCTGGATACGGTGGAGATGGGCTGCACTGTAGCCAAGCGTGCCTCACTGCTCGAACACGAGATACCAGAGCAGTGGTCGGTGACCAAGTGGCACAAGATCGGTGCGATAGCGGGACCTGTGGCACAGGAAGATGGTCTCAGACAATAGAGTCTAGGACAGGGCATGCAGTAACTGTTGCACATTAGGTGTCATTATCGAATACTCTTGGAGAAAGTTAGTCAATTGGCGCTGAGTTGAACAATAGCGCAAGCGATAACGATAAAGTGAGTAGCAAATATAACGATATGTTTCGTCATACATAATGATATGCATGACGAAAACAAGCCAAATGAGTGAAGTCAAATCTGGCATTGCAAAATCAATTTTGTCAAATCCGCAAAGGCGATACTTTTTAACAAGAGCATCAGGACCTATTGCAAACAATTTTGTTTGGGGAACCGCGCCTATTGGTGACTGCGAAACCTCCACCCAAGGAAGCAAGAATTACCCACACCCGAATAGTGTTCAGGCAATAAGGGATGATCGCTGACTGGGAAGCACAGCCATGACTAGAGAATGTCCTCCCCCACACACACCCTAATTATCATGCCAGAGAAGATTCCGATCGCCATGGCACACCGACTAATGTCAAACCACGTTGCAGTTACTGTTTAGCAATGTATCTTTTCTAGAGCCCTATGCAGATCATATTCGTAATTACTATCATTCCTTTTTTCGCTTCATTTTTAATTTTGTTAGTAATTTCAGTCCGAATTTCAGGCCGCTCTCAAACATGCTGGGTGGCCAGGACTTGGCCGTCTACAGAAGACGGCGATGCAGTCTGTGCGCGGCCTGGTCTCTAACCAGATGGGGCCGTCGTGAGCTGGGGTTCGCCAGCCGCTTCGTACCTCAGCCATCACCACCTACTCCAGCCCAGGGCATCGTGAGTGGGGTCTTGCCGGCCGTTTCGTGCCCCAGTCATCACCACCTACGACGCTAATGAAGTATAAACGCAGCGGCGATATGCTAAGTGTGTTGTAAATTTCCGGCGATAGTCAGCCAGTCCTAACTGGCAGTATTCTCACAGCGCGGCGAACAATAGTCGGTATATCACGACGGGACGGCCAGCAAAAACATCCCCACCCTGAAGTGGCACCCACACACATGCACCACACGGCTAATCAGCGACTGGACACACAGGCGCCTTCCGGTACTGTTCGGGTGCTCCCAGATCCCGGCATGCAGGTCTTCGCACTTTGATGGCGTGTCTGGACGTCGGTGCAACCAGCTGGTGTATAATTGTCAGATGTTCTCCAAACGTGCACCAGCTGTTGGCACATCCGACGCGGGTAGCAATCGAACTCGATCATCGCCAGGTGTGTTCGACGGAATACAACGTCTGGGCCGGCCGCTGCTTCGGCCGTTTCACTTCGTCTCGCGCCCACCGGAGCGTCGGCGCACACTTCACCGTCGGTGGTCTCCAGAGGTGGCACCTGCACTGCGGCGCAGTCGGCGCGCTCGTGCCGGCGCCAGTCGGCCCGTTACAGGCGATACGGCGCCAGTTTCGTGTCCGTCTTCCGTCTAATGAGGCCACCGCTCACCGCCGCCGCCTCACGACAGTGCACAGCCTCCGCCGGCGCCAGCAGCCCGACCGGAGCATGCACCCAGCCGGCCGCCTCGCCGCCTCTCACCGCCGCCGCCTCACGACAGTGCACAGCCTCGCCGCCTCTCACCGCCGCCGCCTCACGACAGTGCACAGCCTCGCCGGCGCCAACAGCCCGACCGGAGCATGCACCCAGCCGGCCGCCTCGCCGCCTCTCACCGCCGCCGCCTCACGACAGTGCACAGCCTCGCCGGCGCCAGCAGCCCGACCGGAGCATGCACCCAGCCGGCCGCCTCGCCGCCTCTCACCGCCGCCGCCTCACGACAGTGCACAGCTTCGCCGGCGCCAGCAGCCAGACCGGAGCGTACACCCAGCCGGCCGCCTCGTCGCCGCTCACTCTCCTCATCGTCCCTTACTCCACTCATCGCTCAACATCCACTTGTGGGTGTTCCTGCAACTCCCGGGCATTCCTGCAACTCCTGGGTATTCCTGCAACTCCCGGGCATTCCTGCAACTCCTGGGTATTCCTGCAACTCGTGGGTGTTCCTGCAACTCCTGGGTATTCCTGCAACTTCTGGGTATTCCTGCAACTCCTGGGTATTCCTGCAACTCCTGGGTATTCCTGCAACACCTGGGTGTTCCTGCAACTCCTGGGTATTCCTGCAACTCCTGGGTATTCCTGCAACTCCTGGGTATTCCTGCAACTCCCGGGCATTCCTGCAACTCCTGGTTGTTCCTGCAACTCGTGGGTGTTCCTGCAACTCCTGGGTATTCCTGCAACTCCTGGGTATTCCTGCAACTCCTGGGTATTCCTGCAACTCCTGGGTATTCCTGCAACACCTGGGTGTTCCTGCAACTCCTGGGTATTCCTTCAACTCCTGGGTATTCCTGCAACTCCTGGGTATTCCTGCAACTCCTGGGTATTCCTGCAACTCCCGGGTATTACTGCAACTCCCGGGTATTCCTGCACTTCCTGGGTATTCCTGCAACTCCTGGGTATTTCTGCAACTCCTGAGTATTCCTGCAACTCCTGGATATTCCTGCAACTCCTGGGTGTTCCTGCAACTCCTGGGTATTCCTGCAACTCCTGGGTATTCCTGCACCTCCTGCGTATTCCTGCAACTCCTGGGTATTCCTGCAACTCCTGGGTATTCCTGCAACTCCTGGGTATTCCTGCAACACACCTGCAAGCCTTCCTAACCGGTCGTACCGCTCCCTGTGGCTATGGTCCGGCTCATTCCCGTCAAATAAACCACAGTTTTATCAGAGCACACTAAATAGTTGCTGACCTCGTTTATAAACCCAGATCCAAGAGCTACGAATGCTGACACCACTCAAGCAGTAAAACATAGCACCGTATCTTACCATAAGGAGACTTCGGTATCGGTTGTTCTTTTAACAGTCGCAATGACACGTGGTGTTCAATGGCGCACAGTGTAACTTTCGCACTGACTTCGTGTCATACTAGCTCCTGGATGGGTATGCAAGTCTGCCGATTAGGCATGGCTGGACCCAAGATCTTGGAGTCTCCAAAGTTTAAATTGGGGAGGAACGTGTGTACATGGATGTACACAGCCGTAGACTAACGGTTCTCATGCAGCGTTGGTTTCCTATGTTTGCACATACATTGGCGCTTTCAGAGGGCACAATATAAAATTATTCTGCCTTGGCAAAAAAGATGAGCACTTTAAGCATAGTTGTAATGCTGTAAAAGAGAGATCTTGGCGTGATGAGCTTATGCATGAGCTCTGTGTTTTACATGCTGCTCAATAAATTGAAAGAGCTCGTTACCGATAGGCTGAAACATTATCCATGAAATGAAACTTCGGCTTGTAGTTAGCCAGATATTTCGCATATAGATCATGGAAAATATATCCCAGACATTGAGTGGAACAGGGACTTTGAATGGAAAACATTGGGGTCCAAGTGCCTTCCCCATTGAGTTGCTTCCAAGTGGCCCTCAGGTCATGCGATTTTGCTTCACTGGTGGGATCGAATAAACATTCAAATTCCCCAAGGCCTGGACCCTCTGCTGCTAAATAAGATACCCGTGACGAAGAATGAAAAAGCACGTCTAGACCGTCTTCCTCCACCAGCCTCGGCATCAGTCGCAGGCCAATTTGTCCATCTACTGGGCCATTATGTCCTAATTTGGGAGGCCATTGTGTCCTTCCGAAGCCTTCGAATGCCACCTTGACGGCTCACTGTGCCTTTCTGGCGGCTCAGGTTGCTCATTGGACGGCTAGGATAGAGCTTGGGAACATAAGGGATGCTCTTCATAGCCCAGGGTGCATTTCAATAAAGGGGAATACCCCTACTGGTGCTCAAAGCACCCATTGGAGACTGGAAGAGAGAGATAAAAAAAGAAAAGAAAAGAAGAGAACAGTGGCAACGGTAGCGGCAGCGGCAGATGGGAAAAAAATAAGAACGGCGAAGACTGCATGAAGATCAGGAGCGGTCCCACGAGAGTTAATCTCATATCGACGGTGATTTTCGTTGTCCATTGAGCCATGCACTCAGATTGCTTGGCGATAGTTGAAACCATCAATTTTGGTAAGTATATGCTATGCCTGAGTAGGATATCATGCCGTGTGCCGACGAAGATGGCAATCTACTTTTTTTATTGCGATCTTCATTCCGAGAAGGTATGAAATCACGAATAATTGTCGTTTATTTCACGGTATTTCATTGCAACGTTTCGTTATTTTTTCAATCCATCAAGCTTACCGCTTAAATCATAAAAAAATATTTATCAATGGTGCTATCATGCTGGGCTTGTAAAAATGCCTTCATTTAGTGGGTTACACTCAGAAAATATCGGGAGACTTCAAATAGTCGATGCCCTTCTTATTCGTAAGCAGCTACTCCTCCTCAACGCCCAATAGTATCTGATAAAAATTGTCGCATTATGTGATTTGTTTCCATACATTTCCTGAGTGTAACCCCCTAAATGAGTGCGCTTTTACCTGTCCAGCATGATATAAATTTCAAAAATGCACCTTATGATTCACTCCCATTCAAGCTGATAGCTGGATGATGTGAAAGTTCACGAAGCTTTGCACTAAAATATTGTGGAACAAATGACAATTACTGGTGATTTGATGTCTTCCCTGAGGGACAATGTGAAGTGAAGCAAAGGAAGCTGATTAATGTCGAATATGCAGCCATCTGACACACACACACACACACACACAAACACACACACACACACACACACACACACACACACACACACACACACACATATATATATATATATCGGCACATAAATACCTCAGCATGCAAATCATTTATATGCGAAGTTGTCCATTAAACCTGAAATTCAAACGCATTTCCGCAGGATTAGCGGAGCGCTCTTCAGGTTGAGCTTTGGGCAAGAAAAAAATGCAATTGATTGAAACCTAACCCGACGTTCATTATTTCACCATTCTATCTCATTTTTGTTCAACAATTAACTCCTCAATCCCCGTCCTCGAATCAATAAATCATGCTCCAGAATATCTGCGGGAAGAACTGCCATGCAATAGCTGAAAATACCGGCGTACGCAAAAGTCGCTAAGTGAAATAAGTGCCTCGTGAGCATTGCCAATGATCACATAAACTAAGATTTCGCAGTTTGCGAGGCCCATGCCACCTCTGATCCTTCGCCGGGTGCCCCGTTCACACTAATTGTCTCCCACTGTGAGGCTCGCAAACCGCAAAATAAACCATTAGTTATCGGCAGATCGGTGGGCGGATGGCGTTTCACAGGCGAATGCCTACCTGGATTGAATAACAAATGACGAGTGATGTCAGAGGCGTGTTCCTCGCCGAACATAAACCAGCCGCTGACTTACGAGCAGACCAACAAAGTCTGACTTAGCGAGCGACTTAGGGGTATGGCCGGCAGCTCGGCGTGGCTGGACACTGAACACTGGACACTGGACACTGGACGCTGAACACTGGACACTGGACACTGGACACTGAACACTGGACACTGGACACTGGACACTGGACACTGGACACTGGACACTGGACACTGGACACTGGACACTGGACACTGGACACTGGACACTGAACACTGGACACTGGACACTGGACACTGGACACTGGACACTGGACACTGGACACTGGACACTGGACACTGAACACTGGACACTGGACACTGGACACTGGACACTGGACACCGGACACTGGACACTGGACACTGGACACTGGACACTGGACACTGGACACTGGACACCGGACACTGAACACTAGACACCGAACACTGGACACAGTTGGACAGCCGACTGGCATCCCGTGTGACTCACGCCGTCGCGGGTTGGGGAGCGAATGCGACGGCGGACAATGGCACGGTGTCCGGCTCCACCGCCCGCGGGCATCCCGCCGGGAGGCTGAACCAGAGCCTGACCTCCGCGTTGGCCATGCCGTCGGTTATGCTTCATTACACTGTGTCGTTGGCAAAACCCCATCAATCTGCACCGGGGCGCCTGTGTTATTGCTTTTTGATCGCGGTGGCGCGGCCGTGAAGAGCTAGATTAGAGTGGCTGGTGGGTTGTACCGACAGACAACATACATGACATATTGGCCGTGTACACGGCACAACCACGATGCACTGGCATAGCATATGTATGTGGCAGTGGCATAATACTTTGGCGTGGCGTTAGTGTGACACATTGCTGAACGTTTACGACACACCGATGCAATGCACATGCAATGTTGATAGGATAGAGGCGCAGCCAGGACTCGCCCTCCCCCCTAATCAAACGAAAATATAAGAAGTACGGCAAGACATTTTGAGGTTTTCACGAAGAAAACATAAATGTTTGGTGCGCTTCGCTTGCCAAAGCCTGTCAATGTTCATTACGTTTTTTTCTCTCGTCGTCCCACCCCCTTCGGTAGATCCTGGCTGCGCCACTGCGATATGGCATTCATGATACATTGCTAGCACTGTTTGTGCATGTGTGTACAATGTCCTGTGCATAGGTGGTGGAGAGTGTTGTATTGCAGGAGGTGCAGCTACAACATCAAATTATATGGCAGCAGGAACAACTTTGCCCTGCACAGTGCACATCAGTTCGCATACTTGGTTACACCAGCTTTCTCTCATTCTGGAATAGTGGATTTTCTTTGCCATACAGTATTTGTTAATCATCTCCCGCTGATGAACATGTGAGCATAACCATTGTGTGTTAACACGAACGCCAAAAGTCTGCATAGTACGGCCCGGAGGGTTGGGGGCAGATTACCCCCTATATTTCTCCCATTTAAAAGCACAAAATTTAAAGGGTAGACTACGGCTATAGTGAACTCACAGCAGTACACACTTTATGACCATAGGTCAACGTCTTCAAGGTCAAATGAGGTGATTTCGGCCGGTACACTGTGACTCGCCCCTGCCGTACTGACGAATACTTTGCGACCTTGAATGTTCCGTCAACCCCACAAAGGCTTAACAAATTATCTTAAAAAATCGGTTTGCATTGGATGGACCTATCAATTGGCAACAGTCACCATAATTTATTACGATATTCCTGCCCGTCTATGCGATATCATCGAAGAGCAGGATAGATTGGTGGATTCTGCCTTCCCTCCGCTGCGAGTGTCAGAATACGCTAGAGAATGTCACGCTGGACAAAACAGTTTAAACGGGATGTTACTCGAGATACAGCATATTTTTTTTCTGCGTCGTGAGGCATCTGCAAATCCGATTCCGCACGACACCGCAACGCGTGGGTGTAAAACTTCGCGAATACTCAACGAGGTCCATTTGGGTAACGTACTTGGCCCAGATGCCTCCTCTGATAGGCCCAAGAGAGGAGTGGGGTAAGATGTCAATCTCCCCTTTCGGCCATTCAGTGTTCAGATCCGATGGAAGTACGGAAGTTCTGCGGAAATTGAATTGGCTTGACTGTTTGTCCTTCCCCTTTTGTTTGGGAAATATACCCTCTAATCCACAAATGCTGTTCGACATAATACCTTTGTCCAATTGTTAAACCATCAAGGTGTATGCGTCGTACGATATACATCCATATATACGATATATAGATGTGATGGCATGTCCTGAAGTAATTACTTAAGAAAACTAATCCAACTTGTAGTTGCTTGACAGACCAGAACGAATGTCGTGCACCGCTAGAAGCTAAGACTGACGGCGGATCCCGGGACTGACGGCGGGTCTTGGGACTGTCGACCGGTCCCAGGACTGTCGACTGGTCCCGGGACTGACGGCGGGTTCTGAGACTGTCGACTGGTCCCGGGACTGTCGGCAGGTTCCGAGACTGTCGACTGGTCTCGAGACTGTCGGCGGGTTCTGAGACTGTCGACTGGTTTCGAGACTGTCGGCGGGTTCTGAGACTGACGGCAGGTCCTGGGACTGACGGCGGGTCCTGGGACTGTCGACTGGTCCCGGGACTGACGACGGGTTCTGAGACTGTCGACTGGTCTCGAGACTGTTGGCGGGTTCTGAGACTGACGGCAGGTCCTGGGACTGACGGCGGGTCCTGGGACTGTCGACTGGTCCCGGGACTGACGACGGGTTCTGAGACTGTCGACTGGTCTCGAGACTGTCGGCGGGTTCTGAGACTGTCGACTGGTCCCGGGACTGTCGGCTGGTCCTGGGACTGTCGACTGGTCCCGGGACTGTCGGCTGGTCCCGGGACTGACGACGGGTTCTGAGACTGTCGACTGGTCTCGAGACTGTCGGCGGGTTCTGAGACTGTCGACTGGTCCCGGGACTGTCGGCTGGTTCTGAGACTGACTGTCGACTGGTCACTACGAGACTGTCGACTGGTCTCGGACTGTTGGGGTTCTGAGACTGACGGCAGGTCCCGGGACTGTCGGCTGGTCCTGGGACTGTCGGCAGGTACCGGGACTGACGACGGGTTCTGAGACTGTCGACTGGTCTCGAGACTGTCGGCTGGTCCTGGGACTGACGACCGGGACTGTCGGCTGGTCCTGGGACCGCAGGTACCGGGACTGACGGCAGGTCCTATGTCGACTGGTCCGGACTGTCGGCTGGTACCGGGACTGTCGGCAGGTCCCAGGACTGTCGGCTCCGGATGACGGTCTGTCTATCGGAAGGTGTCCGGACTGTTGACAGGTCCGCCGACCATGTTTTCCGACCTACCACCGGACCAGGAGGTTATCAGACCCCCGACGTGGGAGCGTCCCGTTACTCGAACGCTGGGCGAAGATGATCCTCGTGTCTTCACGCGATTTATCTGTGTTGGAACAACCAGCAGCTACAAACAATCGCCCGCCACTTGGACACGTTTGCCTAATAGGAAAGCAAAAAAAGTAGATCGTGCACAGCCGAAACGACGAGGAGTCGATTCCTGTTGCCGGCGGGGGCTCCTCCTAACGCAGCCAGGGGTCCCTCGTGACACCGGCAGGGGTCTGCGGCGCCGCCGGGGGTCCCTCCTGACACCGGCAGGGGTCTGCGGCGCCGCCGGGGGTCCCTCCTGACACCGGCAGGGGTCTGCGGCGCCGCCGGGGGTCCCTCCTGACACCGGCAGGGGTCTGCGG
Source organism: Imbricaverruca yamaguchii (assembly GCA_034440575.1). NCBI lineage: Eukaryota > Metazoa > Arthropoda > Thecostraca > Neoverrucidae > Imbricaverruca > Imbricaverruca yamaguchii. The sequence goes on along the minus strand of JAOTOL010001617.1, from coordinate 835,315 downwards.
CGCCGCCGGGGGTCCCTCCTGACACCGGCAGGGGTCTGCGGCGCCGCCGGGGTCCCTCCTGACACCGGCAGGGGTCTGCGGCGCCGCCGGGGGTGCCTCCTGACACCGGCAGGGGTCTGCGGCGCCGCCGGGGTCCCTCGTGACACCGGCAGGGGTCTGCGGCGCCGCCGGGGGTCCCTGCGACACGGCAGGGGTCTGCGGCGCCGCCGGGGTGCCTCCTGACACCGGCAGGGGCGGCGCCGCCGGGGGTCCCTCCTGACACCGGCAGGGGTCTGCGGCGCCGCCGGGGGTCCCTCGTGACACGGCAGGGGTCTGCGGCGCCGCCGGGGTCCCTCCTGACACCGGCAGGGGTCTGCGGCGCCGCCGGGGGTCCCTCGTGACACCGGCAGGGGTCTGCGGCGCCGCCGGGGTCCCTCCTGACACCGGCAGGGGTCTGCGGCGCCGCTGGGGGTCCCTAGCGATGGTGGCAGGGGTCTGCGGCGCCGCCGGGGTCCCTCCTGACACCGGCAGGGGTCTGCGGCGCCGCCGGGGGTCCTAGCGATGGTGGCAGGGGCGCCACGTCGGCGAAGATAGCGCGCCGTCGGTCGCAGTTTGCAGCCGGGCTGCAGCGCTGCACGCACCGTCGTGTTCGCGGTGACCTCTGCGGCCTCTCCTGCGCGCGCGTCACGTGACGCACCGACGGCCGTACGTGCCCGCAGGCGGTGGCAGCACAGGGCGTTCGACCTGGCTGCTGTCGCGGGCGCTTCCGCTATCGGCGCGCGTCGCGGCGCCAACTGGCGCGTAACGACGCGAAAACCAGACCGCAGCAGGCAATTTGCGCGCCAGTTTGCGCGTTGGAATGGCCCGGTAGTGTCTTATCATGGGGTCGGACTGTGGTCCGACTGCCTTACTAATCGCATGGGCCATCAGCTGGCGAGAATGACGTGGCTCCCGGTCGTCACGATATGCGGCCGACCGTCGTTGATAACTACGGCGACATGTGGCCAGCTGCCAGCCCAAACTGGTCAGGTATAGATCCCACCTGTCGATCCCAACTGGTCAGCTGTCGATCTCAACTATCGATCCCAACTGCCGATTCCAACTGGTCAGATGTCGATTCCAACTATCGATCCCAACTGGTCAGCTGCAGATCCCAACTGTTCAACTGTAGATCCTAACTGGTCAGCTGTCGATCCCAGCTATCGATCCCAACTGGTCAGCTGCAGATCCCAACTGTTCAACTGTAGATCCCAACCGGCCAGCTGTTGATCCCAACTGGTCAGTTGTTGAACCCCAACTGGTCAGCTGTCGAACCCCAGCTGGTCAGCTGTCGATCCCAACTGGTCAGCTGTCGAACTCCAACCGGCCGGCTGTCGATCCCAAGTGGTCAGCTGTCGATCCCAACGGGCCAGCTGTCGATCCCAACCGGCCAGCTGTCGATCCCAACTGGTCAGGTGTCGCTCCCGACTGGCCAGCTGGCGCGCAGTCGGAGCTGGTGCCTGCTGCCGTGCTCTTCAGACTCCTGACAGACTTGACAGTCTCTTCCGTGCCCAGCACCTGTAGCGCCGGTCGCATTCCCTCCGAGTCGCGAAGCGACATCGCCGTCCGCTGAGCCCAGCGCGGCCGGACCTGGCCGACGTCGAGTGCGATGGCGGGAGGGGGGGGGGGCTCCGTCGGGCCCCGACCCGGACCGGTGGTCGCCGGAACATGGGCTCGCCCGTGTCCCGACGTGGAGCGCCGGTGTTCAGAACATCGGTTTGGCCGGACCCGACTCGGAGCGGTGGTAAGCGAGCATCTGTCGCCCGGCGAGCTCCAGCAGTACCATACCGCCGCATGCCGGCGTAATATATATGAGGGAATAAATCAGCCCAGCTAGACATGCGGCTCGATAAATCCTGCCATGCTGGTTGTACAACGCGCTTCTAAGCAATATGAATATCTGATTATTTCTCGGGTGAACAGCATAAATGGGCCGGCCGACCATTCAAGCTCTACAATAACACGTGTAAGCGTACCGACCAAAGGCGGCCAGCAAGCTATAAATGTGACAGCATCAGGAGCACGGCTCGGCGGCCATTGAAGTTGACACAGTCTTGGCTCTACCAGCTCGGATGGAAGTGCATTGATTAAATTATATGCAGCTATTCACCTGCTAACCCCGGTGCGATGTTTGTGATGAATTGATTGCAATGTTCGTATGCGTTTTTCATGTTCCATGTTGCCAACCTTGATATATGCTAGCTATGGCTTTGGCTAACTGGCGGCAAGGTTTGCTTACATTTTGTCTGCCTTATTGTTTGCTTTGGAAATTTGATCCTAGTGGACCCCTCTCAATATAATCAGTACTTTGCTTAATTTTGACTATTCGTCGTATTTTCCAAAGCCTCATGTTTCATGCTTGCGTTCATCCTTCCACAATCTTAACTGATACTGACTATCTAAAAGTGGTGGTAACGCTGAGCACCGCGATTCTGCAGATTCCCCATTGATATAACTTCATGCAATACCGTAGTTCTCCAGTTATCTTGGGGTCTGAAAGTGCGGAGGCAGTGGTTGCATTTTCCTGTTTGATAGCTTGAAGTTAACAAAAAAGAATAGCTGTGCAGCTGTCCTGTTACGGGTTTCAGGAAAACAAACGCTAAGCTTGTGGAGTGGAGTGCAAAGTCATAGAGTCGGATGAGTGAAACTCCCTAAACCAATTTCAAAACGACATCAACGTGCATGATCGGACAGAGCTCCAGGGTGCGGTAATGATGAACGTGAATACAACTCTGTGTTAGCCCTGCAGGGCAATTACGGAGTTCTGCTGTCGCATTGTATACCTGAGCTTTTCCTAACGCTGAGGCGAAACACGACCCGATGCATTTGTCGACATTCATTCACATCTAGATAATTACATTTCGACAATATGGATGAACCAGGCATGGAGGAGTTTAATTTTTTGGCGTAGAGGTCGCCAGTGCAGTGGAGAATAACACGACGAGATTTTCAAATTTGATCCAATTTGCATCAGTATGAATGAATTCAATCTGTACCCATATTCGTACCGGATATATATATATATATATATATATATATATATATATCCATTCGTTATCTGTTCGCCTCCAAGAATATGGCAGTTAAAACCTGATAGGATGCAGGAATAAATAGCACGGAAAGCATGAACAACATACAATATCTTAGCTAGCAAGACTTGAAACTTGAAGCGAAAACATATCTTATCATTTGGTGCGAAATGTGGATTAGCTACAAATTTCATTAGCAACACTATAATTTCCCAAGCATGAAATCTCACCTCAGGTCAGGGGCAGAAACGAGTGGGGCACTGGGTGGGTGTGCCTTCCCATGGGAAGATGCCCCCCGGCCGGAAAAAGTGCCCTCTGGGAAGCTTCGAGTGCTCCCTTGATTTTTCAGCCATAGACCCACTCCGGACATTTGTCCCCTTGGCAATTCTTGGGTCCGCCCCTGCTTCAAATCAAATCTGCCGACCGTCTTGTCCTCGTACGCTAGCTAATGGTACATGAGTATGAATAAAGTATCCAAGAAACAGGACTAGTCCCAAGTAATTCAATTAGACAAAGGTGACAGCACTTCAAAAAAAAATGCTAAAAATGATTTTCCTCTTCATATCCAAATGTGCAGGACCTCCTCTAACATGTTAGCTATGCGAGATGTGTACCACCTAGTGTCGTGAAATCCCGCCTAGTGGGGCGAGAAATCCTACTTAGTCAAAGATATTTTCAATGGAAAAAGCAACCAAAAGACAACGTTTATAAGTTCTGGGAGTGGAAGTGATTTTTTTCTTCGGAATAGTGCATATGTCTTCCAGAAAGAAAAATTGAAGCAAGCTGGCAGCACTTATCCTTAGCTCAAGCGACGAGGAAAGCTCAAATATGACCTATATATATATATATATATATATATATATATATATATATATATATATATATATATGTGTGTGTGTGTGTGTGTGTGTGTGTATATGAAAAATGCATCCTATAAATCCAACAATTGGGTCTATTGACGGTTGTATCACGAAAGAACGATTTTCTATACTTTTACGCACAGCACGAAGGAACAGAGCGACACGAGCAATACTTTCTTGTGCCATGTGGCCTTGCTTGGCCACATGGCACGAGCGACGAGAGCTAGATATCCATTTACAGTCTTTTCTTGATATTGCTGAAATGAAGAGACATATGAAGTTAGATAAACGCCTTTATAAAAGGCAAGGTAAGTTGCATGGTGGAATGTTCGTCGGTTTTTCCTCCCCCAGGCGATACCATGGGTGCAAAACTGAAATTGGTTTGGAGCAATGGCTGGGAGCCAGATGCACTGGTGGATCCAGAGGCATCTTGGCCATCCCCCTCTCCACTGCTTGTTTGACGAGGACTGAGTGGCTCAGTTCACCAGTGAAGTCTGCGATCAGTGGCCTACCAGAGAGCTCTGCAAGCTGGAACGTGAAAAGGCAAATGCAAAACTGGTAGCGACCTAGGCCACGGCTACGGGCGTGCTGAAGCGGCTGCTCTCGGCCTTCATATATGCGACCCAACGAAGCCTTCATCGCACAGCATTGTTGCCGAGCGAGCAGTGTCACACTACAACAGCAGCAAGGCATCGCACCGCATAGGTACGGCAAACAACACGATGAGCGACATCAGCATCAAGGTTATCAGCATCTACAGTGCGGAAACTGCATCGTTCGATCGCCGCCCAGCAGTGGACAAGTATCTAGCCAAGCAGGCGAGGCGCGATTGGCTCCCTGGCCCGCAAGCATACAAAAAGCAAGGGTGCGTCCCAAAGTTCTATCATCCAGAAGGAAGGCTGTAGGTAACGTGTTCTCACTGGGGGGGGGGGGGGGAGAGCCCACTGGGGAGCCGTCGCAGCCACGTCGACGCTGCCACCCGTCCTGGATGTGCCGCATGTGCCCGGCTGAATCGCCGAGCAGATCCGCTGGTGTAAGGCCGTGCCACCTTCATGTCGAAGACGGCATGAAGACGGTCGCATAGGGACACTTATAAGTAAATAGGGACGATCGGTCTCATCACGGGGCGGCTTCCCCTCTACCGCCTGCATGCACCCCTGCTTGTTAACAGCCCGGGGCGTTTTAACAACTTGTTAACTCAATGGGCTTAGGGCCCTTTAAGTAGCAACTGGAACCCTCCGCTTTTGCTGGTATCGTCTCCATAGCCAGGGGGTTTCTTCATCAGCGTGAGGCTCGCTGCTAGCTCTGATCCCCTCTCCAGCAGCACAAGTTAAAGCCGACCCAATGGCCCTGCACGACCTCAGGGGCCATCTTTTACGGCTCAAGACATTCTGTACGGCCGGATGCCCCCTTTCAACAGCTTGGGCCTTCGCGATCACACAAGGGCCCATATACGTGGTACTAAAGTGCATTATACTTTGCACTCGAATTCATGCGAACTTTCTGAGGTTTCATCATTTGCTCAAATTATACCCATGCATCTGTAGGGGAGACCGGCGTGGCATGATGTAGGGGTAGGATAACATGCAAGCCTTCACGGCCAAACTGTCGCTCGAGTTGTTGCAAATATCAAACATACTTATCCTGGTGCTCTCTACTCTGTGGTGGATCTGGCGCTTTCTACTCTACTTCTGGTGCTCACTACTCTCTGGTGGTTCTAGTGATCTCTAGTCTGGTTCTGGTGCTCACTACTCTCTGGTGGTTCTAGTGACCTCTACTCTACTTCTGGTGCTCTCTACTCTCAGTCACGGTGCACAGTTGACAGGTGGATACGAGACGTCCAGCACTAATCGGTGAGGCGTCTTCCGCCCATGAGGTCAGTATGTCTGCCACAACGTCATCAATGCGTCTGTGTAAGCTGATGTAACTGGTGTGCCTGACATCACCGTAAGAGCACCGCACATCTCTAGGCGATACCACACCTCTGTGCACCTCAGAAGACGGCGCTACACCTCAGTGCACCTCAGTGCACCTCAGAAGATGGCACTACACCTCAGTGCACCTCAGAAGACGACACTACACCTAGATTCGCGTTAGGAGTTCGCTAGAGAAAGACGTATATCTCTCGCTCTTGAAAAAAAATGCAGAATGAAATAAGGCGGGGCATTTACATCTAGCACGCTTGCTTTTCAACCTGCATGCTGTGCACACATGCAATTTGTGGTGACATCAATTGCACCCGGCGAGAGTCATGTGTGGATAAAAACCGATATTTAACCCGCGCCGTCTTTCCGGTCAAATCCTCACACCCCGTCTCGGGGGGGGGTCGAAGACCCACCTCTAAAATACAAACTAAGCATCGCACGAAAATGAAAGAGGTGTCATCGGAAAGCGCTCGATAAGTAAGGTCCGAGTCCGCCCTCCATAACAATTTCTCCAAAAAGTGGCGTCACCAGGGGCGCTAGATTTTCACGACTTTTCACAACTTACACTATGTTGTTGACTCTGGGGAGTTCATTTTGGGGATATATGAAAAAACAAAACTTATTTGGAATGAGAAAAGGACATTGAAATCGACCAGGCCATTAATTTTTTTTTGCTCCCCAAAAATAAAAGATTTTTTTTTGAAATTTCAGAATTTTTAGTTTTCAACTTTCTTTAATTTTCCTCTTCCAATGGGTAGAGCAGACAGAAAAACATTGTTGGAAATCAACTTGCCCTAATAAAAAATGCTTACTTTAGCAAGAATCCTCTATTTGAACTGCAATTTGGTAAATACGCAAAATTTATATGTAGTTAAAAACTGAAAAAAGAAATGAAAAATTCCATTCATACGTTTTGTTGCATCCGTAAAGATAAGCAAACGCTGAAAGTTTCATTAAAATATCTGTATCCGTTAAAGGGTGACGACTGGTTGAACTTTTTTGGAGGTGACCTCACTTGACCTTGACTAACTCGTTAAGCCTAGATAGCCTGCCTTTAAAATTTTGAAACAGCATGCCAAATTGATGTGGGAAAAGGTATGCCAAATTTGGACGCGCTGCCGCGCGCTGTTCGTTCACTACCCGCGAAAAACCTGAAGGGGGCGGTTGAAGACCCGCGTGATGGGACGGGTTAATCAAGGTTTGCTTCAATGGAAAAAAAGAAGTGTAAAAATAGCATGGCGAAAAAGCACTCGAATTGTAATCCCCGTGATCTACTGTTGCAATCAACCGGAAAGCCTGAAAACTGTGCTGCCATCGAGAAGAATTTCCACCACCGAGAGAAACCTACACTCAAGAATTGAAACAACGCAATACAAGTTGGATTCAGTATGATACGAAGAGAGTGAACCAGCAACCAAGACGACAACCCACGAACGAATCCGAACGAGCACATCACTATTCATCATTGCTTTTTATTGTATATTTCATGTGGACGGACCTTGCATTGATTTCTCAGCATCCCTCCATTCCTTGACCTGATACCTACCTTCGTCCCTATTGCAGTCTATTGAGTCCGCGCCGACTGGCTGTAGTGCTTTAGGATGCAACGTCCCTAATCCCTACGTCCTTTGCCATTCAGCTGACTTATTTATTCACCTCCATCCTGTGCAATTGTAGCCGCCAGCTACTTGGATGTACTTGTAGGTAAATGTACAGTGCACCTCACGAGACGGCACTAGACCTCCGTACACCTCACGAGACGGCACTAGACCTCCGTGCGCCTCAGAAGACGGCACCACACCTGCGTGCACCTCAGAAGACGGCACCACACCTGCGTGCACCTCAGAAGACGGCACTACACCCCCGTGCGCCTTAGAAGACGGCACTACACCCCCGTGCACCTCAGAAGACGGCACCACACCCGTGCACCTCAGAAGACGGCACCACACCTGCGTGCACCTCAGAAGACGGCACTACACCCCCGTGCGCCTCAGAAGACGGCACTACACCCCCGTGCACCTCAGAAGACGGCACTACACCTGCGCGCACCTCAGAAGACGGCACTACACCTCAGTGCACTAAGCGTTATTTGGATCGGCTTGACTCAGCACAGAACAAAGGCGGCGTTGGACCTTTCAGACACACGCCGGCGACTGTACACCCAAAAAGCCAGGAGCGACACGCATTAGCTATGCGCACCAGCGACAATATGATTTATGTGCCAGATGATAAATTCCACATTGTTCTCGACCATCGATATAAACACAATGGCGACCGTGGATCCGGGCAGGTCGGCTGTCATTTTCGTCCAAATCGGCCTCGGTTTTTACGTCTTGCTCATATGTGGCCGCCAGGGGCGGGGGTCGGGGTGATCCATCACAGCGTGTCGGGTGGGCCGGGGCCCGCCTGCCGACCGCCGACACCCCCGCCGGATCCGTCCACCGAATACCAATGCCGTCGGGGAAGCGGAGTCGCACCGGTGTGGCACTGCGCTGGAGGGAGTGGTGGAAGGAGCGTACGCTGGAGGGGTAGGAGGAAGTAGGAGAAAGAGGGAGATAGGAGGAGAGGAGATAGAAGAAAGAGGGGAGATACGAGAAAGAGAGGAGGTAGGAGAAAGAGAGGAGATACGAGAAAGAGAGGAGATAGGAGAAAGAGAGGAGATAGGAGAAAGAGTGAAAATTTGAGAAAGAGAGGAGATAGGAGAAAGAGAGGAGGTAGGAGAAGGGAAGGAGTTAGGATAGGTAGCAAGATAAGTGGGAACTCTAGCGTAATGTGCTACATAAGTCTAGAATTTGCTTCCCACTCTTGTAGAACATCGAATTGTGCTCTGAATTGCTATAAATTTCAAAACCACGCAACACCTGCAATCACCGTCATACTATTGCACAACTAACTGCCAGATCACACGCGGTGTCGTGATCACCGCCTCCTTTGACACGCCGACTGAGGAGTTGGACCCGACCGGGTCAAGTCACCAGTCCCTCCCGGGGGAACAATTAGGCGATTTGCGGAAATGCGATTCAATTGAGATATTTCTTTGAGTAGGCTGTTCTTTTCATACGGAATATCTTGCAAGCTCCTTATGACAAAATGAGAGATCGGATGGCAAACTTGGGTGTCAAATAGCAAGAATATCAAGCTGATAAATAATAAGTAAGCAACGCCTTGCTTCGTAGCAAATTGTTAAGGTTCAAGATTCGTTCAGCGTAAGCTGATGGAAGACGATAAATAATATTCAGGGTGTAAGATGTATTGGACGTGGCATTCTAGGTTGATCAGTCGGTTTATGCACTTCTCTATTAGTGTGAACGCTTTTGGCTGAAGCGTGATCTCCGGCAGATTTTATCGGCTGAATCTTCCTCGGAGATGGCATCAGCTGGGGTGGGGGTCGCGGCGTCTTTGTGCCAGACGACGTCTGCTCACGACATTTTGCGGCGCCGGAATTCATGGACGTGATCTGTATTAATCCTTCAGCCCAATGACACGCCCCGAAGACGTGACCTCGCCTCCTGTCAATGGGATGAGTTCCAATCCCATTGACGTTGAGTCCGGGAAGTTTTGAAAGGTAGCAATGGGACATTTCTCAATAGATCCAATGCATCCAAATAGGAAATGGGAAAAGTTAGGAAACGTGCCTGCTTCGAGGGAGGGAAAGCGGCTGTACCGCAATGCGGAGCCGTATTTTCACGTTATTTGATGAACTAGCCTGAGTCTTAGCCGACTGTACTCCTGTAAAGTGATGAATTTCGAGCTCTGACGTTAGAATATGATATGGGCAATGAAATTAAATGCATTTATGTTAGCTTCAGACGCGCCAATTTAAGCGTGACTTCCCAGAATGATGAGAGGATATGGTGGGCAGCAGCAACACCGGATGAAAATACATAATTATTTATAAAGTAATGCAAGTTCACTGGCGGAAATAATTTCGGTTGAGCACGAGCCTAGGATATCAGCTTTCAATATACGAGTTCCTGCAGGCTTACGCATTAGCGCATGAAAACATTTTGTGTTGCCCAAAACTCGGTAGAGACTCTGGATATTGGAATATCAACGCCAGTTCACGGATACCGGCTCTACTTAATGGCGATTGGTTCATGAAGATTTGTTCATCCTCCAAACTTGCCGTGCTCCAAACTCACGACCCTCCCTAGCGCCACTAGTCTTTTCCTCCAATTATCAGGTCAGATAAGTCAGGATAGACCCCACGATAAGCGCTACTAGCATGTCCTCTAGTCATCAGGTCAGATAAGTCAGGATAGACCCCACGATAGGTACCACAAGCCTGTCCTCCGTTCATCAGGTCAGATAACTCAGGATAGACACCACGATAGGTGTCACCTGGTAGTCAACGGCTGGCCGTTACCAGCTGTACCGGATCGAAGGCTGAGGCGCGTGGTGTATGTACACGTGCAGCATATATGAACAAATATGCACGTTCATAGACAAAGTGCCCATTGTTGGCCGGTATTGTCCCATAAACCACCAACAATCGCAATTATGTTCGTATGATTATTGTGGAGCTTTTTTCTCACCACACATAAGTTGGTGCATGAAATATTTGGCTGCGGCCTGGTAATTTGGGCGGTGGCAATTGACAAAATTAACAGATTCTAGTTTTTATTCTATATTATTGTCATGATCTGCGTTCCTACGCAAGACGGAGGAATCCACCCATTTCATCAGGGGAAGTAGTTGAGGAAGTTCCTTCCGCTACACTCTTTCGTAGGACGCCCCATTCATCACACACGTAGGAGACCAGTTGACCTGCTGGTGACACACGTGCCGACACCACATCACGTGACGGCAGTGCCACGACACGTTCACCTGTGACACAGCCAGCCCGTGTCAGGTGTCACCGGACACCCCAGCTGCAGCGGCCTGCGCCGTCCGTCGGAGCGCCCTATGTGAGGTCTGAACTGCAGCTGCCGGCCGCGCCTCCCGAGAGCTGCACGAGCAACCGCAGAAGACGTGGTGCATGTATCACGGCTCAAGGAAAGCCAATGCAAGCCTCTAAAATGTGTGCGGTCACTTTCGAGCCGCTGATTGTGCCCGGCGTGGTGTGCCTGCCGGGCTGCGGAGGCAGTCTTGACGTGCCTGCGGGGCTGCGGGGGCAGTCGCGACATGCCTGCGGGGCTGCGGGGCAGTCTTGACGCGCCTGCGGGGCTGCGGGGGCAGTCTTGACGTGCCTGCGGGGCTGCGGGGGCAGTCTTGACGTGCCTGCGGGGCGGCAGCCACTGTCCGGGATTGTGCCCGGCGTGTTGTCGCCTGCGGGGCTGCGGGGACAGTCTTGACGTGCCTGCGGGGCTGCGGGGGCAGTCTTGACGTGCCTGCGGGGCTGCGGGGGCAGTCTTGACGTGCCTGCGGGGCTGCGGGGGCAGTCTTGACGTGCCTGCGGGGCTGCGGGGGCAGTCTTGACGTGCCTGCGGGGCTGCGGGGGCAGTCTTGACGTGCCTGCGGGGCTGCGGGGACAGTCTTGACGTGCCTGCGGGGCTGCGGGGGCAGTCTTGACATGCCTGCGGGGCTGCGGGGGCAGTCTTGACGTGCCTGCGGGGCTGCGGGGACAGTCGCGACGTCGGCCCGTCGGCAGCCACTGTCCGACTGCGGGACGGCGGCCCCCTCGCATCACCATTCTGACTGGGCCGGCGCACGTTGTCGGCTTTGACAGTTCGATAAGGGACCGACAGTCGGTCAGACAACAATGCCGACGGTTTTTAATGATCGCTGTCAGCCAGGGACACGTCCAGCGCCGAGGCGGCGGCCGGTCCAGCACGGTCAAACTTGTCGCCAGCGGCGCAGGTCCTGGACAAAAACCCGCCGTCAGTTTCAGCCAAGGCCCCGGTTTTTCCGGCCGACCGACTCAAGAGGAATGGACGGTTTTTTAGCGTTGAAATATGTGGGGTGCTCTATAGACCAAATGGAATCTCGCCATGAAAATTATTCCGCTCAAAACGCCCTTGATAAGCGAAATGTAGGTGTCCAAAGATGAAATGGTTGTAAAATCCACTTTCCCAACAAACAATTCCAGTGCTGGTAGGCAAGTATAAGAACCCTTTAAGGCTTATTCCACACGAACAATGAGAACATAGATTTGCATTTGATAGTAATGAATATGCATGTGATCCTTTGACGAGCTTGATTAACTTCGCGGTCAACAAATGTCCGAAAATAACAAATAGGATGCGAAAACATGCCTTTGTTTCAGTATAATTTCCCACACGATGACACTAATTGTCATTGGTGGCTATTTATCTTAGCTTCCTAGTGGCTAGCTATTCATCGTAGCTCCACCCATTGGAGAATATCACGAAAGTATTTGTAGTGAGATATGGGACAATTGCGCAAAGTTTTGGTCATGTATGCAACAACTGCGCAGTATTTGCCGGATGGAAAGTGCAGTAAAGGACTTAAGGCGCCGCTTAAGGCTAATATCAAATGGGCCAATTAAAAAATGTCTTTATTTTGTCATACCACTGAAGACTGACCAGAGACAATCTGTCGATTCGCGTTGAGCCTTTATGACTAGGAGCCATCACTGTTTATTTATTTATTTATTTATTTCACAATACATGCCCTCCACGTGCAGTGGCTGTTACGGACAGTCTGGGTTTAACTCACAGATATTTACAAAGAAAGGATATATTTGTGGTCAATAGTGGGAGCAGATGCGCAACAAACATTCGCACGCCAACATAATCCATATCACTTTCTGCACTAGATACGCCGTACTTCCAACACGAGCTATACACAAGTGGCTTGTAGAAGTGATAGGAAAGCGATGGCCTAATGGTGACTTCATAGTGTACACATATCCATGGTGTAAGTATTTTTGTGTGACTAATGTTGTTCGTGGAGATACGCTAGTGCATGTTTCTTGAAGCTAGACAGCCTCGATGTTTTTGTTTCAGTACGAAGTTTGTTGTAGTGGAAGACAGACGAGTAAAGAAATATCCTGCGGCCAGCCTCTCTGTGTATGGCTGGCAGGTGCAGGTTGTCGTCTGCACGTGTGTGACGGTTTCGCAGGGTAGAGTTTGCAACGATTTGACTGGCAATGTGCGTAGGCTCATCCGTCAGAATGATCTTGTGGAGCAAAGTGAGACTGTGAAATAGATACAGATCAGCTGTAGTGAGGAGACCCAACTTGTTTCGGGCATCACAAATATGATCAAATTTCCGTAGACCTGATACGACTCTAGTGGCGAAGTTAATGATCTTGTCTAGTCTGTGGATGTTTGCTGACGACCCGTTCCCGTAAACAGATATGCAGTATCGGATATTGGATATAACTAGGCTATTGGCTATAGTGAAGAGGGTATTGGTCGGCAGATGGTGACGCAGATGGCTCAGGACCAGAAGGAACCCAGTGCACTTGCGGACCACAAGAGCTACATGGGAATCCCACGACATGTGGCGATCAAATGTCACCCCAGGGTTCTTACACGAATGGCTCTTATCTATCACGGCGTCCCTAAAGCACACTCGGAGCGAGGTAATAGTACGCAGATTTTGACGCGATCCGAGAGTAAGAAGCTGAGTTTTGGTCGGGTTCACCTTCAAGCCGTTATCTGGGAAGTAGTCGTAGAGTTGGCTCAGACATGTCTCCATCTGACTTATCAGATTTTGGAGATCAGATTTCCGACCGGAGGTGAGGACCTGGGTATCGTCTGCGAACTAGGTGGCATGTGTTACCGGGGAGTGCAAACTGATGTCGTTCGAAAAGATGCAATAGAGAAGTGGACCTAATGATGAGCCTTGAAAGACACCTATGTTGTTTGGGAGAAAGGAGGAGAGATGCCTGTTTCCGTGTTGATCTGAGACGCTAACACCCTGCGTGTGACCTCCCAGATACGCTTTAAACCAGTCGGTATCGATTCCATGGAGTTCAAGTATAGTGAGCAGTTTGGTGTGGTCTATTACATCGGAACATTTACTGAGGTCCAGAATGCAAAGGAGAGCTACTTCTGAACGGTCCATTGCTGCTAGTATTTCGTCCGTGACTGAGATAAGGGCGGTTTCCGTAGAGTGGCGTGGTCTGAAGCCCTGCTGAGTTTGGGCCAGTAGGTGGTTTGAGTTTAGGTAGTGATGGAGTTGTTTCTGCACTACCCCCTCAGTGATCTTGGTGATAAGCGGAACCAGTGAGATGGGTCTAAAATTAGAGGGATCCGAAGGATATCCTGAATCGTGAATGGGAGTTACTATTGACTGTTTCCAAGTGGAGGGGACATCAGGTGTAGTCAGGCATGTGTTTATAATGTCGAGCAGCACTATGATGTCTGTTGTACTGTCATTCGGATTCACGGTTACTTATCGGTTATTCGGGTACTGATCAGGATACTCAGAAGCTGCAGGTTAGATACTGCGGCCAATGGATGCATGTAACTATGACATAGTTTAGGTTAGTTTAGCAATGCAGCGATGCAGAGTGCTGTGGCTCCTGTCTGAACAGCCACCTGACTGACAACCCATGCAAGAATAGCCTCTTATCCGTCCACTAGTGGTCACCGCTGGGGGTCCACGTGCATGCGTTCACCCAGCCGATATCCAGGTGGGGAGAAAACTCGGCCCTTCGTCGCAAGGCTGGATGACACGTTTGGAAACGCTGGTCACAGATCAACAGTGTGCGTGGCATTGTTTAATTCATGCATCAGTATCTAACCAAAAGGTGCATTGCCACTGGCTAGGACGCCACAAACCCAGCAAGCATTAAGAAGCACGCATTAAGAAAATTAGATCGAAACATTGCTCTATATAAACTACAAAGGCACTCAGGAACATCAACGCAGCAAAGAAGATCCGACAAAAATTCAGAGCAGCCCGAACTAGTGCGATAGAGTAAAAGCAAAACAAAATGGCGATTTGCTTCACGGCATGGCACCACGCTGGTCGGGGCCGGAGAAGGGGGCAGCAGCCGACACCTTCTACAGCTGTGGCAGACCGGTGCTGGTCGGGGCCGGCGGAGGGGGCAGCAGCCGACACCTTCTACAGCTGTGGCAGACCGGTGCTGGTCGGGGCCGGCGAAGGGGGCACAGCAGCCGACACCTTCTACAGCTGTGGCAGACCGGCCACTGGCACCAGCCGGGCAGTTCTGAGGGCGTGCGACCCTGCCGCTCTCACGTCGCCTGAGGGCCAGGACGGAGCGTGTCGGTCGGCCTCTGAATAGCACCCGGTCAGCGCTGTCGGCCGACGAGCGGCGAGCGGCGAGCGGCGAGCGACGAGCGGCGAGCGGCGAGCGGCGAGCGACGAGCGGCGAGCGGCGAGCGGCGAGCGGCGAGCGGCGAGCGGCGAGCGGCGAGCGCAGGCCCCACAGCCACACGACTGGCGGGCTTGACGCCTGTCGCAGAAGCCAAGGTTGTGCCGGTGTGTCGCGACACCACCTGGTCTCGACCCGGCTCCTGGCGGCACGCCTCGCCTCTCGCGTCGTCTCGTCTCGCGTCGTCTCGTCTCGCGTCGTCTCGTCTCGCATCGTCTCGTCTCGCGTCGTCTCGTCTCGCGTCGTCTCGTCTCGCGTCGTCTCGTCTCGCGTCGTCTCGTCTCGCGTCGTCTCGTCTCGCGTTGTCTCTAGTCTCGTCTCGCGTCGTCCGTGTTGCACTGCATTGTTTGCATTATGTTTTGTTTGAGTGTGGCGTCGTTCTGATTTGGCATGACCGGGCCTGGGTCGGGTGTCTATTCTGACTTACTCTACGTTGGGTTTTCGTATAGCTAATGGGAATTTCAGGGAACCTGAAAAAGACTGAAAATTTCATTTCAACTTTCATTCCAATCTATGCAATGGGAAGGATTGCTGAATCATTTGCATCCATATGCAGATAATATTGTTATTCCTGAATGTTGGCCACGGGCTTTGAAAACGTTATCATGCTGTAGAACATCTAATCATAACCTTCCGATACCACTGAATGTGCGCGTTGTAGCGCATAATGCGTTGAGTACATAACTTAATTGGCTGAAAGTCGTGAGTTGAACACCACGTACCTACCGGAAGTAGGGTACACTGTCGAGTTCAAGCTCCACGTACCTTCCCTCTGCCGTTCTAAACCCAGATCCCCTACTCCTCGAGTCGTCAATTGATGGTGCTGGCTTCACTGACGAGTTTTGCTGCCCCTCAACTCATTGCGCGAGACGAAATGTACGACCCTCAATATACCAGGAGGTGCTGAGTTTACATAAAAAGTAGCGTTAGGGATTATGCTATATTACTCAACGATGGCGATGCTATATTACTCAACTCCTGACGATAGCTCCTGGTCGAAACGTTGAGTAATATAGCATAATCCCTAACTCTACTTTTGATGTAAACTCAGCACCTCCTGGTATATTGAGGGTCGTACATTTCGTCTCACGAAATGTCTAAAACCCAGGAGCACTTAAGAGCCATTCTTCGTTAAATTAAACAATGCCCCTCAACTCGTCCGTTCTGGGCCGCCGGCATCATATTCCCCAGCACACTGTAAGTCCCATCCTTTGTGCAATGTTATCATTATTGCATTGTAGATAACGAACGTGCTAATGAATCAAACAATCAAACAATCTTTTGTCAGCTTCCAAGTGTAGTTGTTACTAGGAATGATATTGTTGTCAGTTGACAACGTCATGAGCCCACAGGTCCAGAGTACTCAAATAGACACTTCAAAGACATCATCGAACACATTCATTTATTTGAAAACAACGATATAATAGCAATTACCAAAGTACGTACTGCAGCCCCACTGGCTGATTTTTTTTAAATTCATAGGTATAGGTTTTAAGTTTTTCCTGGTGTGATCAAATATCACCCCATCAAATACCAAATAGTCCATGAATTGCGAACGGCCTATACATGGCAACATCCTGGTAATGTTCGCAAAGAGTCTCGAAGTTTTTGACACTATATTTTGAAAGGTGAGCATAATACTGATGACAAAAACAATAATTCGGGCTATGGTGTATCTCAAAACAACCGATGAGATTAGGTGATGGCGACGATGCAGCAGCCTGAACATTCAGAGGGAGCAAAAAGAACTAAGGTAGAAATGTCACCAAAACACGCTCATGAATGACAGCACCACCCCTCAGCACCCTGTGCAACACGACCCGTCGACATCGAGACTGTGAGGGAAACATCACCGGTTCGAGGTTCGAGCCACGACCGTGCCACCGGCGGCCGCCCCCGCTGATTGTGGGGTAAACAGCGCTGGTTCGAGGCTCGAGCCACGGCCGCCTCTGTCGTGCCACTGGTGGCCGCCCCCGCTGATTGGATTATGTAAATGTCGTGTTGTGCAGTGGCCACTGTTCCCTGTCGGCCGGAACTCGAGCGTGTAATGAGCCGGTCTCGCCATAAATCATCACCCGGTAAACACGCGCCGCAGTGGCTTTCTGACTGTCGATTTGCGTCAGCTACCTCCACTGAATCGCCACTGACCTCCGCCTTCCCCGCTCGTCAGCTAACTCGTCTGAACCACAACTGACCACCGCCGTCCCCACGCCCACCAGCCGTGTGCATGGGGTGGCTGCCCATCTCTCTCATACAGCTACCTACTCCGGAGAGCTCTTGCCACCCCACACTGGCGCTGGGTCTGCCCGCCGCCAAATCAGACAATCGGCTGTCGCGGACATTTCCACCGAGCTGGCAGCCGCTGAGCTGGGTCCGAGTGCAGAAACGTCCGAGAAGTCACGTGAGTATCGACCTACTGAAGAGGCATCATGGGTTAGTGAGTGTCGGTACCAGATAAAGTTTGATGGGTCAGTGAGTATCGACCTACTGAAGAGGCACCATGGCTCAGTGACTGTCGACCTGCTGAAGAGGCACCATGGGTCAACGACTGTCGACCTGCTGAAGAGGAACCATAGGCCAGTAACTGTCGCCTACTGAAGAGCACCATGGCCCAGTGAGTGTCGGCACCAGATAAGGTTCGATATGTCAGTGACTGTCGACCTGTTGTGAAGGCATCATACATAGGTCAGTGAGTGTCGGAACCAGAGGACGTCCCATGGATCAGTGGATGTTGACTCCGGGGAATGTCTTCGCTGCGGGCCATTTGGGTGCGATGGGCGACAACACAGGTGTCTGCTGCCGTTGAGATCCTCGCTCCCGTTGCAGTAAAAACCCGTACATCGGCCACTCAGAGAAAGCAGGGGCCGTGGCTGCCGATCCCCCGCCGCCCCGCGTCACACCAGCTAGAAGTAACCGACCACAAACGACTCCCAGGAAGCTGGCTCGTCGTGAATTAGTATCTGTCGCTCTTCCCATGAAGGAATCAATCGATTGTAATTTAGAATGAATAGGATGTATGCATACATAAACATCGGGATTCGGCCTTCCTGCTGTGGCGTATTACCACAGGCTCAGGAACTATTGGCACGCGGGTCACGAGCGCGCGCCCGGCGCGGGTACGGCGTGCGATTCCGGCCGGCCCCGCCGTCGGAAAGAAGCAGTCAGCTGTCTGCCAGGTTTTGTCGGCTGTTTTGCGGCGGTGCGTGATAGACTTCTGTCGGCAAGAAGCGCGCCGCCGCCCGAGGCGTGCTCACGTATGCATAGTTGGCCGGCCCTGATCAGTCAATCAGACGTGCCCCGGCGGCCGCGGCGGTGCGCGCGCTCCCTCCATCCGCTGAATATTCACCACGGGCCGCGACTATCGGCCGGTACGGCCTCAGTCTGATGCATGGCGCCGCGCGCCCGCCAGAAGTGAAACAACGCAGCTGCGGTGCTGAGAAGTGAAACACAGAGCTGTGACACTCGCCCGTCACGGCCGCAGTCTGATGCATGGCGTTGCGCACCTGTGGGAAATGAAGTACTGCACTGAGCCGGCACCCATGCCACTACGTCGCTTTGGTAGGACCCACAGAGCGACTTGACGTCTTAATGTCAGCTTCGGCCTCGAGGCGTGAGCATGACGTGGCCGGGCAGATCGTCATTGGCAGAGCTGGCGTCGGCTGCACGACTGAGTGTTGGTGTGCTGACCGCTAGCTGCGTCGACAGGCCAAGCGCGTTCATGTCCAGCTGAGGGGGCCCTGGGTGGGCGGCTGTAGTGACACGC
Organism: Imbricaverruca yamaguchii; assembly: GCA_034440575.1. Taxonomy (NCBI): domain Eukaryota; kingdom Metazoa; phylum Arthropoda; class Thecostraca; family Neoverrucidae; genus Imbricaverruca; species Imbricaverruca yamaguchii. The sequence continues at coordinate 816,470 of JAOTOL010001617.1, read as the reverse complement.
ACCATCGCCACCAGTTCATGTCCAGCTGAGGGGAGGCTGGGTGGGCGGCTGTAGTGATGCGTACCATCACTACCCGTCCATGTCCAGCTGAGGGAGGCTGGGTGGGCGGCTGTAGTGGTGCTCACCATCACTACCCGTTCATGTCCAGCTGAGGGAGGCTGGGTGGGTGGCTGTAGTGACGCGCACCATCGCCACCCGTCCATGTCCAGCTGAGGGAGGCTGGGTGGGCGGCAGCGGTGACACGCACCATCACCACCCGCCCAGCTGAGGGAGGCTGGGCGGCAGCTACAGTGACGCACACCACCACCACTCGTCAGCCAGGCGCCCGCCGTCGTCTGACTGAGCGTCGTCTCGGCCGCCGCCTTCGCCACGGCTCCCGTCCGAGGACTTCATTACGCTCCACTAACGAGGCCGCGCCGAACGTGGCGCGTGGGCGGACGACAACACACGCCGGGTGCCGGCTCCGGGCCGGCGCCGGTCCCGCCATATATTTGGCGGGAGTCGGACGGACGGACGGCCCGCGCCCCGCCGGCCGTCCGTCCGTTACCCGCCAGCCGACAGCCGATCACGACAACAATGAGGAGCCGGCGGCGCATGGCGTGACTACCATGTGAGCCACTGCCGGGGACCACTGCGCCTCACCTCGACAGCCGGCGGCACATGGAGTGTCTACCATGTGAAGCACTGCTGTGGACTACTGCGCCTTTTCTCGACAGCCATCGGCGCATGGCGTGTCTACCATGTGAGCCACTGCCGGGGACCACTGCGCCTCACCTCGACAGCCGGCGACACATGGAGTGTCTACCATGTAGTGAGGCACTGCCGCGGGGACCACTGCGCCTTCTTTCCTCGACAGCCATCGGTACATGGAGTGTCTACCATGTGAGCCACTGCCGGGGACCACTGCGCCTCACCTCGACAGCCGGCGGCGCATGGCGTGACTACCATGTGAGGCACTGCCGGGGACCACTGCGCCTCACCTCGACAGCCGGCGGTACATGGCGTGTCTACCATGTGAGGCACTGCCGGGGACCACTGCGCCTTTCCTCGACAGCCATCGGTACATTGCGTGTCTACCATGTGAGGCACTGCTAGGGACCACTGCGCCTTTCCTCAACAGCCGGCGGTACATGGCGTGTCTACCATGTGAGGCACTGCTGGAGACCAGGTACGCAGACTAGACAGAGCTGAAGCAGGTGCAATGTGCTGTAGCTATGACCGCGCGCATGCTGCTCTGCTATGGAAGCGGGGCTTCCTTTCATCATGTTGCCGCTTTGTTGCTTAATCTGTTACGGGAAGATAATGAATCTAAATATCCTCATTTGGTGGTGCTTTTCTTCCGTGTATGACCTCTTAAAGAACGTAAGGCATCGTTAGCCGTGCATGGCAAGTCAAATTGTGACTAGACCTCTGGGCTCCAACCCCATTGGCTGTTGAATTCGAGCCACTTGCTAATAGGGCCTCAGCCCGGGGCATATTCTACTCGCGTCGAGATATACTAGGTACGTAGGTCTGATGTTTCAACACAGGAAAGAAGATAAACAATGGCAGCGTGACCTGCTGCATCGTAATTGCGCCCCCGTCACTTCAAGTAAGACAATGAGGCAACCTACTGAGCTGTTTCACGTTCGATTATCCGCCGGAGATATTCTGACTTAAACGCCATAAGAAGCTCCGTAATATGCCTAATTAAAGCCCCATCCGGTAGTGGTCCTCCGCACCTAGTTGTCTTTGCTGCAACTGACAATACGATGGTATCAAAGTTTCTTTTTTACCGAGGGTCCAGTCTCATTGACACTGCTACAGAGTTGATGCTAATCGAAGCACCGCTCAGTTGTATGCAATACCCGGGATGACATACAAGTCGTATTATCACTTGCATCGGGGTAAGACCAGACTATGAGTTGAAGCATCGAAGACCATGATCATCACAGCCACTGGCAGCCATGAGCACACGCACGCATACATTAGTCCTGCGCTACACCAGCTTCGGGACAACGACGCGTCACATCACGTGCTCGTGCAAGAGCACTGCCCTGAGAGTCTCCTATAGAATGGACAGCACCGGCGGTGACCCCGGCCGCGCGGCTCGCCATTAGACAGGCGACGCGAATCGGGCAGATCAGCGGCATCTGTCGGTGAACTTCGCGACAGATGACGCCCGCACCAGACGCAGAGATGTTGCCGGACGTCCGTCGGCGTCCGCCGTCCGACTGCGTGCTGCACAGGCGCCTTTGTTGGCAATAGTCGCTGGCAAATCTGTGGTGATTGTGGCTCTCCTGGATGAAAATAGTGCACATCGTGGCGATACGGTTGCAATCGATTGTGAATATGTGAAATATAGCATTATTTAATACAAAAAAAAAATATGACCGATGCAAAATGATGGCAATCGTTTATAGCAGTTGCAACCAGGATTCAACAAAGCCAGGGCTCACATATGTTGTTTTTAGAGATTCAAAACGAGAGATGCTGCGGCCCCTTGCCGAGGTCACTGATTACTTTTTAACGCAAACGGATGGAAAGGGATTTATATCTGGTATGAGTAATACACACTTAGACCCCGCTGTTCTGACATAACCATGTAAGACGCGAAGCACAATAGCTTCATTTTCAGAACACCTGACTGCAACTGTTCGAAGCCACACAAGATTGAAGCCATGATGTAGGTCAAACTGAGCGTAATCGGCAGCTACATCATGATTGCTTATAGTCTAGATCGCTACTCAACACGAGCTACACAACCCCTATTTGAGTTCGGGCCGCAGCTTGGCTCTGGCTGGGCCAGCCCCATTTGAATCTGAGCTATAGATTGGCTGCTGTGACTATGCTGACTCGGAACGTCTTGCTGTCCATGTTTAGTGACGAGCGAAATCTACTTGGCTGTGATTGGCTTGGTCCAAACAAACGCACGCATGCAAGTTGCTTCACCACATGTTGACATGCAAAATAGCCACATAGAAAGGGAGAGCTGAATGATGTTGATGCATTGTATCCACAGCTGTTCAGGCTGAATTCTCACTCTCTTCCGACACGTCTGATTACCATTGTAGATCAGCCAAGGCGTGTGATATTGGAAGTGCCTTGAAACCAGTTCAGCGTGCTCTCTTGGAATGAGCTACAGTTTGAGATTCACTCGATCATCTTCCAGGTACTTCGGAATTCTTGAAGAGGGGCTTCGATATAATCTTCTCGTGTGATGGCTACCTAGAGTAGTTGCTCTTCGAATCGCAGAATGATAGCAGGACATTTTCAGAGCGTATGAACAAGATGCTAGCATTGCCATCGAGTTTCTCGAACATGTCATGAAGCATACTATCTTGAGTATATCCATATGTAAATATTGCTTGATAGCTGCTCAACAGTTTATGAAGCAATGGTGATACCCAGTATTTTCACAAGAGAGGTGCAAAGAATATCGTAAGATTTTCTTGCCACATGGCCCACGAATCTTTGTCTCCATTAATAAGCGGCAAGACACCAATAACGACAATTGTATGTATGACACAGCCATGTTTTTGCAAGTGAGATGCGTGCCCCGAGTCTTTTCCCAGATGTGCCTAGTGGTAGCGACAGATCTCAGCAGCGCAGGAATTAGTTCGGATGTTTACTACCTCGCGTGATTTAGAATGCGTGTTCCAGAGGTAAAAAGTCGGCTATCTAGCACCGCTAGTGGGTGAGTGGTATAAATCCTTCTTGGGACGTCAGAGATAGATTAGATACTTTTCGCCACCTTGGTTGCTCCTTAATCTATGCATCCTTGTGTAGTGTTCGGGAGGGGTGCCACCAGTCTGGCAGGGTAGGAAGACATCCACCCAGTCAGGTATCTTGCTGTTACCGTTCTTCACCATGCCGGAGCGGGTTCTCAGGTGACAGCGTGCTGATCCCATACAAGCTGTTGCACTCCATCTCCTGATGGTCGGCAACTTAGTCAGTGTACACAGCCGGCAGCGACAGCTTCGTAGCATAGCATCATGGTCATGGAAGTGTACAGAGTTGGTTAGTTATTAGGGCTTTGGGGCGCATCGACTACATGAACGTGTACAGAGGTGTCGCGTGTTGCTTTCGAAATAAAAATTGAACCAGCGAACTGATACTGAGTTTGCCAATTAATATTTTGTAAATATGGCACCACACGTGATTTCAAGCGACACATTCCTTCCCACGATATCGATACAAACAGCTTTCATACCGGTTTCACTCACTTGCATGCACTGACCGTACACGTCGCCGAGCGAGCGTCGGCATGCGGTAGAGTAGCAGCTACCGCGTGGGCTGAGCGGTGGGCACACCCGTCGACATGTAGTGGAGTGGCAGCTACCTCGTGGGCTGAGGGGTGGGCACATCCGTCGGCATGCGGTAGAGTAGCAGCTACCGCGTGTGCTGAGCGGTGGGCACACCCGTCGACATGTAGTGGAGTTACAGCCGACCGTGGCGCCGCACCATGGTGACACTTGGCAGCAGCTACCGCGTGGGCTGAGCGGTGGGCACAATCCCAGCGTTACCACTGTACACTCGACATGTACACCAGGCAGTGTTTTCCCAGTCCTAGCGGTGCGCCCGGTTCATGACGTCCTTAAGCCTCACAAATCGGGCTGAGCTGTCGTCTGAGTGCTCATATTTGGTAGAGTCTGGTCCGCCCTAAGTAGAGCTTTGCGGTCCGGATCACGGTCCCATCTTCTGTGCGGGAGGTTCAGCTCAGCTGCGGGGCTTAAGCCGGGAGAGTGACGTGTCGCCGCCGGCTGGATTCGGACACGCCGTCGCCGCCGTCCCGGACCTGATCGGGACAGTATGCGAGCGTGCGCAGAGACTCCAGCCGTCTCGCCGAGACCTCAGGACAGACGAGCCCGGAGGCCAGCGTTCTGTCATCTGATCCACCCGGGCCGGCAACAGCCTGTCTGGCCAGGACAGGGGAACCCGCAGGACGGCGCTCTGTCGGCTGAGCGTCGGCCTCCGGGCAAAATATTTTCAGAGAGGAAGAATATTTCACAGCACATGCCACCTTCATGTCGAAATGATGTCACTATATACCGTCGTGCCATCCGCGCTGTCATGGTTTTGAGCACAGGTGGTGTTCCGATGGAATACATGCAGGCGGAAGTGGGCCATGCTCCTCGGAAAATGCTTCGCTTTGCCCTGCTGAGTGTCCGGAAACAAAAACAGAAAGAAAATAAGAAGATGCCATTGGAGTACATTGACCCTGGGTTACTACGAATCATCAATCAGCCTTTGCAAGTGGGGAATGTATAAAGTCACCCATGAAGCAATTGAAGGCACATGAAGGTGTCAGCATGATGACATTCTTCAGGTGGTGGTCTGAGGTATGCTTCGGAGCCAAGGAAAGCTAACCAGAACAAATTATGAACCATTGGGCCTCGCAGTAATTTTGACAACACAGGACCTTCAACAGGTGTGCTGTTGCACCCATGCTTCAAGCCAAGTTTCCATTGTTGACCAGTTCAAAGAATGTCGAAAGGATTGAAATTCAACCGACGTGTAGGCATCTGTGATGCTATCGAAAGGCAGGGAACACATGCAATGCTGCAAGCTCGCCACTGTAGGGCTGCCTAAGCATTGTCCACTTGCCATCGTGATATTGCCGTCATGCTATGATCAGGATATGGCTTATCATGTCATTCATAGGCCAAGTGTAAGGACCGGTCTGCAGCGGGCCGACCCAACTTGGCCAGCTTCGTACCAGGAAACATCGCAAAATGGCGGCGGGCGCATGTACGGCACGGTCCGTCCGCCGAGGTTTTCAAATTATGACGGATACGGTGGTGCTGTCCCGACTTGTTTGCGCACGTCGCTCAGAAGCCGACGAGAGCAGCCAGTAGTGTCCGGTGAGCACTGCCGACAGGCGGGTCTTCGTCAGAGCCGTCGGTGGTAGCCACAGGTCAGCAGGCGCGTCTGTGTGGGCTCTCCGAAAACTGTTGGTTCACCTCTACCTAGCACGTGGCAGAGGAGCGAAGCTGTTCGGCCATGCGAGCCATTGTTCACTTCTCATTTGGTGGTAATATCGTGGCGACTGATCTTCGTCAGAATCTTCAAGACAAGATAAACGAATATGCTTGTTAAGTATGTGGAGGAAATGCCTTTCAAATGATTAGTTGGTCAAGTTGAAAAACAGTGCTTCCCCTTTGAAAATGCACATGTAATCGGTGATACATATCTTGTCCACATACCCAAGCAAACAAAATAGCATATCATAAAGTGTATCACACCTTGCTTATGCACGACAGGGAACAAATAAACTACGCATCTCAAGAAGCCAGCATCACACCACGGCACACCCAGCAACACGCCACGATGGGATTCAGGTGTCTCGCCTTAACTCGTGCCGATGGACATCAACAGAAACAGCGGATTAGCACTTGTTGACTCACGGCAAGCGCATCTGCACACATGTCGCGCCACGACACTTCAGGCAACACACCACAGCACACCCAGCAACACACCACAGCACACCCAGCAACACACCACGGCACACCCAGCAACACACCACGGCACACCCAGCAACACGCCACGGCACACCCAGCAACACACCACGGCACACCCAGCAACACACCACGGCACACCCAGCAACACGCCACAGCACACCCAGCAACACACCACGGCACACCCAGCAACACACCACGGCACACCCAGCAACACACCACGGCACACTCAGCAACACGCCACGGCACACCCAGCATCACACCACGGCACAGCCAGCAACACGCCACGGCACACTCAGCAACACACCACGGCACACCTAGCAACACGCCACAGCACACCCAGCATCACACCACGGCACAGCCAGCAACACGCCACGGCACACTCAGCAACACGCCACGGCACAGCCAGCAACACGCCACGGCACACTCAGCAACACATCAGGGCACACTCAGCAACACACCACGGCACACCCAGCAACACGCCACAGCACACCCAGCAACACACCACGGCACACCCAGCAACACACCACGGCACACTCAGCAACACACCACGGCACACTCAGCAACACGCCACGGCACACCCAGCATCACACCACGGCACAGCCAGCAACACGCCACGGCACACTCAGCAACACACCACGGCACACCTAGCAACACGCCACAGCACACCCAGCATCACACCACGGCACAGCCAGCAACACGCCACGGCACACTCAGCAACACGCCACGGCACAGCCAGCAACACGCCACGGCACACTCAGCAACACATCAGGGCACACCCGCAACACACCACGGCACACTCAGCAACACACCACGGCACACCCAGCAACACACCACGGCACACCCAGCAACACACCACGGCATACCCAGCAACACATCAGGGCACACTCAGCAACACACCACGGCACACTCAGCAACACACCACGGCACACCCAGCAACACACCACGGCACACCCAGCAACACGCCACGGCACACCCAGCAACACACCACGGCACACCCAGCAACACATCAGGGCACACTCAGCAACACACCACGGCACACACAGCAACATACCACGGCACACCCAGCAACACACCACGGCACACTCAGCAACACACCACGGCACACTCAGCAACACACCACGGCACACTCAGCAACACACCACGGCACACCCAGCAACACACCACGGCACACTCAGCAACACACCACGGCACACCCAGCAACACGCCACGGCACACCCAGCAACACACCACGGCACACCCAGCAACACGCCACGGCACACCCAGCAACACACCACAGCACACCCAGCAACACGCCACAGCACACCCAGCAACACGCTACGGCACACTCAGCACCACACCACGGCACACCCAGCAACACACCACGGCACACCCAGCAACATACCACGGCACACCCAGCAACACACCACGGCACACCCAGCAACACGCCACGGCACACTCAGCAACACATCAGGCACACTCAGCAACACACCACGGCACACTCAGCAACACACCACGGCACACCCAACAACACACCACGGCACACCCAGCAACACACCACGGCACACCCACCAACACACCACGGCACACTCAGCAACACATCAGGGCACACTCAGCAACACACCACGGCACACTCAGCAACACACCACGGCACACCCAGCAACACGCCACGGCACACCCAGCAACACACCACGGCACACCCAGCATCACACCACGGCACACTCAGCAACACACCACGGCACACTCAGCAACACATCAGGGCACACCCAGCAACACACCACGGCACACCCAACAACACGCCACGGCACAAAGCAACACACCACGACACACAGCAACACATCAGGCACACAGCAACACACCACGGCACACCCAGCAACACACCACGGCACACCCAGCAACACACCACGGCACACCCAGCAACACACCACGGCACACCCAGCAACACGCCACAGCACACCCAGCAACACGCTACGGCACACTCAGCACCACACCACGGCACACCCAGCAACACACCACGGCACACCCAGCAACACACCACGGCACACCCAGCAACACGCCACGGCACACCCAGCAACACACCACGGCACACCCAGCAACACGCCACAGCACACCCAGCAACACACCACGGCACACTCAGCAACACACCACGGCACACCCAGCAACACATCAGGCACACTCAGCAACACACCACGGCACACCCAGCAACACGCCACGGCACACCCAGCAACACACCACGGCACACTCAGCAACACACCACGGCACACCCAGCAACACACCACGGCACACCCAGCAACACACCACGGCACACCCAGCAACACACCACGGCACACCCAGCAACACACCACGGCACACCCAGCAACACACCACGGCACACCCAGCAACACGTCACAGCACACCCAGCATCACACCACGGCACACCCAACAACACACACACACAACAACCACCACAGCACACCCACACACGCACACCCACACACACCACGGCACACCCAGCAACACACCACGGCACACCCAGCAACACACCACGGCACACCCAGCAACACGACAAACAACACACCACGGCACACCCAGCAAACACCACGGCACACAGCAACACACCACGGCACACCCAGCAACACACCACGCACACCCAGCAACACACCACGGCACACAGCAACACACCACCACACCACAAACACCACGGCACACCCAGCAACACACCAGGCACACCAGCAACACACCACGGCACAAGCAACAACACCAGGCACACCAGCAACACACCACGGCACACCCAGCAACACACCACGGCACACCCAGCAACACACCACGGCACACCCAGCAACACACCACGGCACACCCAGCAACACACCACGGCACACCCAGCAACACACCACGGCACACCCAGCAACACACCACGGCACACCCAGCAACACACCACGGCACACTCAGCAACACACCACGGCACACCCAGCAACACACCACGGCACACCCAGCAACACACCACGGCACACTCAGCAACACACCACGGCACACCCAGCAACACACCACGGCACACCCAGCAACACACCACGGCACACCCAGCAACACACCACGGCACACCCAGCAACACACCACGGCACACCCAGCAACACACCACGGCACACCCAGCAACACACCACGGCACACCCAGCAACACACCACGGCACACCCAGCAACACACCACGGCACACCCAGCAACACACCACGGCACACCCAGCAACACACCACGGCACACCCAGCAACACACCACGGCACACCCAGCAACACACCACGGCACACCCACACAACCACGGCACACAACACACCACGGCACACCCAACAACACACCACGGCACACCACAACACACACGCACACAGCAACACACCACGCACACCCAACAACACACCACGGCACACCCACAACACACCACGGCACACCCACAACACGGCACACCAGCAACACACCACGGCACACCCAGCAACACACCACGGCACACCCACAACACACCACGGCACACCAAAACAAAAAAACACACGGCACACAGCAACACACCACGGCACACCCAGCAACACACCACGGCACACCCAGCAACACACCACGGCACACCCAGCAACACACCACGGCACACCCAGCAACACACCACGGCACACCCAGCAACACACCACGGCACACCCAGCAACACACCACGGCACACCCAGCAACACACCACGGCACACCCAGCAACACACCACGGCACACCCAGCAACACACCACGGCACACTCAGCAACACACCACGGCACACCCAGCAACACACCACGGCACACCCAGCAACACACCACGGCACACTCAGCAACACACCACGGCACACCCAGCAACACACCACGGCACACCCAGCAACACACCACGGCACACCCAACACACACACGGCACAAGCAACACACCACGGCACACTCAGCAACACACCAGGGCACACCCAGCAACACACCACGGCACACCCAACAACACACCACGGCACACCCAGCAACACACCACGGCACACCCAGCAACACACCACGGCACACTCAGCAACACACCACGGCACACCCAGCAACACACCACGGCACACCCAACAACACACCACGGCACACCCAGCAACACACCACGGCACACCCAGCAACACACCACGGCACACCCAGCATCACACCACGGCACACCCAACAACACACCACGGCACATTCAGCAACACACCACGGCACACCCAGCAACACACCACGGCACAGCCAACAACACACCACGGCACACCCAACAACACGCCACGGCACACCCAGCAACACGCCACGAAGGGATTCAGGTGTCTCGCCTTAACTCGTGCCGATGGACATCAACAGAAACAGCGGATTAGCACTGGTTGACTCACGGCAAGCGCATCTGCACACATGCCGCCCCACGACACTTCAGGCAACACACCAGAGCACACCCAGCAACACACCACGGCCCGGAAATGGCTCAGCGCTGTGTTCAGGGAGCGGCGCGGGCCGCGTGGAGACGGTAGGGAGCGGCCCGGACTGGGCAGAAGAGGCGGGCCGTCGTTAGGTAGCGAGCCACCTATGCCGAGTGGAGAGGGTCGGCATGATTAGGCAGGGAGCGGTCCACGTCTGGAGGCGGGGGGGGGACGTGGTTAAGTAGGGAGCGATCCGTGCTGGCAGAATTCACGCCGGCTCGGCTCTGAGATGCGGTGGTGGTCGAGCATGGCAAGAGACGAGGTTTGTCGAGCCCAGTGCACATGAAGCCAAAACGGAACACTTCAGGCGCCGGGTGCCGTCGCGTCCCTAAGCCGTTTTCTCTGTCTTCCAGCAGCCGGTCGCATTGTTCAGCCTGCAGCGCGCGGCGGTCAGTCGCGTTCAACGGAGCAAGAGGCTTAAACCGCATGCAAAGCAGCTGCTTTTCAGTGAGGGCAGGGTTGACGCCGGAGTCTGTTGCCGGCCGGCAGCGACACACGGCGCCTCGAGCGCCCTGCACTGACACTGCACGTGCCTCAGCACGTGTGTGAGATGCTCGGTTTGCGATGGCAGTCTGGCCGGCTCGGGATGGTGTGCGCTCGTTCAGCCCGCAGCCACGCCGACACAGATGGCCGCGCGACCGGAGACGCAGGAGGGCTGTCTTTTTGTTGACAAGCTCCCACCGCGCCAAATGGACGCCGCGAGATAACAAGAATCAGCCACTCGACTGGCTTACACCGGGAATCCTCTTAAGCCAAAGTGACTGCACACATAAGACTCTAATGTGCACTTCCATCTTGGCTCCAGGCTTTAGCAGATTGATGTCACTGCGCCGATGAACCTGTCTCCCTGGCCACGCGGCGGGGAGAAGCCATGGCGCAGCTCGGGCACAAATCCAATCAGCCACTCAACTACGTGAAATTGCCAAGATCACAACTTACCAGAGCCAATATTCTTGAGAGTTTTTCAAAGATCGTGTTGATAAACTTCACGAAGTGACATTTTGTTCATGGGCCTGCTTGTTGGATAATCAGAAATAATCTGTTCATGTCAAAAATACACAATGCGGCGGGGGGTGTAATTGACACACTAGATGTAAATGTGTGAGTCATTTTCACTAATTCCAACAGATATCACGGTTTCTTCGATGCCAGTCCGGTCCAGCTCAGTTTCTTGGACACTGGTCCCAGTCCCGACCCGGGCCATTCATTTACATAGTACGGAGGTCAAACCCAGCCTGACCCAGACCATCCATGTACATGATATGGAGGTCAAACCCAGCCTGGCCCGGACCATCCATGTACATGGTATGGAGGTCAAACCCAGCCTGGCCCAGACCATCCATGTACATGGTATGGAGGTAAAACCCAGCCTGGCCCGGACCATCCATGTACATGGTATGGAGGTCAAACCCAGCCTGGCCCAGACCATCCATGTACATGGTATGGAGGTCAAACCCAGCCTGGCCCGGACCATCCATGTACATGGTATGGAGGTTAAACCCAGCCTGGCCCAGACCATCCATGTACATGGTATGGAGGTCAAACCCAGCCTGGCCCGGACCATCCATGTACATGGTATGGAGGTAAAACCCAGCCTGGCCCGGACCATCCATGTACATGGTATGGAGGTAAAACCCAGCCTGGCCCGGACCATCCATGTACATGGTATGGAGGTCAAACCCAGCCTGGCCCAGACCATCCATGTACATGGTATGGAGGTAAAACCCAGCCTGGCCCAGACCATCCATGTACATGGTATGGAGGTCAAACCCAGCCTGGCCCAGACCATCCATGTACATGGTATGGAGGTCAAACCCAGCCTGGCCCGGACCATCCATGTACATGGTATGGGAGGTTAAACCCAGCCTGGCCCAGACCATCCATGTACATGGTATGGAGGTCAAACCCAGCCTGGCCCAGACCATCCATGTACATGGTATGGAGGTCAAACCCAGCCTGGCCCAGACCATCCATGTACATGGTATGGAGGTTAAACCCAACCCGGCTCAAACCATCCATTTATATGGTATGGAGGTCAAATCCTACCCGACCCGCTTACCGAAATAAAACCAAGACCGAACAGAACCAAAACATCTGCATAAGTGCTAACTCGTGTCAGTGGGAAGGTGAAAACTGTAGATCAGGTCGATAGGCACGGGCTTTCTCGATCAACAACGACAAATAAGACCAGCTTGCCGCCATGTCTTGTTTGGGTTCAATGTCCGATCGATTTTTGCTTACTTCGGGGCATTATAAACACTTTCCTTGGCATGACCATTCCATACGAAACTGGTCCAGAAATGGTATGTGGCCAGATACGAAAGACAGGAAAACTCGCTTGCTGCCACATAATTATAACCTGGCCCTATCATGGCGGTCCAGTCACTGGACCATGGCGCAGCCCAACCCATTGATCGTGGTCTAGCCCGTCCCGCGGACCATTGGTCAGCTCGTTCTGCGGACCATAGGCCATGTGCATCCGCGGACCACGGATCAGGTAGTCCAAGAGACCACGGATCAGATGAACCCATGGTTCATGGGTCAGCTTCACCTGCGGAACATGGGTCAGGTGGTCCCGCGGACCATGGGTCATGTGGTCCCGCGTGTCACGGGTCAGGTGGTCCTGCAGAGCATGGGTCACGTGGTCACGCTGTTCATGAGTCAGCTCGACCCCTGGTCAACACACCTGCATAATATCTGGCTGAGCTGACAAGTTTCCTCACATCAGTGCAGAGCCCACCTTGTCCACTTCCTGGTCCAGCTGCTCATCCCTGTCGCCGCAAGCCATGCGGCCGTGTACTCCACAGAGGCTGCGGCCCTCGGACGGCATCGTCCACCAGAGCCAGCTTTCACTGTGTCAACACTCTTCACTCAGACGGGTGTCCGATTCGATGGCGGCGCTGGCGCAACATCGCAACCGCGTGCCGCGCCGCCGCGACCGCGCTGCCCGGCCCGACAATGTCCACCGAGACGCGCGCCGCAAAAAGCGGGCCGCGCCGCGGCGCGCCGGCCGCCGGTGGCGCGGCAAAAACGGAGACGAGTCGATGGCGCCATTAGAGCGGCCCGGCAGCGTCGCGACTGGCCTGCACTCGCGCCGTCGCGCCACCTTCGCCGCCGCCGCGCCACCGCCGCCGCTGTCGCGCTGCGGAAATCTAAATCGGCCGCTAATCGATGTTCGCTGTCGGGGTGCCATTTCCAGCGAGTCGGAAGCGTGCTGCGTTTGTCTCAGAAGGGTATATGACCGTCGCAGAGGAACAGTGCATTTCCCTCAGAGGCTTGGCACATCTTCCGCATAGTTGGGAACGGCTCGTTGTCTTGTCCGGCAGAGAGATGCTAACATGAATTGCAGAAGATGGGATCAAGTGAGCAACCTAATCAATGGCTCGATGTTTCCGCGAACCGATCTATGCTTGCATTGATTAAAATGACACTAAATGACCCCTTCCTTCTTGTATTGTTCTGATTATTTTTCTACCTCTCCCACAAGCGAGTAGATGTAGGTATTTGACACACATGCACGCACATACACACACATTATATACATATATATATATATATATATATATATATATATATATATATATATATATATGTGTGTGTGTGTGTATAAATACATACACATATACATATATTTGTGTAACACTTGGTTAAGTGGTGAATATGCAATTAGCTGTCTCGACGTTACTTGATACACGACTGGCTCCTGCAGCGTTGACACCAAGTGTCGGTGCACTTGCTCGCGTGCGAGAATCCTGGGCTCCCAGCCGGCTGTGCTGCAGTTTGCGGACACATTCGGACCACACGGCGCGCCGCCTGCCAACGGCCCGCGAGGTGCTGAGGCTGTACTCTGTGCAGCGACGGCACCACCGCACCAACCGCCTGATTAGTATTCTCGCCCAGACTGCAGCTCCACTACAATTGCTTGCCAATGAGTCCATCTAATTTGAACTTTACTTACAAGGACGAGTTATGTGGCACTTAATCACGATAATCATTGGACTGCACTTTGAGCCAGCTTGCCGTCTTATCTACCGATTTTTTTTACGACTCTGACGATGTAGGATCTGTACGTTCCCTCCGTTCTGATGCCACTGCAGTAGCGTGGACCCTTTTAAGTATATATATATATATATATATATATATATATATATATATATATATATATATATATATAATTATACATGTATGTATATATGCATATATGTATATATATATATGTATATGTGTACATATATATACGCAAGTGTGTGTATGCTTGTGTGTGTGTGTGTGTGTGTGTGTGTGTATCATTGGCATGTCACCACTGTGAGACCAACCCTTGTTCTTTAACAAATGCTGTGATCGCCGGCCCAGGTCGATGAAATACCAGAGTGTAGACGGAGACCTAGGCGACGGGGGATATTTATCCTTAGCCCAATGATACCGAAAATGTTGTTGGTACATCCAACAGGCTGAAGCCGCGTCAGTCATTCAATCTCAATGACCCCACCACTCCTTGTATATCGCAATGTAGCACGGAGCCGCGCCCTATGACTTCCGATTCTGCCGCGTCCACTCTCCCTGACCCGGTACCCGGGTGCGCGCCTAGGCCAGCCGAGCGACGAGCCGGCCGGCGACCGTCGCTGCCGACGCCGGCGCCGCGGCAAGCGATCCGGCCTGCCGAAACCCCGATGTGTGACGTCCAACCAGCCAGGACAGATATCACCGACTACATCGAACCAGAAGTTTTGTTTTCGTTCACTACGTCGCCGCCTATTTGTGTTGAACGAGGGAGGGGAGGAGGTGGCAGGTTTGAAACCACAGTGTACCCCATGTCCACTTCCGCGGAGGTCTAGTAAAGATAAAAATCCTCCGGATCGGTTCGGATTCAGTTAGCAGGTAGCGTGTTCATGCCGGTCATGGTGGATGGTACTGTTAATGTCATTATAGGTTCTGGACGAGCCGAGGCTGGTGGGAGATCTGGACCAAACTATGCACGTTGTCACTGACGAGCTTATGCCAATGAGCCCGTGACATTGTAGTTGGAGTCCGGTAGAGCCCGCCGTGTCTTCGACTGCAGTGTGGCGTTTAACTAATTTAAAATGTTTTCACAGCTCGAGCAGCTCGGACAGCCAGTGTTGGGTAGCCACTGATACACTCTAGTACTAATGGGCTGAGTGTGCTAAAACCCGGTCACTAATAAACATATTCGGATCCCCAGGGACTGCCGGACGAGGGCGCCCGACCAACGAAAGGGGGAGAAGTGTAGGGGATATGACTCGCCTACATCCGCCCATGCCCGGCGGTATGCGGCAGCAGCAGCGGTGTGGGCGCGACCGGCGGTGCAGCAGGCGCCACGTAGTGTGCGCGCGGGCTGCTGCACTGGGTGCGCCTCTGCGGTGGCGCGCCCGAGGCCATGCGGAGGTGACCTCGGTCGCCTTGGCAGAGCGGAGGGGAGGTCCGACTCCAGACGCGAGGGCGAGAGGTCGCGTCGGTGCGGTGCGCTGTCCGGCTGCGACCGGCCGAGACAGACGACATTAGAGCATGACAAATACAGAAGCTGCTGCTGCCCGGAGTTGCTGAACGGAGCGCTACACATATACTAGCATATGGCACATTCCAAATATACATACCCCGCGGCAACGATGATTTTTCCGCATTGTACAACTGTATTAATGCATCGACGTCTATCGACTGACTAATTGTTTTCTCTGTGACCTATGTTACGAACCTATCTTTAAAGTGGGTCCGAAACGATTGCACCAAACATTGGTGGAGGCATCTCAAAATTATTGGTGTTGTGAGCACGATTATTGATGTGCCTAAATGTAGTTGTGATTTTATTCCATTATTTCCATACACATGAATGGGAGCAATAATATTCGTTTCAAATGATTGGTGTCACCTTTATAACACCAAATGTAATTAAAGTTTTACCTCTTCTGGCGAAAGTTTACATTCCTAAAAAGAACCGACTGGTAGGAGGCATTTGGGCTGTACTCCTTTGGGCTGTAGGTTCGCCGTCAAAAGTACCACACCCTCCATGAAAATATGTATGCACTCCTTTTACGCATCACATAAATGCTTGGTGATGGTACATTTGGGATTTATGGCATGTCGACTACCTTGGCCATTTTGTGCCCATAACGCTGTCATTATATTATTGTTAAGTAAGATGTCTGAACAGATTGCTTACGATGGGAGGTATATTATATCAAAATTTACTTTTCCAGGAATATTAAAATATTCCCAGATGCAACGACATGAGAATCAACGGCCGGTATTTGTCGGAGTGTCATATCTGTACTTGAAAACCCAATATATCTGCGACGCGCAGGCTCCAGTCTCTGGCAGCCAACGAGTGCGTAATATACTGTGAGTGGAGAGGCACAGTATGGGCACAGAGGGCGGCCACTTGCCGTCCGCAGGTTTCTGTGTGTACCAGTGTGTGGCCGATCCCAAGACGGCACGGCGCACACTTCTTTGTGTGCGAAATGAGGACTTCCGCGTTCCGAATACTGGTTTTCCCAGCTTCAGTTTGCTAGTTTTCGTGTTCCAAGCGTTTTGCCATTTTCGGTCAACAAGGGATGATACTGATGTCACGAAGTCTCCAGGGGAAGGGCCAGGCGTATCCTGAGGCCACCGACTGCAGCCCTCTGTGCAGCCAAATCAGCAGCCACCTTGCTAGCCGGACCTGCGTGGCTTGGGATCCACATGAACGTGATGCCGACTTCCCAATCATGGAGAGACATCAAGGTAGTCGTGATGTCATCTACAATGCGGTGGTCATGACGTACTGCTTTCAGAGCCAATAATCTACTCAGAGAGCCAGTGAGTATTAAGTGGCTTGTGTCACTGGTTCTGTCGGGGATCCTGCAGTAAAACGAAGATCACAGCAAAACGAGAGCCCAGTAAAACGAAGATCCTGCAGAATGGCCTATATTTCTGCCGCAACAGTAATGATTCGAAAGTCTAGATGATTCGATATGTGGGTGACATACAAAAGCAGTCTATGACGCTACTGAGTTTTGGCTCGTGGGTTTAGATTCGCCCGATGTTCGTATGTGAATGGATTCTGCATCACATAAGCGCTTCTAGAGACAATGAACACCTCATTTTGTCTCACATCGAAACTTAAGTACTGTGCAACGGTGTTCAAAACACCGTTCATAAACATCACACGTAACTTTGAAACTCCTGCAGTTCCAAATACAGGCACTGGGTAGGTACTGAAGTAATGAAATATAATATAGTCTATGACAGTAGTACCACACTAAAATACAGATTCTATGGACAGTTAATACAAAGAGACAATGTTTCATTGTTTATAAAACAATAATACTCAATATCTATCGTCATTAATTCTAGTGAGATGCAGTTGGAAACGTTAAAAAAAAATGCTGATTAGACACTGCAGGACAGTCCAGGTAACAACAAAATCATGAGTTGCACTAATGCTCTGTGTCACCACTAAATTACCATGTACAAAGTAACTTGATTGCAATTGAAGGCGGCAAGGTAAAACATGCGCCGTTGTGACGTTATCTGACGATTTTCTTCGCAACTCTGTGTTCCCTTCCAGTCGCATCGGTTCGGAACGCGCGAACTTTCCATTTCTTCTCAAGTTGCGTTTGGCATCATGCATACTGCTTCATGATAATAATATCGCATTAAGTTTCTTTTCGGTCTGAAAATGAAAGTCTGAAAAAAACGAAGTAGTTCTGGCCATGGCACTGCTGTGACCAGTTCATTAGTCAATTCATTAGTCCCTGAGTTGCTGCAGACAGATACACACATTTCATTTCAAACAGTCATCCATTCCGCCAAAGATATCCAACAGGTGCATACCAGGGGCCAAGCAAAATTTTGTAAGCATCTCCCACACTGATGCCCAGAACAGCCTGAACTACGGATGGCATATATTTTTTCATTTGGCTATTTCGTAACCTCATATAATCCCCAGTAGAACGATTCCACTCACAGGCGAACACGTTCTATGGAAGTAATCAATACAGCATGTATATGTCCTATCGTGATTTGGTGTTCAGCAATGCGTTTGCATAACGCGCCTATCTTTCCTATTGATAATGAGGTAAGAATTGCATAGGTGACAGGTAAGAACGATGATTCACCTCTTCCTTTTCGGTAGTTACAGGTCAATCCCACTGGCACAATTGATAATACTTAAATACGACCTTCTGTGACTCTTTTCATCTCACGCCACCCATTCTCTGGTTGATGTTCCGATATATCCAGTTATGAGTCTCTTTCGAATACTACTCCAGCATTACTCTAGCACCCAAGATCAACATTTCGGTTGATGCTCAAATATATCCCACTACGTGTATCTCCTTCGCCGTCATATAACTTTTCCAGCACCACCAGCTGTTTCCAGCTGCACTAGCGTCTTATGCTACTCGAACGTTGACATTCAAACTGACGCCGGAAAACGCACCACCCAACACTGTGTCCTTCTCACTCTGTGTGCCCCCGTCCATCCCCACCCATCGAACGCTCTCTTCGTGGGCAAACACGGGCACGGACCGCCACCCGTGTCGACCGCCTCCACTCCGGAGAGCTGGTGGCCAGTGCTTCTCTCGTCGGACGCCGGCATGACGTGCGAACGGCGCGTGAGCGCGCCATAACGGCGCGGCGCCAAACGCTCGGCCGCCCAGGTGGACGGGTGCTTGGCGCAGCGTCCAGGCAGGTGCCGGCCACGAGCCGACCGAGAGCCGCGGAAGTGGGTGTCGGTCGGCCCGGCCTCGGCTCTCGAGCCCACAGGAGTGCACCAGGCGGCGACCTTGAGCGGGCGGGCGCTTCGACTCCGTGTCGCTAATTGTGCTGCGGCGTGCCGCCCCACTGTTGGGACACAATGCCAGAATGGCCGAGCAAATGCATGTGAGCGAATGGACATAGTCGCTGTGCTAAACATCATGAGTTCGACATTAATCAGCGCCTCAACAAGCTTCACTGCGGTGCAATTACCCTCATCGGCCGGCGGTGCTGTTCGTACTGCCGGCGGAAGGCGCAATGGCGGTATATCGTGACAACCGAGGGGGATATGAGCAACAATCATCGGTGTATTTATATAATCTGGTCATAAATATCAGACTCATTTTGCGATCACAGTCATTTGCATAAAACTATAAGCGATAAATTCCTGCCGGCCGCCGCGTGGAAACAAAGGCATACAAGGCGGTGGTAATGACGTGCATCGTGCAAGGGCCAGTGCACGGTATGGTGCACCAGCCGTCACACTGGCGTGTCGGCGGCCGTGTGCAGAGCGGCACGGCTCACCCACCCGGCTCTCGGCCGTCACGGGCCGCACCAGCAGGCGCCCGCCGATCACACACGGGCTGCCCAGGGAGCTGGAGGGCGAGGCAGAGTGGAGGGAGCAGCACAGCCAGCGGCACGTCTACCGCCGACACCAGGCAGATGACGCAAGGGTAGAATGCACACGCGCGCGATCTACACGTAGGGCATGATAGGTATCCGGGTCAGTGCCAGGCTGCTGTTGGTGGCCCGCGGGATAGACATAGGCGGGGGGGGCAGTTAGCGAGATGAACAGGGAGAGCGTGGTCGGTGGTGTGTGCAGAGGAAAAGAGCACGGTCGGCTGGATAGACAGAGGAAAAGAGCGTGATTGGTGTGATGGATAGAAAGGAAAATTGTGGCTGGAGCATGTATACAGAGGAAGAGTTTGGTGGATGAGATGAACAGAGGTGAGAGCATGACTAGTGGGATGGATAGAAGTAAAGAGTGCAGCGAGCAGGATGAACGGAGAAAGAAGGCGAGAGAGGCGGGATAAACAGATGGGGAGGGGAGCATGACCGGAGGACCAGACAGAGGGGAGAGAGTGATAGGCAAAATGGGCAGAGGGGAGTGCGGCCGGTGAAATCTCATCTAGCTACATGGCTGTGACACGGGCGGCTGCTGACGTGGCAATGACTAGCCAGCATACAGCGGTACATAGGTAGCCAGCAGCCAGTGGCCATGACTAGCCAGCAGCCAACAGACAGTGAGCCGAGGCTGGCCAGCAGACAGCAGTCAGCAGACAGCAGCCGTGACTAGCCAGCGTCAAATGTGCACCGCCATGGGATACTCGTACACAGGCGGCGGTTCGCCGCGGCGCGCGTCCTTCCTCAGGTCGGGCAGCTCGAACCGCAGCTTCTCCCAGAAGAGCGAGTCGCCCCAGTGCAGGGCGGCGCTGGTCTTCAGGTAGAGCCGCAGGTCGGCGTCGAGCTCGCGCGTCGGCACGTCGCCGACCACTATCACAATGAGCTGGCGACCGCGACCGCCGAGCGCCTGGTGCAGCGCCGACTTGACCTCGCAGCGCGCCCACTCGGCCCTGATAAAATGGTCCGATAGCACGAGAATTGTCCGCCGGCTGGACTCGATCGCCTGCACGATCGTGTCGGCCACGTACGCGCTCGCCGGCAGGTCGCGGTGGTGGAGGCACAGCTTGAAGCGCGGCGCCGCGTCGCCCTCCAGTTCGCGCGCCAGCACCTCGACCACGAACGTCTCGTCCTTGGCGCTGTAGCTGACGAACGCGTCGAACAGTCTGTCGGCGTCCACCTCGCCGGCGCGCGCGCTCCTGAATATTCTCACGCCGTACTTGGCGTAGGCCATCACGCGCATCTCGTGCCAGAAGATGTACACCACGACGGCGACGACCACACCGACCAGCGCCACCACCGACACGGACACGATGAACGCGTAGTCGCCGGCCGACCGGCTCTGGTACACCTTGGTGGCGATCGCGTTGTCCTGGAAGCGACACGCGGTGCTGTTCAGCTCGCCGGCGATGAGCCGCGGCCGCGCGGCCGCCTCGGTGCCGTTCGGCAGGCAGAGCAGCCGGTCGGCGGCGACCACCGCGTCGCCGGCGGCCGCCAGCCACGTGCGGAACTCCTCCACGAAGCGGCACTCGCACGTCCACCGGTTGTCTGACACGTTAACAGACACGAGGCCGGCGAGCAGCGCCAGCTGGCGCGGCGCCAGCCGCGTCAGCCGGTTGCCGTCGAGCCGCAGCACCTGCAGCGACGCCAGCGCGGCGAACGTGCGGTTGCCGACGCTGGCGATGACGTTGCCGTGCAGGTAGAGCTCGCGCAGCAGCGTCAGCGAGTCGAACTCGAAGCCGTGCAGCCGCTCGATGGCGTTGTGCTCGAGGTGCAGCACCTGGAGGCTGGCGAGCCCGTTGAAGGTGCGGTTGGTGACGGCGCGCACCAGGCTGTTGTTGAGGTACAGCACCAGCAGGTGGCGGCGGCCGATGAAGGCGTGGCTGGAGAGACGCGCCAGACGGTTACCGTCCAGGTACAGCTCGGTGGCGTCCATCGGGATGTGGTCGGGCAGCGCCGTGTGGCCGGCCGCCGTGCAGTCCACCATGTTGCTCGACCAGTCGTCCGTCCGGTAGCACGTGCAGTTGGTCGGGCACGTCATCTCACAGTCGCACGCGTCGAACTGGCAGCACTGGCACAGCGTGGTGCAGTGGCTGGTGTAGGGGCACAGGAACTGCGAGCGCGGCACCTCCACTAGCGGCATGTAGCTGCGCTGCACGTTGAAGGCCAGCCGGCAGAAGAGGCTCTCGAGGTCCATCAGCCGCGGGTACTGCGTAGAGTCGTTGTTGTCGTTGAGCTCGCTCAGCCACTGCAGGTGGCAGTCGCACATGACTGGGTTGCCGCCGATGTAGAACTGTGGCTGCGTGCGGTTCGGCGCCAGGTTGAGTCGAAACGCATTGATGTCGATGGTGCTGATCTGGTTGGCGAACAGGTCAACGCGCGAGATGTTCTGCTTGCGAAAGAATGTGTAGGGGTACACCTGGACGATGGCGTTGTCGTTGGCGATCAGCGTCTCCAGGCGGTCCGGCAACTGGAACGGACTCAGCGTCGATAGTCGGTTAAAACTCACGTCCAGCGTTCTCAGCTGCAGTTCCTTCTCCAGCTCCTTAGCGTTGGCCAGCTCGACCACTCGGTTTCCGTGCAGGTCGAGCCATTCCAGGGTGCGCGGAATGTCGGCGTAGTCGAACGTTGTTAGCCGATTGTTGGAGGCGTTCAGCCACTTGAGACCGTGTAGGCGTGCCAATGCGCCGTCGATGGACGACAGCCGGTTGCTGTCGAGCCGCAGCATCTGCAGACTCGGCAGGCCGTCGAATACGCCCGAGGCCAGCGCGGCGATCTCGTTGTCCGCCAGGTTGAGCGCCCGCAGCATAGACGCATTGCCGAAGCGCAGGGCCGTCAGGTCGCTGATACGGTTGCCCTCCAGCCGCAGCGCGAACAGCTGCTGAGGCACGACCAGCAGCGAGCCGTTGGCCACCGACGACAGCCGATTGCCGCCCATGTCCAGCGACCGGAGCTCGGCGAGCCGCGCCAGCGCCGCCGGCACCTCGCCCAGCCGGTTGTCGGCCAGCTGGAGAGTGTGCAGGCGCGGCGTGTCATCGAACGCGGCGTCGTCGACCGCCGCCAGCCGGTTGGCGCGCAGCGATAGTCGCGCCAGCGCGCCGAGACCGGCCAGCGCGCCAGCCGCCAGCCGCGGCAGCCGGTTGCGCGCCAGGTCGAGCTCGGCGAGCGCGCCGAGCCGGCCGAACGCGCCGGCCGGCAGCGCGTCGAGCGCGTTGTCGGCCAGCGCCAGCACGCGCAGCCGCCGCATCGAGGCGAACATGGCGGCGTCCAGGCGCGACACGTTGTTGTGCGCCAGCCGCAGCACCAGCAGGGCGGGCAGCGGCGCCAGCGTGTCCGAGTTCACCCAGTCGTCGCTGAGCCGGTTCGCCGACAGGTCCAGCACCAGCAGCCGGGCCAGGCCGGCGAACGCGCCGGGCGCGATCACGCGCAGCTGGTTGCGCTGCAGGTACACCTCGGCGAGCGCGGCGGCGCCGCGCAGCGTGTCCGGCGGCAGCGCCGTCAGCCGGTTGCTGCTGATGTTGAGCACCTGCAGGCCGGGCAGCGCGTCCAGCAGCCGGTCGCCCAGCTGGCCGATGTGGTTGCGGTCGAGCCGGAGGCGCGTGAGGTGCGGCAGGCCGGCCAGGTGGCGCGCCGACAGCGCCACCAGCCGGTTGCCGGACAGGTCCAGCTGGCGCACGGGCAGCGGGCAGGCGGCGGCGCCGGCGCCGGCGCCGTCGGCCGGCCGCCAGACGCCGCTCAGCTCGCCCAGCTGGTTGTTGGCGAGGCTGAGCGTGCGCAGGCGCGGCAGGCCGCAGAACACGCCGGCCGGCAGCGACCACAGGTTGTTGCCGCCCAGGTCGAGCCGCTCGAGCCGCGGCAGGCCGGTGAACGTGTCGGCGTGCAGCCGCAGCGTGGCCGCCGTCGACCACTCGACGCCGTTGGTGCGGAACGTCAGGTTCCTGAGCCGGTGCAGGCCGTCGAGCGAGGCGCGCGACAGCTCCGGGATCAGGCACTGCTCGATGTGCAGCTCCTGCAACAGGCGCGCCGCCGGACGGCCGTCAGCTGGCGCCGCGGCGTCTCGCCGTCGCGGCCGGACCTGGCCCGCCCGGACGCCCGTCCGCCGGCGTCCCGGTCTCGCTGCGGT
Organism: Imbricaverruca yamaguchii; assembly: GCA_034440575.1. NCBI lineage: Eukaryota > Metazoa > Arthropoda > Thecostraca > Neoverrucidae > Imbricaverruca > Imbricaverruca yamaguchii. The sequence continues at coordinate 792,122 of JAOTOL010001617.1, read as the reverse complement.
AATGGCATGCACGGTTCCCGCCGACAGCCGCTCGATCGGACTCGGGCCGGCCGTCCACGCTGCCGCCGGCGAGGGAATCCCGCCGCGGACGCCGGCGCGGACGCTGTGGAGCGGTCACGTGCGCGTGGACAGTACAGCGGCCGTGCAGAGGTCATGGTGAACACTTGTCACATCACCGGCAGGGGCCATCTTGCCGGGAATGCACGTCTGGCAGCCATGCTCAAGTGATATATGCACCCTTCCATGATACTTGTGAAAATATACAGGCAATTTCGACAGCATAAACATCAACTAAGTAGCTTGGTGCGCCCCAGACAAAGCGTATAACGTTTGCAATTATCCTTGTTCACAATGAACAAAATCTATTGTAGCCGTAACTCCAGCCTTCTCTCCATTTACATCACTTTGCATGGTTTATAGTAACAATTGCTCTTTGTTTGAACGTAATAGCCTCATTTACGAAGGTGATTTGTTGCGGCATGACATTTTCCAAAAACTAAGGCCATGTAGAACATTCAGCACATGCTGGATCCCTTGTTAAACACCTGTGTGCCAAACCACTAATAGCCGGCCTCAGCGGTGAGATATGGGTATTCGGCTTCCGAAATGGTCTAACGCATATGTTGGCACGTCTGCAAGAATATTTACTGGCTGAACAACTCTCGTAAGGCGGGAACGAACAAGGCTCTCCTCATGGCGAGCGTCATGTCTCACAGTGATGGCAAAGTCAGGCCCACCATGTGGAGCTGCATATGTAAGCAGGTTAGATCAAGTGAGAAGTCCGGATACTGAGGTATTAACCTACGTCAGAGGGCATGCAACAATCCTGGAAACGGCCCGGAGATGGCACGCTGCTGATGCTGGGCGAACAACCCTATCAACCGGCAGCCTTCTTCCGACAGTGCGCAGCTAAACGCTTGCTGTATCCCGGCTTCTTCTCACCAATGCGCCCACTTCACCCCCCCCCCCCCCCGCCAAAGCACAAGATTCCGTCCACCTTTCAGCTCCCCGTCTACTCTACACCACCCTCCATCAGATCATGCCAAACCGACCACCTTACAGCTCCTCGCTCACTCCACACCGCCCCCACATCAGGTCATATGGAACCGTCCGCTTCACAGCTCCCCCCCCCCCCTACAATGTCCATACCAAATCACTCTGAACGGCCTACATCACAACTTCCACCTACTCCCACATGCCATTCCTACCAGTCCACACGGTCCCCACTACGCAGTTGACATCCCACACTGGTCATCATCAGACGTCATGATTCTGACCTCCCAGCAGGAGTGTCACTGTTGCGACACCCGAGTGCAACTGCTTTTCCCTTTCACTACTACGGCTCTTCCCGGTGCCACAGCGTTGCTAGTGCATTAACCATAATCGTCACCTCGCTCGACCTCCCAGTTTTACCAGCCCGGCCGCCGAGTGCCAGTTGGGTGACCTGCGGGGGCCGGCCGTCTGACCTGGAGGCGGGGGAACAGCCGGAAGGCGCCAGCCAGCAGCGGTCCGTGCGGCAGGCCGGTCTCGACGCACGTGACGTGCAGCCGGCGCACCGGCTGGTCGGCCGGCAGCCGCAGCGGCGTCGGGTCGAGCTCGGCGCGCAGACTGGCCACCTGGCAGAGCACCAGCAGCGGCTCTGGCCGCCGGCTCGGCTGGCGCCGGCAGCGCAGCGCTCGCGCTCGCGGCGGACCGGCCAGCAGCAGCAGCAGCAGCAGCAGCAGCTGCAGCTGCAGCGGCGGCGGCGGCCGGCTGCCTCGACTGCCGACACAGAGGGACGCCCGGTCAGGGTGGGCGACGAGCGGCACACCCCGCGCCAGTCGCAATGGTCAAGTCATAGCTGCCAACCGGTCTTCGAGGAGAACCCTCCAGCTTCCAGTCTGGACAGAATGAAGCCAGCTGATTCCTCGGGAAAAGAGAGCACGTGCAAGGTACCCACCCGCATGCGGGATGATCGTATATATTCAAAAGTTTCTCTGTGCACGACTAATGTTGCACGTTGTCAATGACGACCAATAAATAGCATGAAAAGTATGAGAGCAATGAGTTCGTAGGACATCGTGGCATCTACGGCGTGACAGCACGAAATGAGCGGGCAGCGCATCATGGAAACACACTCCGCCTAACGACACACCGCCACACCCGACACCATGACTAATGGGCATCAAGACTGTGATAAATTATACATGCAACACTGTTCAACATAGCATTTATATTATTTGTGGTTCCGTGCAACATGCCACGTCACTTTCGGCCATAATTAACCCCCATGTGCTCAGTTGAGGAGGCTTACATTCGATAAACTACCAAAACTAGGTCCATCGCATAATAGCAAAGTAGACTGATGTATGCTTCCCGACCCTGTTCCTGTCTCCGTGTGAGTGTGTGCAGATGTGTATGTTGGTACTGTGTGATGTTTGTGTGTGTACCTGACATTTTCGTACCGTCTACATGTGTGATGGTCGTCTATATATTTATATATATATATACATATATATATACATATATATGTACATATATATATACATTATATATATATTACATTACCGTCCCGTTTGTGTGTGTGCGTGTGTATGTGTGTGTGCTCGTGTGTGTGTGTGCGTGTGTGTGCTCGTGTGCGTGTGTGCGTGTGTGCTCGTGTGTGTGTGTGTGTGTGCTCGTGTGCGTGTGTGTGTGTGCTCGTGTGCGTGTGCGTGTGCGTGTGTGTGCTCGTGTGCGTGTGTGTGTGTGTGTGCTCGTGTGTGTGTGTGTGTCTGTGTGTGTGTGTGTGTGTGCGCGCGCGCGCGCGTGCGGTGGTCGGCACCTGTCATCACTGTACCGTGACGGGGAGGGGATGGTCGAGTGGTTAAGGTGCTGGGGTCTGGGTACCAGAGCTCCCGGGTTCGGCACTAGCGCTGCTCTGGACATTTCCCAATCCCGCGGCCCACCGGCGAAACAGTGTGGGCGGCGCCATTAGCCGTGAATGTGCATAAAGTGCGTCGCGATCCACACAATAAACAAACAAACTGTACCGTGACAGGCTGTTCCGGATAAACCAGTAGGGAAGCCTCTGTCTGGTAAGTACTGCATATAACCTGGAAATAGGTAATATTTGCTGGAATGGTGTTCCTCTCTTTGAAAATGAGCATTCTCTGAGCATATTTTGAGGACAAAGATGAGTTTGTGTGCGAATGTTGTGTACAGATGAATTAGCACGAATTTTAACGCTAAGTTGTCATTTGAATTCGGCTTGTTTGGTGAGGCGTTAGGCAGAGAACATGTACCAAGCGCGGCAATGGGCTTGTATGTGGTCGCAGTGAGGAGCGAGAGGCACACGTACATGGTCGCACTGAGGAGCGAGAGGAACACATACGTGGTCGCACTGAGGAGCGAGAGGCACACATACGTGGTCGCACTGAGGAGCGAGAGGCACACATAGGTGGCATTACTGAGGAGCGAGAGGCACACGTACGTGGTCGCAATGAGGAGCGAGAGGCACACATACGTGGCACCACTGAGGAGCGAGAGGCACACATACGTGGTCGCACTGAGGAGCGAGAGGCACACATAGGTGGCATTACTGAGGAGCGAGAGGCACATGTACGTGGTCGCACTGAGGAGCGAGAGGCACATGTACGTGGCACCACTGAGGAGCGAGAGGCACACGTACGTGGTCGCAATGAGGGCGAGAGGCACACGTACGTGGTCGCAATGAGGGCGAGAGAGACATGTACGTGGTCGCAATGAGGGCGAGAGAGACACGTACGTGGTCGCAATGAGGGCGAGAGAGACATGTACGTGGTCGCAATGAGGGCGGGAGAGACATGTACGTGGTCGCAATGAGGGCGAGAGAGACACGTACGTGGTCGCAATGAGGGCGAGAGAGACATGTACGTGGTCGCAATGAGGGCGAGAGAGACATGTACGTGGTCGCAATGAGGGCGAGAGAGACATGTACGTGGTCGCAATGAGGGCGGGAGAGACATGTACGTGGTCGCAATGAGGGCGAGAGAGACATGTACGTGGTCGCAATGAAGGCGGGAGAGGGACATGGCTCGTGAAGTCGAGAAGCACACCAAGCGAGGCATCACCAGTCGCACCAGTAGTAGTCTCCCTTAACAAGTGGATATGCGATGATGAATGCGTATTCCTATAGGCGCCTGCAAAATGCTTTCAAGCAAACAATGTTATGATTTCATGTTAAGGGCGATATGTTTTAAATGTCATAGAAATAAGTAGGGTAAAATAATAAGCGGTGCCTGTCAAAGCGTTTTCTCCTCATAGGCTTAATCCAGGTGGATCCCTGTGGCTCTATGAAGTCTCAAAACTGCATGACTTGATGATCTCCCTCACATTCACACAGTGAACATATGGAAGCTGTGCGGTAATCCTGCCGAATAATGCAGAATGTGTGTTGCCAACAATTGCGACAGATACCGATATTCGCTGGAATCATACACTGCAGGAACACAACAACTTACCAACCGGGGAAGAGGCTTTTCAAAAACTGGATTGCCATTTAATGGCCCGTGACCCAAAGGTATGATTATTTTAAAGGCAAGATTATTGGTGTATAATCGGAGTAGAAATTAATGAGCTGTAAAACTGAAGCATTGTTTATGCATTAATTTTGTATTTCCCACATTATGTGGTCGATTATGTATGCATGTTTGGTTGAGTGAGAGTCGGGCGATTGTAGGAATAATCAACCGGGGAACAAATACCCTCTGTGTTGTAAAGTTTGTAGGCAGACCAGTGACATTTCGTGCTACTAGTGTGATTAACATGTCTCACTCGCTTCCCACCGGAGTTATATGAACCCGGAGTCGATATGATACTGGGTCAGACAATCAGCGATAAGTAAGGTGCCGCCGTCCGTATTCCATATAGTCCCTACCGGACACTGTATTGATTCAGGCCTGGTCCATCAATTAACCCAGCGTGACACAATTGATCGCTATAGAAGAATTGGTTCACCGAACGCGTACAAGATGGATAGGGTTACCGCCGTGATCGAAGTGATGCACGAAAATGATCACCTGCAGTCACATCTGGTCTGGGACGACACTATCCTGTGATCTCGGCTGTAACTTGTCGGCGCACTTGGAGAAGGACTGTGCCTTCCGTGTACGGGAAGAATACGATCAGCTTCTGACCCATCCGGGATGTCCTGTCTAAGCTTGTGTGCCCTCTACTCTTCTTGCGACTAATCAATCCCAAACTCAGTCGAAGGTGCACCGAATCAATTCGGCCTCGTCTTAGTGTCTTTTTTTATGTTGAAAAGTCATTTTAGCGATGGCCATCACGGAACGTTGACAACCTCTCCGCACAAAGATACTTCGACAGGAATGCAAGAAACCAAGCAAGCTGAAGATCAGCACGGCCACTTTCGTCATCACCCGCGAGACACCTAACAAGATTGGTATGTCGTCTGGGTCGTGGTAGGTGGCTTGACCTCGTCGTTCCATATCTCATTAGCTGCTCGTCTTCGTTCGCCGCCTTCCACTGAAGAGGCCGCCCCGACTCCAGTTGTTCACGACTAACGATTTCGAGGCTAATTGTCCGGGAACGTGCCGCAGATATCTCCGGGAGCCCTCGGCTTGTCGGCGCGATCGGCCGTCCAGATTTTGGCGGGGCGCCGGGCGTTGGGCGCGTGCGCTTCCCAGCGGGAGGCGACGGCCAATGAGCGCGGCCGGCCCGAGCGGCCGGCCGATGGTGAGATACCGCGCTGTCGCCGCAATTACGCGACTCGGCCCATCTCGGCCACATCTGGACATGTGGACATCTGGCCGGGCGACTGCCGGCTGGACATCTGGCTGGCCGTCTGACCGGACCGACACCGGACCGGCCATCTGACCGGACCGACACCGGACCGACACCGGACCGACACCGGACCGGCCATCTGACCGGACCCACACCGGACCGGCCATCTGACCGGACCGACACCGGGCCGACACCGGACCGGCCATCTGACCGGACCGACACCGGACCGACACCGGACCGACACCGGACCGGCCATCTGACCGGACCGACACCGGACCGGCCGTCTGACCGGACCGACACCGGACCGGCCATCTGACCGGACCGACACCGGACCGACACCGGACCGACACCGGACCGACACCGGACCGACACCGGACCGACACCGGACCGACACCGGACCGACACCGGACCGGCCATCTGACCGGACCGACACCGGACCGGCCATCTGACCGGGCCAACACCGGGTTGGCCATCTGACCGGACCGACACCGGACTGGCCATCTGACCGGACCCACATCGGACCGACACCGGGCCGTCCATCTGACCGGACCGACACCGGACCGACACCGGACCGACACCGACGGCCATCTGACCGGACCGACACCGGACCGACACCGGACCGACACCGGGACGGCCATCTGACCGGACCGACACCGGACCGACACCGGACCGACACCGGTCCGGCCATCTGACCGGACCCACATCGGACCGACACCGGGCCGACACCGGGCCGACGGCACCACCGTGTGGCGACAGCGGCCAGCGCGAGGACCCGTGGCGCCGCAGCCCGCGCCTCGCTGTGCCACCGCGGCCGAGACGTATCCCACGTGTGGCTGGTGTCGACCATGCAGTGACGGTGGTGACCAGCCGTGGTCAGGCTGTAGCCACAGCCATGGCCCGAGAATATAGTGCACTGCAGGTGCACACTTGTCTGCCCTAGATTGATACTGTTCAGGCCGCTTTGCATCATCGGATGTGTTTTAAGGAACAGACGTATGTTTTTTTATAAAAAAATGTAATCCGTTTTGCTTTTTTTAAGGATCAGACGTATGTTTCAATAAATTTAATCCGAGTTCTTTCCGGGGTGCCTTTAAGAACCAGGGTCCTGTTGCTAACCAGAGCTTGTTGCGTGAACCCTGGTCGCACAATCCGATCCATCCAGTTCAACTTCAGCACTTTGACCGAAAGTTTAACGTGCCGTCAGTGCATCCACACGGCCGCCCGGTAGCTCGTCCTCGGCCTTATCGTGTCAGCTGCCAACTGACACTCCCGGCCGGGGACTAAATGCGAGCGCGCGAAGAGACTCAAACCCTGTGTTTCCAGGACAGGGGATACCAGTGTAGACCAGCGCTCTAACCAACTGAGCTACCGGGGCGGCAAGAGTTAAGGTGAGGAGAGTTAAGAGTTTTATTGAGTTAAGGTGGCGATAACCATCTAGGACTGATTCCATCCGTAAAACCTAAAATGGGATCACTTAGATTTCGCCCTCAATGCTGGAAAGTATCATAGCTAACGCATGCATTCGCTCCACTCCCAATTAATTCAAGAAAACTTCACCGAACAAGTCACACGTGCTTTTGGTGGTACCAGCTTGGCACTTTAGAGCGGCAACTTCGCTGGTATTATTCCTCCCTTTGCCGTAGAAAACCTGGGACAGATCCAGGGAGCGAGTCGGAGCCGGAGCCGCCAAAATTTTCCCGGCCCGGCTCCGACTCGGGCTCCGGGCAAAATGTTCCGGCTCCGGATCCGGCTCCCGCTCCGGGAAAAATGTACCGGCTCCGGCGGCTCCGGCTCAGGCTCCGGCTCCGTACATCCCAAACGTGATCGATACATTAAGTAATCCATTAAGGGGATGCAAAAAGTTAGCCGCGACCACTCAGAGGCGCAAACTTCAGACAATTCTGAGCAACTTCGCCATATAAACCCTGTATTTATCTTTAAATAAACACCCGACCCCGCCCAAATCACTTTTCGGTGTTATGCCCTCGTAAACTGACACTCTCTTCGTGCCGTATTTGGGCAATCAGAAGAGGGAGACTCGATTCAACAACACTACCCATCCCATGAGCTGTCCAACGAACACCATTGTTGTAAATTGTAATGCTTGACCTCATCTCTAATAAGGTGCAACAACCCGTTGATTATGGAAACAATTAGCTTAACTAAACTGAACATGGAACTATTGCACTGACTACTCAGGCTAGAATATGGTTATTGGTTATTCTACCATTACTTGATGATATTTCTACATGTCACTCGTTTTTCAACATTTTGCTTTCATACCATACCATACCATTGCTTTTCATACCATACCATACCATACTAGGTAAAATGTATTCATTTCACGTTTGCTAATTTTGTTTAATTTACACCTCTTTCGGAGTCGGAGCCGCCCTGCTTTTCACGGCTCCGGCTCCGACTCAGGCTCCGAGTAAAATGTCCCGGCGGCTCCGGCTCCGGCTCCGGCTCCGGGCAAAATGTTCCGGCTCCGGCGGCTCCGGCTCCGGCTCCGGCTCCGGCTCCGGCTCCGCATCCCTGGACAGAGCTGATGGGGGACAATTGGGGGTATGTGTCCTCTCTCTTCCAATGGAAATATGGCGACCGTCCAGGGTCCTCGAGTGCACATCCCTTCCCCATTCAGTAAGTTGAGCAGATGGCGCTCCTCAGAAAAGAAAAGGCGCCCCCTCCGAATAAATGGCACCCCTCCAAAGCAAACGTGCTTCCCCGATCAAAATTCCTGGATTCGTCCTATCTGTGAAGCACTCATTAGCTGACCCAATGGTAGATGTATTGCGTAAGCCATAAAAATGTGCTGAATAGCAGAACCAGTACTGCATTGGCAATAGGCATGATTTTTTCAGGGCAAAACATAAAAAGCGCTGGGGTCAAGGCCATTTTTAGATCATTTGTTTCCACGCAGCATCGTAGAACTCAAGCTAGGTTCATAGTCTTTATGTCTTTATGTCTTTATGTCTTTATGTTTATGTCTTTATAGCTGAAAACTCAGGAGGGCTGAGGGATTTCGGAACTCCATACTCCGGCAGTAAGGTGAATTCATGGGTGCGAGTGTCTACCTGCAGCAGACACTCCGGAGGGCTCCGCGTGACCGGAAACACTCCTCTCTTCACGTGATAGAAGTGCTAACTACCAATAAAACCAATATAGATACATAAACATATGCATTAAACAACAGGTGTTGACATCTACATGCTACGGAATAGCAGATTTAGTAGACTATATATTCAAGGATTGAAAATCAGCGATCTGACAATGATTCCGGCCACTCTGCTGAATGATCTTACCGTAAATTACAACAATAATATTCGTACGGCCACTTAACATTAAATTGACGAAAACCAATCATCTCCCGGTGTGCTTCGTTATTCCTTACCAATAGTCAGTTAGAATCAATCAACATTAGAAGAGACGGCGGGGGCTGACCATGATTAATGAGGTCAGTCTAAGTCACCATTTCAAGACTCTAGAACTTGGTAGCGGTAACGTGGAAGGCCATCGATTCTGTCAGGCATGGTGCCATTGATTGTTGGAAAAGTTTCTGCCAGATGTTTCTGAGGTTAGCGTAACTCCGCTGCCCAAAAGGAAGAAGAACTTTCGTTGTTTATACCTAAGCCATGAAATACGACAAGAACGAGCCGCATTTTACTTGTAAGTTTTAAGTATAGATTCAAGTCACATTGTAAAGCTGTACGTAATTACCGTTGACAAAGGGTAGTAATGCAACCTCAACTTTCTACACTTCTACACCATGGTGTGTGATGTTTTATGTGCTCTTAGGTCAATTTGATAGTGTATCATCGTTATTTGTGGTACTTTCGGATGTTCGTCCTTCTCACCATATTGGACCACTTCCGACATAAGGTAAAGATATTAAGTGTCAACTACATCCAAGATATGTTCCCAAAGTTGAGCATAGTTTTCGATGCAACTGGTGGCACACCGTTGATTATAATCCTGCCCGAATACATGCTTGATTAGAATCATCCAACGATCTAATTTCTTGTAAGGGCTATATCAAACAGGAGATAACTATTTTGAAGACACGTCTCAAAGATAAAGCATAATCGCAAACTGAACAGGCACAAAAAGGTCTTTGGTATCTAAGTTCTCTAGACTTCCATGGACTGAAACTTCAAGGAAAACACACCATATAGACTGTGGTATGGGGACGCTCAATCGCGATTAAATTAAAAATATCGGGTGATTAGAAGACCAAGTTGCAGGTAATTACGTCGATCGACATAATATTATCAGAGTCATCCGAAACAGAACATGGTTTTGTAATTATTGTTACCGTCGCGCACGCAGGGGTGACAGACTATGAACGAGTTTTGTTAATCGCAGCTAGGGACTGCTGAGCCACTCATACTATCAAAATATGTGGCATATTTTATATCAGTGCGCAACTGATGGAGCATCGCATTCTGGCATATAACACTAGCGGGCGGTTGGAAATAATACACATATTGTCTCCGTTGCAAGAATTTGCCCGCGACATACTAGCTAATGCTTAGCAGAAGAATACATGAGTCAGACAGGATAGTGCAAACATGCTAGCAGCCAGCTTTTCAACCACGCACTGCATAAAAATATAATTGCTTCTAAAGACACTTCCGGCTTATGAAGCATGTACGGTGTAAATAATGTTAGTTGCCTATCCAAAACACATCGGTATTTTTTGCCACGAATGAACTAAAGATTGCTTCTCCAAAATAGCAGATAGCTTTCAAACTGCGTACTGCATAAGTGGAGTTAGAAGATAACCATGACATTTGGATCGAAACCCGGGTCTGGCCAGTTTGCTATAATCAAGGCCGAATGGAGTCCAGTGAAGTTGCTCTTGAGCCCGATCAAAAGATCGGTACGGTGCGCAGACTGACCAGTAAGCTTACAAAAGGTCAGTTGGAAAAATAGGTAGCGGAATGTCTGAGTTTAAAAGAGGCCCGGGCACTTATTGGAGGAGGCACCGGGCACTCATGGGCTTAGGGCAGGATGGAACCCAGCGAACTCCCCCTCCTCCTCCTCGCTGTTCCGCCGCCTATGATCGGAAGCCCGGAATATATCTAAATAATCAGTAAGAAAAGCAGCTGGTGTCTCGAACGGGTTCTCTGAATGGGTTTTCGGTCTTTACAATTGCCGTCTCCATCACAAATACACTGGCGGTGCCTCACACATCTTCACTTTTTTGACTGCGCACCAGAGCCTCTTCCAATGTACTTTGGCTGTGGACCCGCGTCTGTCAGCCACTGTGGGGCCACTGTTTGAAGCGACCAGGCTCCTTCCCATAATGCTGCAGTCATGAGGAGTGGCTGTTGATTGAAGGTGACATTCTTCCATTACTCATGGCTGAGCAGCCCGGCTAATGTGTTGGAGGACGTCCTGCCATGCACTAAACGTGGTGTCCCAAGTTGAAGGCCATACATCTGACCTGAAAACGCGCCTAGAAACCAAATTAAGAATACTAATAAAAATATCCAGAAAATAGACACCGAAGGTGCAATCATTCAAGTCATCGGTTCAAATCACTTCCCCTCCCTCCCTCCCTCCCTCCCTCCCTCCCTCCCTCTCTCTCTCTCTCTTATTCTCTCTCTCTCTTATTATCTCTCTCCTCTCTTTCTCTCTCTCTCTTTCTCTCTTTCTCTCTTTCTCTCTTTCTCTCTCTCTCTCTCTCTCTCTCTCTCTCTCTCTCTCTCTCTCTCTCTCTCTCTCTCTCTCTCTCTCTCCCTCTCTCTCTCTCCATGACACTTTTATCTCACCCTCAAATATCGCATGCTGACGCTAATCGACGGCACTAAAGCCCGTTGCACACCGCGTCTGTTTCACGATTTACGATCGTCTTACGTACGCCTAATACGAAATGGGAAACAAGCCGAGAATCGCGACCACTTCGTCCAGCCACATTATCAGCGGATGTCGGAGGCGTGTTGGTGGTGCAGTCGTAACGTGTTGCTCCATAGAGGTTTAACGAAGAGCGCGAGAAGTCCACGTGCAAATGTGCACCGATCCCGTCCAACATTAACACCCCAGAACAGTTTACGGACGTTCGACGGACGTCAGACCTGAAACTGACTTGGTGCGTAGCGGGTCTTCATTTCCTGTGGCACGTAGTATCATAGTGAATATGCTCCATCTATCACGCCAAGGGACGGTCAGGTCATATGCAGTGGTCACAATTAGACTGGTGGCAATACGAGAGCCAGCCACTTTAACCACCGCCCATTGCATTGCAGCACTGCTCCAAGGAGGTATAAACATCGACCGGTGCACACCGGCGACGGACTGGGAGCGCCCCAACCGGTTCTCGTGCAGTAATGTTCAGTCCATGGTACGGAATGTGGACCGACCATCGATGCCGGCCGCGTCGTCACGGGAAGCCGCAATGCAGTGCACGGTGTGTGACTATGTGACTATGCACTTGCACCGGATGCGGCACTCTTCTCTCGTACACGTCACCATCGGATTACCGGCAATATTTTGTGTCTCCATAAGCACCAGGCGCCTACCACTTCACAGCTTGTTTAAGATAGACTGAATGGCAAATAATATTTCCCACCAGGACGCTGCTGGCCACCACGGAGTTCATGTGAGCGCCATTCGTAGAGCGAATACAAATCGGCGGGTTCCACCCCTGATCGCGACAGCAACATGCGGTCAGCTGAAGTCGCTCAGCAACACCAAAGTCAGACCAAAGTCGGGACCGTGGAGTCCCGTGGAGTCCCGCAAAAGTCGGTGCGGAACTTGAAATGGCCTGCACTTCCCACGGATATGGCCGTGTCCAATGCACTGGTCCAATTAAATGGCCCCGCCGATATGGCGGTGTCTAGTATAATGGCCCCGCCGATATGGCGGTGTCTAGTATAATGGTCCTACTGATATGGTGGTGTCTAGTATAATGGTCCCACCGATATGGCGGTGTCCGATATAATTGTCGCACCGATATGGCGGTATCCAATATAACGGTACCATCGATATGGCGTTGCCAATATAATGGTCCCATCGATATGGCGGTGCCAATACAGTGGTCCCACCGATATGATCCAATATAATGGTTGCGTGATGCACGCTACCCATCGGCGTTCAGGACACGCGGTGATCAGAACAACAATGCCTCGGGTTGTGTGCAACGAACGACCAGTTTTATTTTTATCCTAATGGAATGGCTCATGCACTGTCTTGGTGATGACGATGAAGTAGGCGACTGGTTGTCTTAAAATATATCGCGTGCTACTGAAATATACGGAATATGAATTCAGAGCTCAGAGCTCACTTTATGGCTATGCAAAATAAGGATGTTGACGTTCCTTTCTTTCAAACAGGTTGATAAATGTCAGTCAACGCATCCAGAGTAACACCGGGTGAGAAGGGTAGTGGTGCCGTTAGAGGCACCACGGATCCTGTAGAATTAGACAACTAAGAAGAAATATTCCTCAAGCCTTTTGTTTTAGCTCATGATTTTTGATAGTTCAGACGGATCCCCTATAGCACATCGTTCTGTGGATTGACATGCTTCCTAACTGGCAAACCCATCATCAAGCCGGATGCGGCTTTCCACAGCATCTACTGTGACTGTGAGCCTGCACGGAATTGCCTCACTCCGATGGTTCACGCTATCGCCAGCCCGATCTGGTCGGTGCCGGCGATTGCGAGACAACATCTTGGACTGAGCGGCGGCTCTTTGTGGGCTTCTCCGCTGTCGCCGCCTACAACGAGGCGGTGCGGCGCCACCGGGTTACCCTCCGCTCCGAGCGCTCAGCCAGCGCACCGAGTCGCTACGTGCTCCGACTGTGCTCGCTCACGGTACGGCCGGTCCAGGAGTGTCAAGGCCGGGCTGGAGACGAGTCGCGGCGCGTCCCATGTCGCTCCGCTCCGGCTCGCCTGTTTACGCTCGTTATCGGGTTTACGAGCGCCAGCCGTGCTCGCCGGTCGGCAGGCGGCACTTACCCGACTCGGTCCCCTCTGAGCGGCATCAGGTCGGTAGGTGCCACTCACCTGACACGGTCCCTCCTGAGCGGCATCAGGTCGGCAGACGGCACTTACCCGACACGGTTCCCTCTGAGCGGCATCAGGTCGGCAGACGGCACTTACCCGACACGGTCCCCTCTGAGCGGCACCGACAGGTGCCACCTACCCGACACGGTCCCCTCTGAGCGGCATCAGTAGGCGCCACTTACCCGACACGGTCCCCTCTGAGCGGCACCAGTAGGGTCCACTTACCCGTCACGGTTCCCTCTGAGCGGCATCAGGTCGGCGGGGGCCACTTACCCGACTCGGTCCCCTCTGAGCGGCACCGGCAGGCGGTACTTACCCGACTCGGTCCCCTCTGAGCGGCATCGCGCCGACGCGTCGGCCGGTGCGCCGCCGCGCAGATCGGCCGGCACACCAGCTGCTCTCAGGCGGCTCCGCCCAGCCGCATGGCGGCCGCCGCCGACCACACTCCGCCACGGCCGACCGCGCCCTACGGCGACCGCCGACACCGCATGGCGGCCGATCGATTGCACCGTTCTGCAGCTCGCGGACGCGACACGACACACCGCACCGCCCGGGCGGCTGCCGCTCGACTGTCGGGCCGGCGGCTGCCGAGCCGGTCCCGGCCGCGGCCGCGGCGGCCGGCGGAGGCGCCGCCGCGACCGGGCCGGCCGGCTGCGGCGGCCCGGCCACTCGCCAGCTCAGCGAGCCGCCTCCGGCCGCGTGATGCACCACCGGCGCGGTGACGTCACCGCTTGCCGAGGCTGACCATGGGCCGGACTGCGCCAGTTGCTGGCTTCGTCGGCAAGATTTAACCCTCTGTATAAGCTGACAGACCGGATGGGCATTTTACAAACAACGTTGATGCGCAGAAGCGTAGCTACCAATTTAGTTCCATGGGCTCGGAACTTTGCATTAGGCTCCTGGAACTTGACATGTGGCTCCCTGAACTTTTGTTTCAGTCCCAACAGTTCGTGTTTGGTCCTGAAGCTATTTTCCTGTAATAAAAGTACATTGAGGAATGCAAACTCTTGGCTTTGCTTAATATATTCTACATATGTTGGTAGTATATCAATCTATGTTTTTTGTTTCAATGCATCATATACTGGACTATAAAATATGGCAGAGAACTCGATGATATGCTGACACTATAAACGTGTGAAGGCCTTTGAGGAAGAGACCATTTACATACAAAATACATTGTAGCAAGTTCTCTAAGGCAAAAAGGCGCCATGGTTCTGAAGCAATATGCAAAAATCGAGTGAAATATAATCACTGACTTGAAAAATGCGTCCTAGGAAACCTTGGTCGAAATCTGAGCTTTGTTTGAAGAAAGGTTAACGCACTTCGATTTTGTAGATTTCCTGGATTCACCACTGCTGGATTCACTGCTGGATTCACCCTTGAACATCTTCCTCAGAAGCTACACCCATGTCGGTCTGGCATTGGAATGCCAAAAGTGCGGAAAGGGCGAAAATGCAAAAGAAAGTGTGGCCGAATTGCATTTTCCCATCCAAATTCATTATAAATCACGTCTGGTGATTTCCATTACACACCAGGTAAACCCAAGGACAGGACGCATTTTCGCCGACTTCTCTGCATCCGTTCCCGACCGCGTGAACTGGCGACGGGTGAATATGAGGTGAGCGGCGACGACAGAACAGTCCCTTGCGGAGACTGCAGTGCGTGACTAGGCAGCAGGCCGGGGACTGCAACGTCGCACACGAGAGGAGCGGGGAACGTCATCGCTGCAGTGAAGGACATCACCAAGTGCCAACACTTGCATGCCCATCAACACGACGTGAACTACTCGACGACAGGCGGAGAAACAGGTGGAACGGAATTTCTGGAGTTGTTGATAGGCCTTACAGGTACACTGGGCCATTGGTGAATTCCGGCTTCCACTGCTTTTGAGAATATATTACCATCATAGGAGTGCAATTCAGTCTTTCTTCCGAATGCCAATGTGTGAGTCGAATGATCTGTTGAAAAGCTGAGACGACCTTGGGGAATATAATGGATTCGTCTACATACATTAAGTCAGAACCACTTTAACATGCGCATGAGAGATGGTAGAATCCGGTCACCCTTTCTGTTTTTGGCGATACCATATGCACTGGCAGGGACATTGCAATGAAATCTTGTGACTGTGTTGCCAATTGATAAGCGCATCCTGTGCAAAAATAATCTTTGAGCTCTGTTGGTAAGGCTAGGCACAGCGGGAATGTAAAATCAACCGCCCGGACCACCTTTCGGCCACTTGTGGGCCACTCGAAGTACCTTTCGGCCACCTTTTTGCCACCTGCCAACCACTCGGACCACCTTTCGTCCACCTTCCGGCAGCCCGGACCAACCAGCGTTTAATGTCACAAAGGCTTCGTCGGAGCGGAGGACGCGGGTGCGGCATATCGGCCGAGTTCCGCCTCATTTCACCCTGAAGGCATTGATCCTGGATCGTCAAGTTCATATTGCTGTGAGTTCACCACAAACGTAATTCCCACTCTAGATTGTATACTTCTAGCGTCAGTATTTTCTCAGATAGTCGGGGGAGGGTGGAATCTGCCACCACCCTTCACGCTCGCGGTATGGAAGAGGCTCTCCGGTTCGTGCTAAAGGGATACTAGAAATAGTGCATTCAAATGGAGACCCGCTCACTATATTCGGTATTAAAACATGCATTTCAGCAATCATAGCGCAAGTGCCTGTTTTGAAAAAGTACATTAGTTTGCACCGTTTCACCCACCAAGCCCCTTGCACATTATTACTAACATCGGACACCTCTGCCCAGTGGGGTGCAAGTATCCAAACATTGATAAGGGCTAGCAAATTGCGATAATGGGCTATACTTATTGCCGAAATTGGTATACCTGCGTTGAAATCAGACGTATAAATCATGTAATCATGGCTATGCATCGCCATGACGATTACCTCATGTGCCAATTGTGCTCTCACATCGTATAATCAAACACCGTATCTCCAATTGACACCAAGCTGATACTTTAATGTTATAAATTGTTTCGGAGAAGACAATTATTGATGGTGCATGTCTTAAAAATGTACCTCAAACGTGTCAAGTTCCGTAAAGAAAAGCACAACTGCACAATGCATAATGAAGCATCCAGCAATATTGGCCGAACAGCTTGACAATGCGGTTGGTCATCCAGAGCTCAGGCTGATGCTTTGTTCATAACAATGGTACGCACTAAATCCAAGACACTAACGACAATAGTCATAGTCTGGTAATTTATGCATTCTGAACCTGTCGCTCACATTTGACCCGTTCGCTAGAAACGAAACCTACCCGGCCGGTTTTCCGTCAAATGCCGACCTTTCCGTTCAGTCCGAGAGATAAATAACTTGTTTACGATTATAGCTGACCCTCATTAAAGCCGCCGCCAGCGTCGCATCCTAAATCAGAGCAATTGGATTGCGTCTCAGCAGGAGACGTGGCCGCCCGAGCACCAGCGTGAGTGCGCCGCTCCTCGTCACCTTCTGGCTCGCCCCGGCCCCGGTCATACTACGTCGGGGCGGCCCGGGCAGGGTGCTGTTAATTGGGCCGGGCTATCATGGTTTCCGTGACCTCGGCCGGTTACCGGGCGCGTGTTACACCGGTATGGGGCGCGGGCGGCTGTCACGCCACCGGCCGGCCGCGCCGCCGAGACGACCGACTCCACGGCGTGACTACATGACTGCGTGACTGCGTGACTGGCGGCCGTGTCTCACGCGATGCGGACGGATGCGCGGGGCCCCGTCGGCGGAAGCGCGTAGTCGGAGGGGGCGAGCTGTGGCGCGGTGCGCACAAGTTGGCGGAAGTGGGTAGTCAGCCGCCGGTCGTCGCTGAGTCGTCACGGCGTGAGCAGGTCGACGGCGAGCCACCCGCCGCTGTGTTAGCGAGTGGGCCCGCTCCAGTGGGAGACGGATTCCGCTGCTATTGTAGACGGGATTCTGCTGCTGTGGGAATCGAACTCCACCGGAGTGGAAGACGGAGAGAGCTACGTTGAACTGGTAAGCGGAGGATGTCGCTGGAGTGTGAGACAAGAGGTCCTGCCTCAATGGAAGACAGGGAGTCACTCGGAAGTGGGAGAGCGAGGATCCTATCGGAGTGGAAAATGGAGCATCTAGCTCGAGTGAAAGACTGAAAGAAAATCTCGCCTGAGTGGAAAGCAGCACACCATAAGCGTTCCGCCGCACGTCTTCCCGTCCCCGGTACTTGCCTACGGAGGTGAGATCAGATCAGCCGATGTGCTGAATGACGGTAGGCAGGGTGTGGCACGCGACAGCCCGCCTGAGGTCAGAATGCAGCTGGACGGCCGACACACACCGGCCCGACCACCACTGGCGCAGCGGGAGCCGGCGGCCACTGGCGGCCGGGCCTGCTCCGTGGCGGCTCGACGTCGACGGACGCGCTGCGGTGCACGCGCCGTGTGGCCCGAATGGGGTCGACCCGGCGCGAGGCGCCTCCGTCGCCGACCCCGGCCTGACCCCGGAGGCCGGCGCGCAGGCGGTCCGGCCCGGTAAAAACGGCCGCGCCGCGCCGGCCGATTTACATGTTGTCACGCCGCGGGCGGCGGCGGCGGCGGCGGCGGCGGCGGCGGCGGCGGCGGCGGCGGCGGCGGCGGCGGCGGCGGCGGCACTCACCGCCCGATCACACCGCCGCCGGACCGGACCGGACTGCCGCCGCTGAGCCGGTCTACGAATCGTCAACCCGTCTCGGCTCGGCGTCACCATCAGTCGACTCCGTCCATGGCGGAATCGGAACAGTGGACCGATAAAAGTCGACACTGCTAGCTGAAAGCATATATTCAGTGCTTAGGGTATTTCAAGGGTGGAACATACGTTCACGACCATGGAGCAACATAAGTTTACTGTTGGAGAGTGTGGCGAACGAAGATGCATGTATCATATTTACTGTTGACTCCGAGACGGTTACCATCAAGGATCCCAGAGCAGAGGGAATATTTGCTTTTTCGCTAATCTACTTGGAAAATAATTTTGCTGACATTCATGGAAGGCTAGACTTATGGAAACCTTGAACGAAAAGCATGGCCACTCAATGCTTTTTTCGGAAGAACAATGTGCTGCATGGTACGATTTTTGCTGGTCTGCATCTCACGACATTCATGCTAAGAACACTTCTTGAAACAAAACAAAATGCTTCAGTCTCTTCCAAATCCATGAGTTCGAACCGTGTCAGACAGTGCATTGTATGTGCTCTCTCAATCGGATTAAATTAAACTTGTTTCGTGATTCAACAAGTTAACAAGCTACACGTTGTTACGAGCTACATACCGCGATGCAACGTATTTTCTCGAATTCGTACTGAAGTTGGAGGGGACACTTCGGCAAAAGAAACTTCTGGGTATGCCAAGACACTTCTTCAATTGAGAAGGGCAACTGGCACCAACGGAGTGCAGTTGGTAGAAGCAGCAAAAAAAAAAGCAGTTGTTGCGATTTTGAAGTGATGCTGTGGATCGAACAAGACGCTCAGACGTCGGACGTAAGTGCAGGGTGAAAACATCTCACGACCAGGCACTGGGACTTACTCTGGACCATCGTAGCGACTTGTAGGGCAGTCGCGTTCATTAACGTACATGACTGCCACTTGGATCTGACGTGCTACCTGCGATGACTACATCCATAGCAAAACGACGGTCGCCTCTTAGCCCACATAGTGTAATGCTTCGAGGAATGTGCTGGTCATAACTTGTATAAGTGTAATGTGCTGGTCATAACTTGTATAAGTGTAATGTGCTGGTCATAAGTGTACAGTCAAATAGGGGTAAAATACTTACGACTCGATACAATAACTTAAATACTTCAGACATTGAGATAAGTTTGATCGAAGCATGGTATAGTGTACAATCGAAGGAGTCTCAATAACAGTCCCCCTTTACTTGATTGCATCCTACCACATCACAAACAAATAATTTGACAGTAGCACAGCGCTGCACAATGTTGATATTTTTCGCTGCGAAAGGTGGGCTGTTGAACTGCGTCACTGCAGAGCAGAAATGAGACAACTTGACCACATACGAAATGATGAATAAGGGAAAGCAAGTGGGTCGGAACCTCAAGTGGATCAGAACCTCGTGAATTAGAACATACAAGTTCTAGATGATGAAGAAAGTGAAAGAGAGTACGAGAATGTCTGTGTTTATTCCGTGGTAAACAGTAAAGTGTTCTTAAATTATTAGCCTCGAAAAGCATTATGGGCAGGGTCGTTTAAATTGTTTTTCTCTGCAGCTAAGTAATGCTATGTCAGTTCTTGGTCTCGCTGGACGAAAGACAATGCGAAATAGTGCAAGATGGGCTGAATACGTCAATAAAAATGTTGAATCTTCTCAAAATGTGGCGGAATGCAGCCAACTAGACCCCGCTGCTGATTGGTCCAATACGGCGTTTCATAGGTCTAAGTTCATTCCTATAACCGCGATGTTGCCAACTCGAGCTTTGTGTCGCAATTTGGTGCAAATTTTGAACCGACCAAAGCACTTCGTCACGCCTTAAGGCCGTCCCATCCTGCAGGTGGTGGGATGGACCTGCTTTTGAGTAGCGCATCCCACGTGCACCCGAGACTGCTGCACGCGAGCGACCGAAACGGACTGACTGAAAGTCGCAAACGCCTGCATAAGTCAATTGGACTATGTCAAAGATCGGGTCGCAGCGGCCCACATCGCACTACCGCCACGTCGCACGCGAGTCTCTCATTATCGCGCGCGCATCAGCATACTCAATTGTCTACACGCCATATTTCGAAATCTTTTAGACGGAGGTGGTGTGCACACATTGCGCGCGAGCGCGCGGTTTCGCGGCGTGCGGCCGTCCGTCCGCCGGCGGCCGTTTTTCTGCGTCAGTTCACGCGATAAACACATCGGAACGGACCTCCCCGGATGTCGCTGCTCGGCGACCCGCCGCCAGCGCCGCCGAAGGACACAACGTTAATTCCGATCCATCTGCCGGCGGGGGCGGCGGCGGCACCGACGCGGCCATTCCCAGCCATCATGTTGTCAGCGCCCGGTTTTAACTCAATCAATTATTGATTCGCGGTCTCCACAAAGCCAGGTCATTATCCAATGGGCGCGCAGTAATCGTCCGCCGGCATTGGAAATTGCCCGTAATTGAGCACACACACCGGCGAAGCCATGGAGGAGCGGGGGCTGAGGACCACCACGGGTCTGAGCTAACCGGAGGCTGCCAGTGTGAGTCCCAGTGTTGGTTTCAGGGGAGTCACCGGGCGGATCCCAGGCTGCTCCCATGCGGAATTCAGACAGCAAGCGCAGCTGTTTACTCACTGTTCTCTGAGGCCCGGTTCCAGGCTCCACAGAGAGCAGGCTGATGTAGCGTTTGGGCAGAAACGGCTTAATGATCACCTGCTCCCCGTCCGGCCTTGGCACGTCACATGTCGGTTGTGCCCGGGGCGGCCCGGCGCAGCTGCGGGAACGCCTCGGGGAGGCAAAAACGGCGCACGCAGGTGGAAACCGAACCGGCATGCTGAGCAGGGCCGAGCTACGCGATCAGAAGCCATGTCAGCCACTGGGCCGCCCGCCCTGGCAGACTCACACTGGAGGGGCGTGGGATACTGTGTCAGCACCACCACACTGGAGGGGCGTGGGATACTGTGCCAACACCACCACACTGGAGGGGCGTGGGATACTGGGCCAGTACCCACCACACTGGAGGGGCGTGGGATACTGGGCCAGCACCCACCACACTGGAGGGGCGTGGGATACTGGGCCAGCACCCACCACACTGGAGGGGCGTGGGATACTGGGCCAGCACCCACCACACTGGAGGGGCGTGGGATACTGGGATACTGGGCCAGCACCCACCACACACTGGAGGGGCGTGGGATACTGGGCCAGCACCCACCACACTGGAGGGGCGTGGGATACTGGGCCAGACCCACCACACTGGAGCGTGGGTACTGGCCACACCCACCACACTGGAGGGGCGTGGATACTGCCAGCACCCACCACACTGGAGGGGCGTGGGATACTGGGCCAGCACCCACCACACTGGAGGGGCGTGGGATACTGGGCCAACACCCGTCACACTGGAGGGGCGTGGGATACTGGGCCAGCACCCACCACACTGGAGGGGCGTGGGATACTGGGCCAGCACCCACCACACTGGAGGGCGTGGGATACGCAACCACCACATGGAGGGGCGTGGATCCAAGCACCCACCACACTGGAGGGGCGTGGGATACTGGGCCAGCACCCACCACACTGGAGGGGCGTGAGCGCCCCACACTGGGGGCGTGGGATACTGGGCCCGGACCACCACACTGGAGGGGCGTGGGATACTGTGCCAGCACCCACCACACTGGAGGGGCGTGGGATACTGGGCCCGGACCACCACACTGGAGGGGCGTGGGATACTGGGCCAGCACCCACCACACTGGAGGGGCGTGGGATACTGGGCCCGGACCACCACACTGGAGGGGCGTGAGGTACTGTGCCAACACCCGTCACACTGGAGGGGCGTGGGATACTGGTGCCAGCACCCACCACACTGGAGGGGCGTGGCCCCCCCCCCCCCGGGGCCCCCAGGGGCGTGGGATACTGGGCCAGCACCCACCACACGGGGCCCACCACACTGGAGGGCGTGGGATCTGGGCCAGCACCCACCACACTGGAGGGGTGCGGGCCACCACACTGGAGGGCGGTAAACACCCGCCACACTGGAGGGGCGTGGTACGACTGGGCCAGCACCCACCACACTGGAGGGCGTGGGATACTGGGCCAGGAGATACTGGCCACCCCCACACTGGAGGGGCGTGGATACTGATACTGGGCCAGCACCACCACACTGGAGGGGCGTGGGATACTGGGCCAGCACCCACCACACTGGAGGGGCGTGGGATACTGGGCCAGCACCCACCACACTGGAGGGGCGTGGGATACTGTGCCAGCACCCACCACACTGGAGGGGCGTGGGATACTGGGCCAGCACCCACCACACTGGAGTTAATATTAATTAAAGGATTTTGCTTTGTGGTGGCTAGATACTCTCTTATATGCAACTTTGCATAATGCCTGAACTCATAGTAGCTTCGTTTTCGATGAGCACCATTGCCGAGAGTGAATTTATTGGGCCATCATGTGCTATTTCAAGTCATACTTAACATTGTGGCCCTTGTAAATGCAATACCTTTGTGCTGAACAAGATGCCTGCTCTTGGAATATCACGTGTGGTATATGATGCAAGCTGAGCAGCAATAACTTAGTTCGATTTCAATAGTAAATGGCATATATATATATATATATATATATATATATATATATATATATATATATATATATATATATATATATATATATAATATTCCAGCAAGTTACAGAAAAATACTTGTGAGGAAGTATTTGTCAGAGCAGTACGTAAGATTCATTAGCACATGGTAATTAGCGCTAGGCGTCGCTTTGGTGGACAGTACTTCGGATACAACTTTATCAGATGCCTTTCCATCCTTGCGAGTCAGCATGATGCGTGAAGACACAACTTAGGCTCGTACAAGTCTGTGCAGATCTGGTTTGGCCTCTAAACGTGCATGCCTGACAGGCCAATGCAGGTCAAATCCTCGCAGTGCACATGCCAGGGAAGGTAGATGGCATGTGTTTCAGGTCCTCATAGTCGCACGTAAGTTGTTTCAGTGCTACAGACACACGGTATGGATACTTTCGATGCGATAAATGCGTGCTTGATGTGGAACTTATCTTTGTCAATGATCTTCCGGGAATAAGGATGAAGAGCGTTTTTGTCAACGTTTCTTTCAGAACCATGGATCTGGATGTCGGTTTGTTGATTGTTCTTCAAATATTAAGTATTGTGGTTCTACGTGCCACGCTATTTTTAATAGCTATGTCCAGGCCTATCATTAGTTGAAGAATCTCTTCAGACGGCCAGGACAAGAGTTTTCAAGAGCAAGATGGCCAAAAGCACCCCTCATGGTGTAGCTCCACGGCCTATCTTTGAAAACATACTGCAGCATCCAAATTTCTAGCAACTTGCGGGACACATGATCGTGTCTGCTTGTCACTGAACAAAAGGAACTAGGACATGTTCAGCATCCTAAGCCGGCTGGAGTTCAGACACCATCAGGGGTGCTTTTGGCCATCTTGCTCTTGGAAATTTTTTGATTTTTTTTTTCGAGGGATGTTCCAGTTCCCCACTCTGTATCTGTCCTTGCAATGCATAATGTAAGAGCCTTCCCATCTCCAGTGACATTAGCCGGGAACCAAACAATCAGCTGTCAGCCGGAACTGAGGCGAGCCTGAAGCCCGTCGGTGATCGGTCACTATGATTGATTGGCAAAGAGATAGAGCTCTGTCTAATTGTATCACTGTAATGGCTTGCTATCATTGATTACGGAATAAGTGATCCGAAGGCAAGAGCTCGGCCGGTTTATTTTCCCACCGGCCATCGCTAGCACAATAGACTGGGCAGGCAATACGTCACACCTACGGTACGATCGCATAAGAGCGTGGGTAGGCAACACGCCACCCTTACGACACGGTTGTATAAGAGCGTGGGCAGGCAACACGCCACCCTTACGACAACGCCACCCTTACGACACGGTTGTATAAGAGCGTGGCAACCCACCTTACGACACGGTTTATAAGCGTGGGGGGGGCAACACGCCACCCTTACGACACGGTTGTATAAGAGCGTGGGCAGGCAACACGCCACCCTTACGACACGGTTGTATAAGAGCGTGGGCAGGCAACACGCCACCCTTACGACACGGTTGTATAAGAGCGTGGGCAGGCAACACGCCACCCTCACGACACGGTTGTATAAGGTTGGGCAGGCAACACGCCACCCTTACGACACGGTTGTATAAGAGGTGGGCAGGCAACAGCCACCCTTACGACACGGTTGTATAAGAGTGTGGGCAGGCAACACGCCACCCTTACGACACGGTTGTATAAGAGCGTGGGCAGGCAACACGCCACCCTTACGACACGGTTGTATAAGAGCGTGGGCAGGCAACACGCCACCCTTACGACACGGTTGTATAAGAGCGTGGGCAGGCAATACGCCACCCTTACGACACGGTTGTATAAGAGCGTGGGCAGGCAACACGCTCCCCTTGCGACACGGTGACACAAGAGCGGGCGCAACACATCCTCGCCGCCTCCACAACGTCTGTCCGCCCCGCCGTATTTTGACCCGCAGTCCATTCACAATGGCCATTCACAGACTTGCCTATTCATGGCCCCGAAGAATCAACCATCGCGGCGCGCCACGGCCCCGAATGGTAGCCATGAGACATAGAGGAAGTCCTGGTGGGAGGCCCCGATAGACAGACGTGCAGAGCGGTGCGG
This sequence comes from Imbricaverruca yamaguchii, assembly GCA_034440575.1. Classification (NCBI taxonomy): domain Eukaryota; kingdom Metazoa; phylum Arthropoda; class Thecostraca; family Neoverrucidae; genus Imbricaverruca; species Imbricaverruca yamaguchii. Next base: position 767,070 of record JAOTOL010001617.1, on the reverse strand, counting down.
TGAGGCCCCAAATGTTAGCCCTGAGATGCAGAGCAAGTTCTAAAGGGAAGTCCCGAGAGACCAACGACATTCTGAGAGACAGACACAGTCCTAGGGAAGCTCTGACAGGCAGATGAAGTTTTCAGTGGAAGCCCTGAGAGACCAACGATGGACTAAGAGACAGATGCGGTCGTACAGGAAGTTCTGAGACACAACGGGAGCCATGAATGCAAGCCCTGAGAGAGGCAGTCCTGAGAGGTAGCCCTGAGAGGAAACCCCACTGCGAAGCCGTGGAAGGCGTCTGTGGCACGCCAGGTCGACCTGGCCGAGAGAGGAAGCAGTGACACAGGGTAGCTTTACCTGGCCACGAGAGGCAGCTGTGACATGGGAAGCTCGACCTGTCTATGAGAAGAAGCAGTGACACGGGATAGCTCGACCTGGCCGAGAGAGGAAGCAGTGACACGGGGTAGCTTGACCTGGCCGAGAGAGGAAGCTGTGGCACGGGGTAGCCTGACCTGGCCGAGAGAGGAAGCAGTGACACGGGGCAGCCTGACCTGGACGAGAGAGGAAGCAGTGACACGGGGTAGCTTGACCTGGCCGAGAGAGGAAGCTGTGACACGGGGTAGCTTGACCTGGCCACAAGAGGCAGCTGTGACATGGGAAGCTCGACCTGGCCATGCGAAGAAGCTGTGATATGGGTAGCTCGACCTGACTGTGAGAGGAATCTGTGGTACGCGGAAGCTCGACCTGGCCCTAAGACGAAGCTGTGACATGGGTAGCTCGACCTGGCCGTGAGAAGTATCTGTGGCACGGGGAAGCTCGACCTGGCCGTTCAAGATATTGCCAAGCGGGCTCGAGCAGGAGGCTTCAAGAGCGACCCATCGACCCTGCCGACCGCTCTCCAAGCGGGTCAGCTGCAGCTGAGGTCGGCAGCTCGCCAGTCGACGCCGCCAGAAACTAATGGTTAACGAGCCCCGCAACTGATGATGTGCCGAGTCATTAACTCAGCACATGATGGACCGACGCCGGCGTCGACCCGCCACAGCGGCAGCGGGCTGTAGGAGCGGGTCAGACTACTGCAGCTGGCAGCGGACTGTAGCAGCGGGTCAGACTACTGCAGTGGCAGCGGGCTATAGCGGGTCAGACTACTGCAGTGGCAGCGGGCTGTAGCGGGTCAGACTACTGCAGTGGCAGCGGGCTGTAGCGGGTCAGACTACTGCAGCGGCAGCGGGCTGTAGCGGGTCAGACTACTGCAGTGGCAGCGGGCTGTAGCGGGTCAGACTACTGCAGCGGCAGCGGACTGTAGCGGGTCAGACTACTGCAGTGGCAGCGGGCTGTAGCAGCGGGTCATATTGCTGCAGTGGCAGCGGGCTGTAGCAGCGGGTCAGACTACTGCAGCGGCAGCGGGCTGTAGCAGCGGGTCAGACTACTGCAGTGACAGCGGGCTGTAGCAGCGGGTCATACTGCTGCAGTGGCAGCGGGCTGTAGGAGCGGGTCAGACTGCTACAGCGGCAGCGGGATGTAGCAGAGGGTCAGACTACTGCAGCGGGAGCGGAATGTAGCAGCGGGTCAGACTGCTGCAGTGGCAGCGGGCTGTAGCGGGTCAGACTACTGCAGCGGCAGCGGGCTGTAGCAGCGGGTCAGACTACTGCAGTGGCAGCGGGCTGTAGCAGCGGGTCAGACTACTGCAGTGGCAGCGGGCTGTAGGAGCGGGTCAGACTGCTACAGCGGCAGCGGGCTGTAGCAGAGGGTCAGACTACTGTAGTGACAGCGGGCTGTAGCAGCGGGTCAAACTGCTGCAGTGGCAGCGGGCTGTAGCAGCGGGTCAGACTGCTGCAGTGGCAGCGGGCTGTAGCAGCGGGTCAGACTGCTGCAGTGGCAGCGGGCTGTAGCGGACTGCTGCAGTGACAGCGGGGGGTCAGACTGCTGCAGTGGCAGCGGGCTGTATCTGTCAGCCAGACTGTTGCAGTGGCAGCGGGCTGCCAGGTTGGCCACAGGATCAGTCTGGCAGAGTGACATTAGACCGTCAGTGGCAGGAGGTCTGAATATTATGTTGGCTCTCGGCTTCAAGCTCTGTGAAATACTGATATAATGCAGGCTACCACAGATCTTCCGAACTTTTTATGCACCTCTGTGTTTTATATCAAAACCGGTCTTGGCGAATTCCATCGCCCTGGCTCTGATAACGTGTATCTCCGAAGTTCAAGTTGGCAGTGCTCTAAATCAGGCATGCATTGCATGCTTCAGCATGCCTAGTGTTTTGAAGGTCTTGCACAGATGGCTTCACCACACCATTTGATATCAAGGCGTGTTTGCACTACTTCCTGATGATCCACTTCACATAAAGCATACTGTTCCACGTAGACTAGCTATGCGGACTCAAATCATGTGTAGCGATTAGGCCGGATACGGAAGACAAACCAAGGCTCCAGGAGATAGATTATCTGGCAGAGGACACACACAGCAGTTCACAACATTCAGTCTGTCAAGGTTGATAAATTACGACGAGATGATGTATGGCCGGCAACAAATGGAGAGAACAGGAAAGCAACGTCTCTCTTGCCACAACTTACAGCAGCTCCGTAGCGGATGCGTGCCGAATTCGAACACGCAAGCACCATCTTTTAGAGATTAAGCATAGTATAAAATGCACTTCCCAATGAGAAAGGAAGAAATACCAGAACCCATCGTGCCCAAAGAAAACCACGAAAAAAAGTGTTTTCGATGAGAATTCAGGGGGTACAGGATTGTAGGATGGCTTGTGTAATATTTAGTTGGGCCTATTATACACATGGCAAGATTAAATGAAATGCTGAAACATGATAGAACAATTCATTGTAGAAAAAGCAACGTAATACATTGATGAGTGTGAGGAGTGTGGCCTAGTTTGCTGCGTGGGCGAGACAGGTGGAAAACTGTACATATAGCTACAGTTTCACATATTCCTACAGTTACACATGTATGTGAAAGGAACACTTGTTCAACTTCGAAAATTAGTAAGGCAGCTTGAGCCTTCCTTCATACCAGGATGATGTGGTCATTCGCTTCAACGCTTCTACTCTTCTCATAGATGATACGAAAGCAGCTGACCTCGGGAAGATAGTATAAATGTCCTTGCAATGTGCCTCTTTCTGTTGATCTCAACAGCAAGAGGCACCCGTCAATGTTCATTAAAAGTGCAGGCCAGTGGCGCAGCCAGGATTTTCGTGAGGGTGTGGGCCCGACACAAAAAAAAAATAACACTGTGACGAAACAGGGAACACCTTCGGCGCGCGGAACGTGGCGAAAATTTCCCGGATATGCTTGTTCAAAATCTCAGTATTTCTTGTTTCGTCTAGTTAATTTTGGTTGCAAGGGGGGGGGGGCGGCCCCCTTGGCTGCGCATCCGATGTAGACACATACCTTCTGATGCACTAATTACTATTGATGACTTAAGCGTACCTACTGTGCGAGAGTTCATGGTGGATTCAACATTTATTCTGTTATTCAATTGGTGCCTCGACGAGTTAATCTCTCGCGTACTTCATCTGGCAGGTGAGTACTTCCCACGGTTGCGCTGAAGCTGGTTGGTGTCAAAGTTAACTTACGCAACGTAATCCGAAGGAATGCCAGTAGGTGCATACATTCGGCAGAGCCATATGAAGCACAACTCTTCACGTTCCGGATGCAGTGGGCGTGGCTTAACGGCACACAGTGGCCCATCGAGTGGAGGTGACACGTGCGGTCGTCACCGAGCCGGTGGCCGGCCGCGCCGCACGATACACGGCCGCCGAGCCGCGCGCTGTATCGGCCGCTGCCGCCGCCGTATCCTTGACCCACGCTCAGGGCGTGCTGGGGTCGCCGGCTGCTGTCGGCGGAGCCGGTGTCGAGAGGAGACGGAGGAGACGCGCGGAGGAGACGGTCGCACAGTTCCGCACGCAACACAGTCGGCGGACGGCGGACGGGCGTGTCACAAGGCTGCTGCCCGGCACCTGCGCGACCTTGAGGCCGTCGGGCGGCGCATGTGCGGCAATTACCGTCGATCAGCGGCAAGGGCGCCGCGCCAGCTACGCCGCACTCGCGACTCGCGTGGCACATGCACGGCAGTCGCAGTGCACGGCGGGTGGGCTGTGGTGCAGCTTCCGGGGCTGTGCGGCTGTGTCTTCCGCTGGAGGTTGGCTCAGACGTCGTTTCTGGTGGTCACGCGACGGTGCGAGTTGCACCTGCTGCTGCTGTTCACGCATCGGGCTCCAGCCAGTCTACGGCGCGCTTCAACTGATCCAACCAGCTCGCCGTGCGCTTCGTCTGATTCGGTCGGTGTGCGGTCCGCTTCCTCTCATCCACACCGCCCGTGGTCCGCTTCGTCTGACCCGGCCAACCTGTGGTCTGCTTCTTCTGATCCGGCCGGCTCGTCATGCAGTTCTGCTGATCTAGCCATACTGCTGTACGGCGCTTCTGATTCATCCAGCCTGCATCCGCATCCTGTCATCCAGACGACTCCTTCTGAGCGGCCAATCTGCCTTCACTCCTTCACTCCAGACCTTCACTCCAGACCCTGATCTCGCACGAAGCACTGCTTCATCCGCGCTGCAAATCTAGCAGCTACTGGTGTGCGGCTCTCCTCAACTCAAACGTCCTCTTCTCCCTCGCTGTCGCCATCCACGGTGATCGGCTGAGTCGACGAGACCCTTCCGGCCTGTGTTCCACTTCGCCTGCGGCTGGCCGGGTGCCGGCTCGACATCAGCACATCAGCGCAGGCTGTGTAGACGCCACGAGGGCAGTGCTCCACACGTGACGCCCGACTGCGCCGATGGTGCGCGTGGCGCGATGGTCGGCGGCGACGCTCCTGCTGCTGATGATGATGACGCCGCCGGCTGTGGCGACCTTCGCCTGCGGCGGCGGGTGTCCGGGCTCGCTGCTCGGCAGCATCGTCTGCTGCATATTCTCCGGCAGGTGCTGCCTGGGTCCGCTGGCAGTCGGCAGGAGGCGCCGGCGAGCGACGGCCGGGCCTGTGGAGAAGGCGACGGCGCCGGCACGAGCTTCCACAACGTGAACCGAGTGATGTGGCACAGGGCCAAGTGTAATAGGGCCGCAGCCAATCACTGGTGGGGTGCGGGTCCGCCGAGCAACGTGGCCGACCATAGGCACCGCTTCTGCTTCCACATGTACGGTAGCTTTGAGGACACCTGTGAAAGGATGTGGACACTCACTGCGACACTGATGGTGTCCTCCTCTGCGGTGGTTTAGAAGACAGGTGCGAGAGGATGTGGACGAGACTCCGATGGTGTCCTCTGTGACGGCTTTGAATATACCTGCAAGAGGATGTGGACAATTGCAGAGACACCGATGGTGCCTTCTGCGATTTTTAAAAGATATCTGGAGAGGATGTGGGCAATTACAGAGGCACCGACAGTACCCCCTGCGATGGTTTTGAAGATACCTGTGAGAGGATGTGGAAAATCACAGAGACATCGATTGTGCCCTCTGCGATGGCTTCGAAGATACCTGCGAGGGATGTGGACAATCACAAAGACACCGACATCAAAACCTTCTGTGATGATTTTGATGAAGCGCTGAGGATGGAATGCATTGGTAAGCCGGCCGCTAATTAATTCAGTCACATTCGAGCATGTGCGGTCATGTAGGTACACGAGATGCATTCGCATCATCTCCCATCTGCCGCCTCAGCCAGAACAAACCCGCCGCTCGCCTCGGCTTTTCCAACAGGTTCGTGAGCGGTGCATTAGTCTTCCGGATCGCGAGACGTGCAGACTCGCTTACGGAGCGTGGCCAAGAGCGGGGTCCTCTCGCACCCCCCCCCCCCCTCCCCCGACCGCCGGCGCACGATCACAGGACGGCCGCCATCATCTCGACCCGGGAAATACGCCGCCAGCGGCCACCGCCCGAGCACCTGCTGCCCCCTGCGACCCAGTCAGTTCTGACACGTTAACAGCCTCACTGTTTGTTCCCACTGCAGCACGGCGGCGACGGGCGCAGCGTCCATCTTCGAGTAAGCTAGCACTTCCATGTTCAGTGGAATTACGGACTCCTTAAATGTGATAGCATCATGATTGAAAGCAGTGTTGTGTACACCTTGCATATAGTCCACCATAACTAGGCACGAGGGTGTATATTCCTGTGTACGTCGGACAGAAGTTAAGCTGAGCGAACCGGCCCAGACCAGCCATCACATTAGTGAAACATTTATAGTTATCTCCTGCACACGTTTGAAGTTCGAATTCTTCCACGCAGACTGCTACTCCAATTTTGGGTTTTGGCAGCTATCATCGGAATGTTTTATTTTAAGCACACGCATTTTCTATTCAAAGAAGTCTTCACAGCGGAAGTGAAGCGATGCCGGCTGGGCCGGTCGACCATCGGTCGTGCGGCTACGTCATGTCACGTGACCTGTGTGCCACGATGTATGCCACAACTGCGTAGCCAGTGTCGGTCCGACGGTTGGTGCCACGCTGAAGGACTGTTTGTGGCATACGCTGAACTGGAAGGCTGTAAGACAAGACAATGGCCTTGACAAACTGTGACACCTAGGCCAATTCGGCCATTCGGCATAGTGCATTTTGAGTTGGAGGACACGTGCAACATAGTTCGCAAATAAATCTGATTCCAGGAAGAGTGCAGTCAATTTCGGGCTGAAGCGGATTTCTTTTCGACATGCATGTGCCGAAATTGGAGCCACTATTCCCGCAATATACCTCCCTTGCTGAACGCAACACGCATCCTAGATCCTGAACACACTGTGCGGAAATAAATCAACACGGGCTCGATTTATTTCTGAAATTCCTGCACTTCCGAGAACATTGGACGCACAGGGTGTACCCAGCGAATGACCCGAGAGCGCAGCTGTGTTCGATGCACGCGCTAGCTGTCGCGCACGGCTCCCGATGCTACGCCCACAGACCACAGTCCGCCGCCTACTCTCGCTCATCCAGCGGCCCCAAACGGAGCCGGGTATGCTGGCGTGATATCACTGAGTACCACGCCAATCTCTCCTCAGTAGGTGCTTTTCACGCTGTGATTGCCAACCATGATTTCAGCTAGCAAGATATGATCATGCCATATATGCATAGGTGAAACTTGCCATCCTTTCAGAGGCCCCAATGCTCGGATGGGTCCTGTAAATAATTACGAACTTCAACATGAGATCAAACTACCCCTTGACAGGAAAAGTGATATCTTCAGGTCCACAACAGATCGAATGTAACACCGCATCATATGTCATCATTGACTTGGCCTGTAATTCGCTCCCCCACTGCACTTGGGTCCTACTCATGACCGCAGAGGATTGCGCCTGTGGCTCTCGTGCTCCAGCCCAGGCAGCCAGTATATCAATACCAAGCCCACAACCATGGCCGCGGGCAGGATTTTCTTAGTGAGTAGGACAACAAAAAATGTCATCGAGAACGCTTTCGGCGCGTGAAGCGAAAAGAAGCTTAATGTTTTGAAGCGGTGCAAATTCCAGCATTGCTTGCTTGATCTCGAGTACATTTTTTTGTGCTAAGGACGAAGGGCGGGTCGGCATGCCCTTGGCTGCGTCCCTGCCCACAATCCTCCTTTATCCTGCCCATAACCTCCGTAGTACATGCATTATTCAAAATATACTCTTCGTCACATGGCTACAGCACTTTAACACGCGCCCTGGAGGAGGGGGGGGGGCGAAATCCGCCCACCCCTCCGGTTTTTCGTAGATAACTCCAGATGTTACCGGTCGATATACGCCATTGTTTGTGTACCTGCCAATAAATGACCGGCGCGTTGTTTGAAGTAAGAAAAATTAGAATCGACCGAATATTTTTCGAGTTAAGGGTCGCTAAAGTAAAAAAAAAATTCCAGCGCCAGATCACAAATATCGTCGCTGATGCGCTTCCGGTATACTAGCAAAAAGGAAGTGTTCTTGGCAAAACTAGCGACTTGTTTGATGTACATTGTAATGCTACATTGTTCCAGTCATGTCAAGTCACCGAGGTCAAGTCAGGTCAAGTTCATAACAGGTTAACACACGCTCTAGAGGGGGTATGGCGAAGTCCGCCAATCCTTCCGATTTTTCGTACATAACTCCATATTGTACCGGCCGATATACGCCAAATTTATCGCGTACCAGCTTAGAAACGACCGGCGCATTGTTTAAAGCAAGAAAAGTGGAAATCGGTCGAGAAGTTTTCAAGTTAGGGGCCGTTAAAGTAAAAACAATTCACAGCGCCAGACCACAAAAATCGGCGCTGATGCGCTTCCAGTATATTGGCAATAGGGAAGTGTTCTTGACAACACTAGCGACTTGTTTCATGCATATTGTTATGCTATATAATTTAAAAGTCATGTTAGGTCGCCGAGGTCAAGTCAGGTCAAGTTCATGACAGGCTAATGGAGGCAAACTTGGTCAACTGGAATGTGTCATAAATGCAAATGACTGCCATGCGATTGATGTCACGTTACATGTTACTCCCTATACATCCCGAAATCTACTGTTTGTCATTGTGTGCCTAAGCATTTCCATCCTTTATTAATGTATTTCACTCCTTTATTTGAGAAGCCGATTGTGCCGAGCCGCCCAATGGAGCAGTCGGGATGGGAGCCCGGTTCCGGTAACTGGAGCAGGTAATGACCTAATAAAGTGCTCCTATATAGGTGACCTGAGGTCAAATGGCGGATCTGACATCTGTATTGCATCATTGGTAATGTCCAAAACAACATTAATGCCAATTTTGGAGCATTTAAACACAACCACAGTGATCCATAACAATGACAAGCCAAGCCACCAAAACCAGAAAATTTTGCAATTTTGACCTCATTTGACCTGAAGATATTGACCAAGATCATTCTTTGCACACAAAAGAGTTCACTATCGTGCCCACCACCGTGAATTTCGTTGCTCAGCCTTCATAGGACGAGATCTTAGGGGGGCGGAACCCCCCCTCCCTCTCCAGGGCGCGTTATTTTCAGAGGCCCTCCAGGGCGCGTGTTAACATTCCTTGCATCGAGTGTATGTGTATGCAATGCAAGTAGGAATATATTGGCTTGGCTTGGGATGGATTTCCAGATCATCAGTTCCAGAAATACCCGCTGATCTTCCGCGATGGTTTCCATGAAGGTCTTCCCCGATACAGATTACCTTCCCGGCCGGTGTTATGGTCTCAGGATGACACTGAGAACCCAGGTGTTCAGAGCTGATGATGATCACTCCCAGCCGTGCCTGGGCCATGGACACCGCGCTGCGGGTGATGACCGCGGCCCTCGTGCATCCCCGCCACACCATAGTGATGCCCGGGCCGCTGGTGCCGGTGCTGTACGAGCCGCTATGTTCCGGTCCAGAGCAGTGCAGGAGACAAAGGTCCACATGAACGGCGTATTGTGGACCTCTGTGGGTCTTGGGACATCATGGCACTGCCCTTGGACGGCATCAGAAGGTTGCAAAACAAAGAGACACTGTTCGCTGTGTCATTCATATCCCACGTCCCGCAGACGAGTAGGCGAGCGGTTGATGCCGTGAATCCTGGCCCTCCGGGTCTTTGTGGTCCTCTAGATCCTCTGGGCAGTATCCAGACTTCTCATCCGCAGATCAGAGACCATGGGGAATGTCGCAACTTGCCAACGCTTGGTGGTGACAGGTGAGCTTCGCAAATGGACATGACAGTTGTCAGGTGTTCCGTCCACCACACCACGAATGCTTCACATTGAGACAGCTGAATCCGCTTGCTTTTGTTACAGTGAGAGCCATGACATTTTTCACCTTTACCGGTCGCTAAACTGTGTGGTCTTGCGTAGCTTTCAATATACCTGAAATAACTCCAACCATGCAGTCATGCGAAATATGATGAGTTTGAGTTGAGTGGTTCTGAATGGGTATTACATGCAGAGTCGTGGTTATTTTGTAAACCATTCGGGAATACGTGTGCCCTTTACACCTTTATACCGGCGAAGGGCAGGCAGGGTTCGACATTCCCTAATAAAGTAGCTCCATATCACACTATAATTGTGTTCCAACGGAACGCTGATGCGAGGTCTCACACCACACCGAGGGGTTAATACACCACCATCGAGTGGACTCCGCACGCATACATATAACGGTACAAATATCCATACTGCAGAGGTCTGACAAAGCTCCTGATGAATGGTTGTTCGATCTAGTATACGCCCGTGGTAGTAACGTTGAGCTAGAATCTGTTGGTGTCGTCATGGTCACTGACACTTCAAACCAGCGAGAATCCCAAGAGCTTCAGCAGACCGCCTCGCAGCGGATACAGTGCTTGCGGTCGGAAGGACAGCTGGGCGAGGCGAGTGCAGAACAGGCTAGATAGTGCCTTACCAATTACCCCTGCCACCTTAGCGTGGAGTAGCGAAACTCCCTTGGACGAGTAGCGAGAGATCCTTTGATAGCAAATCGTCGATACATGACACCGAAGTGAAGGGAGCTCCTGAGAAGAAATACTTGTGAAGTTTTCTAATGTAGATCGATGTGGTATCTAGCATCTGAACCATTTCACCACCATTAGCCAAAACATAGCCTCGGCTTATCCTCTGAAGTACACGATCGTGTCCCTCTTGTCGAACGCTAGTCGCTTTGCTCAGGCATCTGATAATAGTGAACCAATCGGATGTGCAGAATTGTGGGAAATGTTGTTCATGCTGTTATATAGGTTTGTGATATAGCTCAGTAATATAACTAAATGTAATGTGCATAACTAAAATTAATGATATAGTCTCAGATGCAGAGTGCATTATAATGGGAGTTCCACAAGGCTCCATACTTGGTCTACTACTCTTCCTTATACACATTAATGATTTGGGTAATTCTTTAGATGGAACATTCTATTTATTTGCTGATGATGCTGCTGTTATGATAAAAGCTACGTATATTGAGGAATCAGAAATTAAAGTAAATGCCAATGTTTCAGGAATGACTGAATGGTTTCAAACCAATAGATCATCACTGAAGGTCAATAAAACAAACTCCCAAATGTATTCCAGTATGCCTAGTGCTGATTTGACCATAGTAATAAATTATCAAATAGTTCATAGGATAAAGCAAATCACATATCCTGGAGTAATAGTTGATGAAAAATTAACATGGAAATTTCACATAGCATATGTTGCTGCAAAAGCTAGCAGAAATCCAGGAATAATGGAAAGAACAAAATTTGTTATCACAAGTCGTGAATTGAAACATCTATGTAATACTTTGATTCTTCCATATTTCAATTATTGTGCAATAATATGGGGAAACAATTTTTCAACACGATTAGACATAATTATTAAAATACAAAAAAGTGAATTACGAATCATAGATAATCAGCACTGTATCCTACAAATTAATTATTTGTCAAATGTCACATTTTGAAGTTCACTCATATTGTACAGGAGCAGAACATATTACTACTTCACAGATTTTGTAATCAATCATTACCAATCACTATAATGAATATGTTCAAATACTGATCACCAAGTAACTTAACGTATGTTGATCATTTCCATGTACCTTTTTCATCGAAAACCTATGGACTTCATTCCATATCATTTATAGCACCAAGAACTTGGAATACTATTATTGGTACAAAATTTCCTTCCTGTAATCATGTACCTATTAAGAAATAAGATACAAAAAAAGTTATCAGAGCACATTTTATTGACTTATAGATAGCAAACTAAATGGTTAGTAAAATTAACAATTTCGAACTACAAATGTGCATGGATGTGCATGGATGCATATGAGTGTATATTTATGTATGTGCATGCTAGTATATGTGTATGTATTCATATTTGTATAGATGTGTGAGTGCATGTGTTTATGTATGTGAAGTAAGTTTAGGTGTATATGTTTCATGTATGTGCATATGCAGGTTTGTGTGATAGTGCACATGTATGTACACTTTTCCCCTCATAACTCTTTTCACTCTGTGGCCCTAGGAGTTCCTTGGCGTTACTAGCTTGCTACCTAGCTGAGGTGCTCCTGGGGCTACTTCTACTAATAACTGGTGGTGGCCTATCTGCAAAAGAAGACAAATAAAAAGATGCAAATAGTCATAGTGGACTGTAGGTATGAAGACAGATGACATGTGTATTGGCATTCTGAGGCATTGCTAAGCTGGTTATCCTAACTTTTGAATAGTTGGCGATAGGAAAGCGCAATAGCAATCGAGCCTGTAACAGTGCGTGTAGCCAAATATGATAGGCTGCTTCATACGAAACAGGGGTCGACATTATACAAAAAATACCACCACCACACAGTTGCATCCTAGATAAGGTATTCCAGAAGAGCATCTTCACATGTAGTGAAATTGTATCTTTTTACTGTTCTGATTTTACATCACTAAATCGTTTTCTTAATATGACTTACAATACCAAGCTCACCAATGCACTCCACGTAATCATTTCATGTTTGTTTGAAATGCGATACGTTCACGGATAAGTTAATGCTGCCCGCTGGACAGTGTGACGCCCGTAGTGTACCAGATTGATGACCTAGGGCAACCTGTAACGACTTGTGACGAATCGAAGTCGGTGGTGCCAAAACCGTATCCGGCGTGATCGGTAAGCCTAGCCTAGGTCGGAACATGGCCGGAGTGTGCATGTCTACCCCTGAATTGTCTCCGATAATATCACCAGTCCGTCCTGCCGTGCTTGCAGGGCCTGACAATTCTAAACAACTCATTAAGCTGATTTAATATTTAGTTTCGGCTTCCATTCCAGTACGCGACATTGATTTGCCGCCAGCTGTGTAAGATGTCTTAATGCTTGTGGGAAGTTAATTTTTTCCTCCATGACGCCGTGAGAGATCGGCAAGACCAAGGACGCAGAGCATTGGTCTATGGGGCATTCCACGTCAAATCGCACAAGAATTGGCTATTTTGAACCCGACCCCCTCCGATTTTTATGAAAATTGATACACCTGTAGTGCCAAGTGAACGAACCTCACACGCCAACTTTTAGCCCTGGGTGACCTCTGGGGCCAGATTTAGAGGTCATCCTAGGTCGCCTATTTTTACCGACTTGACAACAATCAAATGCATATATATTAGATGTTAATTAACTTAGCGGAACGACATTGGTGTTAAAGTGCGCAGAAACCCTTGGCCATTCAGAAATATGGCAAAAGTTACACGTGACCTCTCCGTGACCCTTGACCTAACGAGGTCAAAGTGTAAAAATGCATTTTTCTATATGTTTGCCTGCCCCTAATTCGACTAAACGTGACTGAATTAATGGTCCTGATATTATCTAAGAGCGTGCAAAAAAAGAAAGGCGGAGACTCTAAAACTTTTTGAGATATCGGCCTTTGAGTAGGTATTGTCATAGGACCAAATCGAAGCATGCCCCAATGCTATTTACCATATCATCGATGATAACTCTGGTTTCCTTGGTCCGATTATCGTCAAATTTGGTGGGCAAATCATCGGTGGCAAGCTGAACTATTTGACAGATTTTCAAGTTGACCTGACCTCACATGACCTGGCAGTGACCTCTCCATTACAAGCCAACAGGGAAACAAAAATATTTTCCTGAACAAAAAACGCTGAATTTGGCTCGTACAGGCTATATTACCTAGTTTTAGGTTAGGCTACTCCAAACGAGCCAAGTTTTATTTTGAACAAGTGTCCTCTGCAAGGTCACGTGAGGTCACTATGAGGTCATGTCACACTTTCGTCAATAACTTTATATAGAATCAAGATAGAGAAATAATTTTAATGCCATCGAGATCCTCTGGTTAATCATGATGTATAATATGATCAAGCTAGGTCATCACTTGACCTCGGTTTAGGGTGACCTGGAGGTAAACTGGGGTCAGGATCAAATGTTCAGCTAGCTAAGTCATGTGATACATCAATCAACGCGGCCTGACGAGGAAAATAGAATTGTAACAAAATTATATTTCTATCTTTATTTTGGCAAAAGTTATTCGCAAAAAAAATATGTTTCCTCGGTTTTTATAGCCTGAATATATTGTTTCAGCTCGCGTGCGTTTCGTACTACCATTTTATCGGGAGGGCCAGTAAATGTTTCTGATATGCAAATAGCCGCGACCATAAAACAAGTTGAACAGCAGTACCGTATATTCACGAAGAACTACCAACCTTTTTCGCCACACGTACCTCACGGCCCGTCTCGCTGCCGGAAAACCATCTCACAACCACCATACCATTACGTGGAGAAGGAGTAACACGATGGACATTCCTTGTTCCCGGTATTGTGCGACCAGCTGCGAATCTGTCATTCAACGCTTTAGTTTCTTTGACCCACTCGGTTTTGGGAAAATACTCCACGCACGTGCCGGTGGCATGTTTTTTTACAAACTGATAAAACTGGTCCGGGATCTCAATCAGAGTTCCTTGCAGACTTCCCTTTTTAGCTAACCTTTTCAACGTCCTTATAAAGTCATAGATGACTTTATAGAAATAGCCACGAAAGAGCTGCAGAGCACTTTCGAACAACGTGTACTGTTATCGGCTGATGGTAGACACCAACAGCCGCTAGCGGCACAAGTAGCGCTGATGCCTGCGTGGCGCGCGACTTGGTGCGCAACTGCTCAGGTGCCCGAATGTCTGGGTGCTCGGAACTTTAGCGCCCCAGGCGGTGGGCGCCGAGTGGACGAGTGTCTGAGTTCTCGGGTGTCCGGGTGGCCGAGTGTTCGGATGCCGGGTGACCGAGTGTCTGAGTTCCCGGGTGTCCGGGTGGCGGATGCTAAATATCCAGGTGCTCGAGTGTCCGGGTGGCCGAGTGTCTGAGTGCCCGAGTTCCCGAGTGTTGGGTCTTAATGCCCGGTAGCCCGGGTGGGTGGACGCCGGATGGCCGAGTGCTCGAGTTCCCGGGTGTTGGGCGCTGAGTGTCCATGTGCCCGGTAGCCCGGGTGGGTGGACGCCGGATGGCCGAGGGCTCGAGCATGCTGGTGCCGGCTGCTGTGTCCGGACGCCCGGCTGGTTTGGCGTCCGGTGTCTGGGCGTCGGATACTCCGGTAGCCGATCGTTGAGTGTCCGAGTGCTGTCGGGGCGATTTTGTGTTTGGTGCCGCCCGGGTCGGCGGAGCTGACTGCACGCCCACCTAGGTGGCGCTCCGGCCGCTGAAGGCCAGCGAAATTACGGCCAGCACCTGATTAGCTGATGTAATGGCCGAGATAACCAGCAGTGAGCCGTCCGCGGACACGACCAGACGGTGCGTCATCGAGGAGAGGCGTGGGAGCGGCGACAACCGCTGCACCTGTTCCGACACCGACAGCCCTGCACTGACCACCCTCACATCAGCGGTCACCATCCATCAGATCAGTGGCCGGCTCCTGTATCTGACGTCAGCAGACCTGTCCCTCACATCAACGAGCGCTGCCCCTCACGTTAGCTATCCCTGTCCTCACACCAGCGACGCTCGTTCCTCACATCAGCAGCCTCTGTCCCTCACATCAGTGGCTCCTGAACATCACATAATTGATTGTGTTTCTCATGTCAGCGATCACTGTTCCTCACATCAGTGACCGCTGGCACCCACACCTGCAGCCAATGTCCCTTATATTAGATTGTCCTGTTCTACAGACCGATGCGCACGCGACACAAAAAACACGCGAATTGGTATGCAAATAGCTGTGAAGAACGCGTTGCATCCGCCGGTGTTTGCTCTTGCACTGGGATGAGGTGATTGGTGTAAGAATGTGAAAGCATTATCGGCGTGCACAGTTGTTAGAGCCCGCCATCAGCATCGGAGAACAGATGCCCGTGTTTGTCGTCTCGCGTTCGAAAGTGCACGCCATTCCAGGTGCGGACCTCCCGCGCCGAAAACATTGATTAGCTGCAGCAGCATCAGTGTGGCCGCGCCGCCGCCCGGTGTTCCTGTTGCAGCGGCGCCGCCTGCACGCTAGCCGGCATTCATGAGACGACGCAGCGGCCCGTGCGCTCAGTGCAGCCGCGGCCCACGAGACCCCAGTTACGCCGCACCTCGACAGCGCCGCTCCGGGCGCCCGGGGCGTCCACAATGACAGCGCTCCGTCGTGATGCAGCTGCATTGTGCAATGTGTGCCGGACCTCTGCCGGACGATGGCAATCGGCGAGACATTATACCGGCAGACGGCGGGTACACAGCAGACAGCATGCACTGCATAACGGGCGCGAGCGCTGCACTGGTGACCTTGGATCGCCGATCGCCGAGACCGACAGCTGATGAGATGCGCCTCGCCGCCGGCCGGCCGTTGCCGGGAGCGTGGCGTCGATCTGGGTGGCGATCCAGCCGGGCCGCTGTTCAGCTGGTCACACTCAGATCGACACCAGGCAGCTGTCATGGCGCCCGCCCGGCGTGCTCCCCTCCCCCCGTCTGTGCCGGGCGGCCGACACCAGCCAACTGTTGTGGCGCCCGCCCGGCGTGCTGCCCCCCCTCCCGGTCTGTACCAGGCAGCCGACACCAGCCAACTGTTGTGGCGCCCGCCCAGCGTGCTCCCCTCCCCCCGTCTGTACCGGGCAGCCGACACCAGCCAACTGTTGTGGCGCCCGCCCAGCGTGCTCCCCTCCCCCCGTCTGTGCCGGGCAGCCGACACCAGCCAACTGTTGTGACGCCCGCCCAGCGTGCTCCCCTCCCCCCGTCTGTACCGGGCAGCTCGCGACGGGTCGCCAACCATCGACGCCGGGCGCGAGCCTGGACCGGCCTGACCACAAACGGCCGCTGCAGGGACGTAGCCAGCGATGGAACTGGGGTAAAATTGACATTTCGATGCAAGTGCTTACTGTCAGCAAATAAACAATTGGTTTTGGAACGAACGCCAAATTGTGCCTCACTACCATTAAGACGACATGTTCCCGCATCCATTCTGCTCCAGTTTCCTCGATATTCATCACGTTTGACAAAACCCTTCCAACACTTGCGAGAAGAGATATCCCAGTGCGGACTCAGTTCCAGGGTCCCAGATGCGCCTGTGCGGCGTCTGCTGAACCAGACACACCGACAGCCTGACCACGATACAGCGGCGCCTATGAACCCGGAGCGAGCAGGACCCGTCGTGGAGAAGACCTGGCACGGAGAGGATCCGACGTGGAGGGGACCTGGCACGGAGAGAAGCCGGGTTGGAGAGGACCCGGCACGGAGAGGACCGGTGTGGGGAGGACCCGGCACGGAGAGGACCGGTGTGCGGAGGACCCGGCACTGGAGAGGACCGGTGTGCGGAGGACCCGGTACGGAGAGAACCCGACGTGGAGGGGACCTGGCACGGAGAAGATCCGGCGTGGAGGGGACCTGGCACAGAGAGAACCCGACGTGGAGGGGACCTGGCACGGAGAGGACCGGCGTGGAGGGGACCTGGCACGGAGAGGACCGGTGTGGGGAGGACCTGGCACGGAGAGGACCGGTGTGGGGAGGACCCGGCACGGAGAGGACCGGTGTGGGGAGGACCCGGCACGGACGGGACCCGGCGCGGACGGGACCTGGCACGGAGAGGACCCGGCACGGAGAGGACCCGGCACGGAGAGGACCCGGCGTGGAGGGGACCCGGCACGGAGAGGATCGGTGTGGGGAGGACCCGGCATGGAGAGGACCGGTGTGGGGAGGACCCGGCACGGAGAGGGCCGGTGTGGGGAGGACCCGGCACGGAGAGGACCGGTGTGGGGAGGACCCGGCACGGAGAGGACCGGTGTGGGGAGGACCCGGCACGGAGAGGACCGGTGTGGGGAGGACCCGGCACGGAGAGGGCCGGTGTGGGGAGGACCCGGCACGGAGAGGACCCGGCGTGGAGGGGACCCGGCACGGAGAGGACCGGTGTGGGGAGGACCCGGCACGGAGAGGACCGGTGTGGGGAGGACCCGGCACGGAGAGGACCGGTGTGGGGAGGACCCGGCACGGAGAGGACCGGTGTGGCGGAGGACCCGGCACGGAGAGGACCGGTGTGGGGAGGACCCGGCACGGAGAGGGGACCCGGTGTGGGGAGGACCCGGCACGGAGAGGACCGGTGTGGGGACGGAGGGACCCGGCACGGAGAGGACCCGGCACGGAGAGGACCGGTGAGGGGAACCCGGCACGGAGAGGACCGGTGTGGGGAGGACCCGGCACGGAGAGGACCGGTGTGGGGAGGACCCGGCACGGAGAGGACCGGTGTGGGGAGGACCCGGCACGGAGAGGGCCGGTGGGGGGACCTGGCACGGAGGGGAGGACCCGGCATGGAGAGGACCGGTGTGGGGAGGACCCGGCACGGAGAGGACCGGTGTGGGGAGGACCCGGCACGGAGAGGACCGGTGTGGGGAGGACCCGGCACGGAGAGGACCCGGCACGGAGAGGACCGGTGTGGGGAGAACCCGGCACGGAGAGGACCGGTGTGGGGAGGACCCGGCACGGAGAGGACCGGTGTGGGGAGGACCCGGCGCGGAGAGGACCGGTGTGGAGGGGACCCGGCACGGAGAGGACCGGTGTGGGGAGGACCCGGCACGGAGAGGACCGGTGTGCGGAGGACCCGGCATGGAGAGGACCGGTGTGGGGAGGACCCGGCACGGAGAGAACCGGTGTGGGGAGGACCCGGCATGGAGAGGATCGGTGTGGGGAGGACCCGGCACGGAGAGGACCGGTGTGCGGAGGACCCGGCATGGAGAGGATCGGTGTGGGGAGGACCCGGCACGGACGGGACCCGGCACGGACGGGACCCGGCACGGACGGGACCCGGCGCGGACGGGACCTGGCACGGAGAGGACCGGTGTGGGGAGGACCCGGCACGGAGAGGACCGGTGTGGGAGAAGACCCGGCACGGAGAGGACCCGGCGCGGACGGGACCTGGCACGGAGAGGACCGGTGTGGGGAGAGGACCAACGCGGGGAGAACGAGTAAAAATTGTGTTGGCGCCGCGCAAAGATAACCAAGCAAAAGTAGGCACAAGTAAAGCTGGTTGTGTGCAAAAAGGACCCCATGTAGGTTTTTGCCACAATTTAAAAACGTACATTGTGCACACTACATGACGCTAAGTGTTCGTCGGGAAATCACAAAATACACGGAATAAAACGTGGCAGTTCTAAAATTTGCAACATATTCATTCAATATAATTCGACGTCATGTTCTTCGCTCGGTTCTCCTTAGGATATTGACTAAATTGGGTGTCGTGTTCACAACTCAAGTGTTAATCACGAAATCATAAAATTAAAAAGCTCGTTAGGGACCGACGGTTTGAAGGACCATTTGCTGGGTATTATATATTTATTATTTATATCAGGAAACTCCTTCAGCAGCTAACCAAACATCGCACGGAGATTTATCATGCCTTCTATTCCGTGTCTCATTTTCCTCACGCCGTACCATACATATCTCGCAAGAAGTCAACAAGTGCAAACTTTAATGGATTTCTGAGCGGTCATGAGTGGAATATATTGGTAATCTGTGCGCTGTCATCTGGCCTTCCCTGCATGTGGGGTTCTGCATTTCTGGTGCGCGTGCAACATCCGCTCTAGTTCGTTTATGCTGGAGCCATAGTTTGAGGCGTCCCATCTTTGTCAATTGTACGTGTACCGCTCGTCATTCCTTCACTGATATGCGGAGATCGCGAGTATTATGGATTGCGTAAGTAGCCGTAGGATTTTTCCTTGCTCTCAGTGTTAGGCATGCTCGACCGAGTTTGAATGGAAAGTGCTCCTGGAAGAGACTGAGGTAGGTAAGGTGTTTAGCAAACCTGAGATCAGAACTATCTTCTTGTGACTTCGTTTGTGACGTGCTCTACTTGAAAGTGGGCGTCAAAATTTGACAATTATTACGCCGGTGAGGACTAAATAAGATCAGGTTGTGTGTAACTTTCACAAATGTCCAATATTAAAATCGGCTTGCATGCAAATTTTTTTCATGCAAATTGGCCTCTTAAGTACGGCCACTACGGCCACAAGGAGTAGTGCATCTTATAGCGAAAGCTTGGTTCGACTTGGAGCGAGGCGTCGAATTTTAGTTTTTCCGGTGCGTTAGTAGCCACACCGATTACATCATGACTTTAAGTAAATTTCCCTATGGCAGGCTAACGCTTAGAACCTGCCCAGAACGGCTAAATGAGCGGCTCGGTCCGTAACGAATTTATTCGCGACGGCATAGTTCCATACAAGTCGATGTTTTTGGTTAGATTTCAAACGTCAGTTTCTATGTAAATTTTGTATTCGACAGTTTTCGGCATTCATTGCAACGAATGCCATCCTTCCTGAGGCTTACCGTAAAAACAGTCTTGTTGTACTTAGTGGCGTGATATACGAACGAGGTGAACGACAGCCAGCCTGAATAAAAATCCCGGGAGCTTCTTTCATCCGCAAATTTGGTTCGAAGTTTGGTGTCAGTTGGGCATCGAAAGTAAGGGTAAGAGGTCAATGTGTGTTGGATCTTAACGTTCTACGGCTGCAACACATAAATATAGAAATATATTCAAAATGTTCGGCGTTCAAACTTAACTTCGGAACGTCTAGTCTCATCTTGTGCTACATTTAGTCACTTAAAATTAGGATTCAGTTCAGCACTGCTGCAAAGTAGACCTTTCCGTTTCCAATTTTGGTCCACCCATCAGGGTAAAATAAGGCAGAGGACGGGGAAATATTGGCTATGTCGAACATACATGATGCAGCAAGCAATGCGACACTGTTTGTTATCTGAGTGTTCACAATTCATGCAGATTTGCGTCCTGAAATTCATTTTTGGTAGAATGGAAGGTAGTAGGCGAAGACAAAACCAGTGATGACGTCGAGATAAGTTGGAAATATGCCAGTCAGAGGAACAGGCAGAAGTGCAAGTAAAAAAAAGATACTAACAAACAAACTGGCTGCAATTTGCATCTGCTGGCAAGACTATCGTAACATAGGTGCCAGGGGCCGAGGATGGTGAAAGCGTAACAACTACTACAGTTGAGTGAAATACGGGCAAAGTGGGGCACCCAGATTTTCCCCGTTCTTCTCACCCCGTTATGTCCAAGGGATAAATTTGGTGAACCGAGAATGCCGTTATGCTCGAGAAAACACAGGATAGAACATTCTGGGGTATGGGAGACTATTAAGGAGCTTTCAGTGTAATATCAGTATCAAAGCAATGGGCAACTTATAGGCCTCCATCTATGAGAATTCATGGATACCCAAATTACATCAGCCCAAGAAAAATCATTAAAATGTGTGCCATACTCGAACTTCATGTTCACCCTCGACTTGCTACACCAGAACATTACGACAAATGGGAGAACTATTAATTGACAAGAGTGACACCAGGACCCAGGTCGCAATGATATTGAATGAGCAATTGAGAAATCTTGTTCTTCCCCGCTACCACGGGTGCCCCTTTCCTTTCCGTCCAATCCTATTTTCTACATCTCAATTGACACACCTGCTTGATTTCTTCTCGCCGGTTGGCAGTAGTGGCAATCACTGCAGTTGCAAAAGTTGTTCGTCAGCTGCTTGCTGGCACCTGATAACAAAGCTAGCAGACTAGCAGCCAGTTACACTTGCAATTGCTCACCGAATGGAACTGGCGTTTGGTTTGTGTATGGCAGACACTAAACGCCAATATGTGAATGGAGTCACCACGTGGCCTTAACCTAACGGCACTGCTTCGTTCATTTGGAAGTACATAGATACATGCATGCATGCATGTATATATATATATATATATTGTGCGTGTGTGCATACATGTATGCAATCAACATACATTTTCATAAAACTAATGGTAAACACCGGTTGTCACGCTTGTATCACAATCGGAAAAAGTAGTTATGCTAAAATTCCGAGGCCAACCGAGGCGTTTGCTTCATTATTTCGACTGAAGGGTGCGCCGACTACCAGGGCATTTAGTACCCATACCAACCCAGGAGGGATGAGGAAAAAAATGTCTCCTCTCCGGTTTATCCATATTGTTCTGCGAATAAACAAAAGGCTGCAGTTTAGACTGTGTGCAATCACCCAGCGCACTTTTGCATGCATAACGTGATCGGTGGCTCTAACTTTGACCTTGACAGTTGATCAAGTCGAACGTCTCGCCAGATGGAGTTAAGATGTTACCGACCGCATGTGTTGCCATCATGGAAAGCTATGGTATCAACAACCAATGGTATCTGACATCCTATATATGTGCTACATCACAAACATTTTGACATAAAGATCATTCATTGAATACAATATATATAGTTGAAGCTCACATTATTTTACCAATACAACAATCCAAAATGTGTACACATATTGCCGATAATTGCCTTAGATTGAACACACAAAAAATTGAAAACGTCGGCCATAAGCCGGCACGCCATGTACATAGTGACACATCGACAGAATAGTCCACAAGGGCGGAAGCCACGGATCGTAGTGGTACGCGGCAATACATACTGGAGTTTAGGGGCACATCGACTGCAGTGGCCATGTCGTCAGTAATGCATGTTGAAAGAGCAACATGTAGACATGTTGGCATTCTTCTTTAAAATGGCAATTAATTTAATGGGAATGCTTGACTGGCGACGCTGGTCAAAAATGGCATTTTCCGCCATGTTCACCAATTTTCTGCCACGCTCATGGGCGCTAGCCGGTTTGAACCGGCTGAAGTAAAATAATAATTTCAATCGGCTGCTGCCAATCGTGGCAGCCCCGCACTGCGCGTGCATGCACATACCAGCGAGAACCGGCACGGTCCGGCATCCAGTTCCCGGAAAATACAGAACTGATGCTTCATCTTTAGATGTACATACCAGCCAGAACCGGCACGGTCCGGCATCCAGTTCCCGGAAAATACAGAACTGATGCTTCATCATTAGATGTACATACCAGCCAGAACCGGCACGGTCCCGGCATCCAGTTCCCGGAAAACACAGAACTGATGCTTCATCATTAGATGTACATACCAGCCAGAACCGGCACGGTCCGGCATCCAGTTCCCGGAAAATACAGAACTGATGCTTCATCATTAGATATACATACCAGCCAGAACCGGCACGGTCCGGCATCCAGCTCCCGGAAAATGCAGGACTGATGCTTCAGCATTAGATGACCAGCCCACCGCGGGGCAGGAGGAAAGAGGGACCATAAATAGTCGAGCATGATACCACCAAATCCCAGGGAAGGGCGAAAATAATCATGCAGCATTCAAATGCACGCGTATGCGCAAACTGAAGCAGATGAAATGTTCGGGAAGATCAGGAAGCACGATAACTTACAGTAATTTTAAATAGCAATGACAAGACAAACATAGGGTACCTCAGGCAGATAATGCATCAACGCACGCACAAGGGGCATTCGGAACCACATCTATCTTTCTTTTGATGAGGTTAGACTTCAGGATATATGGAAGGAGTCTAGTTTAAGAAGTCACAGTATCGAACTTTAAGAACGGCCTACATCCTTGCCATGCGAAAACAAACAAAGAAGCATCACCTTTGCATTGTATTGTTTTAAAAGTTACAGTGTATTGCATAACATCGTTTGTTAATATCAACATGGTACCGCACATCGGCTCGCAAGCCATGAATGCTGACGCCAACACTAGATTCGCAATGATGCACGTTCAAACAACACCCGGTGGTATGATTGCGTTCAGTTGGAAAGTGCTGATCTATCACAACCTAATGTTCACCGAAACTGCACCTACGGAATGCCAGTCAAACATTAATTAAAGCTTACTGACTAGTGTGAGCCACGGATCATGATGCGCACCATAAATGATAAGAGATCAGGTTAAAAACATCGGTCATCAACACATTGCAAGGGAATGAAGTAAAAAGGTGCATTTTTACATGAAATGTGCACTGCGTGTCGGCTGATATAGTACCGTGTAAACGACCCCAATGTAAACACTCTAAAAGCCGTAAATTCAAATTTCCAATTGCCGCGAAATGCAGTAGACCATCCAAAAAGATAAACGAGCAACATGGCGAGTGCAATGCATTGAAAAGCAATATCAGGAATCATCCACGACAAAAAGAGGAAACCCAGCGCTGCATAATGATGAATTTCAAGCCAGTGCTTTACATAGTGTGTAAAACTTTATGGTCCCTGTTCTCAGGAATACGAGAGAATAAAATGAGAATGTTAATTAAAGCCATGGTGTCGTGCTGACTTAATACCTACGGTAATACCTAATGATACATGGTGTCTTCGTGCACTAGCTTGGCGGAGCTGAAGACCAATTTTTGACCTGCAGTTAAGTACATCATGGGATGTCATGAAACAAACATCGTGGTAAGCGACAGAACAAATGCATGATATTTAGAAGCATCCGCAACGGCGCAGTGTTCATTTGAAACGAAAATGGGAGCAAGGAATAAAAGAGGAAGTACTCAAACCTCGCATTGAGCACATCAGATTGAAAAATGGTTTTGACACCTTACATCTGGATATGGCTGTTCAATTTTGCACTTACTTGACTTTTTCACCAAGGGATCTCTAGGAGACCACTTTACCCGTATATATTCACTTAGAATAAGACATGCAAATTGAGGTGTGGTCAGTTGCTTAATGGTCGCTAACTTTTCTGAGACTTTATCATTGACAGTATCACATGACATGAGGTGCAGGTTCGAACGCTGGCCTGGCCCACTCATGCGTGCAATGTTCCTACAAGTATTCAGAGTACGAAATATCGACACAACTACAGAAGGCACGTTGGCACGTAAACCGAATAAAATGCATGGAGCTATCTACCATCACCAGTAAACATCATCCGAGGTCGCCCACCGGTGGTGTGATCCGTTGCCGAGCTGGCCAGCGCACCACAACCCCGCCTGCCGTGTGGAGTAGGTGCGTGCCGAGCGACAGCCGAGACCGACATGTCACTCCGAGTCGGCGGCGCTCTCCATGCGGCCCGACATGCCCTGCAGCCGCGCGCGCAACCGGTCCGTCAGCTGCTTTTGCAGCAGCACCAGCCTGGCGCAGCCGTCGAGCAGCTGCTGGCTGGCGGCGCCCTCCTCCAGCCACCGCCACAGCTGCTCCAGCTCGGCGGCCGCCGACGGCAGCTGGCCGCACGGCGCCACGGCGCCCAGCCGCGCCAGCACTGCCTCCAGCGCCGCCGACAGCTGCAGCTGCTCGCCACAGCTGTCCTGCAGCTCGCCCAGCTGCCGGCGCTCCTCCAGCAGCAGGCCCTCGGTGAGCGTGCGCAGCTGGCGCTCCTGGCTGACGGACCAGTTGGCGCTGTTGCGGCGCTGCGACGCCTGCCGCAGTCGCCGCTCGCTGGCGGCGCCGGCGCGCACCACGCTGTCGGCGTAGACGCGCTCCAGGCCGGGCGCCAGCGGCGCGTGCCGGTGCCAGCGCGCGATGGCGCTGGTCATCTTGCGGCGCGGCCCGATCAGCGTGATGCCGGCCTCCTTCAGGTCGTCGTCGTCCATCACCAGGAACACCGGCAGGTCGATCTCCTGGCGCTCCAGCGTCGGCTGGTACTTGTGCAGGCCGATGGTGGCCAGCAGCGAGGCCAGGTCGGCCGGCTGCGGCGCCCGCCGCTCGGCCGGCGCGCTCGGCTGCCACGCCGAGAACGCGGCCGGCCCGTCGCCCAGAGATGGCGTCGGCGTCGGCGGCTCGCTGGCGTCGTACTCGGCCAGCAGCTGGCTGACGCGCTCGTGGCCGGCCGCGTCGGCCAGGTCGCGCGCGCTGGCGCCGCTCGGCAGCCGCAGCGCCACGTTGGCGCCGTTGCGCACCAGCGCGAACACGATCAGCTCGTCGCCAGCGGCGGCGGCCAGCAGCAGCGGCGTCTGGCCGCACTGGCGGTCCAGCGCGTTGGCGTTGGCGCCCTCGGCCAGCAGCAGCTCGACGGTGGACCGGTGGCCGGCGTCGGCGGCGCTGTGCAGAGGCGTCCAGTCGCGCGCGTCGCGACACTCGAGGTCGACGCCGCGGCCGAGCAGCGCCAGCAGCACGTCGTCGTGGCCGCGGCCGGCCGTCAGCGAGAGCGGCGTGCGGCCGCGGCGCGTCTGCGCCAGCGGGTCGGCGCCGCACGCCAGCAGCGCGTGCACGGCGGCCGCGTGGCCGTAGTAGCAGGCGTACATGAGCGGCGTCCAGCCGGCGCCGTTGGGCCGGTCGAGCAGTGCGCGCCGCTGCTGCGCCGTCTGCATCACCACGCCCGTGTCGCCCAGACTGGCGGCCGTGTGGCAGTCGAGCGGGGGCCCCAGCTCGGGCGTCAGCCGGCTCAGCCGCTCGTGCGTCGAGTGCGTGAACACGTCGTCGCAGTAGTCGTCCATGGCGGCGCCGCCCGCGCTGGGCGGCCGTGTGGAGGCGGCCCGCTCCCGCTCACCGCCGCCGGCCGGCCTGTGGTGGTGTCGTGGCCGACAACAGGACACCTGGACTTCTCACCGTCCGCTGGATGTGTTGACAGCACCTGTCGACAGGGCACGCTTAGTATGGTGCATGTGCACAGTGGGGTGGTCCTCAATAGTACACGCGAACTAAAAATATAATTTTATCAGGTTTTTTTCTTCACCATGTGGTTTATACTCGTCAGAAAATGATCGGTACCAAATATGTTGTTTATATGACATTATTTGCTTCTGTTACATGTGAGGTGAGCATTACGGTGTTCGTGTCCCCGCGCCCACGAATAGCAATAACATGATCTTAGACACGGAAACGAAACATAAAGGAAGAGGCAGTACTTTTCAGTAAGAAAAAAACGAAACAAGAAATAAAAGATGTTGCGTGAGACGAAATGTACGACCCTCAATATACCAGGAGGTGCTGAGTTTACATCAAAAGTAGCGTTAGTTATTATGCTATATTACTCAACGTATCGGACATGGGCCATCGTCAGGAGTTTCCTCGGAGGGGTCTTCGGCGGAAAACTTCGTTAATTGGGGATAGGTACACTGGAGCATACTGAAAGACGATGGCTCCAGACAATGGCCCCTGGCCGAAACGTTGAGTAATATAGCATAATCCATAACGCTACTTTTGATGTAAACTCAGCACCTCCTGGTATATTGAGGGTCGTACATTTCGTCTCACGCCGTCCTCGCGACGCTAAGCAGATTCTAGCTTCCGCATGCGAAATGCCACATGTGCTTTGCGACTGAAAAATGCATCAATATCGGAACCCAGGCCGCCATGCATCATTTGCTCAAAGTTGTCTCGCTCGATAAACTTCCAACTTGACTGGAGACATCTTAAGATGGCTACGTCATGACCAGAAGACTGGCCACGGCAGGATGTGAATGTCGCTTCCGCTACCAGTTCCAGAATGTGATGCCGACATGGAAAGGAAAAGGGCGGGAGTCCCAGCTGTTACTGCAGAAGTGTGCATGCACCAAATGACGATCCGGTGTTACTGAAAAACGCATCAAAGCTCATGCCAACCACCTCGTATGGTAACTCACAAACATTGGGGCACTGCATAACAGCAGTAGCTGTTGCTCGTACAATCCCCACGGGAATCTCCGGTATACCAAGAAGCTTTGCAATTCCTCTTCTCAGTGACAATGACAGTAGCACGGTCAACTTCTTCCTTCCCATCACCTGGGAGGAGTTTTCCATCCAATTGAACGAGCAGGCGTTTGTCGCTAGCGAAGGATTCCAGGATCTCCTCCGCCTGTCTATTGACTCCCCTGGGTGACGACTAGCTGATGGCCAACTCGGAGGGCATTGATCTAGAGCAGAAGCTGCTGCCAACAGTACAAACAACTGTCATTCGGTCACTGGTTTGGTGCGGTTCAGTGCTGCAGTCGGGTCCGGCGTAACACTGTCCCTTGCAAGACACGGCCTCTTTGGAGCGGATGGAGTGACACCGCTCCCAGACCGCCGCTGAACACTGCTGCTGTCTGCTTCATCACTACTGTCTGATGATGATGTCACTTCAACGGTCTCCTCTCGCGCTACTTGCTCTTCACTGTCCTTCCGCGCCATTTCGTCACCGACTGACGGTGTTAAGGGCTCCTCCTCTGCTGGCACTTTGCAAACGCCGAATACGAAACCCCGCCTCCCCAGATACCGCTGTGCCTGGAGGAATTCGCGGCCCTCTGGAATATTAATCAGCTGATGTTCTCCGAAATGTATTGCCAGACAAGTCATTTAGGCTCGCTCGAAAATCCATCTTCTCCATTATCCCAGATGCAGATCGTAGTCTTCTTCTCCAGTATTGACCAGTACTGCTACACTTACATTCCAACTTCGCGATGACATTCCACCTGTCCGCAGTTGGCGCGCCTTCTTCCCAATATATCAGCTTTCTTCCTTCAATATAGAGGTTATGCAGACTGAAGACTTAGTCTCAAATACTGACATCTGCAAAGGCTACCCATCCCGAACGGAACCGAAGGGAATTAATGCACTCCTGTATCTCATTGATGATATTAGTCACTTATACGTCAGGGTACCGTAATCCGACCGATAACAGCTTCCCGGCCTGCGCCGGCGCCCCGTCAATTTATAGTTACAACCGTGGCCACCAGGTGGCAAGCCGTGGATTGTGGCTTTCCGACGCACTCAGCAGCTGAGGCCACATGGCCTTGCCTGTCTCTCACCCTGACAGGAAGGGCGGACATCGCGGGGAATCGAACCCCGTGCATCTGGCGTACCATCCGCTCAGCTTAGCCACTGAGCTACCGATACCCCAAGGTGGCAAGCTTGGTCGCAGACATCGCACGCGGATTTGCTGATCCAGCAAACCTATCCGTGCTTCAAGACTACTTCTCGATGTTCCGCAACCACCGTGGTGGTGGATTGGAGTTTAGGGGCGCGTCGACATCTAGGGTCATTTTGCGCCCATCCGCGACCACCGTCACGCTCGATTTTCCATGTAGACGTGAAATCGAGCATGACGATCAGTTCTTTTTTATTGACTATTTAGGTTTAAGGGCGCGCCGACTACGAGGTCATTTAACGCCCATGACGATCAGTTCGCAACCGCAGCGGCCACTAACAATGTTAAATGACGATGATTACGTAATCACGGGAATTTGAGGCAGAAACAAGCATGTATAATATTCTGTTCTGCATAATAAAAGATGACCTACATTTTCATCTTTAAAAGTGGACCAGTTTGTCCGGCTATGTGCACCATTAGATTCGTTCAACTGACCTACTCGTTAGTTAGTTATTGGGGTTCAAGGGCGCCTCAACTAGATTATGTAGCGCCCCAACTGACCCACCAAGTTGCATTGTGGATCAAAGACCCTCCGAGTCCCATGTGGAGTGGTTACCGAGATTCTTCTGAGACACAGGACACCTTATCACGGTCGAGACGATCCGCATCGATAAACTGATCCACAACTATGCCGCGCACATTGTGCTAAATGGAGAATCAGTTTGTGCGGCATATGACAAAGCAGCGTTTCCAGCAGCTGCCTAGCCTTAGTAGACCTACATCGACAAATCGACAGGTGAAAGAGCCAAAATAACACACAATATTTTATATTTTGAGGAAAATAATTGCGTGGGGTCGTTTGATAAGCCCAATCCAATTGTGTCAATCAGAGAAAGATCGGGTCAACGATCAATGAGTCATTGCCTCGAACATTCTTGGGATTTCACTTAACAAGTGTGTATTTCTAGGTATTTAACTCAATGAAGAACAACCTTAATTATACAAAAGTATATATCGGTGAACGCACAACGACCCACTGCATCTCTTGGCTATTTCGAAATTTTCGTTTACAGAATATTTGAAATTGTGACAAATTTTAACTTTCGGAACAGTCACACTGACAATGCGATTTGAATAGGTGCAGAAATAAAGTTCGATCTTATATTTTGAAGCAAAAATATAAAAATTTGGTTTTGCTCCTAGAGCTTTACACATCCGTCCAAAATTAGGCATGCATGGCTGTTTTTGCGCTGGTGTGTCGTGGCCTGTATAAATATGTATTTAGAACGGTATATTACTGAAATACAAGGCTTTTGATGTTTCGGGCACGTGATGGGATGCTAGTAAATTATTTATGAGTTATACCTTACCATGAATTAAGGGAGAGAGAAGCATCCATAATACAGCAATCACATTCTGACAACAGATAAACCATTCGCACAACCATTTATTGCCTCGCTAAAATAAATATCTGCGAAAGTAGTGAAACATCAGGAAAGGCGCAAACAAGGGGTGGAGCTGCGTTCCCACGCCCAGTGCTCACTGCTCACTCTCGTTGGCCGTGCTGCTCGTGAAGCGAGGAAATTTCTGAGGGTGTCGGACGCAGTCAAGATGAAAGTAAAGCTATGTTATGAGTCGGACCAAATCAGCCGGATGTGTCCCGACAAGACCGACTGTGTCACAGTGCGACAGGTTGATGGAACCAAAAGTTGAGTCCGAAAGGGGATTGCTTTAGAACATTTGTGTGAGATATATGATCTATACAATGAGAACTCTGAAAACCCTTGCACCGGCTTCTTAACCTCTGCTGCATTTCATCCGAAGCATTGCGTCTTGGCAGGCAGCAGTGGAACGCACTCGGTGTGTATGTGTACTTATCATCAAAACCCAAAACTGCTGATATCCGCTCTCAGCGTTCCCGGTCTCACATACCGCAAACTCCTCCACCACGCTGTACGAGGCACGGAAAACCGTGATAGCATGATGCGCAGTTATGGGGACTGCCCTGGCAACGACGGGGTGGCGAACTTTCTGAGGATTATCCTCGCGGACCAGCGAGGATTATCCTCGCGGGTATTACATGAGATTGCGAAACAAAAATAATATTTTCCTATAAATTTAAATCACGATTAAAGACGTAAATCAGGCGCCAAAACAAAACAGGACGGAGACGAGATGTGAATGTGAAGCAGAAAAATAAACTGTGATTTAAATCATTGGGTTATTTTGATCCATTATTCTGTTGCTCGTCGTCAAACCAGACACGGTTTGGTCCACTTACGCATCATAAGTGGACATATGTCCACTTATGACACATCATAAGTGGACATATCATCCACTTACGAATCCACTTACGAATTCGCTACGCACTTCACCCCCACTTTTGTCGAGACCCATTTGTACATACATGTGAATCGGGATGTGCTAAAGACATGTGTTCTGATAAATGCGATGCAGCTTTTCCAGTGTCATGTTATAATTTCCTACAGGAGAAATCAAGTGAGAGAAATAACCGTGATGGAATACTGGAAAATTGATAACACAGTATTTATTGTATTCAAAGTTAAGCCATCCCCATAATCATCGCCATTCTAACACAGCAAAGTCTACCAGGTTTGACGCCACCGCCATCGACAACAGACACCTGGATCTGAAACTCACGACTGTTATGCGACCACCGCAGCCACCTAGCGGCGGAAGTACAAAGCACCGACAGACAGGAGACTGTCGAGGGCAACCACGTTCTGATATGCAAAACGACCGAGCAAAAATCAAATTATAGACCACTGAGCAGAATACATAAACACAGATATATCATAAGGGACGCATACGGGTGGGAGTAGGATGGATGTGGGGATATTTCAGAATTCGGACTCCCAAAACCAGGCGACCGGTGTAGGCGGAACCCCGAGATATAGGAGCTAGACCACTCAGGAGCGTTGCTGCGCGCGAGATGGTTGGCGGGAGATCAGGGACTCGTCTAGCACGCCAACTGCGGAGGCAGCGCTCCCGCAGTCACGCTCCTGGTCCCCGTAGTCACGAGACCTTTCACACTGCTTGAGCATCACTGCAGATGCGAATCAGCTGGGTGGTGACGATGGCTCTACACCAGCCAATGGATGCCCCTGGCTCAAGATCTGCAAGACGAATCCTTGCGAGAGACGATATTGCAGCGCGATTGATTTCAAAATAAACAATGTTGGCGGTAATTGAGCGAAATTTTAATTTGATACATATTTGAAGCAAAGCACAGAGCTGGAGCTGCGAAAATATAACTTGGGTCCCTCTCATTTCTGTAAGCTGCCACTGCCTGAGTGCTGGGTGGCTAAAGTCACGGCAGTGACCCTCTGGGCTTCGTCCCTCATAGTGACCGAGGATCAATATTTCTAGGACAAAATGTGTTCAGTTTTAGCATTTGAATAGCAGTTCAATTTCAACCATGCTCTGTCATACAAGGATCACCAAAAACTTTGTGAGGAAGTACTTTATGATGTCATGAATATTGAAGTATACTGCATGTGTTATGGTGCAGATATAAACACTGGATCTCATGTGTCAGTTTGACTAATTCTATATTTGACAATAATTGTGTCATATATATGATGGTGCATGATGCTACCAGATGCACATTTTATTTCATACCTGTCCTGCAGCCAGCATAGTGGTGTACTCACTTTTATCTGCCCTTATCATTTAGAGGCAAGTGTTGGGTCTTCACTATGCCTGCAAACCCAACTCATTGTATGTGTGTTTTCTTGACTAACTTCCTGGCAGTGGTTTGTGGTGGCATTGATGACTTATGCATAGATAGGAAGCTCTTCATCAGAACCATTGTTCTAAGTGACCACTGCAGACACCTGCTGGCTGAAGTGCAAATCATCAACAGATAGAGGGCAGCTGTGGGCTGCTAAGTTCTGAAGGCATACCAACCAGGCTAAAACCCAATTATAGATAATTTGCAGGCTCCACTGACCCTGAGATATATGCAATCTGGGGAAGATATGTGAGAACAAAAAGTGCTTTGTTGAGAAAAAGACAAGTTCCCCATGGGAATTCCTTTGATCTGCCATTGATATGCACAAAAAAATAAACAAACACAAAACAGTAATTTATATGCTATGCTAAGTGTATGTGACATACAACCAGACTTGTGCTGGACTCATTTTTTTGGTTGACTCACATGTGACTCATAGATCTTGAGATCTGATTTGACTTGTAACTCAAGCAGAATGACAAATCTGAATTGATTCAGATCTGACTCTGATAGCAGGCTCATAAGTCATACGATTCAGTGTGCACTGCCCACACATGATATTCGAAAGACTGACTCATGATTCAACTCATTAAAAAAATATGTGATTAAACTCATGACTCAAGATATATTTCTGGAAAAGGAATTAATTAAACTTCATCCAAAAACTATTGATTCATGAGTTGATTCTTGATTCAACTTGAGTCAAGCACAAGTCTGTATAAACCAAAAACAATGCAACCAAAAACAATGGGGAAACCAAAAACGACCAAAAACAATGGGGTGGACAAAACCACTGCTTGCTGCCCCTCTTTGGCTTTATGTTTGTTTATTGGGTGGTTCACCGCACACTTTATGCACATTCACAGCTAATGGAGCTGCCCACACTGTTTCGCTGGTGGGCGGCTGGATTGGGAAATGTCCTGAGTGGTGCTAGTGTCGAACCCGGGACCTTTGGTACCCATAGCCCAACACCTTAACCAATCGGCCATACCGACCCCCTTTGGCTTTATGTAATAGCCAGAAAATGACTGCACTGTAAATCATAGCTGGATATCCCAGGTGGGTTGGGTAGTCTTGATCCCCTTTGGTTTGGTACCCTGCTATTGCTAACCCTGGTATTTTGCTTATGTTAGTTATGGAGAAGATAGCTTAATTCCAGCAAAACACCCATCACCAAGCATTCTGGTATCCAGAAAAAAATGAGAAATTTCACTGAGTACATAAGTACATATAAAAATACAAAAATACAAAAATACAAAAATAATTAAACAACACAATACAATCAAAACCAAACTTTTTGTGTCATGTCATGTCATATCATCATGTAAATTAGACAATAATAAAATAAATAAATAACCATCAAACCTAACCAAGCAAGGCATAAAACTTGTAGTGAGATGTCAGGATTTTGACATAATAAAAATGCCATTTATTGATATCTCTGTATTCTAACGTTTATTTCCATTCCAAGATGATGTTCATGATTTTGTGGATTGTCTTTTATCTGCATGGAACCATTCAATTTTTATTTGCTGCCGGTGTTTCTGTCATAATGAAGAAATTTGACACTCCTGATGAACTCAACACTCCTACACATAAAAAGCTTGCCTGTTTGCTCAATTCCACATTCATTCTGTGCATGCATATCATTAGTTAGTTGTGTGGGCTTTAGGGTACTTCAACCAGGATTGAACATTTGTGCCCACACATTTACATCATGATCCAAGCTCCAATGAGACACAAAAATTGGTGATACCATCAGGGAATTGTGGTGACTATAATGAAATGTCATAATTGTGATATTTCATGGAATATATACAAACATAGCTTAATAGGTTAGACTAGATTATAATGTCATTTCCATTATATTTTTGTTTTATTTATATTTATACCATAGGTGTGACAAAATCACTGGAAAATTGTGCCTTCTTATGAAAGCATATATGGCTTCCTTGGCCAGGTTCGACAATCATAGGTATACATATATATATATATATATATATATATATATATATATATATATATATAATATATATATATAATATATTATATATAATAATATATAAAACATGCATCTATTACAGTTAGGATGGGTTAGGTCCAATTATGGCTACTGTGCTTTTTTTGTGCTAATGTTCTGATTGATTGAAGGTTACAGATGTGTGGCTGCAAGTATTCCAAGTTAGAAATGAATGTGGAATTAAGCCAGAAACATTATATTGTGAAGTTGATTATGATTGAGTGAAGATTATGATTGTGCAATTATTTGCCAACTAAAAAGTAATCATGAGTGGTCCCATCTTCTTAATCACGTTAAAAAGCATACTAAAAAAAACTACAAAGAATCCAGTTACTTTGACTTGCAATAATACCCAATTATACCTTAATTACCTGTCCATTACAAGAGTAAACATGGGTAAACTAGATACGTAACTATTAGTCAGAACTCTGATTCACTACATCCTACAACTATAAGGATACATATGCACGAAACATTTTGAACACTTTTTGTCCTTTAACAAAAGTGCGATCTACTTGAAAACAATGCTCTGGGTTGACGAATGTGTGAGAAGTTCCTCACACGACAAATTGTTCTCCTTACCTCTTACCCGATACGCGTAAAACGTATCTTGTGCGTAAATACCGGCAAATGTCAATAAGGCGTTTTGCAGTTTTTTTTTGTACCTTGTGCGCATAGGTTGCCGCACGCCAATACGCTTCAAAGATCCCATATGCAGAAAATTTGGGACTTAAAATTTTTCCTCCTTACTACTTTATCTACCAACAACTATTAGTGTTCTATATCCATGATTAAAGCAGCCCTCTCACAATATCCCTCGCTTTGGACTACACTCACTGAATTTGGAGAGGACGCCAAACTCCTCTAAAAGAAAGGGACAAATGTTGATTAGTATGTCGTCAGAGTACAGCAGGCTTCCCTCATTGACAGAAATGCCTATATATTTGGTTATGCCAATGCAGCACAAGTAAGTTTTACGATATTGCATTAGGGGCGCATGCATATGCATAGGGATAACGCTACTTTGCTGCACAGTTGGTATACCATAGTGGCGAACAGGGGTGTCTATTTGTATCCTTTTGTGGGGGCCATGGCCCCATCAATGTTGATCTTGGCCCCCCATGTTGGTTTCGGCCCCACAATAACCTATGCTGTTTGTATGCTGATAAGAAAACTAAAGGAAAAACAAGAAAAACACCATGCTACATATACAAATTAGTTGATGTTAGCCAGCATATTTTGTAATGTAAAAAACAGGTTAGGTTTAGATAGTGGACTTCCCGACCCTGAACTCACCCCACCAAA
Source organism: Imbricaverruca yamaguchii (assembly GCA_034440575.1). Lineage (NCBI taxonomy): Eukaryota > Metazoa > Arthropoda > Thecostraca > Neoverrucidae > Imbricaverruca > Imbricaverruca yamaguchii. The sequence goes on along the minus strand of JAOTOL010001617.1, from coordinate 731,590 downwards.
ACGTTGGCTTCGCCCCCCCCCCCCCTAATGCTTGGCAACAAGGAAATACCTTCACCCATCAGCATCATCACAGCTCAGGCTGGCTGTCCTCCGATGATTTTATTTAAACAGTTGTGTGTTCGTTGGTATTTGGAGTGAGAGGAGGGTGACGGTAACGTTGACGATGACGATGGACCCGAGTACGCTGTATGACACTGTAGTCGCATGCTACGACTCAGTTTTATGTTGACATGTACGGTGCACTGCTTTTTTACTTATGTGACTTCACCTGTTACTGGACGATCTTCCCAGTTGGCGAGGATGCTGAATAAACATAAACACACACACATCGTCAAATGAAAATAAGAATTATTGAGGTCTGAAAATATAGTGGGCGAAATCCGATACATTTTTGTTTGGGGGGGGGGGTCCAGTACACTTCGACCCCCCCCCCCTAAGGTTTTCCAAAAATCGACACCCCTGGTGGCGAAGCCTTTGGGCAATTCACATTTCAGTGTGCCGAAGCAAACATGGCAGTGCCGCCGACAGCCGCATTCCGAACGTGGTCGCCCCACACGTGCCGAACCTACCCAGCTCTCAACACGCAACTATCAACACCTTTCTGTATTTCCAATGCGCAGTATCACAGTACACGGTAATCGAAATTCACGGGTGCTCAATGCTCACAGTGAGGGGTGGGGGTCCGGTGCCCGTGAGCAGCTCATGCAGTCTGCTGCTCAAGCGCACATCCAACAGCGGAGTACAAGGCAGTCCGACCGCAGCACTGTTAAACGCGCCAGTACAACACCGAATAAAACACCCAGCGCACGGCCAAACCAGCCGTGAGAAAGCTCGACCAAAGAAAGAAAGCCGGTAACGCCCTCGGAGTGCCGCCACGTGGGGTGGGCTTGGACACGATTAAAGAATACCATGCGCGCGCAGACACGACCTGCGGCCGTCACACAGACGCACACACACCGGCCGACAGATAGCCATGCAGTCACACGTCAGAGAGGAGGGTCAGACCAGCGGGAGCGGCCCGATGGGCAACACAGCGGGCGTGCCACGGCCAGACAGCCTGCCACGCAGTCATTCGGCAGCCCGGCAGGACGGCCAGTCAATCGAGAGCAACCCGGCGGGCGGGGCAGCAGGCCTGACACGACCTGACCCGACCTGGCGTGACCTGACACGACCTGACACAGTCGGACGTCAGCCAGAAAGGAGGGTCAGTCCATCGACAGCAGCCCGATGGGAGAAGCGGCAGACCCGACACGGTCTGACACCTAGCCACGTGTCAGCCAGGCAGAAGGTCAGTCTGTCCAGAGTGGCCCGGCGCGCGGAGCAGCAGGCCTGACACGACCTGATGCCCAGCCACATGGCAGCCAGGCAGAAGGTCAGTCTGTCCAGAGTGGCCCGGCGCGCGGAGCAGCAGGTCTGACACGACCTGATGCCCAGCCACATGGCAGCCAGGCAGAAGGTCAGTCTGTCCAGAGTGGCCCGGCGCGCGGAGCAGCAGGTCTGACACGAGGTCACATGACCCAGTCGTCGTTGAGCGGCGACCCACGCGGCGGCCGGGTGAGCTCGTCCCGCTCGGCCATCAGCGTCCTGTGCAGCTTCCTCAGACTCTCCTGCGGACAGACGACCGGCCGTCACACGAGAGGTCAGCACACCGCTGGGCACGGCTGACACGGCCACCGTTAGCAGGTCGGGGGTCGCAGGTCGGGGGTCGCAGGTCGGGGGCCGCAGGTCGGGGGCCGCAGGTCGGGGGCCGCAGGTCGGGGGCCGCAGGTCGGGGGCCGCAGGTCGGGGGTCGCAGGTCGGGGGCCGCAGGTCGGGGGCCGCAGGTCGGGGGCCGCAGGTCGGGGGCCGCAGGTCGGGGGCCGCAGGTCGGGGGCCGCAGGTCGGGGGCCGCAGGTCGGGGGCCGCAGGTCGGGGGTCGCAGGTCGGGGGTCGCAGGTCGGGGGTCGCAGGTCGGGGGCCGCAGGTCGGGGGTCGCAGGTCGGGGGCCGCAGGTCGCGGGCCGCAGGTCGGGGTCGCAGGTCGGGGGCCGCAGATCGGGGGTCGCAGGTCGGGGTCGGAGGTCGAAGGTCGGGGGTCGCAGGTCGGGGGCCGCAGGTCGGGGCCGCAGGTCGGGGCCGCAGGTCAGGTGAGGTCGACACAACTTGCCCGTCATATCGGTTGGTTTGTTGCTGGGGCTTATGGGTGCATCGACTGCGTCGGTCATGCAGCGCCCATAACATCGTCAGCCAAACGGTGAAATGCAAACAAGTCAGTCAGAACGACATGTACGAGGTCAAGCACCAGCGCGATACCATGCCATGCTACGATTTTCATGTTGTCATTTGTAGAAGAGAGTTACTTAGTAGCATAAGTCCCAGAAAGCTTGATTTCCGACAGGAAGCGGAAAAGCTGTCCCGATTGAAGAATGTGACTGCCGGTCTTATTGGCAACCGTCCGCGGAACGACACGCACAAACACAAACATCACGCCGGAGCCCAGACACGCCCAACAGCCAATTTCCGGCAGCATGGTCAACAGTAGACTTCCATAATCAAGTCCGAATTCCTGCTGTGGTGGCCATATGGAGAATGGCCATATTGCTACGCAGAGCTTGCTGTGTAAGGCCTGGCTCCAGCGCCTGGTGAATGAATTCCAGCTGAACGGTACAATTTTGACCGAGAGCTTAACGTAAGGTCACTACAGCGACACGGGCGCCTCGGCAGCTCGTCCCGGTCCTTATCGAGTCATTTGCCAACTGACCCTCCCAACCCAGCTGTGAGCGTGTGAAGCGACTCGAACCCTGGCTTGCCAGGGTAGGGCAGACCAGTGCATGCCAGCTCTCAAGTCAGCCGAGCTACCGAGGTGGCCGAATCTACTTCGCAGCCAGTGCTCGCATTGAACGCAGATACCATCGCCGAGATAGTCAACGTTTGACGATCGACCTGTCGCCGTGGCGCAGCAAAGCCAACTTCTGACGCTCACCGGCGGTGCATCACGCCGCAGAACTACACATACGTGCCGACCAGTCCGGTCCTGTCGGGGCCTCCCGACTCCCTGCGGAAACCCCCGCCGGTCGGCGGGCGTCGGGCCGACGCCGACACCGGCGACACACCGTCACGTCACGTCACGTCACGTCACACACGCCACGCGTCTGTCGCAATGCAACGGCTCGGTCAGCCCACGCACGCGGCGGCCGGCCGGCACGCGGTGGGCCACCGTCATGCAACACGTCACTCTGCTTCCGCCAAATTGCCAACAACTGCTTCACGCAGACGGCGGGGCTGGCCGAGGGTCGCCGGCCGAGCCCCGCGCTCCGAAGTATGATTGGTTGGTTGGTTATTCGAGTTTAGGGGCGCGTCGACTACATCGGCCATGCAGCGCCCCTCACTCCGAAGTATGACACAGCGGCTGGTTCCGGCACGCGACTGACGTACGATAGGTGGGGCTCGAGCGGAGCGAGACTGTCCCTGCTCGAGCGGAAGCGATTGAGCAGCAGGGGTGATCGGACGGAGCTAGAGCAGCAGAGGTGAGCGAGACGTTCGGTTGGGCAGTGGACTGTCACGGAGTCCGGAGGAACTTCGTGACACGAACTGTCTGCAGATACGCGTCAATGTCTGCCCGCTGTTGTCTGTTGGAACTGTTGTTGTGTGACAAACTGTCGTCAGTTTGATGCTCATAATCCCAGTGAATAATGGGCTATTAACGGCTACCGCACTTTCGAGCAGGCTGTTGCGGAACAAGGTCCGATCTGGACTATCACAGCAAGAAGAACAAAACTCTCGTACAGTGGCAACCCTCGCTCTGGGCTAAGGCTTCAGGATCGCACTGTAGAGTTCGGATCAGGATTGATAAAAGGCTGGATAAAACTAACTTGGTCCAAGCCAGTGTTTTAAGTGTTAAAACGAATTCAAACCAATTTATTACTGGAGCAAAAGGGTTGATCATATAATAGGTTTTACACACTAAACATTTATCATGCAAGCGAGTCCTTATGTGAACCAGATTGTTCATTTCGCATTACAGTTTGTCTTTCAATACACTAGTACGCTTACCTTGCATTGTAATAGTTTCCACTTGCACTAATGCATTTTGTTTTTAGATCAATCAGAGACGAGTAGTCTAGGGTTAAGTTGCCCGTCTCAAATAGAAAGGCTGTGGATTCGAGTCTCACCTGTCGCTACTCTTCGCCCGCGACCAATTGGCGTGAGAGATTGGCGACGCTACATGACTCCACGGTCTATGTGTCGTAAAACTAATAACCAACCAACCAATCAAGTTTCTCTGCATAAACGAAGTATTTGGATTACGCAAATTGTTTTTGTCTACTTCAAAGCAACGTAGTACTGCATATCATGGGGAAAGGGAAGGAGACAAGGGGAGGAGTGATAGGCATGTGGACCGGCTCCCATCTTTGGTAGTTGAGGGTCAGCAATGTTGACTGCATTGCCACTATATGTCCCAACCTAAATACAAATACAGCAAAATAGTTGAGGACTTCGTACAAGAACGAATACAAAGCAATAATGCAACACTTCTCTATTTCAGTTGACACATCTGTCTTCCAAGTTTGCATTCTTTGCAGGCGGGGGCGCCGCCGAAGCAACAGGGTCTACGTCCGGAAATGAATGGAAATTACATCTAATTAGTGAATAATTTCCATTTTCGGGGCGAGCACTTCTCGGGACGTTTTGCGGGAAATAATTCGCATGGGTGCGTACTCATTGATAATTAAAAATGAATAATTGATGCGTATTTCTTTACGTCTTCTTGTACAATTCTACATACCCTCCAACCTTGGTTTATCGAAACACTGGATCAAGCTTCACCGAAGTTGCACGAGACAGTGAATAGCACTAATTTTATTCCGATGGCTAAAACCATGGCCTCAGCTGGTCTCAGCAGCCAGGGATAAGCAGCGCCCGCCCGGCCCGGCCGAGGCAGCTTACGTTCTCCTCCTGCAGTTTGACGAGCTCGGTCACGTATTGGGCCGTGTCGCGGTTTTCGCGCCCCACCGCTGTCCGGTTGAGGCGCTCCTCCAGCTGTTTCTTCTTGGTGGAGAGCAGCGTGACCTCCGTCTGCAGCTTCAGGTAGTCGTTGGTCAGCTGCGAACAGGCAGAGCAGAAGGCGGGCGTGTCAGTGCGGCCGCAGACACACATGCTCCTGTAGATGGAGCGGACCGCTGACCGCGCGGTGTGTCATGCAGCTCCAGCGTGTACCAGCCTCGCCCCAGGTTAAAACCGTCCACACGCCGGGCAACACAGCGAACCGTCCGCACTCCACGGAAACACAGTGAACCGTTCACACACCAGGGCAACACAGTGAGCCGTCCACACTCCACGGAAACACAGTGAACCATCCACACGCCAGGGCAACACAGTGAATCGTCCACACGCCGGGGCAACACAGTGAACCATCCACACACCAGAGCAATACGGTGAACCGTCCACACACCAGGGCAACACAGTGAGCCGTCCACACTCCACGGAAACACAGTGAACCATCCACACGCCAGGGCAACACAGTGAACCGTCCACACGCCGGGGCAACACCGTGAACCGTCCACACGCTAGGGCAACACAGTGAACTGTCCGCACATTACGGCAACATTCACCACTAAACATGCATCGCAACAATGCCCACCACCGGCACTCCGCTGCACCAGCGTCGGTACCCACAATACACCCACCGTCGGTACCCACACTACACCCACCGTCGGTACCCACACTACACCCACCGTCGATACCCACACTACACCCACCGTCGGTATCCTCACTACACCCTCCGTCGGTACCCACACTACACCCACCGTCGGTACCCACAATACACCCACCGTCGGTACCCACACTACACCCACCGTCGGTACCCACACTACACCCACCGTCGGTACCCACACTACACCCACCGTCGGTACCCACACTACACCCACCGTCGGTACCCACACTACACCCACCGTCGGTACCCGGACCCACACTACACCCACCGTCGGTACCCACACTACACCCACCGTCGGTACCCACACTACCCCCACCGTCGGTACCCACACTACACCCACCGTCGGTACCCACACTACACCCACCGTCGGTACCCACATACACCCACCGTCGGTACCCACACTACACCCACCGTCGGTACCCACACTACACCCACCGTCGGTACCCACACTACACCCACCGTCGGTACCCACACTACACCCACCGTCGGTACCCACACTACACCCACCGTCGGTACCCACACTACACCCACCGTCGGTACCCACACTACACCCACCGTCGGTACCCACACTACACCCACCGTCGGTACCCACACTACACCCACCGTCGGTACCCACACTACACCCACCGTCGGTACCCACACTACACCCACCGTCGGTACCCACACTACACCCACCGTCGGTACCCACACTACACCCACCGTCGGCCCACACTACACCCACCGTCGGTACCCACACTACACCCACCGTCGGTACCCACACTACACCCACCGTCGGTACCCACACTACACCCACCGTCGGTACCCACACTACACCCACCGTCGGTACCCCACTACACCCACCGTCGGTACCCACACTACACCCACCGTCGGTACCACTACACCCACCGTCGGTACCCACACTACACCCACCGTCGGTACCCACACTACACCCACCGTCGGTACCCACACTACACCCGCAGTCGGTACCACCTACACCCGCAGTCGGTATCCACTCTACACCCGCAGTCGGTATCCACACTACACCCACCGTCGGTACCACACTACACCCACCGTCGGTACCCACACTACACCCGCAGTCGGTATCCACTCTACACCCGCAGTCGGTACCACTCTACACCCACCGTCGGTATCCACACTACACCCACCGTCGGTACCCTCACTACACCCACCGTCGGTACCCACACTATACCCACCGTCGGTACCCACACTACACCCACCGTCGGTACCCACACTACACCCACCGTCGGTACCCACACTACACCCACCGTCGGTGCCCACACTACACCCACCGTCGGTACCCACACTACACCCACCGTCGGTACCACACTACATCCACCGTCGGTACCCACACTACAACCACCGCCGGTACCCACACTACATCCACCGTCGGTACCCACACTACATCCACCGTCGGTACCCACACTACATCCACCGTCGGTACCCACACTACACCCACCGTCAGTGCCCACACTACACCCACCGTCGGTACCACACTACACCCACCGTCGGTACCCACACTACACCCACCGTCGGTACCCACACTACACCCACCGTCGGTGCCCACACTACACCCACCGTCGGTACCCACACTACACCCACCGTCGGTACCCACACTACATCCACCGTCGGTACCACACTACAACCACCGCCGGTACCCACACTACACCACCGTCGGTACCCACACTACATCCACCGTCGGTACCCACTACATCCACCGTCGGTACCCACACTACACCCACCGTCAGTGCCCACACACACCCACCGTCGGTACCCACACTACACCCACCGTCGGTACCCACACTACACCCGCAGTCGGTATCCACTCTACACCCGCAGTCGGTATCCACTCTACACCCACCGTCGGTATCCACACTACACCCACCGTCGGTATCCTCACTACACCCGCCGTCGGTACCCACACTACACCCACCGTCGGTACTCACACTACACCCACCGTCGGCACTCACACTACACCCACCGTCGGTATCCTCACTACACCCACCGTCGGCACCCACACTACACCCACCGTCGGTACCCACACTACACCCACCGTCGGCACTCACACTACACCCACCGTCGGTATCCTCACTACACCCACCGTCGGCACCCACACTACACCCACCGTCGGCACTCCGACTGGACCCGCCACGCACAAGTCTGACACACGCGCCACAGCAATGCTTCATTCGATGCGTCACGCGGCACCTCAATAATAATTAATACGCGTTGAGATTTGTGTAAGCAGTTTTGGTTGGCCGGCCCGCGCCTGACAAGTCCAATGATTTGCTCAGCTCGCGATTTAGAACACACCACGAGCGTTTCAGCGCTGACGGTTGGTACACACAAGGAGGCCATTAATCACACCGAGAGGCGGCGGTCGGCGGCTGCCAAGCGGCCCATTTCGACTGAAGCGAAAGCAGACTTGATCGGTGTCTTTCGCCGGTGTGTTTCAGACATTCCGCCATGCATTTCAGACACGGTGCATCGTGTCAGCGTTGTTTGCCTTGTGTACGTGACTCCCATATTGCGCGTGGGACCGTCTTCTGAATGTGTCGTGGAGTGGTAAAACATGGTGGCATTGATCGCAGAAGCACTGTCTTGACTTCATCTGGTTGTGTCGACACCACATACAATCTGGTAGTCATATTAGGAAGAATTATAGTCCAAAGCTGGTGGCTTTTTCTCGCCTCGGCAGAATATGCTCAACGTGCTGTCACCACACACGGCTTGGTGTCGATCGGCTAAACTCACCTTGGCTTGAATGATTCATGCGTACCTGATGCTAATCAGCAACGCACCACTTACTCGTTGTTACTGGGTGGGCTGAAAGCACCGCCATCGGGGGTGGACGAGACACGACGGACACAGACGTTGCAAATGAATTACGCTAAAGTTAAAAATGCAGCCCATTTCTCGAAACCTAGAGCTTTTACGAAGAAATTACTGATTTACGACAGACATAGCATTTGCGCATATTGAAACCATGACATTTCAAAACTGGATCTTAATAAAGAGCGACACACCTCTAGTCGTGTTTGCGTCTTCGACTGGTCGCCTTGTGATTCTCGAACACACGGCGGGAGTCTGGGCAGCTAAGGTCCGACTTTACCTTCTTGTGATTCTCGAACACACGGCGCGAGTCTGGGCAGCTGAGGTCCGGCTTGACGGGCTGCAGGTCCGAGTCGATCATCTCAAAGATGTCGTCAAACACGAAGTCGTCATCGGGCCGACTCCCTGCCGGACAGGGACGTCACGTCAACACACGCCCCAACACAGCACGTCACGTCACGTCACGCACGGACAGCGTCACGTTAGTACTTGCGCACGCGGGACAATTCCCACTACCACAAGCGTGTCCATGTGTTTGCACGGGACAGGGCACAAGATAGCAAAGGCAGCCGACGCGCCCAAAAATCCCAACGACACGCTTACACAATGCGCTTTTGAAACACGCTACGAAACATCCCAACTACACGCTCACGAAACAATGCGAAGCGCCTGCTGGAAAGCAGGAAAATCCTCCAGAACTGCACGCAGTAGAGGAAACACCAGCTTCCTTCTCGGGTGCGAGACCGAGGGAGTTGCTGCCGGACGGCGGCAGCTCCGCCATCCAGCGAGCCAGCGCGACGCGTACGCCCAGCCGGGTCGCGTTACATCACGCCGCGACTGCGCAGCACCACGTCGCGGCACGTCACACCACACTCCGCCAGTCGCTTCGCCCGTCGCGCAGAGTCGCTGATCGACCCGTGCACTCGTGTGTCAGCCGTGCACCGACCGACAGAGGAGATCTCATCGAGGTCTTAAAATTTGTCCATGGTCTGGAGAGGGGATACCTTGGGGAAATGTTTGAATTGAACAGAAATGATGCAATTAGAGGTCATCAATTCAAAATTAAAGTTAACCACAGCAGAACAAGGTTAAGGCAGACTTTCTTCACCAACAGGGTAGTAGAACACTGGAACCAGCTGCCAGAAAACATTGTCAGTAGCAGCACATTGGTTGGTTATTTGGGCTTTCGGGCGCATCGACTGCGTTGGTCATACAGCGCCCAGTAGCAGCACATTGAACATCTTTAAAAACAGCATAGACAATCATTATAAGAATAGAGGGCTTGCTTTTCAGTATTACAGGGAGGCCTGATTGACATATTTGGTGGGCAACTGGTTCAGTGTACAGAGTGCAACCAAGAAGGGCCCTTGTGGCTCATAGTTGCACTAATCGTGTATGTCTTTATGACAGACGGTGCCGCGTGCCGGCGGTCAGAACGTCCGGCAGATTTCCGTCTGGCCGTCCGGCGCTCGCCGCCAAGACGCCGACAGGCGGCGACAGCTCGCTCGGTGCCGGCAGCACCTCGCCGGCCATCAGCATTCCGAACTGTACACTCAGATTTAGCAACAGGCACAGAACATATTCCGAAAATAGCGCTCTCTAGAACGCAGAATGATTAAACATGTGGCTGCGGCCTGGCTCTGACTCAACTCTATGCTACGCTATAGTGTTGGCAGCTTACCAGCGCGTGAGTAAGACACTGGGTGCAGCTGTTGCACTTCGGAATGCATCCGTCAGCAATGCTGAGCTGCGTATATGTAGTGAAGCCTGCCACAGCCAAGCACGATCTCTTCCAGATGCGTTACTTCGCCACGTATCGCGTTCAAAGCTGCTAGTTCAAGTATTCGACAGCAAAGTATCAAACTTACCTTGCCACCTGCGACAGAGTGGTCTTTTGAACGGTAGTAAGCGGTCCTATGAAGCGACAATGTCAAGCCTTTTCCCGGAAGTTTCGACATAGTCGCTTCAGGGGAGGTGGTCACCAAACTTAGATGACGAGGGGGTAAACTATTTCACACTCAATGTAACTTTGGCTGGAAAATATGCACACCTAACCTGTGGTCAAATTGCCAGTATCATTGAAGTCTGGTTTTATAACAACAGTGCAACACCGTTTTGCGAACTGGACTGTCCATAACAACCACCGCACGTGGAGGGCATGTATCGTGAAATAAATAAATAAATAAATGAATAGGGTGAGACGCCTGGACGGGTTACATTGCTCATTTGACACGGGCTGGCATGAAGACATCACTAATCACGGCACAGGGGTCAAAACAATGTGTGGCACTATAGCACGCATCCATCACGGATAGTGACGTGCACATGGAGATGGAGTCGGCGGTTGGGACGGCCATAGGGACCTTCAGCGTTTGGCCCCCCTCCCGGAAACCACTAGTAAGCTGATGTAAGGGCGGAACGAAGCATCTTCAAAGAGAGGAGGGAGGACACTACCTCAGAGGGGGGCCTTCGACGGAAATGTTCGTTCAATGGGGGTGGGGTGGGGTGGGGGTTGCGCTCGAGCATACTCGAGACTCGTTTCGCCTTTTCCCGTTTTGCTGCTTTTTGGAGAAAAATCCGTCTAGCGCGGAGGCTAACGAGCCTTCTTGGTTGGTTATTTGGGCCTTCGGGCGCATCGACTGCGTTGGTCATACAGCGCCCAAACGAGCCTTCCTGAAGGAGTGCCACCCTTCCATAATGAGGAGGGTCTCATACCTCCAGTATTTCCTGTATAAATGCATACAATTTGGGTTTCAAACATGGGTGTAAAATAGATCGGTTTCATGCTGAAATGCCTCCGGGAAGCAGAGGTATCGCCGCAAGCCTTAATCCGGTTTCGATCCATTTCCTCACCCCCCCCCGCAAAAAGAAGAAGGAAACATGTACTAACGCTTGACAAAAAAAAACTGTGCTGGTGCACTGGACGACGTCGCCTATGGGAGAAATAATGCACTTACCACACAGTCCCCTGGGTGGAGCTGGTTACCTCTATGGGCGACTCGAGCCTCTCCATTTTTTCCTCCAGCACAAAATAATTTCGGACTTTAGCTCCGCACCCAGTGGAACAGCCGTACGACACTATTTTCTTGTTTGGGAAGTCAACTTTGACAATGGGCGCCCCCAATATTCACATCCAGAACTCCACCCGTGTCCAGCTCCAGAACTCCACCCGTGTCCAGAACTCCAACCGTGACAACGTAGAACTTGCACGGCATCGAGTTACCTTTCGTGAAAACCTGGTCTCATGCCAGTCGGTCACCAAGATATTTGCTTCTTAAAAAAACAGCTATGGCTGCCAATGGAGCCACTCAACTAAATTTGTCTGGTAGTATAATCCAGAATTCATAATGGTGCAGTTTATGACATGCAATGACACAACATTTGACTTGGCAATGAACATGTGAAAGCATTATCATTCTACGGGTCAGGTCAACCCAGGTCGAGCTACGTCCAGTGTTGCAATATCAAAACAAAATGACGACACACACAATATACCTGTTGCAAGATTAAGAGGCTCTGAGTATCTTTTGTAATTCAAAGGATGACTGTTTCAGATTCTTTAAGAATTACCGTCAAGTAGCAAAGTAAACGTGAGAAAATATCCGTTCGGATTCGGGAATGCCGTACCACTCCCCAGGAGTAAAACCACGGTATGCATGACGACATTTTTTTGGGGGCTTAAAGGAGTGGTTATACAGCGCCCATTGCATGACGACAATTTTACTGTACCGGACTGGGAATAGAAAGACCCATGAACTAGAGACCTAATCTGGCGACCACTGGGAACCTGCGCCCCCTCCCCATGGGGTGGCGCCCCTGTGACCGGGAAAAAGATGCCCCTCCAAGAAGGCATGTACGCCTCGCCACGAGCAAACCGGATATTAAAGCCAAAAACGCCTCTTTAAGAGAAGAAGGCACCCCCCGTGCGGTATGCTTGAGTGAACCCCTGCCTCACTCGACGAACTTTCAGCCGAAAGCACCCCTTGATACGAGAGTTCACTCACAGTAATAAAATACTTGCATTCAATATATATATATATATATATATATATATATATATATATATATATATATATATATATATATATATATATACATATTGCATAAAGTATAGTGTATATATAATACACAAATTATTCGGTTGAACTATACCACTTACTGACAATAAATCGACATCCTTCCAAAAGGAGTATCAGGATCAGGCTTCTTGGTGCGTATTGGTGAAGTTTTCATTTCTCGTTTCAAACTATGCCATTTACAAGCATCATGGTTATGCTCACCATAACGGACCCGGGATCGTGATAACGAACATCCAGTAGCGTAATCCCAGGTGAAGGGATTACCTATAATGCGCTATGTTATACATTGCCAGTTTATAGCATGGATGCATCGTTATCGTTGGTAGCAGTGTTACCAAATTAAGTACCCTTTGGAACATGCAAAGCAGGAACAGCTATATGTGTGCAATTGTCTCAAAACTGGATTTGCAGGACTTAACAATTTTGTAAACAACATTATTTCCATCGAGATTTCGACATCCTGCTGTACTTGTTTCGACATTTCACACTTAACCAGAAATCATTATTTTAACACTTCACTCACGAGCATTTGTGGTTCCATCGCTGGTGCATACCACTGCTGAAACTTGAGGTGAAAAATAGTGTTAAGCCCAAGTATTAATGTCTTTGTCATCAGACCAGTCGCTTCTGCGTAAGGTTAGTTAGTTAGTTATTTGGGCTTTAGGGCGCATCGACCAGGGTTGATCATTCGCGCCCATTCTGCGTAAGGGATCGGTTGTGAAATATTTAAGACAAACAACATTTTTACGAATAAAGATTATGAGCATGGGCATTGCAAATGGGACACGGGAATAAATATAACACTGAATGTGCCCGCACATCCTCTAGCTTTTATCTGCGGCAGAGCGTCTGGTCCCAGACAACCATTAGAAATTTCTGATAAACACTGGTTTGATCTAAAACATTGTACAAAATATTGCCAAGTGTCCAAATGACCACACCATAGAATTTGAAAGAAAACTTGACTGCTTCACTTCCACCATGCAAGATTGCTTAGCCTTCCAGACCACACATTGTCATAAGCAATTTAAAGTTTCGCAAGCACGAACACTCATCCCATCATCCATGGCGTAGGACGCCTGCAAAGACCTGAACAGAAATCCTCGACGTAAGCTTTCCCGTGCGTTGTGCGAGTTGCCCCTTCCCGACTCTTCACCTTCACCTGTGACGGGAACACCTTGTGGTGTTCCCGTCACAGGTGAAGAGTCGGGACACCTTAAAGAAAAGATCGCACCATATAACAGCACATACTTAATTCTGTCGGAGATGCTCCTCATGTGCGTAAAATGCTTGGGGTGTCGGGGTGGTGTTTATTAAACATAATTACCTTTCTCGCAACCTAAAACCACAGCGCGAAACTCGTCTATTGCACCGTGTCCGGCTCATGAGACACCAGGAGTGGAAGAGGAGGGTCAATAAGTAACATTCCTGACTCGATTTTACGCCGCTTGATCGGTGAGTTTCTCACATACCGTTATACACTAGATCTGCCAATAAATTTGTCTGGACTACCACATGACATTTGGTTGTTATTCGTAGCTTGCTAAGTTCGTGTGAAGCCCAGCATGACATTTGGATCAGCACTGCATTGCTGACCAATGCAACGCTGAACCTTTAGATTAGCACAGTCGGGCCACTGGCACCGCACAGCTGACCAATTTAACCTATGATTCGACTGCTCCCCCACCCCTCCCGGAACTAAATGCGTCAGGACTAAATCTCTTGGGAAACGTTTCACTAGAATTATGAGAAAGTTTTTCGCGGGAAATCAAATGTCGTTTTACGCTCCTCGTAGCATTTTGGGTTTCCACCCTCCATGGATGGGGCTGCGGGTCGCTCCCCGTGGGGCGAAGGTGAGAAGAGCTTCCATGGGCGAGGGTTGATGACCGTCAAGTTGCATGAATTGGCCTGAGGTGCTGACCGCGATGAATTACTTATGGGTCTTTAGGAGGCGCGAATGAAGAATTCATTACTTAATGTTTTTTTTTTAAATACTGGGCAGCCATTTAATGCCTCAGAAAATACTCCCTCACGCACATGTGGTCGGGGGACGGCTCAGCAGCGTGTGTCCGATGTTTCGCCGGAGGGCTGACATATGTCTCCTGACTAAATATCTTGCGGGGCTGGCACGCGTGCCAGGTCCTGGCGGGAGGCGGGAACGTACCCCGGGTCCCGGCAAGAGGGATAGGGCTGGCGCATGTCCCTGGTCCCGGCGGGGAGCTTGGCGTGTGATCCGGTCCCCGGCGATGGATTGGCGAGTGTCCCGAATCTTGACGGAGGCCTGGCGTGCGTCCCAGGTATCGACGGAGGCTGGCGTGGGCAGCTGACGTGTGTCTGAGGTCCTGGCGGGAGGCTGACGTGTGCCTGAGGTCCTGGCGGGAGGCTGACGTGTGCCTGATGTTCAGGTGAGATTGTGTGTAGCGACTGGCGAGTATCCCCGGTGGCGGCGGAGGGGGTCGACAGTCGGGACACGGCGCCGTTCCAAGAGCAACAGCGCCAGCTGTTGCCGATGCCGCGCTGTGGTCGGTGATGGAGTGGAGGCGGACACTGAGAGCTGACACGGCGGCACGTGAAGCCACACGCAACACTGAGTGGTGACAACCCGCGAACCGGAGTCGCGTTCGAGAGTGGGTCGGAGCGGGCCGGAGAGGGTCGGAGTGGGTTTGAGAGGGTCGGAGCAGACATGAGAGGGTCGGAGCGGGTCTGAGAGGGTCTGAGAGGGTCGGAGCGGGCCGGAGCGGGCCGGAGCGGGGCGGAGCGGGCCGGAGCGGGTTGGAGCAGGCCGGAGTGGGCCGGAGCGGGCCGGAGCGGGCTGGAGCGGGTTGGAGCGGGCCGGAGCGGGTCGGAGCGGGCCGGAGCGGGCCGGAGCGGGCTGGAGCAGGCCGGAGTGGGTCGGAGCGGGCCTGGGAGGGTCGGAGCGGGCTGGGGCAGGGTGGAGCGGGCCGGAGTGGCCCTGAGAAGGTCGGAGCGAGCCGGAGTGGGTCGGAGTGGGTCGGAGTGGGTCGGAGCGGGTCGGGGTCGGATCGGAGACCGGGTGGACGCGGCGCAACACTAGAATATCGGGCGAGTCAGAGCCAGGGCGGGGGTGACGCAACATCAGAATACCTGGTCGCCACGAATATGAGACGGGAGGACAAGATGGTTGGTGTTGAGGCGAAATGTGAGACGGTCTTCACGACAGGTCAGGCAGCAGATGGTGGGCACTGGCACCGCGACAGTGTGGAGATGGGGATGAGAAGAGGGATGAGGAGGGGGACGGAAGATGGGAGATGGTGGGTAGATGAGTCGACTGGAAGCAAGATGGCCATGCACGAGGCTGGAGACGAGGCGGGAACAAAACGGGAGGACGGGAAGGGTGGGGAAATCAGAGGACGAGACGAGAAACGGGAAACGAGGCAAGCTGGGGACGAGGAAGTGGCGGGAGACAGGAGACGTGAGACACGGTGGACTGGGGAGATTGGGGAGAAGGTGAAACACCGGGGAGGGTAAGATTGAACGGTGGAGACGAATTTGAAATAGGGGAGTTTGGCGAAGGACGAGCTGCAACACAAGACATGGGGTGGTGGATGAAATGGAATGTGGATGGTCGATGGGGAAAGTTCAGGAATATTGAGGAAGGTACCTGTCGGAAATTGGAAAACCGACTGGAAAAGAAACGAACTCAAAGGACGGAAGGGTCGATGTAGGACGAGTTCAATACATAATTTGAGAGATTGGGAAGGAAGACAGACGATGGACAGACGAGGGGTGAGGGGCACAGGATGCGATTGGTAAAACCAAGAACTAGCTGCAACAGAATGGCAAGAACTACACTACAAACTGAAATATATCGAATGTACGGATATATTTTTTTACGCAATGGGTTACAACTCCACTGAAATATACATTACTTAATCGACTAATTACCGTTGGTGCAAACCGGAGGAGGCTACTGCCGCCGCAATTTAAACCGCCTGTTCTCTGTTAAACCGCCTGATGACCTGGCCAAGTTGGACCTAACGCCTGCACGTGCCTGAGACCCCGGCTAGCCGCGGGCGCCAGGGCGCGACAGTCGGACGGACCCGAACCCCGCCGTCGCACGCACCTGACGACACGCGACTCTGGTAGCACTTCCACAGCTTGATGGCCATGCTGGACGAGGAGAGCGACACGGACGAGGCCGTCGAGTGCCGCTCGTCCGAGTCGCGGTGTCGCTCGCGACGCCGCCGCCTCTCCCGCTCGCGCTCGCGCTCGCGATCCATGCCGGCCGCCGTGCGTGCAGCCACGTTCACACCGCCAGCCCCGATCGGCCACTATCGTCGTCCACAGACCGGCTGCCAGTCGCGCGCGCGCGCGCTCTCACGCCGCGCCGCAGCCGACGATGCGGCGGCGGCGGCGGCGGCGAGATGTGGCGCCGCTGCCGCCGCCGCGTCATCCGCCAGCCACGCCCCGGTAAAAATAGGCGGCCGCCGGTGCGATGGACCGCGGCGTCGGTCGACGGTGCACAGCGGCGCCGACCGGCGGCCCACCACCGACGGTCTGTCGGTCACACGGACGAGCCGACGACCGGACAGTGTGACCGACACTCCGCCGACGGTGCTCGGTGTGGCGGTCAGGACGTCCGCTGAGAAGCCGAGGACTGCTGATCTACCGCTCACTGACCGCGCCGACTGCCAGCCCCTCGCGCCCACTAGGCGTCACAATGACAACACGGGGCGGGGATGGCCGAGTGGTTAAGGTGTTGGGCTATGGGTACCAAAGGTCCCGGGTTCGACTCTAGCGCCACTCAGGACATTTCCCGATCCCGCGGCCCACCGGCAAAACAGTGTGGGTGGCGCCATTAGCCGTGAATGTGCATAAAGTGTGTCGTGAACCAACCAATAAACAAACAAACAGTGACGACGCCATACAGCAGCATCAGCTGGCTGAGTCGAGACGGACTACAGCCGCCGCGGTGCCGGCCGTCCGCCGGGGACGGTGTCGGCGGCCGGCGCGGCGTAAACAGACGCTGATTCAGAGCGAGCGTCGACGCCGACGCCAACGCCACCGGCCGGGCCGACCCGGACGCCGCCGACGCCGACGACCGGGAGACGTCCGCATCCGCACCCGATGACGGCCGTGACGACGGCGTCACGGGCCGACCGACGCCAGAGAAATCAATCGCCTGGCAGCCGGCGCCCGCCAGTTGGAGCACGGAGCAGCCTGGCAGGCCGGACTCGTCACTGAGGTCCGTGACGAGCCGGGAAAGTAACGAACACGGCGCAGCCTGGCGGGCCGGACTCGTCACTGAGGTCCGTGACGAGCCGGGAAAGTAACGAACACGGCGCAGCCTGGCAGGCCGGGCTCGTCACTGAGGTCCGTGACGAGCCGGGAAAGTAACAGGGCCGGACTCGTCACTGAGGTCCGTGACGAGCCGGGAAAGTAACGAACACGGCGCAGCCTGGCAGGCCGGACTCGTCACTGAGGTCCGTAACGAGCCGGGAAAGTAACGAACACGGCGCAGCCTGCAGGCCGGACTCGTCACTGAGGTCCGTGACGAGCCGAATAACGAACACGGCGCAGCCTGGCAGGCCGGACTCGTCACTGAGGTCCGTGACGAGCCGGGAAAGTAACGAACACGGCGCAGCCTGGCGGCCGGACTCGTCACTGAGGTCCGTACGAGCCTGTGACGAGCCGGGAAAGTAACGAACACGGCGCAGCCTGGCAGGCCGGACTCGTCACTGAGGTCCGAGAGCGAGAGCCGGGGTGCGAGCCGGGAAGTAACGAACACGGAGCAGCCTGGCAGGCCGGACTCGTCACTGAGGTCCGTGACGAGCCGGGAACGTAACGAACACTGCGCAGCCGGGGTCGGCCGGGCTCGTCACTGAGGTCCGTAACGAGCCGGGAATGTAACGAACACGGCGCAGCCTGGCAGGTCGGGGGGGGGGGGGCGCCGAACACGTCACTGTATGTCCACTTTCTTAGTCAGATATTAGGGCTTTAGGGCGCATCGACTACATTGGTTAAATATCCATTCTCTTAAACGAGCACAAATCCGAAATCAGAAGGGCGAAGCCGTCACGTTCCGGTCACTGCCAAGTACTGTCAGAGCGCGGCGCAGGAACACCGCGTCTTAAAGCTGCCGTAACTGCTGTGACACCGTGCCGCGATAATGTATTTCAAATCAGGGAAGAAAATGCTTAGGTTCGAGGAGCTTATTGCTAATCCTAAGTTGCGCGGTAAGGGATTGGGAATTGCGGGTAAATGGGGTGGGATTGATGTCAGGTGTGCACTGGGCAGGTCCCTTTATGATGGTCAATCTGGTTCACGTTTGCCCTTGGATCTTTCATGTCTTATGCCACACTTATAAACGGGGGATTATGCTATTAACAGGTGTACTTGACTTGACACTAGGGCTTAACTTGACAGTAGGATTCAGCACCGATCTTCTGGTTTATGATGCTGAACAGGTTGGCCATGGTAACACAGCGGGGAGGGAGGGGGGAGAGGAGATAGTTTCTACAGAACTCAGGGTATGACATTAATAATCTGATTTCATCTTCTTCCCTTTTTGTGATTAGTTTAGGCTCTGGAAGCATAATAAAGATGAGTTTGTTCCTCCTATTTGGCTTTGCGAATTTAAGTCATTATGAAGCACGTATTTCTGTCGCATCTCCGTCTAGCAGAATGCACCATTGGACACACGGCCGCAGACGAAGCAAAGACGTATCGGTGCATCGGCGATGATTGGAAACACAGCCTTAGCCAAACACTGCAGACCAATAAATCGTTTATCAACGTCCTGTGTGCGCGCCATTCCAACGACGGATCGCAAATTCTGCCAACTAAAAATAAATACTGCTCATAGTTTGCAGCTGAGCGTCCGGTCTCGCGATCAGAGTTGATGGGGTGCAGCCTGCAGGTGAGGACAGACACGACGCGGGACTGGGGAAGGGGAAGGGGAAGGGGGTCGGGTCGATGAATGGATGGCGTCGTCAAGCCTGCTCCTAAACATTCCGAGGACGACGGCCAGCCAGGACACTGCAGGTCGTACACCCATGATAGAAACTCGCTTTTCAAACATTGCTACAAACTCACGTAGACTGCGAATGTGACATCCACCAAATCGTCGCTCGGCACATATTTTTCTTTCAAGTTGCAAAGTGGAAATACGACACAGCTGGGATGTTTATTTAACTGATATTCTGATCACAGTCTAATACCTCACTTAATGTCTTCCAACAGTTAGTTAGTTATTCGGGTTTTAGGGCGCATCAACTGCAGTGGTTATACAGCGCCCAGTCTTCCAACAGTTTAATGCTTCTTGAGACCATGAGATACGCGAGTCCACTGTCACCACAAACGGTGACGATATAATTTTTCAAATAAAATTTTGAATGGAAAACCACTTCTGTTCGATTTCACACTGACTCCGATTGACCGGGTCGGTTGCTTAAGCTATGGTTGTGCAGCTGTTTTATTCCTGCGAGTCGTGAGCCGACACAGAGCCGCGGCGGGCGCCACTCCGCGGGGTTAGCGGGTGTGCACTGGGAGGTGACACGGCGAGCTGGCCAGGTGGAGTTGTGTGACGGGCGTGACACGGCGAGCTGGCCAGGTGGAGTTGTGTGACGGGCGTGACACGGCAAGCTGGCCAGGTGGAGTGTGTGACGGGCGTGACACGGCGAGCTGGTCAGGTGGAGTTGTGTGACGGGCGTGACACGGCGAGCTGGCCAGGTGGAGTTGTGTGACGGGCGTGACACGGCGAGCTGGCCAGGTGGAGTTGTGTGACGGGCGTGACACGGCGAGCTGGCCAGGTGGAGTTGTGTGACGGGCGTGACGGTGACACGGCGAGCTGGCCAGGTGGAGTTGTGTGACGGGCGTGACACGGCGAGCTGGCCAGGTGGAGTTGTGTGCGGCGTGACACGCGAGCTGGCCAGGTGGAGTTGTGTGACGGGCGTGACACGGCGAGCTGGCCAGGTGGGTTGTGTACGGGCGTAGAGGCGTAACGGCGAGCTGGCCAGGTGGAGTTGTGTACGGGCGTGACACGGCGAGCTGGCCAGGTGGAGTTGTGTGACGGGCGTGACACGGCGAGCTGGCCAGGTGGAGTTGTGTGACGGGCGTGACACGGCGAGCTGGCCAGGTGGAGTTGTGTGACGGGCGTGACACGGCGAGCTGGCCAGGTGGAGTTGTGTGACGGGCGTGACACGGCGAGCTGGCCAGGTGGAGTTGTGTGACGGGCGTGACACGGCGAGCTGGCCAGGTGGAGTTGTGTGACGGGCGTGACACGGCGAGCTGGCCAGGTGGAGTTGTGTGACGGGCGTGACACGGCGAGCTGGCCAGGTGGAGTTGTGTGACGGGCGTGACACGGCGAGCTGGCCAGGTGGAGTTGTGTGACGGGCGTGACACGGCGAGCTGGCCAGGTGGAGTTGTGTGACGGGCGTGACACGGCGAGCTGGCCAGGTGGAGTTGTGTGACGGGCGTGACACGGCGAGCTGGCCAGGTGGAGTTGTGTGACGGGCGTGACACGGCGAGCTGGCCAGGTGGAGTTGTGTGACGGGCGTGACACGGCGAGCTGGCCAGGTGGAGTTGTGTGACGGGCGCACCACGGCCAACGCAGGCGTCTGTGCGTCCTTCTCGGCGGGCGGACTCCACCCTACCGCACCGGGAACCGCAGCAGTCGCTGCCACTGCGACGACATCGCGACTGCTGTGCCAGTGCCACTCTGGCACCACTGCTACTTCGCTGCCACCGCCACTGCTGAGCCAGTGTCGCCGCGGTGCCGCTGCCACTTCCCTTGCGCTGTTTCCGCTACGGATCGGCCACGAACAGTCACCCAGCAGTCGCCTATCAGGAACAGCTGGTCTGCATCGCCGCCGTCTCCTCTTCCGGCATATATCCAACTGGCTGTTGTGAACGTACCGCCCCTTCCCTCCTGTTTTCACCCCACTTTGGACTCCCCTCGGCCTCTGCCCCGCACCCTCGTCACGACACCCGTGCGCGACGGCGTCACGGCATCTCCGTGCGACTGCGTCTCGGGCTCTAACCACCGTAGCGGGTGCCGCTATTTTGCACTTGGTGTGCACTCTCCGACATCGCGGCTCCTTCATATATTTTACATGGACATGAGCAATGACTTGACATCGTAAATTAGGCGCACACAAAGCGCTTAAATATGCACTGCAGCACTCTCCCAAGACAGTGATTTTTTTCAAGGGTCTATGCGGAGAACTGAACTCGCAAACCTAATACGAATTGCCTCCGAGTTGTAGCACATATCAGATATTTGGCAAAGCATTGTTTCTACTGAGTGGATGCCGGGCGGTGGGTGTTCGGCCCTCGAGTCGCTGTAGGCTATTTCATGTGCGTATCCGGCTTGAAGTCATGCGTAATGCCAATGCACGAACGATCAGGACCTTCACAATTATTGCGCCAACTGACAGGTGGCGCAGTGCAACATAATGGATATGTTGCCTACAATTTGAACTGAAAGACACCAAATGACACCTTCCCCAGTTCCTCCCCCAGCTGCAGCCGCACCGTCAGCGCCGCTAACCACACGACCGGCCCAGCTTGAGCCGCACCACACAGTCAGCGCCGCGGTCCAACTCGGCCTCACCGCCGACATTCGCGCGCCTGTGGGCCCAATCGCTCACGACGCCGGCCCGGGGGCGGGGCGGGGGGGGTGGGGATAGTCGAGGGGTTTCTCGGTGCTCAGAGACAGCCGCCAGCCGCCGTCGACAGCCGCCTCGGCAGCGCCAAGAGCAGGCGACAGCGTGAGCCGCACTGGACGCGCGCTGGCACCGCCGCCGTCGCACGGCCAACCTGTCGCCGGCGCTGACTCACGGCGCCGAAATAGCCCGCGGCACAGCGGCGCGCCGGCTCGGCCGACCGGCACCGGCACAGGTCAGCGACCCGGTGCGGCCAGCCACGACGGGGCACACGCCGGCAGTACGCCCGGCACCCGACACACGCCAACAATGTCCCGGACAGGACCGTCGCGCAAAGGTGGTCACGGTACTAATGATAATGATCAAACAAATGACACCGACGGTGATGCACATAGCCGCGAGATGCTCCCCTCTGCTCCGCAGTGCCAGCTCAAGCGATACAAAGGCTGGGTACCGCACATGGTGGGCTACACTACCTAGGTCTTTGGGCCCGTTGTTGCGGCCTCAGGCCACTGCGTTATGGATGTGCACTTGCAGTCGTGTGGGGCCCGCGCAAAGGCGACGAAAATGCACCACCACGGCTCGTCTGACGCACGGGGTTGTTGGAAGAGACCGCCCTCGGAAAATCGCCACAACAGCCTGGCCGACCCACACCTCGTCCGAGCCGTGCTGAGCCCGGACAGGCAGCCGATACGGCGGCGTCAGGGAGGCGACCGCCCGGCCACAACGTCGCCGCCACAGCACGAGCTGACGAGCAGCAGCAGGGGGCGATAAACACCCAGACGTCGCCGCCACGCGCCGCCTGTCGCCGTCGGCGGACCTCTCGCCCGCTGATGTACGCCACCCGAGATGACCCCCCCCCCCCCCCCCACCCCCAGCCATCAGAGGCGCAGCGGCGCCGCGGGCACTGAGTCAGCACCGGTGAGTCAGCAGGTTTGCAGCGGCCACCGTCGGCACAGATCCAACAGGCCTACACCGTCGGCAGGGAGCGGACAGACACCCGGCCGCCCCCTCCCCGTCACCGGCACGGCGGCGGCGGCCGTGGGTCCTCGGATGTTGGGCTGAAACTCTACATTTTGGTTGGTAATTGGCTTTACGACACATCGACCGTTGAGTCATGTAGCATCGCTGATCACTCACGCCGGTTGGCCGCCGCCAAAGAGTAGCGATAGGTGAGACTCGAACCTACAACCTTTCGATTGTGAGACGAGCAACTTATCCCTAGACCACTCTTCACCAACTCTCCATTGTGTCGAACGGCATCAATCGCCACGTCCGTTCGGCTTATTGAGAAATCAGCCGAAATTTAAACCACTTAAAAATCCTCTATATGCAGGCGAAAACATGGTTTCTTTGATACATACCGACATGGGGCCTGCCGATTAAAACTACCTGAAGGTCCTAGGCACTAGTTCTAAAACATCGACATCTCAATTGTAAAACAGTTGGTGTCAAGGTCAAGGTCAATGCTATAGTAATTAGGTTACAAGAGTTATCAAATACATAAATTGCTTCTGCCCAAAGCCACCACAGTTCCGGTTTCAGATATACAAATGCTACATCAGTTATAACCAGGACTCAAAAGAGATGAGTAGGATTCCCCTGGATGGACTCCGGGCTCCGCAGATGCCGAATGCGCTTGCGGTCGGGGTCCATGGCACGGGGAAGGCGTTTCCCTACGACTCCATTCCAGACCAAGATCCTGACCCCCTTGGAGTGGCGGCTACTCGAGCCCTCACAAAAAGCACCAGGAACGATGTCTTTATTTTTGGATAACATGCAGTGCTTATCATTTGTTCGACTCCACGAGACGCCCCACTTCGTTGGGGTCCCAATGGAGTGACTCCTGTCTCCCATCTACGGGAGGACGGGAGGTCCCCGTGGAGCTATACGGGCCAGGCGACACCTTGATGCGGCCAGGAGAGAGGACCTCACCACCGCAACAGTGATCCAGCGCCGCTCACCCCCTGAGCCGGCCGGCCCGATCCTCGGGCACCAGGCCTCGACCCGAGACGACCAACCATTTGGCACGTATATGGGCCGTCCGCCCCTATGGGATATCAGCACCAAAGACGCATGCTGGTACCTCGTCACTAGTGACACCACGCGGCCATGATCACACAGCATGCATTGGTTTATGTTGCTCCAAGGAACCTATTTCTAGAACATCATAAACAGGAATTCAATGCATCGAACTCAAAGACGATGAAAATGCCACAAAAACAAGCCTCCTAATCCGGGGTCCAGACGCGCAATTCATGCTGCAAATCTAGCCAAACCATATATACGGTTCGCAATCACACAAGTCTCGCCATGGTGGCGGTGGTGGTATCCCCGCGTTAGTCAGGGGACAACAGCGGCCACAGCAGCCGGAGCGACCGCACCACAACGCTGCATGACGAGCCGCCTCCGCCAGCCAAAGTCAACCGATCAGCGAGATAAATGGCGTCGCCGAGAGTTCATACATCGCCGCGTGACTGAGTCCGCTCAATCTCCGCCACCCATCCGGCCGGCGCTGGTCCGAAGACTACTGAGCTCTGACGGACGTCGCAAGCCGCCGTGGGTCGCGTGGCTATTTGTGATGTCTAGCGACGAATGAATGCATATTCATATCACCTCGTCCCCAGGCCCATGCGTCCTATAACTGCGCTGACATGAGCTGACACCTTCAATCTTAAATAACTAGCAAGTGTGTCACAGATAACAGACACAAATCGCAACTAGTGAGTCATCAGGGTTCGAGTTGCTGGCATGAGCAAGGATTTGCAAAAGCTGAAAGAATGAGCAAGAGAGAGAGAGAGGGGAAAATGAGAGGGAGATGGAGAGGAAGATGGGGATGGATATGGAGATGCAGATGGAGGGAGAGGGAGAGGGAGAGGGAGAGGGAGATGGAGATGGAGATGGATATGGAGATGCAGATGGATGGAGAGGGAGAGGGAGATGGAGGGGAGATGGAGAGGGAGATGTAGACGGAGAGGGATATGGAGATGAAGATGGAGATGGATATGGAGATGGATATGGAGATCCAGATGGAGATGGAGGGAGAGGGAGAGGGTGATGGAGATGGGGATGAAGATGGAGATGGAGATGGAGAGGGAGATGGAGATGGAGGGAGAGGGAGTGGGATATATATATATATATATATATATATATATATATATATATATATATATATATATATATGTATATATATATGTATGTATATATATACACAAATACAACGTGCGCGAGAGAAAGAGGCAGATACACAGAGGCGGGCCGAGGCGGTACGGCGTGATGCGGTACGTGGCCGCCTGGGCCGGCCGGATGACGGTACCTGGAGCAGGGGGCGGCGCCGTGACCTGTCGCTGCGGCAGCCGGTGCAGGTCGGACGGCACGGACTTGGCCACGCTGCTGGTGGACGGGGCGGCGGCCGCCGTCAGGTCGGTGGCCGACAGACTACCCGACGACGACGAGCCGTAGGAGGCCGTCCGCCGGTGACCTGGCCGCAGCAACACAAAGCTCAGGGCGACAACGAAAGCCGGCCATCGGCTGCCGCTGGTGTCAGCTACACAGACAACCACCCGGTCGGTGCCGCCCGTGACAGAGTCGGCAGCGACGCACCCAAACACGATCGCCCGCTTCTGGCGTCGCAGAGCAGCACCAATAGTCGGCCCCGCCCTGCCCCAACACTGGCGACATGAGACCGCCACACAGTTATCAACTCATGAAATATGGAGTACCCCACTTTGTTAACACTCAATCGACATCCACGTCCGATTACCTACGCGGAGTCCACCTCATCCATTCAGGACAACAAAGCAGGCCGCCGTGCCACTAGTGTTAGATTCGCTGACGACGCCGCGTGGGCTGACATAAGCTTCACTGATGCCATCTGCCGGCCGTTACCTCGAGTGCTGCCGTCGGCGGTGGCCGCCGCTCATTTGTAGCCTTACGTGGTTCGTGTGGGTGCTGCCGTCGGCAGCGGTCCGGATCTCCACTCACCCGGGGTCCTACGTGGCTCGTGCGGGTGCTGCCGTCGGCAGTGACCTGGATGTCCACTCACCCGGGGTCCTACGTTGCTCGCGCGGGTGCTGCCGTCGGCGGTGGCCGCCGCTCATTTGTCGCCTTACGTGGTTCGTGCGGGTGGTGACGTCGGCAATGGCCTGGGTGTCCACTCACCCGGCGTCCTACGTGGCTCGTGCGGCGACCGGTCGGGCGCGGGCAGCGCGTGCACCAGCTGACTGAGGTCGGCCGAGTGCCGCTTGGCGCGGTCGGCGGCCGGGCCGGCCGGCGGCGGCGCGTAGTCGACCACGCTCGTGTTCTCCGGTATGCTGGTGGGCGAGCGGTGCGACAGCGGGCCGCCGCCGGCTGCCGGCCGGTAGCCGGCGGCGGGCGACAGGCCGGCCGGCCCCTGGCCGTGCGCCGAGTAGAGGCCGGCCGCCGGCGGCGTGACCGAGCCGGCGCGGAACGGCGCCCGGTAGCCGCCGGCCGCGGCCAGCTGCAGCGGCGGCGACGGCTGCGGCAGCGCCGGCACCTGGTACGGGTTCTGCTCCAGGCTGGCGGCCTGGCTGAGACGCGCCGGCACCAGCGAGTCGGGCCGGCGCGGCGCCGCCGGCGGCGACTGCAGACTGCCAGACTCGGGCAGCGGCCGCCGCTCGGTGAACACCATGCCCTCCTCCGTCTGAAACACGGCGTGGGCATGCAGTGACGCCTGCACACACCGACCACAACCAGGGCTGACATTCGTGCTTGGTAATCCAGGATCCAGAGGACAATTTTTCGGTAAACGAATACAGGGAGGATATATTTCTTCAGACCTATGACATCAGATTCTCGCATGTTTGCATTTTCCAGTGAATTTTGAATGCCCTGTCATGTAGCAGTCCATTGTCAAACAACACCATTCAACCTCCAAATGAGAAAATGAGATGACACTTTTCTGGAGACCATGATCTTGTGGACGACAAAAGGCTAAGAAAACCACATCTTCCCAACTCTAACCACAATATAGTCACACAGAAGCACTACACTAGCTACACTACCAACACCCCGGCCACACACCAGCTACAATACAGTTGCACAGCAGTCATACTGCAGCTACACTACAGCCAAACGCCAGCAGAACTAAACCCGCGCACTGGCTACAATGCAGTAACACAGCAGCTACACACCAGCTACACCACAACTACACCACAACCACATGAAAGCAACACTAGAGCCACACACTGGCTGCAATACAGTCACACAGCAGCCATACACCAGCTACATCACAGCTACACTACAGCCACACACCAGCAGCACTACAACCGCACTGCCACACAGCAGTCACACAGCAGCCACACAGCAGCCACACAGCGGTCACACAGCGGTCACACAGCAGCCATACACCAGCTACACTATAGCCACACATCAGCAGCACTACAACCGCACTGCCACGATGCAGCCACACAGCAGCCACACAGCAGTCACACAGCAGCCACACAGCGGTCACACAGCGGTCACATCACAGCAACACCACAGCCAAACACCGGCCACAGCCCCGCCATCAAGCAGGCTACATAGCCGACACTGCCAGCTGAAATGAGCGTGCGACATTAACCAAGATGGAACGCTTTTGCATAGCTTACAGGGTAACTCACAAGCTGCAAAAAGCCAGTAACAATTCAGCCGCGAAACAAAAGTAACACTACCTGGTAAAGACAGAAAACACACAGCGAGCGACAAGGCCTCGATGCCACCAGAAAAATACATCCTCTCGATCCACTCCTCGCCATCCAATATTGCATTCGGGTGATAAGGCACTATAGTCATATCCAGCACCACATTCCAGATGAAAACAAACTACTTCAAACGTTAACTACAACAGCCAGTCCCAATTTCTAACTAGCCCTCCCTCGCTCTGTGCAAACCCATGTCTAATATATTCCAGCCCAGATTCACTTAAGAGAACAGTACCATTGTCAAGTGGCCCAAGCTCCGTGAGAAATCATGATGTTTTGGGAGGCCCTCCCTCCATAGTCATAATGATTTAGACAGGTTCGGAACGCAGTGATTGATTACAGCACTGCCACCAGCTGCATACCCATAAAAATCCAAACACATCCACACATGGCGCATCGACTTTTCCTCTCCGGGCATGTTCCCTCAGATCGTCCTCCCGCAAAGGGTCCCTCGAGCCCATGGCAGACGTCTCGACCCACAGTCTCCCGACAGGTCCCAGGACAGCCCGCCACTCACCCTCTCCTCGATGGGCTCCATGTTGAGCGGCTGGTGGTAGACGACGCCGGCGGGCAGCCGCTGCGGCTCGCCTCCCGCCGGCGGCAGCTCGTCATAGTCGTCCTCGCTGGCGCCCAGCCCTGGCGGGTCGGCAGAGGTCACGGGTCGGCAGAGGTCACGGGTCGGCGGAGGTCACGGGTCGGCGGAGGTCACGGGTCGGCGGAGGTCACGGGTCGCGCGGCGGACCAGCGGTGGCCGGGCGCAACTCAGAGGTCACGGGCCAAGCTACGCCCGCTGAGCAACATAATGTTTCAATACATCAGCAGTGACAGGAAAACCTGGCACATCCCAGTTAATGAACAACACGCTCTTGGTTGTCGAACATGATTGTCTAATTATCATCGGCGCAAAATGACCATGGTTGTCCACGCGCCCTCAAGCCCAAATAACTAGTTGTCGAACTGTCACTGCACCGCCAACCGCTATCCTCTATTCTGCATCACCCAGCGCGCCGTTGTCGGCATCGGTAGCTTGGCACAAAGCAATCATCAATGCCAGCTTAATGCGGGAAAAACTCGGACGGCCGAAATGGCCGGGCGAGTCCACCGACAGAGCGGCCGGCCGCCGCGGCGGCGAGCCGCAGCCGTGCCGAGCGCGCGGGCCGGCACGTACCGAGAGGCTCCGACGAACTGTTGGACGGGTACCGCAGCCGCTCCTCGCTGCCTTCGAACAGCGGCATGATGCGGCGCAGTATCGTCGCCACGTCGCACATGCTCGGCCGCAGCACCGCGTCCTTCTCCCAGCACCTGGCAGCAACATCATCACGTCACACACGCTCGCCAGCAGCACCGCGTCCTTCTCCCAGCACCTGGCAGCAACATCATCACGTCACACACGTCCGCCAGCAGCACCGCGTCCTTCTCCCAGCACCTGGCAGCAACATCATCACGTCACACACGCTCGCCAGCAGCACCGCGTCCTTCTCCCAGCACCTGGCAGCAACATCATCACGTCACACACGCTCGCCAGCAGCACCGCGTCCTTCTCCCAGCACCTGGCAGCAACATCACAACACGCTCCGCCAGCAGCACCGCCCTTCTCCCAGCGCCTGGCAGCAACATCATCACGTCACACACGTCCGCCAGCAGCACCGCGTCCTTCTCCCAGCACCTGGCAGCAACATCATCACGTCACACACGTCCGCCAGCAGCACCGCGTCCTTCTCCCAGCACCTGGCAGCAACATCATCACGTCACACACGCTCGCCAGCAGCACCGCGTCCTTCTCCCAGCACCTGGCAGCAACATCATCACGTCACACACGCTCGCCAGCAGCACCGCGTCTCCCCACACCCAGCAACCTCACACACGTCCCCAGCAGCACCGCGTCCTTCTCCCAGCACCTGGCAGCAACATCATCACGTCACACACGCTCGCCAGCAGCACCGCGTCCTTCTCCCAGCGCCTGGCAGCAACATCATCACGTCACACACGCTCGCCAGCAGCACCGCGTCCTTCTCCCAGCACCTGGCAGCAACATCATCACGTCACACACGCTCGCCAGCAGCACCGCGTCCTTCTCCCAGCACCTGGCAGCAACATCATCACGTCACACACGCTCGCCAGCAGCACCGCGTCCTTCTCCCAGCACCTGGCAGCAACATCATCACGTCACACACGCTCGCCAGCAGCACCGCGTCCTTCTCCCAGCACCTGGCAGCAACATCATCACGTCACACACGCTCGCCAGCAGCACCGCGTCCTTCTCCCAGCACCTGGCAGCAACATCATCACGTCACACACGCTCGGCCGCAGCACCGCGTCCTTCTCCCAGCACCTGGCAGCAACATCATCACGTCACACACGCTCGCCAGCAGCACCGCGTCCTTCTCCCAGCACCTGGCAGCAACATCGCCATATTCTTCTTACAACACTTGGCGAAAGTAAATGCAATATACCTAGCACGCAGCATATGCACATAGATAAAAATAGCAATGTGCTGTACTCAGCCGGTCTCCTGAGGCTTTTTTTTGGGGGGGGGGGGGCGAAGATGTACCCGGAAACGATACTAGTTTTGTGAGATTCGCCGCCTTGAACATTTCCTTGGATACCCGAATCAGAATCTGGAAACAGAATAACCTAACATTTATCAAACCTGCTGAAAATTTATCTCAATGCAAAACAAAGCAGCATCAGCAACTCGCCAGCGACCGCCACCAACATTTGTATAACAATTGTCTGTAATGCGCTATAATTGTGCCACCAATATACTTCCATATGTTGCTCCCAAATGCTTCCGGAAAGAAAGTTTTGGTAGCCATCAGAAACGGACCGGGTCTTGAGGTGGCACTTTTATCCTATAATACAATACCATTTAGATAAAAGTACACTTAAAACCCACATTGAGGTGAAGCTGAGTGCGAGTCAGTGTCAGTTACCTCTCAAACTAAATCCCTGGACACAAGGTGCACTTTAGGTATACCTTCAATCAATCCCAGGTCACCAGGTGCACTCGAGGTAGTTCAATAAAAGGTACTTTCATACACTCGAGGTAGTTCAATGGGATATTCGAGTGCGCCAATCAGGGCAATACACCACTTCCTCACCTCTGCCACCTCCAAAATGTCCAGGTAGCCGTAGCATCTCTCACCTGCGCACCAGACACTCGAGGATCTCCGGGCAGCCCTGGATGAGGTGGGGCCGACTGCCCTTGTGCACCGCCCACATGATACGGAAGGCGGGAGCACCGATATAATCGAACGGCTTGCGCCTGGCCATCACCTCCCACAGAATGATGCCGAAGCTGAACACATCACACTTCTCCGTATAGTTGTTGCCTGGAGACAAGAAGAACAGCTGAAGAGACTTTCTGTTGAGCTTCTTCTCAGCTGGCACGGACATTTTGTGTTACACTTCGAGCCATGCAGCAAGGCGTGGCAGGCATTATGCTCTCATGCAGCAAGACTAGTTCATGGGACATCGACTAATTACAATTAGTCATCAACTACAACCCAAATTACTTCCTGCACCCCATTGTAACCTTTGCAACAGAAAACAGAAATACTTTAATCATCAACCACACTCCATTCTAATGAGGTAAGCAAAAATGAATAGCAATATTGAGAGACAACGCCGTTTACGATTTGGCGAACATAGTGCTGCCACTCAGCAGAGTACTCATTCAACTGTCATTTCGCCCTCCGTTTAGAGAAACCCTGTGCCGTACTTGCTGAGCTTTCCAAGCGCAAGTGAGAAAGCATGTGCAAACATCGCACCACTCGCTACGGATATTTTTGTAACATCATCCGATGTTACACCTGCAACGCAGCGAAGATTTGCAAGGGACATGAGATGAGACACCACATAAAAAGGGACACCACGGTACGAAAAAAAATATAACGATGGACCACGCTAATGCGGTTTTCATGGTTCCTGCCATTTTCTCAGGTAAACGAAAAGGTTAACCAAATTCTGCAGAAGACAGCAAAAGTACTTAGCAGAATCAAGTAAACGAATGATTTCCATTTTCCGGCACGGAACGTTGGATGATATAGCCTATGTACTTTTCTCGCCATCCCTACAGCCGTCTGGTGGAAAACTATATTTTCTGAAAACTGAACGCTGATATAAAGCAGGATAAGGCTGCTTCAAGCCGCGTGATATTCATGCTATTTCAGATGGTCTGAAGAGCGCATTGAATGCCAAGACTACACTTGTGGTGTGTGTAGCCAAATGCTGAAATATCCTGACCCACCCGCGGCCAAAAGCGATCTAGAAGTTGCGAATCCGGGTCAAGGTCTTTCAAGTTATTTTCGGTATATACACGCCAGGACTCCGGCAAACATTGTTTTGGTGGTAGCAATGTTCAAAATCGATTTCTGAACTTCCGACTGCAAACACGCAAAATAAATTGAAAACAGAAAACAAAAAAACAAAGGGCCTTCTCAGGAACAAAACCTTTTCAATTCCTTTTAGGAACCCCTTGAACTCTTGAAACAGCAGGTTTCACATGTATGGGGTGAGTGTCGGTCGGTGCTCCAATGTCATTCACAAGTTACACTCTAAAGCTCCCAATGATTGTACCACACTGACTTGAAATAGGTCGTGGGAGACTGACCTTCAAACACCTCCGACACCACATGGCACAGACGACACTAACCTTCGGACACCTCTGGTGCCATGTGGCACAGCAGACACTAACCTTCGAACACCTCGGGCGCCATCCAGGCGGCACTGCCGCGGCTATTCGTCATGTGGGTCTTGACGTCGCATGCAGTGCCGAAGTCGCAGATCTTGAGTTTCCGACCGTAGTCGAGGAGGAGGAGATTGGGCGGCTTCAGGTCCCTGGAAGAAAGGCAACCACAAGGTCAACTTATGCCAGGTCAGAAGAGCACACCCTGCTATGATACCGAATGGTGGAAGGTAACTGATTGGTATTATCGCAGTGAGCACAACCAATGGGACATATTCTCTATAATTGTTATATTATGAATTGTTAATTAATTGACATATTCTCTAGGCGCTGAGTAGGTTTCCTTGAGCCCAATAGGTGGTCTGACCTGGATACCAGTTACATGACCTTGACACGCCGCGCCTGTAACCTCACCTGTGTACGAGCCGCATGACCTTTACACGCCGCACCCGTGACCTCACCTGTGTACGAGCCGCATGACCTTGACACGCCGCATCTGTGACCTCACCTGTGTACGAGCCGCAAGACCTTGACACGCCGAATTTGTGACCTCACCTGTGTACGAGTCGCATGACCCTGACACGCCGCACCCGTGACTTCACCTGTGTACGAGCCGCATGACCTTGACACGCCGCACCCGTGACCTCACCTGTGTACGAGCCGCATGACACTGACACGCCGCACCCGTTACCTCACCTGTGTACGAGCCGCATGACCTTGACACGCCGCACCCGTGACCTCACCTGTGTACGAGCCGCATGACACTGACACGCCGCACCCGTGACCTCACCTGTGTACGAGCCGCATGACCTTGACACGCCGCACCGGTAACCTCACCTGTGTACGAGCCGCATGACCTTTACACGCCGCACCCGTGACCTCACCTGTGTACGAGCCGCATGACCTTGACACGCCGAATTTGTGACCTCACCTGTGTACGAGCCGCATGACCTTGACACGCCGCACCCGTGACTTCACCTGTGTACGAGCCGCATGACCTTGACACGCCGCGCCTGTAACCTCACCTGTGTACGAGCCGCATGACATTGAGACGCCGCACCGGTGACCTCACCTGTGTACGAGCCGCATGACCCTGACACGCCGCACCAGTGACCTCACCTGTGTACGAGCCGCATGACCTTGACACGCCGCACCCGTGACCTCACCTGTGTACGAGCCGCATGACCTTGACACGCCGCACCCGTGACCTCACCTGTGTACGAGCCGCATGCTGTGCAGGTATTCCACGCCCTCCGCGCACTGTAAGCACCACCAGACGGCGTGGCCGGCGTTGTAGGTTGGGCGCGGATCGTTGTGCAGCACTGCCGATAGATGCCATCGTCATCGATATCCAGTACGGAGGCTGTGACTGGGAGAGGATCACGGCAGTTCGTCAATAACCGAAATGAAGCCATCTAATTGGTGGGATCTTCAGCAGCAACACCACAATGCAATCCCGCCACTCTCGTGAGACCACAGCCACGTTAACACGAGCCCTGGAGGGCCTCGGAAAATTACGCGCACTGGAGGGGGAGCGGATTCCGTAAAATCTGGAGTTATCTACGAAAAACCGGAGGGGTGGGCGGATTTCGCCCCCCCTCCTGGGCGCGTGTTAATGCATAGGAAGTGTATTTATATTTAACGCACAGTTTCAAATGTTACTAAGTTATAACCGATAGAAGAAAAAGTAGTAATCTTGGTGTAGCAGAGGTAGATTATACCAAAACAGCAGATGCAGTCCCAAGACGTAGAGGTAAATAACGATTTGGGCAAATTGTTCGGCATTGGCCGTCTTCGGATGGAATCAGGGTAAAAAGAGAAGGAGGCAAGAACGGGCAAGGAGGTAAGAAGGAGCAAGAAGGGGCAAGAATGGGATAGGGACACCCGAGTAGCGCAGTGGTCAGTGCACAACTGATACGTTCGAAAGCCGCGTGAAACGCGCGCCAGAAAACCAGTCGTACCATACTGCCACCTATAGTTAATTCGCAAATTATCCGCCAGGTGTCTTGTGTGGTGACCTCTGAACGACGTTTTCATATCAGTAGAGTTTCTGCTACCTTCATGTTCGCTCGGTCTCTACGTCTGCGCAGAAGCATGACGTACAAGTGTCCAGCCGGAGACGCACTGGGACTGTGTTGTGTGGCGTGATCGTCAAATGCTTCTCAGGTGCTTTTGCTGGCAGCGTACCATGTTCGTTGACAGTGTGGGCGGCGCCATTAGCCGTGAACGTGCATAAAGTGTGTCGTGAACCAACCAATAAACAAACCATGTTCGTTGACACGATGTCGGACGTTGTGCTTTGTCTTATCGGTGTAAACTTGATTGCACAAGTCACATTTGATGGAGTCACAGGAGACTTATGGCCATCCACCGGGAGGGCGCCGGCTCAGTCGCCGCTGGTGTCACCACCGTGGCCGGCTGGCTCGCCAACTTATACCACTTTCAAATCGGCCGTGAAGAACCGGTACGCCACCAGAAATGTGTACTCCATCATATGAAATCTTTGCAATCAACTTTACATCCGTGAGATAAAGCGCAACGTGCAACTTCGTTTCAGCTAACGCCAATGAGACGCTACTAGCAAAAATGTCGGTGGGCGCTACATGACCAATGTAGTCGATGCGCCCTAAAGCCCTAATAACTAACTAACAAAAATGTCGGCCAAGGATTTGGCGTGCAGTGCCAAGGATCACGCCATTGCAGTGCTAGCTACTTCGCTTTCGACCGGTGTGACGGCAATTAAAGGAAAAATACAAAATCGCAATATGCTATGGATAACAGAAAGAGGCAATCTGCAGTGGCGTACATGAAGATGAGGCACCATATTTTCACCAAAGTTAATAACATTCATGATTTCATTAGCTATGTATTAACGCCCTATATTTTCTGTCATAGGTTTGCTTTGCTGGTTGTTGGTGATTAAATAGGTCATCTTTCTGATCATAACTGGGACTGTTGGACCTTGATTGCACGTCTCGCATTAGCCGCTGCAGTGCGGTGCGCCTCATTTCCCCACGTACTAAACTATTTGGTGGGCTTTTGGGCGCATCGACTGCATTGATCATTTAGGTACTAACTATGTCTGAACGTAGGGGATCACAGAAAGAAACAATCTTTGCAACAGTGTCAATGGAGATGAGGAACCATATATTCCCTAGTTAATAAAATTCATACTTTCATCAGGTGTGTTAATGGCCTTTTATTTTCTGAAATATGGCCTCCTTTGTCCGCTGTTGTAAGTAGCCAAATGGGTTGTTTTTCTGGTCATTACCAGCCTATTGGACCTGGATTTCAGGCTTCACATTTATGACTCAGTCATTGTGTGTCTTATCTTCCCCACACATTGAACTTCTTTTTTCTCTCTCTGTCTCAGTCTCAGTTTCAGTCTCAGTCTCAGTCTCTGCTTCAGTTCACTCTTTCAGATTTGATCATAACTCCACGTCCTACCGTTAAAGTGTAAGGTGTTCTCCTCGACCAGCAACTTAGCTGGGATTCTCACATATTCATGGCTGTGCGCAAATGTAACGCAATCATAGCATCCCTATAGAAATTTCGCCATCATTTCACCACGGATGTCCTCACCCATATGGTTCCATGTGAAAAATTGAATTAATGGTGTGGGAGTCTCCAATACATACTAAAGTGAGACCCATGCAAGGATTTGAGTTGATGATACCGGACAAGGGAACGTCATAATCAAAACTTAAGCGGTCGACCCGGTATATTGAAACTGTTCCATGATCAGTAGAACCTCAGCTTTCAGATTAAATATG
This sequence comes from Imbricaverruca yamaguchii, assembly GCA_034440575.1. Lineage (NCBI taxonomy): Eukaryota > Metazoa > Arthropoda > Thecostraca > Neoverrucidae > Imbricaverruca > Imbricaverruca yamaguchii. The sequence goes on along the minus strand of JAOTOL010001617.1, from coordinate 695,203 downwards.
TGTGAGCATGTGGATTATTTCAATAAGTCAAGAGAACTCAACCAATGTCACCGCTCATAACGAGTCCAACAGTGGAACTGATCTGCAGTGATCGATCAAATTAGGTCCAAAACGCCACTTAGCTAATGGGAAACCGACAGCTGCAATCAAATAACCATTCACATATTGCGAAAGTGCACACACTGTCATATCAACATCGGTACATCAAGATTTCATCCCATTTCAGTAAATGACAACAGTTTCTCTCTATAGCACGACAAGCACCACATGCTTTCATGGCAATTTCCACATTCTGTGATTTGCCATTTCTGCCAGAACCACAAATGAAGATCGTTTGCAAAGAGCCGTCTGTTGCGACTCACCGTCGTACAGGGAGCCGCCCTCGGCGTACTCCATGACCAGGCACACATTGTCGGGCTGGGTGCAGGCGCCGATCAGTTCCACTATGTTGGGGTGGTTGACGCGCTGCAGCTGGCGCAACTCGATCAGGAACGCCTTCTTTTCGATCTCGGTCTCGACCTTCTTCACGGCCACCTGGCGACCCCTCCAGATGCCCTTCTTCACCACGCCGAACGAGCCCTTGCCGACACCCTAGCAAACGGTGACATCAGTGAATTGACTGCCGACTGGTGGGGGAGGGGGGGCGAATGGCTAAGGTGTTGAGCTCTGGACACCAAAGGTCCTGGGCCGAACACTCGCATCACTCAGAACACTTCCAAACCGGCATTTTCCAGACTCAAACTCGGCCCACCGGCGAAACAGTGTGGGCGGCGCCATTAGCCGTGTTCGCGCATAAAGTGCATCAAGAAACACCTGATAAACAAACAGACTGTCTATTGGACAACAGTCGGATGGGAGGCTTTGGGCACTTGGCAAACTTCGCATCATTACAGCGGTTTGTCGTAAATCGACTTCTATTGAAAATCACATCCAGAAGCTGGCAGCTTTAACCCTCCCCGTCTTTCCAGTCATATCCTCACACCCGTCTCGGAGGGGTGGGTGATAGGAACCTCCTTCTAAACTCCAAACTAAGTGTCGCACGAAAACGAAAAAGGTGTCGCCGGAAAGCGCTCGATGAGTATGGCCAGACATCACCCCCAATTCCCCCCACCCCAAGTGGCATCACTACGGGGCCTAGGATTTCACAAATTGCATGATGCTTTTGGCTCTTGGGAGTTCATTTTCGGGAAGATTTGAAGAAAAAATACTTGGAATCCGAAAAGGAAGGCGAAATCGACCAGGGCCCTAACATGTTTGCGAACCCAAAAATCATTTTTTCTTTATTTCAAAATTGAGTTTTCAGTTTTCTTTCATTTTTATTTTTCTAATGTGTAGAGCCAACAGAAAAAACGTCGATTTCAACTTGCTCTGACAAAAAATGCTTACTTTAGACAGAAGCTAAGGTTTAAAGCTAAAGTTTGATTTGAGCTCTAAAGGGCAAATATGCAAAACTAATAAGTAATAAAAAACGGAAAAAATGAAAAATGTATCCGGTGCATTTTCTTTCATCCCTAAAGGTAAGCAAATGCTGAAAGTCGCATTAAAATATGTTTATCCATTAAATCGTAACACTTGACTAACTTGTTGACCCCAGATGACCTCAAAATCTTGACACAACATGCCAAATCTATGTGGGAAAAGGCATGCCAAATTTTGGCACACTTCCGCACGCCATTCTTTCACTATCCGGGGAAAACCTTAGGGAGTGGATAACAACCCCCCGAGATGGTGCAGGTGAAGTAAGCTTCTAACACGAATGGTATTATCCAATTTATCACTAATAATTTACACTTGTAGTGTGGAGGAGGGGAGGTGAATGTAACCCAGCCCACAGGTTGTCTGAGGTAACTCTTGAGGCATTAATGATGTCCCTTTATCGTTTTTAAAATTCCCGAACCTTCGTCAGCGCACATAGCACAAAAAGTGGAAGTTTGGTCTAACAATGCCACTGAGCTAGAGTTGGCGAAAATCAGGTCACCTCCTTGTCTCAAGATGGTTTTTGGATATACGTTGAAGCATTTAGCATGAGAAAATCTTGAACGATATAATCAGAAGTTGTACATGATGTGATACAATCAGAAGTTAGACACAATATCGTATAATCTGAAGTTAGATATGATGCAATGCAATCAGGAGGTAGATATACTACGATGAAATCAGAAGTTAGGCATGATGCAATACAAGTTAGAAGTCAGAAGTTTCCAGAAGGGGCGGGGATGGCCGAGTGGTTAAGATGTTGGGCTATGGGTACCAAAGGTCCCGGGTTCGACTCTAGCGCCACTCAGGACATTTCCCAATCCCGCGGCCCACCGGCGAAAGTGTGGGCGGCGCCATTAGCCGTGAATGTGCATAAAGTGTGTCGTAAACCAACCAATAAAAAAAGTTTCCAGAAGTTACCCGTGACAGCACTGCCAGATGTCAGCAATGCTACCTGTGTGCTAATCACCAATGTCAGAGGACAATGGCCACTATAGAAACACCAATTCCCACAACCTGGATACAAACCATCTCATCTTTTTGGCTGCAGACTGAATAACTTCCTTCCTGGCCAATTGTATTTGGCTACATGTGTAGCAAATATATTCTTCTGTACTATCAGTGACTTCCAGCTATTTGTCTACTTCACATTACTTTGCTATGACTCTGAAAACTGATGATTTAATTAAAATAAATAATTAAATAATTAAAGGCAATGCAAAGGCATGAAAAATTGGGAGCATGACCAGGTATATTGCAAGGTTGGTGTTCAGCTCAAAATGGTAGGTACAGCTGTCCTTGCCATGTCTAGCATTATGCACAACATATTGGCATACACAAACCTCAAGGTGTGTGGCTGGGACCTGGTCAAGCCCATAGACTCCAGTTTTCAGTCATGGAAGAGCTATCCATGCAATTTCAAATGTTATTTATTGTACTTGTACTTGTACTTGAGTACTTGAGGGGGGACTTTAGGACACTTCGACCAGAAATGATCATTAATCCAATAATGCTATGCATTAGTCAAACCACACAAGAGCATAAAACTACTAAGAGTCATGTTGAAGCAGTACAGAACTAGCATATTCTTACAAGGTAGGTGAAATGATACACAAGATTGAAGATACAGTGCATCATTTGAACAGTAAATGTGAAGTTAAAATAGCTAAAGAAACCCAACAAAATAGCACAGAAATAGCACAATAGCACAAATTTAGTGTAGTTTAATACACAATAAACTACAAGCTATTACATATCTGGGGTCAGGCTGGATCACTAAAAATATTTATCCTTTGGAACTTTGGTGTTGCTGCCAAAGACAATCAATCCCATGTGGTGGAGGATGAGATTTTCCTCCCTTCCATTTCCAATTAAAGCTGGAGAAAACATGACTGCAGAGCACTCACTTGGCACTAATCTAAATAGGATTTCACTTCACATCTCATGATTTACATCAGGGAGGGAAGTAAACTTTTGTATCTAGGCTTCCAAAGTGAAAAGACAAATGAAATAGCTATAATGCTGCTGTTGCATTGCCTATGATGAGACTAAGCTCATTCCAAGTTTTAGCAGTCATTAATTATTTTCCCTCTTTGCTCTGACACTTTCAAAATCAGATATTCATTGCATCAAATTTGCACCCATTAAGCCTCACCCCATTGGTGACAAAAGCTTTTTACCATACAAACCCAATGATAATATTGTTGCCTCCTTGCTTATAAGTGTATGCCACATTTTGTTTACAGTGCAGCAGAACTTGGGGTTGAGGGGAAGTGCAAGGGGGGTTGAATGGCATTCACATTGGATGCAGCCATCATCAAGGTCATTCCTTCAAATTGAAACAAAAATGATGTGGTAGCCTCACCAGAAAGCACACTGTTGGCTTCAGAGTAGTTTTACTGTGGAATATCCTTCCATAATTTCATAGACACTCACATATATTTTAAAGTAGTTTGGATTATCAATGGAGCAACAGGCAGCACTACACCAAGCATCCCATGCATTGGAGGAATCAGCACTCAATTGTGAAAGTGTAATTGACTGGACAATACTGAAGGCAGGCTAACATATTTCATTCTTCTTTCTTTTTTTTTTTTTTGGGGGGGGGGGTAAAGAGTAAGACTCTTTCATGTCCTTTACATTCTTGTTAGCAGTTGAGTATTAATTGACAGTTCTCAAACATTGCCAAAAATACATAAAATAGCACTATGGGTTGTCACATCACAAAACAGGATAATGAGGAGCATGAAAGCATCAATGATCCAAAAGCCATACTGTGAACAGCATCAGATTAATTATGGGTCCATCAGCCTAGAAAAACACTAGTGTTAAAATAATGGTCTTTCATTAGGAGTCAAATGTGGAAACAATTGCAGTATGATGTTGAAACTTGCAATGTAAACAATTTTGATTAAACAGTTGTTTGAGTCCTTGAAGTTAAATGTTGAACCAGTAGCTGATGCATTGATGAACATTTCTGCTTTATTTTGGGAGATACATAAATGAAAACAATAACATACCATGAATGGCAAATATGGACATCAAGGTAAATGTTGATTTTTGGTACTAACATGCTTTTTGACATGAGTAAGAATATGCCACCAGTTACTTCCTGTGCAAATGATTACTTTTCACTTGGCAAAGTAATTTTCCATCATAATCTTCCCTCCACAAATATAGCCCATCTAGTAAAATTATCTGTATCTGGTGCATCAAACATGATGTAGAAGAAATTCAACACTTCATGCACTGGATTTAGTACTCTTGGACACAAAAACCTCATGTTTCTGCCTTATTTTGGACTTAATTCGAGCAGGAATACTTGCAGCTCAGCACAATCAAGCATGCTTCTCTGAAGATTGTGAGTTATCAAGAATGGCAGTGCTTTCAATGTTGCATATGCCATCTTGTCATGGCAGAAAATTTGTTTTGGATGATTCTGGTTTTCCTGTTAGGTTAGCCTAGGCTAGATTATATTATGCAATAATGTCTTATATTAGGCTGTTTATCTTAGCCCAGGTTAGGTTAGGTTGGGTTATTTTAATTGAAGTGGATCACAGGAACAATTTTGAGGATCTGTCACAGCACTGTCCACATCCAAAACACTGAGCAGCTCTGGCACTAGGTAAAAGTGGGTGCAGTGACCAGGCATGAAGATCAAGTATTGGCAGCAATATCTCAGGAGGTACCTGCTTATAATTAATTTAATAAATTGATGGCTTCCTTTTTGAAGCATTGATGCTTTATAAACCACAACATCAGCTATGCACTGAGGAAGAAATGAATTAGTCACAGCCAGGATCATCTCATTAAGGTATGTGCTTATGACATCAATTGTATCAACCACTAGACTGAAGAGTAATCATTTGGAGAGAAAATATGTGGTTGCATTGTCTCACATAAAGGCATTGCATTACAAAATTCACCATTTACCTTGATCTCCATATTTACCTCATGAATAAATAGTGCTGCATTGTGGACCACATCATAGGTAATCCCTTCACATATAATTATGATACATGTTTGTGTACTGCAATTCACAATGGTAGTCATAATCACAATGTTTATGCACTAGATACTGTTCAAAGTGAGCCATGGGGCCTTCATAAGCACACATCAAGAAACATCACGTCAATACTTCTTTGGGAAGAATGTCTATTCAGTGTTGAGGAAGTGACATATTCCACCCTACTTCTTAAATACTTCATCACTGAAACTCGTTCTGCTATGCGAAGCAAGATTTTGACATCGCCTTACCTCCAAGAGTTGAATTTCATTTACGTCTATCTCAACATAGCTGGGCTCGTCCATATCATTGAAGGTTACGGTCATTAGTACCACAAATTTTGAAAGGCTTTATCATATGGATATCCATTCACACCACGACCAATACCGACACATATTCGTAACACAAGGCTAAATATTGATTCATGTTCTTCTGTTACACTTATCGTCATGCAACACGTATCACTTAGGCCCTGCTTCACTTTAGTTCGCAAAAACGTCCATATCTGACAACACTACCCCCTTTCCCCATTGCAGCAGCCCCGATCTTTTTGCTCCACAAAATGCGCCGCGTTTGGCCAAGGACGTGAGGCTTCAACACACTAATTATGTGTGCTACTTTTACCATCATTAGCGGTAAACCTGAGGAAAATTAAACAATTGCCGTTACCAGCAAAAGATAGGGGCAAACATTTTCTAAATTAGGTGGTGTTGAACGCAGGAATATCTCGGGGAGTGGGTAGGTAAGATAGGTGTGTTTTTCATGTTTCTAGCAGAACATAATGTCTTACTTCGTCATGCACGAAGGCCGAAGTGAGCATTCCATTTCTTCGAAGTAGCTCAGGGCATCATGTTTGATTCAATCTGGACCAATCGAATGCTCCGTCGAGCACCCCCAATAATATTATATGTTAGCATGACAAGGCTCGCCAGCCTCTCCAATGTACATTTGTGTCAGCTTCAACGCTGTTGAGCCTTCCAAACATGTATGGAGAGGTTCCAAAATTATTGTCAGGGTTAGCTGGAATGCATGGAGGAAATTGGTTCCGCCAATTGGATGGAATGCCACTCCATAGAGGCACAACCAAAGGGGGAGGGGACGCTCCCATACCCCTTCGATACAAAGAATGCACTTGAAACGATATTTTCATCACTGGAAGCCAATCGTTATCTGTTCCGTGGAATTTTTGTGTGGGTTGCACCCGATTAAGAAAATCCTGGCTGCGCCATTGTCACCCCACGTAGGGTTATGTTAGAAAAGCAAATTGACGGGGCCAAGGTAAGTTGATGAGGTCCAGCTTCAGGCCCTACTAAGACCATACAAAATTCCACCCCTGCTTAGCAACAAAATTCTTGAATCTTCGCACCATCCTGGTTTACTGGAATTACGCTCAAGGTATGTCACGGGCGAATCCATGGACTAGCATCGGGGAACTTGTCTGGGGGGGCGCCATCTCTTCGGAAGGATGCCCTCGGCTGAATAATCCGTTGAGTGGGACGCAATCATTCGCACGAGTACACCGAAGGGGCGCCGTTTCCTTTCACGATATTTCCTTTCCCTTCCCAGGGGGCGCCAATTCCTCTCCGATTGGCTCCTCCCGCCTAGAACCCCATTGAGAAGGACGGGGCTCACTCGGCCTCCCTAGACGGGCACCTTTTCCCGGCCGAAGGGGTGCCACCACCCATCTGCGGGGGTCATGGAATGATCCCTCCGCATCTGAAGCATGCGAGGTTATGGGGGGGGGGGGATGACCATGGATGCCACTTTTTAAACAGTTCTATGGGGGAGGAAAAAAGAACCATTTTGCTCCCGAAAGCTGACTGAAAAGGTTGTATTCATTGCATGCCCATGCGCCCATTGATTAACACGCGCATGTCCGGGGGCAGATATCTGCTCCCCCTGCGGTTTTCCATAATTTTCCGCCATACAATTCGGGTTAGCAAGGCCAAACCTCGCATGGCTGCTCATTAATCTTCTCCGCATACCCTCATACATTTTTAACCCTGGATCATCTCAGGTCAGGTGACCAAGTCCGGCGAAGTGACCCAACATCCCTCGGAGTTATAGGTGGCATGACTTCCACAATAATTTGGCGATTTATATCAAACTTATAGCACGTCATGATCTCATCAAGGACCATAATATATATATATATATATATATATATATATATATGTGTGTGTGTGTGTGTGTGTGTGTGTGTGTGTGTATGTGTGTATATCGTTTTTTCGTAGCATTGACCTGAGGTCATGCCGTGGCCATGTCTTCTCCCATTATAGAGCTATGGTAAAATATAAAAATATTTCCTGATTACATATTTGCTCTCGAAATGACCTCGCAACGGTTGTGGCCCGTAGTTGGAAGCTATATTCAATGCTACCGCTGACATTTTTGCTCAGTGACCTCACCAAGTTCACCTGAGGTCATCTTAGATCAGTAGCACATTTTTGCGCATTATATCGTACTGTATTGAGCCAGAAAGCTGAAATTACCGTCATTGTGCTTGTATCGCCAAGACGTGTCGATTAATACCTTACACGCCCTCCCTAGGCTACTTCGTGAACTTGACCTGAGGTCATAGTTTCGGTTGACCTCATCTTAAATCATATTGTCCTATTGTCGATAACACATTTCAAGGACTGTCGAATAGCTTTCACCGTTTGTTTCTATCTGCTACAGGTCCTGACATATGTGTCAATATCTGAGTCCCACCCGATCTGGTCGAATTTGAACTATGATGACCCAGTGACCTGAATATTGACCTGAGCGAAAACATGACCGAAGTACCTTCGATAGAGCCTGTCACCAACTATCCAACGCCCTTTTCCGTTTCTCGCTAACTAGCATAGTTCTAGTGATCTTAGGGAGCAGACCTCTGCGCCCCCCCCCCCCGGACATGCGAGCGTTAAGCTTCGATCCGATTGGAGAGAGTAGCAATAATTAATTTAAATAAATGATTGAAGTGACCAGCGACCTCTTTTAGCGTATACAAAGTGACACCCATGCTATGGTGTCATGATAGCTGTGCACGCCACTGGCCGATGCATGACGTGCATCGGCGCAACAGGATGCGACGGCGGTACGAAATTCTCCCTAATGTCATCAGCTGTATTCTTTCTGGTCTTCTTTGCAGCGCGATGTAAGTTGCTTTTGGACGTGGCTAATTTCTGCGCTACGCACCCAAATAAAGCTATTGTATGGGTGGTTGCCATCGCTCGTTGTCTGAAACTCATATTCAACCGGTCATGCTTTACACATAGTTCCGTTGCGACGCGCTTCCGGCCGGCACATTCTCGCTCCGTAGGCCGATAAAAGTCCACGTCTCTATCGGAGGCGTCGCTATCTGACTCACCGAGCTCTTCATCCGCGTCAGTTTGTTCATATTCATTTATCTGACTTGTACTTACCCCAGCGCCTTCACATGTCGGGTCTCTTCCGCATCGTTCCTGCTGCAGTCTCCTTTTATCGCTAATATTTATTCGCTTGGCCATCAAACCATCTCTCCCAGCCATGCTACCGCGTTGATCCGGCATGCACATTTGCTTGTACCACTGCAAGTCTGTTTTCCATTCAGTTTGTAGCCGGCCGGCTTCTCCTCCAGATCGACAGGGCTCAGGTCACAAAGCTGGACGAGATAAGCTTTGAAAGCATCCGTCTGCTGTTGAGATTTTGGTGGCAGGTGGGTGAACCTCTTGTAGGCCTGTAGAAACTTCAGCACCCGAATTATGCAAAGGCTCAACTTCACCACCGGAATGGCACTTGGTTTCCACAAGACCTCTATAAGCTCTTGAGCGATGGTGCGGGCGATGTAGGATAATTTAGTATTTGTATGTGTTTGTCTTCCACCAGATAAAACAAAAACAGATGGTGGTAATTTAAAATATAATTTCAACATGAACCCAAGGGCATACTACACGCGTATATATACATATATTCATCATGATACATACACAGACACACACGCAGATATATATTCGCAACGAAGGCACACAGTTTGCCGGTCATTACTTCCGTTAATCATGGTAGCCGAATACAAATGGCACGTTACCAACCCCTCACTAGTCATTTCGCACTAGCATATGCGGGTGATATTTATTATAGCCTCCGCGCTGTGGTGAAAGAAGTGGTCAAACTGCTATACTTCAATACAACTAAGTTACCATGCACGGCGCTTCATTATTCACATTATAAATCCGTAAGATCCAGGAAGTTGACACGCGGTTAGGTTTGCCTGGCACTATCGTTTGGCAAGCCAAATTACCAGGACCGTGGCCCCATCGCGTGTAGCCTTAACAAATCTCAGCGCAATCTGAAATATTTCAACAACACAAAAAAGCCACCACGCTGTACTGCTGCCCAGAACCGGGTTCCTATCCCAATTATACATATTTACATATTATTCAGTCGATATGATTTGTCTTTTGCAGTGTGCATACCAAAAGAAGAGCCAACAGAACAACCTTGGGTTCTTCTACGACGCTTTCGACCGCTAGGCTTTATAGCGCCGCAAACCTCTCACGCCGATTAGTTGCGGGCGGACTCGGTAACACCGTCGGTTGAGATTCGAACCCGAGATCTTGCGATCAAGAGTCCGACGCTCTACCACCTGACCAACCGCAGCCCCGAGTGTCACCAACAGAACAATGAGGGTGCCACGATCGGACATGGTGGTGGTGGATTGGTACTTCAGGTAGTGCCGACTATTTCAGCCATTTTGCGCCGCCCAGATGTGCATCAGCAGCTGCTCTGTTGTAGAAACTAAACGGATGTTCACCGAACCGCGGCCGTACAGGTCGCTTACTCTCACCCGCACAAGTGGCCCGACGCAATTCACAAACGAATTCGCACACATTGATCGGCCCTTCGCCATAACAAAACAAGTATTGCAGCACAACGCGACATTTAATTTTCGCCATCAATACAATCAACAAGACGATTCGTATCATGGCAACGACCTTTACCTGAAATTTTCCCGAAATGTGCAACACAGATGCATCAAAAGATACTGAAAGATTCGTGTGCCTGCGTCTGGTTGTAGTAATAGTGTACATCAGATTGGGGGTAGAGTGCTACAACGTCTGGAGACGTGGACAGCTATTTCGCACTATCTAACGTGCACGAAGCAGCTATGTGGAAGGCAACATAGCTCCTGAAGAAGTCCAAGTGTAAAGTGACGCCTGACAGACAACCAGCAAACAACTGTGAACAACTCAGTGAGCCCTCCACTGATCCTCCCTGCTCAGCCGTGAACAGAACTAGCAATACCTTCTCCGCTATAACGAAGAGCCGACGCTCTGGCGCACATTTTGTGCTCGAGATCGTTTGTAGGTTGTGTGGAGTTACTTCTATAGGAGAGAGCAAGCAGTCTAAAGACCACGCCCAATGAACGTTGCGTGGCGTCCGTCACAGAACAGCTACTGGTGCGCCACTAGACAATCATGCCCAACTGCCACCCCCTCCCCCATCCCATTGTGCTGCGCGTGATCGTCTTCTCATACAAATGTTGTGCAAGACCGATACGAAAATATGTTGGTCGTTCTGCATCAAGGATGCAAAGCCGGCTTTGAGTAGCAATGTAGCGTTGTGGTTCGTTCGTTACAATGGTGCAATAATTCGCAGGACAGTGATATTTATTAAAGCAACATGTTATGCTTTTCATGTCGGACCTCCTTTAGTTTGGCAGGCCACGAGGTCACGCAGTGAACCACGCGTCAATTTTCGAGATTATAAGGTTAATTTGTGCATGTATGAAACGTTTTGATGAAAGGTAGCGCACGATAGGTTAATCATATAGAAGTTTTTTTAGCAATATTCTTGTTCTAACTTCGGGAAGGATATAGCAAATGTCTCCAGCGTATCTCATCCTGCTCCCTGGAATCGCACACATGACACACCATAAATTACACGCTTTGTGCTAGCATACGCACAGTTGTTAAGTACTGCAACATAAATTAACTAAACAGTGATGACAATTCGGATACGATTAAGCGCAGGGTCCGGAACATGGTGATAGGTACTGGGGCACGTGCCCCATGGAAAGTTTGCGCTGCTACGATCTGAAAATCACCTCCCCTCGGGAAGCTCGAGCTCGGGAAGCGCCACCTCCTACTTGAATTTCCCAACGAATTTCCAGCCGAAGGCATCAGAGAGACGACCGGAATGGCGCCCCTCCACATGAATGACCCCATGGAAACTACTGCATCCGGCCCTGATTAAGCATCAACGCTTGAACACAACTGGTAGCATTAAGCCTGTAAACTTTTAACATCACAAAAATAGATAATGTTCGACTTTAAACATTACTTCTTTCGTGCTATATTACCTAAGTCTATATTCACGACAGAACAACATGGCTTCCCCGAAAAATAATGTGGGGCGAAAACTGGTTGCGATGGCTACGGAAGAAAAAAAAAGTAATTTTAAATAATTATGGACATCACATAAAATACAGTGGTATCTTCAAGAGTTATATCACAATACTGATTTGTGCATTAACAACCCAGCCAGAGTATTGATGACAAGCGCGTGGCTTCTGAGCGACCAAGGCTTTAGTCTCCCCAACAACCACAAGTACGTAGCCGACGGTAAAAGCACAAACATCTCACCTTCCGCAAAAGGGAGGTGACAGCTTCGGTAGTCCACCTGGCAATCTATCGCCCAGGCTACAGACTCGATACATCAGCCTATCGCCCAGGCTACAGACTCGATACATCAGCCTATCGCCCAGGCTACAGACTCGATATATCAACAGCCTATGTCCCAGGCTACAGACTCGATACATCAGCCTATCGCCCAGGCTAAAAAACCATCGCCCAGGCTACAGACTCGACACATCAGCCTATCGCCCAGGCTACAGACTCGAACATCAGCCTACAGACTACCCCCAGACTACAGACTCGATACATCAGCCTATCGCCCAGGCTACAGACTCGATATATCAACAGCCTATGTCCCAGGCTACAGACTCGATACATCAGCCTATCGCCCAGGCTACAGACTCGACAAATCAGCCTATCGCCCAGGCTACAGACTCGATACATCAGCCTATCGCCCAGGCTACAGACTCGATACTCAGCCTACAACCGATACATCAGCCTATAACCCAGGTTACAGACTCGATATACAACAGCCTATGTCACAGGCTACAGACTCGATATATCAACAGCCCACCCCCAGGCTACAGACACGATACATCAGCCTATCGCCCAGCACAGACCGAATATCAACAGCCTATGTCCCGGCTACAGACCGATACATCAGCCTATCGCCCAGGCTACAGACTCGACAAATCAGCCTATCGCCCAGGCTACAGACTCGATAATCAACAGCCTATGTCACAGGCTACAGACTCGATATATCAACAGCCCATCCCCCAGGCTACAGACCCGATACATCAGCCTATCGCCCAGGCTACAGACTCGATATATCAACAGCCTATGTCCCAGGCTACAGACTCGATACATCAGCCTATCGCCCAGGCTACAGACTCGATACATCAGCCTATCGCCCAGGCTACAGACTCGATACATCAGTATAGCCCAGGTACAGCCCATACAAAACCTTCTTTCCCACCCTCAAAAATCCAAAATTTATTTTTTTGCCCAAGGTACAGACTCATACATCAGCCTATCGCCCAGGCTACAGACTCGATACATCAGTACATGGCCCAGGCTACGGACTTGATACATCAACGGGCCTCACCACAACAAGCTTGTTTCACACATCCAAACCAATTTTGTGTTCAACAAATTCAGACAATCATGTTCCACAAATCCAGCCATTCGTTTGGTTGAATCAAATACTTAATGTAGGCACGCCAAGGTAACACTGCCACAACAAACACAACCAACACCCCGGAAAACTGGCACACCATAATGACCTCGAGGTTGCGCTAATCAACACCAAATTACACAGTTGTTTCGAAGAGGTGTCACGAATCGTCACCAATTCCATCAGTTGTTTCGAAGTAGTCATTAGGACAATTAAACATACTCTTCCCTTGAACATTAACTAACGTCTAAGGGAAGTGTCGAAACGTCTAACGGCGATCAATTAACGGGCAGTTAAACGTTTTGTTACACTTCCCTCCAGGTGTACTCCCAGTACATGGGGTGATGATGCAAACATAAAACGTGCAAACATAGGGCGGCAAATTAACGTTTCACCATCCCAAACAGCCTTTAAGTTGTCCTCTTTGGGTTCGATGGAGACCGCAAGGCAAAACCGCAGCACATTGTATTCCAGTAGAATGAATGTTATAACCAGTTCTAACAAACTCGGGTCTCCGTGTTCGGAAACTGCGTTGTCAATCGAACTTCGTTATAGTGCAATACCATCTGAGTCCGGGCTCTAGCCTATGCACGTGGTGTTGATGGGCGGGGAGTGGTGGAACTCTGATGACTTCCATGCTTTCGATGTTATTGCAGATTGAACACGAATAGTTTAGGAAATCCGGCATTATATGCATTACACTGCTGGACAGAATGCGCCGAAACATGACTGACAGCCTGCACCAACAAAAGGTTTAGACTTTCACCCCAGGGATTCCAAAATGAAATGTTAAGTACTTGTCAGGAACCGGGTTGATCAATATTGGAAACATCCGAGAAACGCATGACTTTCTACCAGATCTCATTGAATGCCCTGCTGATGACGGAAATAACGATACTACTGCGACAGGCTACTCGCCCAAGGTGACAATGCGCGGGGAAGTCAGGATACCCCGGGTGACCTCACAAGTCACCTGAACAGCCACCAGGTTAAATAATGTCAACTGGGTTAAGCTAAGATATCCAGTCACGAAGCCAAACACGACCGTGGCGCGAGCGAACACCTCCCGCAAGATCGGAAGCGTGGGGGCGACATGAACCTGCTGCGGACCTACACCACCAGCTGCACAGGTACGCAAGCAACTGCGCGGGAAAAGAACTGGCCACGGTCCATTGATGCACAACCAACGACTTTAAATGGAGGAAAAAATGGGAAAACGAAGAGAATACCGTCCAGACAGACGAAGGAAAACGTAGAAGTGTGTGTGTAGGCGGGGGGGGGGGGGGGGGGGGACTACCTGTATGATACCTCTTCACTTACGTCATAAACAATAGTCGATGCTGGTCACGTGGGCAGACGTGGATTGACACTCAAGATACCGAACTGCCCAAACGGCTACGGCCAAACGAACCGAGCCAATGCAAAAGCTGTGCCGCACGGTTTCCAAATCTACCGAGAAACTGGGATAAAGAGGTGGGTTTAAATGATGAGCAGTTTGCAAACGAGCGCAGGACAAGATACTAGATAACTAGCATATTTAGCCTGAAAACGACCGCCTGAACCAAACTCGCAAATAAAATAAAATAAAATAAACGTAATTGATTAAGTCGAACCACGGGCATGTGTTGCTCCTCGTGCACCGCAGCATTTCATATGCCATTGCATTGGGGGATGTGGGGGTGGAGGGGGGGGGGGCTTTACACAATAGGAACACACTTGTCGAAAATGGCAACATCCGAGCAGCGAAGTCTGCTGTTGTTGTCTGAAGTCTGTTGTGTGGAAGTCTGCTGTTAAAGACTCTGCTTACCACATGCCACCTGAACCTACACCTGAACACTCGGACCGCTTTCGGTGCAGTGTATGATATGCATCGCCGACCTAACAGACCGGACCGGATCAGACCTGACGCCAACGTTCATATCTCTGCATCAACGCTGGTGTCCTCACCACCGTGCACCAGAGGCCCAGACCGGTCCGGGCGCCAACGTCTACCCTGCATCAGCACTGGCGTCATCGCCACTGTGCACCCGCGGCGTCTTCCGAGGTGGTCAACGCGAACCTCGGCACATGCTTCACTACCGTGTATCACAGCAGATGACCCTATCGCTGAGAACCTGAGCAGATAGCCTCATCGCCCGCATCGACGCAGAGGTCGTTGTCACGGTGAGCGGCAGCAGACGCACCCGTACAATCCCCTGCGGCCTGAGGCAGCAGCGGCGGTCACGCCAGTGCTCGGGTCACCAACGCCACCCGATCACATCGTCCGCCCGGCAGAATCCCACGCAGAATCCGCGTCCCACGCTCGCCGCTCGCTGGTCGCCTCCGACCCGGCAGCTGCGGCTACTGTCGGCGACCGGCCACCGCAGGCAGTCGGCTGACTACCGCGAAACCAAGCCGACCACCAGACCGCTCGCCCGACTAGAATAGCCTCTTGTTTGCACAGCCAGCCGTCAGCAGGCGCGGGTGCTCCGCCAGCTGTCGGTCTGAAGAGTCGGGGCCGACTGGGCGCTGGGAGTCGGGGCCGACTGGGCGCTGGGAGTCGGGGCCGACTGGGCGCTGGGAGTCGGCGCCGACTGGGCGCTGGGAGTCGGGGCCGACTGGGCGCTGGGAGTCGGGGCCGACTGGGCGCTGGGAGTCGGGGCCGACTGGGCGCTGGGAGTCGGCGCCGACTACCGGCTCGGTCCGCTGGCGTCGAACACGGTCTCCTCCTCGTCGTCGTCGCTGTGCAGCGGCGCCGACTCGTCGGTGGTGGAGAGCACGTTGTAGCGGGCCGCCTTGCGGTTCCGCCGCAGCCTGCCGGACGGACGGCGGTTATGCGGCGCCACGCCCCCCACGCCGGCCAGCGGTGGCGTGCCGCTGTCCAGCGTCACGCACACGGGTTGTTGGTTGGTTATTTGTTTCACGACACATTGAACGTTGAGTCATGTAGCGTCGCCAATCTCTCACGCCGATTGGTCGCGGACGAAGAGTAGCGGCTGGTGAGAATCGAACCCACAACCTTTCGATTGTGAGACGAGCAACTTACCCCTAGACTACTCGTCCCCTCACG
The DNA here is from genome assembly GCA_034440575.1 of Imbricaverruca yamaguchii. Classification (NCBI taxonomy): domain Eukaryota; kingdom Metazoa; phylum Arthropoda; class Thecostraca; family Neoverrucidae; genus Imbricaverruca; species Imbricaverruca yamaguchii. The sequence continues at coordinate 678,902 of JAOTOL010001617.1, read as the reverse complement.
CACACAGGCACCTCGGGCTCCGCGGCGACTCGCAACACGAGCCGCCGCCGACAGCTGAGCCGGCTGGACGTCCAGCATCCGGCACGTCAGCACCGACCACTCCACCAGCGGCTCAGCGGGAAGCAGTACTCTCAGCTAGCTGGATAACGCTCACCCCGGTGAGTGCAGCACAGCCTCACTAACCCGGACTGCACCCATAGCCAATATATTTCCATTTCCAACCAGAGTTTCCAATCATTTGGCTGCTGCACTGATCCGAGCCGGTACGAATTATGAGCTGGTGGCGAGAGCAAATAAGCCATGCCATGGAGACAGCCACTAATTCTGAGCTGGTGACCAGCACAAATAAACCATGGACTAATTCTGAGCTGGCGACCATCACAAACATGCCATGGATGGAGCAGCTACTAATTATGGGCTGGTAAGCAGCGCAAATAAGTCACGGAGAGTAAGAAACCGCAATAGGCAGCAAAAGGTAAGAGTGAAATTGCGAAAGCAACACACCAGCAGTATATTTTGCCGGCAGCAAATGTGGATGCTTTCGTTTCACTGAATCCAACGCTGTTTTGCTGGCGCAGCGCTACCAAGCTTGGTGCTACGATCAGCAAAGCCTGACGCAAAGACCGATCTCATCACACGATCTGGAAGTTCCAGCTCAGCAATGGCCGCACACCGAAAACTGGTCGTCGGACCAACATGACCGACCTCGTCACCGCATGTACGCTCGTGCTCGGCTTAACACGTCCAGTCATCCGCTGACCCTCTCGGACAGCGGCTAAACGAGAGCTGCGTCGCTGGACGGGAGACGCGGCAGCAACAGTGATGTCGCTCTGCGGCTGTAGTATGAACGGTGATGCCGCACAGCACTTGTGTCGAGAGGAACGTCGTCGGAAGCAGCGAGATGCTGTCCGACAGTTGTGAAAGTGGTGACCGTGCACAGCTTGTGCGAGCCAGTCCACACTGGCACGCGCAACAAATCTCGCCTGCGCATCCTGACGGCAGCGCAGGGGATGACTCGCATACAGCTAGCACGCCAACTGCGGATGGAAGCACGACGGGGCCGCTGGGTGGAGCACGCCTCACCTGCACGTCCTGACGGCGATGTAGAGCACGACCAGCAAACACAAGACGCCGAATACGATGGAGCCGCGCAGCAGCGCCCCAGGGTTGATTTGCTTCAGCATTGTACCCGGCTGTGTGTTGTTGACCAGCGGCGACTCGGCCACGGTTGCACTGCTGTTGACCATGGCTGCAACCCACCCAGCACGGCCTCGGTCACCATGTCACACTAATCCTAAAATACATCAGCAGATCCTCTTGGTTGGTTGGTCATTGGTTTTACGACGCGTCGACCGTCGAACCATACAGCGTCGCCAGTCTCTTATGCCGACTAGCCGCGGGCGAAGAGTAGCGACAGGTGAGACTCAAACCACAACCTTTCGATTGTGAGACGAGTAACTCGCCCCAAAACTACTGTTCCCCGGATGCCCTTGGTGACATTCGCTTTTTATGCCCAGGGTCGGGTAAATATCGCACTTCTAGCGAACGTAATGAAATAGAGTATGCCTAGCTAGGACTTTGAAGATCCCTGTTATCACCTTCCATTTGCTGGTTTGGGATGATGTGACTCGAACGCCAAAATAAATATCTGAAAGGCGCGGCCGGATCACGATAGGATAATCTGAAAACCCAAACTCCGCATTATGCGACCATAGCGGAACAAAATTTGGCCTGGGTTGCCGCCACATACCATATCACAACATAAAAGTCAGATGTGTAATGCCAAAGTACGCATTAGCGCCTAGCTACCGTTGTAACATGGGAGTGATTTTTAGAGGCGTGCAAGACCATAAAGGTCATTTGCGTCGCCTTTAACCCGTCCCGACTCGGGGGGTTTCAACCCCACCCCCCAGGTTTTTTCGTAGATAGTGAACATCTCGGGTGAGTCTTCAACCGCTCCCCTCAGGTTCTTCACGAGCAGTGGACGAACGGCGCGCGGCAACGCGCCCAAATCTAACATATCTTTTCCCGCATCAATTTGGCATGCTGTTAAACAATTTTGAAGCCAGGTCATCTAGGGTCAACGAGTTAGTCAATGTCAAGTGAAGTCACCTCCAAAAAAGTTGAACCGGTCCTCACGTTTTAACGGATAGATATTGTAATGAAACTTTCGGCGTTTGCTTATCTTTAGGGATGCAACAAAACGCACGAGTGGAATTTGTTATTTTTTCCGTTTTGACTACATATAAATTTTGCATATTTGCCAATTGCAGTTCAAGTAGAAGATTCCGGCCAAAGTAAGCATTTTTTATTGGTGAAAGTTGACTTCCGACGTTTCTCGGTCTGCTCTACCCATTGTAGAAGGAAAATTAATTAAAACTCGAAAATTCAAAATTTTGAAATATCAAAAAAATGGGGGATGGGGTGGCCAAAAATTGCATGGCCCTGGTCAATTTCGCTGTCCTTTTCTCATTCAAATTTTTTTTTCTTCTCATATATCCCCAAAAATGAACTCCCCAGAGCTACGAACATAATGTAAGTTGTGAAAAGTAGTGAAAATCCCCCTGGTGATGTCACTTTTGGGGAAATTGTTTTGGGGGTGGATTCGGACCCTACTCGTCGAGCGCTTTCCGGGGACGCCTCTTCCGGTTTCGCGCGACGCTTAGTTTGGATTTTAGAGGGGTTACTATCCCCCCCCCCCCCCCCGAGACAGGGTGTGAGGATCTGACCGGAGAGACGGCGCGGGTTAAATCAAGTGCTTTGGAAACAAATATAAGGCAAGTCCACGTCTATGTTAAGGTTGTTTCATCTGTGGCATTAAGGTGCTGAAGGCGGTGGCTGGGTGGGGACATCTTCAGAGTGTTAACGTTGTTATTCTTACTGTATTCCTCCGGAAGAAAATGTGCAGTTGGTCTGGTAGAGTGGTGAAGAGAAAAATGACTTTCCCAGGGTACGGCATAAGCCCACTCTTACCGACGAGCACCAAGGGGCCTTTACTGTGCAGACAAAAAAGTAATTGTCCACACTACCTATCACGCCGGCCGTCGCGTGTTAGTTGTTAGTACCGGGTTAGTAGAAACAATACTTGATGCATATTTGTCAGTGAAGTTTGTACGATGTTTTACACCCATTGTATCTCTGGGTAGCCATTTACATTTTGAATTGCAAAGCAAGTCGGCTCATCTACGTCTGATGGCACTGCTAGGGGACCATTTATTTCGAATGGGAAAACGAATGGGTTCATGTACGTCTGATGCCACTTGTGGATGACTACATGATTCCTAGGAGTGTATGGCTGGTATGCAGTGTGTCTTGGAGTTTGTGTTGATGAGGATGTTGGTGGCACGGTATCTACAATGCTCCTGCCAGTCTGAATAAAAACATAATCAACAACAGCACATGTAACACATACATATTCATGTAGACTTCCACACTGGACAGTTTTCTATGTCCATGAATGCCTTGGCATTTTTAAAAAGGTAGTCTGTCTTGGGAACCCACCAACATCATGTATGGATGGAAACTGCAAATCAGTGGAATGTTTCATCCTTTGGTTCAGCATACTGAGAACCCTGGCCCTGGCCTGGCAAATTGAATATATATGACAACAAGATCTGTATATCTTCTTATCGAAGGTGGCACATGGTAGAATTTGTGCCCTTGCAAAGGCATGTGGATTTATATCTAAGAAATTCCTTGGATTCCTTTACAGATGCCAATACCTAGTTCACTAAACACTTCAACCAATGGAAAATAGGAAGACTATGACACAGTTATGGCCAAGCTATAAAAAGATCATGGAATGGGGTGTAACCTTTCCAAACAGTATCCCAATTGTAAGTAGCATGTGCATTATCACAATAAGGAATGCTGATACATGAACATCTCACAATGCAATTTCAGGCAAATGGATTGTTTATATTGTGATATGATCTACAATACCAGTTTATAGCATAGTTAGTATTCTCCCTATCCCAAATATAGCTCTCCATAAGTTAGGAATCTCAAAAGAAATGGTAAAGGTACAGTCATAAGTACCTACACCATTGGCTCAAATTTTAGTCTGAAAGACATTAAAAGCAAATAAATGATACTAATTTCATGGCAAATTTAGATATCCTACTGTGCTCTTTCTGACATCTCACACCTGATGAAAAACCATTGAGCAGACCAAAGAGGGTATGCCAGTTACAAAACCAAACTGTGATACCAAAATGAAGTCTACTTCTTAGGTTCTTTTATTTCCTAACTTACAATTTCTACAAATGCATGCTACACAACAGCAACTCACCTCCAGCTGAAGAGCTGAACTGCATACTTGTTGCAGGGGCAGGTGACAACCCACTCACTGTTGTTTCAGATGTCATATCTTGCTTCCACAATGTCACCTCCTGTGACTTCAGCAAGCATACATTGGGCCAATAACTTCATACACAAATAAACTGCATGAAAACAGTGTTCAGTCAATTCAAAACAGAAACAAGGTGAAACATTGAGAAATATGCACCCTTTTCAACTAGTGTTTAAAAGTTGAGCTATATTTTTTTTTTACATAGCAGTATATTAGACACCAGCCCAAAATGACATTCAGATTACAATCAGGATGAAAAGTTTTAAAAGATGGATAGGCATGTTTTTAATGGGCTACAAGTTAGGTGAGGAACAAGGATGGAGTATGAAATTACAGGTAGGGGTAAAATTAGAAGAAAAACAAAGATAAGGAGAAAAGCAAACATAGGTGATTATTGGCTCTGCAATATGTTGACTGCTGTGGTCATGTAAGTCTCATCAATATCTCACTCTGTTTGCTGTAAGCAAGTACAATGAGGAGTAGCATTTGAACTAACTCAAATGCTAAGCAAAATTATTGAGCATATAATTGTTGAGAAGCTCACAGAATATTTGGAGGTCCATCATTTGCTGGACAGAGGACAATTTGGTTTCTGGTGTGGATGTTCCATAGAGGATTAACTACTTCTATCATATGAGACTGTCTCTACCTGGCTAGATGAGAGCTGTATGGTGGATGTAATTTTCTTTAATTTTTTTAATGGCATTTGATGTTGTTAATCATGTGCTGCTACTAACAAAATTGAGAGCTTTAGGGATCTCTGAGACAATCCTCACCTGGATAAAAAAAAATATATGGGAGGGAAATGTAAGTGATTGTCTCTGGTTCTCCAAGAAAACCAAGGGATATTCTGAGTGGAGTACCTCAGGGCTCTGTGCTAGGTTTTGTGTTATTCTTTATCTATGTGAACTATGTACTGCATGATATTCAGACTCAATTCAAGGTTTTTGCAGATGACCTAAAAATATACATGAAACTGAAGTACAAATCTGTCTCAGGCCTGCTGGCTGGCATTTCACAGGGCCAAAAAGATATACTCTGGTTAGTACTGGCATGTCATGGGGGCTAGCAATGAATGCCAAGAAATGTGCAGTTCTGAATGCACACAGTGGCTCACATGACTCAAAAAATTTTGGTCCTTATACAAAGTACACCTGGATGGGTTTCATGTCAGGTTTGTTAAGGTCAATACTGACTTAGGCATCACAGTGGATACAAACTTGCTACTCCATCAACACGCTGACAGAATAGTACAGAAAGCTGGGAGCTTAGCCAGCAACCTGCTAAGTTCTACTTTATGCTGCTCTCCTCAATTTATGAAAGCACTATACATTACTCATGTCAGGCCACTTTTGGAGTCTTCATCATGCATTTAGAACACAGGTTACATTGGTGATTTAAGGCATCTAGAATTGGTCCAGAGAAGGTGGACAAGAAATACAGAGGGGATGAATGATCTGGATTATGGAGCCTGATTTTGGAAACTATATTTGTACTCAGTTAAAGGTAGACTAATTTGAGCAGACATGATCAGATATTTGAAGATTTTTCATGGCCACTCTGCCATTAAGATCACTGACATGTTTGTGCTGGCATCATCAGCAAACACATCTGGCCACTCCTTCAAATTTGCTCACAGGTGAGCATCACTAGATTGCAGGAAGATATTTTTAGCCTCAGATGCTGTGCCACCTGGAATTCACAGCCTGAAAGATGTGGTAATCTTAACAGACCTGGGTACATTTAAAGTGGCATTGCATGCAAATCTCTGCACATTGTTGTACGAATGTACTGAATAGGATTAACCATGATAATATAATAATCAAACTTGTAGAGTAGCTTTACTTCTCTACACTTCGTCTTTCTTAGATTCCATCAGAAATATTTTCTGACTACAACATATTAGCAGATGTAGTGGCTACTTTAAGCATACAATTTATGCTTAAGGTACACTTTCCAGTTCTTGTGTCTTGCCCTGTCTATCTAATAACCATACTTTTCTTTAGTCTAGGGGACTGGCATACCTGCAGATACTGGCTCCTCTACATCAGTCATGGAACCCATCTCTGGGTGAGTGATGCTCAATAATTTGGGGAGCCAACCAGGTGAGAGAACCAGGTGAGAGGTAGGCACTTACCTACATACCTATACATTGGTAGGTAGGTGGCTACCTACCTACCAAGGTACCTATAATACCTAATTTGCCACAATTGCAAAAAGGATGCAGTAGCTTAGATGCCTTTTCTCTTCATTCTGAATGCTGTTTTTTAAATTATATATTACCAATGCCATGACCCCTTTTGGTGTTATCCCCCCCCCCCCAATGAAAAGTAAACATTTGCAAAGGGAATAAATGGTCATATCAGGTTCACCACATTCATAGTGCATTACAAATTGCATTCCACAAAATTAGAAATTAACTTAAGCTGGAAATTTTTCCTTTCAAAATTACGAACCACAAGCCCCTAGTTAGGAACGAGGTAGGTAGGTACCTATTTAGGTGATATTTTGCCTTCTAAATGAAAAATACGCAATTGAAGAGAAGATGAAAGGTTACATCTTGCTCAGCACATCCATAAACATCAACACTGAACTAACAAAATCCGACAAATCAGAAATTACCCTCAATCACAAATTTACCTGACGAGCCTAAGCAGGTACATAGCAAGGCCGTATATAAAGGTAAAATCATAGCCTCTGCGCACCTTCCGGCGCAGGCTGCTTTATGACGTGCGTGATGCGTTACCCGCAAGCGACATAACTACGTACGGAGATGGGCCGGGTGGCGCACTCGATGCAAGGCTGTGTTGCTTTACTTCTAACAATTGTTGTTTTCTTTCCAGCAACGAACCAAAATCTGTCGGCACATCTTTTTCCTTCAGAAGTGTTATTTTTGTCAGCGTGAGATCACAAAATCAGGGTTGCAGTCGCATTCCTCAAGGAATTCATGCAGCTCCTCCAGGAGAACCTCCTCCCGTTAAGTGGGCAGTAACTTAACCAGTGCCGTATACAAGGTCTGTCTAAAATGTATCCGACCTTTGGCCGGGAAATATATATTACATACCTGGCGGGATTTGGACCCAATCCCCTTCAAAATATGCCCCTTGCGCCTGCACACACTTAGCCCACCGATCCTTCCACTGCTAAAAACACTCCTGGAAGGCTTCTATTGGAATGATATTCATCTCCGCCGTTGCGTTTTGCATTATCTCTTCTCTACTGTCAAAACGGGATCCTTTCAATGGCGTCTTCAATTTCGGAAGCAACCAGAAGTCGCAAGGAGCCATGTCTGGAGAGTAGGGAGGTTGGTTAACGACTGGAATTCCATGTTTGGGGAAGACGTTTTGGATCAGGTGTGATGAATGAGCTGGAGCATTGTCATGATGCAACTGCCAGTTTTCCGCCGTCCAGAGGTCTCGTCTTTTGCGCCGAGTTGCATCTCGGAGTCGTTTGAGCACTTGTTGATAGTATTCTTTTGTCACTGTTTGTACTCCCGGTGCATATTCGTGATGCGCAATTCCACGGATATCAAAAACACAGTTAGCATCACCCCGGTTTTGCTTCGCACCTGTCGCGCTTTTTCGCCCTAGGGGACAAGGGATGCTTTCATTGTGACGACTGTGCTTTTGTTTCCGGGTCGTACCCGTATGACTCATCTCCAGTTATCACGGTGTTTAGAAACTCAGTGTTGGCAGCGTCCGGCATGTCCTGCGTAACTTGAAGACGGTGTTCTATCTGTTCCGCCGACAGCAGCTTGGGCACAAATTTCGCAGTCACTCTGCGCATGATCAAATCATCCCGCAAAATTGCATGTGCAGAATCTTGACTGATCCCAACCTCGTCGGCAATCTCTCATACAGCCAAATGCCGATCTCCCATTACCAGATGTTCACCCTCGCAACAACAGCTGCATTCTGAGCGGTTTGTGGCCTCCCAGAACACTCGTCACTCTCCACCAATGTGCGGCCATTTTTGAATCAGTTGAACCATTCTTTAATTTGTGTTACCCTACAGCATTGTCTCCAAACACGTGCTGAATCTTACGAATTGTTTCGCTTTGAGAATCACCAAGCTTTTGACAAAATTCATTGCAGTATCTTTGCTCAACTCGTTCAGTCATCTTGAGAGAAATAGAAAATCCGACGAACATGCATCAGAGCACCCCACTCAGCGGCCAGTAGGCAGCGACTGACACACTCGCAGGCAGATAAAAAATCACGCATGCGCATTAAGCTGTCTCTTTCCACTGCATGATTCCACTGTGCCTTAGCATCACTACTGTACCCGGAAAATTCAAGGTCGGATAGTTTTAGGCAGACCTCGTATTTGTATATTTTGTGTGGGGCTCTTGTATTCCCCATCCAATGTTGGCTTTTCCCCACCTCTCCCCAAATAATTTCAAACTGAAATGGGACCATACGTGTGCACTCCCCAACAATTTGAACCCGCTTATTGGCTGCATACATTGTGAACCCCTATTATATTCAGGAACCTACACCTATGATTATACCCCCACCGCTAATGCGCCGTTGTATGACAATGCATCCGGGCTTCACTGGAGTTCGTTGAAAACGATGACAAAAGGCTAGAGAATGTAGTCAGTAAACATACCGTACTTTGGTGTTATTCTCAACCCGTCCCGTCTCGGGGGGTGTCTTCAACCGTCCCCTCAGGTTCTTCGAGGATAGTGGACGAACAGCGCGCGGTAGCGCGCCCAAATCTAACATACCTTTTCCCACATCAATTTGGCATGCTGTTTAAAATTTTTAAAGTCAGGTCATCTAGGGTCAACGAGTTAGTCAAGGTCAAGTGCGGTCACCTCCAAAAAGTTAAACCTGTCGTCACGCTTTAACGGATACAAATATTTTGATGAAACTTTCAGCGTTTGCTTATCATTAGGGATGCAACAAAACGCACCAGTGGATTTAAAAAAAATATTTTTACTACATATAAATGTTGCGTATTTGCCAAATTGCAGTTCAATTAGAGGGTTCTGGCTAAAGTAAGCATTTTGTATTAGGGCAAGTTGATTTCCAACAACGTTTATCGGTCTGCTCTACCTAGTGGAATATGAAAATTAAGGAAAATTTGAAAACTCAAAATTTTGAAACAAAAAATAATTATTTGTTGGGGCCAAAAAATTGTACCCATGGTCGATTTCGCTGTCGTTTACTCATTCCGAATAAATTTCGTTTTTTTATATATCTACCAAAATGAACTCCCCAGAGCCAAAAACATAATGGAAGTCGTGAAAAGTCGTGAATATCTAGCCCCCTGGTGACGTCACTTTTGGTGGGAAATTGTTTGGGGGTGGATCCGAACCCTACTCATCGAGCGCTTTCCGATGACACCTCTTTCGTTTTCGTGCGATGCTTATGTTAATTGAGCATGTGCAGCGCAGCAACCGTTAAAAAGAGTTGTATGCATTTTTGAAGACCTTGACCTGACGCCGAGGTCACCACATTGAAAAGTCCCGAGTATATCGACCACGTCACGTCGATTGGTAAAGGTTTCATGAAATTCGGTTTCGAACTTTCGGAGCATGGGCGGCGCAACAACCGTTAAAATGAGTTTTATACATTTTTGATGACCTTGCCCCAAGGTCACCATGTTTGAACGTCGGAGCATATCGGCCATTTCGACATCCATTGGTGAATGTTTCATCAATTTCGGTTCAGTACTTTCGAAGTATGGGCGTGTCAAATAGCCAGGAAACGATTTTGTGTATTTTGGTGACCTTGACCTAAAGTCACGGTCATTAAAATACACAAAATCGTGACCTTGATCTAAAGTCAAGGTCATGATATTCAAAGCCCCACGTATATCGATCACGTTACGTCGATTTGTGAATGTTTTATGAAATTGTATTGCGTACCCTAGACAAAAATTCCATTAGAAACCATTAGGAACCATTAGGATTTTCCTAATGGCTTCAATAGTCCCTAATGGTTTGACTGTTTCCTAATGGAATTTACCTGATGGTGATCCCCATGGTCCTAATGGTATTCTGACTAGACCGATCGGAGTTTCCATTCGGAATTTTGTGGCTGTGTCGCTTTCCTAGTGGAAAACATATTCTGAATGGTTTTGATGGCAGTATTTAGACATACATAGGTTGCCGTGAAATTTGTTTGACGCTTCCTCGGAAAATCTCACAGGACCTACGTGCCCTTTTCAAATTTCATTTGTTTATAGGCTATATATATGTTAGTGTTTTTGTTTTTGTTAGTTCCAACGTGGGTGCAGTCATAGTTTTATTCCTTAAGGTGATCGCCCTTGTAAACGTTATGGAGCAAAAACCCTGGATTAACAACACTTAATTGCATATGCATTAATGGCTGTACAGTTTATATATCATATTATATTTTAGGCGAACTGTTTTCCACAGATAAACTAAAAAGACACCTGCAACCGACCGGGAGATCGGCTGACTACATAGCGCTTGTGGAACGAATAGTGTCCAGGTTCCTGAATAAAAAAACCGACCTGCGCAGAAAACCGAAGTATCCTGCTGCACCAGAAATGCAGAAAGAAGCTGAGCCACGGTCACTCCGCTTCTCGGGCCCAACAGTCGTGCTACACGCCTTGATTTTGGCCTGGTTGTGAGAGGAAAAGACCGCAATTTATGCCATCCATCCGTATGTTGTGGAATATATCATTGGAAACTGGTATAACTTTACCGTGCTGTGCGCAGAACTTTGGCACTGTTCGATTCCGTAGCTGACTCCCATACTGATGGTTTCAAAAATATGGCTACTGCGTGAAACCCTAGCAATAAGTATGAAAGCAAAACCAAACACTTCCAGTAGCTGGCATTAATTTATGGACCCGATTAAACGCCCGATTTTAACGTGGTGCATTGTATCAGGCGGCGCAGTGTTGAAAAATGTGTACTTATATGTATGTGTGTGTGCAACACCTACGGCAAAACGCTGCAAGAGTCATAGCGTTGCGTGTTGCCTTTAGGCATGAAATAAAACAAGGGAATTCGTACCACGATTGATACATCGGGGGTAAACATCCAAAAACTGCTCCCAATATCAATATATATTTCTGCTAGAAAGCCCAACATTCAGACCACTAGAAACCAACAGGGGATATTGGGATCATGAGGGTCCATTAGGATCACAGGAATTATCAGGAAACCACTAGGTACCATTAGAACCATTAGGTACCATCAGGACCATTAGGTACCATCAGGACCATTAGGTACCATTAGGACCATTAGGTACCATCAGGACCATTAGGTACCATTAGGACCATTAGGTACCATTAGGACCATTAGGTACCATTAGGACCATTAGGTACCATTAGGACCATTAGGTACCATCAGGACGATTAGACCATTCGGAATGTTCCAATTTCCAAGACCATTAGGAAATTCCTAATGGAATTTTTTCTAGGGTAGTTTCGGAGTATGGACGTGGTTAAAAGTCTTAAAAATGATATTGTGCTTTTTTGACGACCTTGCCCTAAGGCCAAGGTCACCATATTCAAAGGTCCCAAGTATATCGACCATGTTACGTCTATTGGGGAAGGTTTCACGAAATTGTGTTCATGAACACAACTAGAAGATCAGCTGGCTACATTTGCTAGTGACCAGCAAATTATAGTTAGTTTTCTGTACTTACCTTCAGGAAATACTGTACATGAATTATATCAGCTTTAGTTTAGGAGCATGGGCACCGCAATAATTCAAAATAAAGATGTACTTAATCTGCGACCTTAGGTCAAGATCAAGGTCACCATTTTGTAAAGTCCCAAGTAAATCGACTATGCTACATCTATTGGTGTAGGTTTGTTGAATTCGGCGGGGCGGTTTACGAGCATGGGTACCGCAGCACTTCGAAAATTATTTCAACCTGGCCACTCCAAGTTTAAGGGGTATTTTAATAGCTTTGCTTAACGGTAAAGGTCACCATATTCAAAAGTTCCCGGTAAATCGACCCCACTGACTGGATTCGTGAAGGTTTAATGGAATTTGGTTCGGTAGTTTCTGAGCATGGGCACGACAACAGCCCTCAGGGGCAAATAGTACACATACCCGTCCAAAACGATACATGGCTGAATTTTGGCGCTTAAATCGCTACCACTTTCTATAAGCGATTTTAGTACAACTACAGCTTGATATGTTAATATATGAAAATGTAGCGAGCTCCCTATGATGATATTTTGCGAAAAACATGCACCTATGGTCACCTGCATGCAGTTACATTATAATATTAACTGTAAATTTTTGACGCATCAGGCACGTCATATATCAGATATGGAAACTCAATTGGCTCCCACTGGCCGCTATTGAGATAGTACCGCCCTGATTGGTAGAGACAAAAAGTGGTGTTCGGGTCAGTGGGTGGTGCTTAGGTTTGTACCTGTGTTTGTTACGGGATATTATTGGTCTCGCCAGGTTTCTGTTGCGTCGCTATAGGTGTATTCTATATTGAATACTTTACCTGCTGTACTTGAGCTGTGTAAAAGTATGACATTGTGTTCCAACGGACGGGCTACCCGAATCGCTGTGGTTACACACGATGCCTATCGTGTGTAACACCAGAGGTTATATAAAGACATAAAGACATAAAAGATTAGTGCAACTCTGAGCCACAAGGGCCCTTCTTGGTTGCACTCTGTACACTGAACCAGTTGCCCACCAAATCTGCCAATCAGCCCTCCCTGTAATACTGAAAAGCAAGCCCTCTATTCTTATAATGATTGTCTATGCTGTTTTTAAAGATGTTCAATGTGCTGCTACTGACGATGTTTTCTGGCAGCTGGTTCCAGTGTTCCACTACCCTGTTGGTGAAGAAAGTTTGTCTTAACCTCTGGTGTTACACACCAGAGGCCATTCGTATGGTGTAAATCTGGGTTATAAACCACACACAGTACTTGGTCTTAGTGTTCTGTTCCAAGCAATAGAAGCTAAGTCATGGTTACAAAGTTGAGACATTCACGTGGTAGATGAAAATGAGACATCGGGAGGTGTACTAACTTTAATTTGCCATATATGTATTAAGCTTGATGATTTATTAGGTCAATGCTGACTGGAAAACCTTGATTTCACTGTGATTGTACCCTGGTGAAGGTAATAGCCAAAATGTTGAAAATGTACCAAAGTTACCTACTAATTGATATATCAAGTTACATCTCATTTTCATTAGTCATCCAGGATGAGTTATATGAGTTATGTGTCACTGCCAGCTATTAAGTGACTACTGATGGTCTGATGCTGCCTACTTAGCATTATGTAGTTATGTGCATATACAGGTACCTAATAGGCATACAACTACAGTATCACATCAATAATTGCATGTGGCAGTCCGAAACAAATCCTAGTCACAGATTTTGTCAAAAGCCATCAATTTTGCATTTGCAATTTTGCAATTTTGCAAAGCCCAACCTTGATCATATTCAGTTGCTGAACAGGGTATCCGGAAGTCATGTGTAACAGTAGCTATTTGAGGTATACTAGGAACCAGATGTAACCTGCCCATTTCATGATTGTGGCACCAGTGTGCTCACAACACATGCTGTTTAGGTTGGCTTCCAGGAACTTTTTGCATTCTGGCTACTAAACTTGCATTTGCTGTGCTGCCCAGTGGCAGAAATTTGTGTGTTAGGGAAATCACAATTCACATAGCAGATATAGTGATATACTTTTCTTCCATTAGTTCACCAGTGGTTTTGTTGCAAATTTATTATACCATAATTAATTATTTATTGGTTGGTTCACAACACACTTAATGCACAATCACAGCTTTGAGCTAGTGGTGCCATCCACACTGTTTTTCCTGTGGGCCATGGGGTTGGGAAATATGTAGAATTGTGTGAGTGTTCAATCAAAGACCTCAGTATCCAGAGCTCAACACTTTCACCACTGGCCATTCCAGCACATAGTTTGACAGTGCAGCACTTGTATTTGTAAACTAGTAAAATCATAATTTGTTTTATCAGTAGATTACCATGAAACTAAGGATAATCATGAACATGAAAAGAAGTATTGCCCCTCATACCTTTATATCAACAAGGCATCCAAGGTATCATCAGCTGGCTATCAGTTAGCTCTTGGTGACACCACTCAGAACATAGGGAAAATATCCAGCCTGGTGCACTGAATAAACTCGGGGGAGTTACTACATATATTTCAAGGGGTTGATGTGATACTCCTTCAGGGGCATCAGCAGAATAACCTAACAACCTATTGTAAACTGACATGAACTAACTTAACATAGTTGATGGTGACTTATCTAGATACCCTGTTAATATAAATTGGGTGTAAGGGGTAATACTTGAAGGTTACTGAAACTGTGTTCAGTACAGGAATCCATTTTCTTTATACCTCCAGTCTGGATACAGTGTTCATTTGAGGAAATAAGTGAAGAACAATACCTGCCTTTGTTTAAATTAGGACAACTGTTATGCTGTAAGCATTCAAAAATGTTACACTGCATAGTCATGAGTATGTTTTATAATATATTGATATATTTAATATGCATTGAACAAAAATGCATGTGTTCTAGACCTAGGAGACAGAGTGTAATACTGTCAACATTGAGCTTGCCCCATCTATGCTGACTATGAGATACATTTGATTCCAAGTCATTGAAAACAATGTGAAGCGTGGGGGAAGGGAAGGATAGGTGCAATCAAGCTTCCCACATTTGGGGAAAATTTCTACCAGCTGATCAATCTGGCTGGCCCAAATCCACTGGGGTTTAAGCCAGTTGCACCCAACCCAACATATGCACTTAAAATATGCATAATGATAATATAATGTGCTAACGTCAGCAACAGCATCTGCGATTATTTGTGGTGTGACTAATTGCACTACTTATTATTTCAGATACCTATGTTGCCAGAACAGAGAAGCTAGATTTGCTTTAAAAAATGACTGAAGAAGATGGGAAGCCAAAACCCAGGAAAGGTAATTAAAATAGAATGGAATGGTAATGGAAGAATAGTTGTTCCTGTCAACAACAGGAACAAAAGTGCTGGCATATGCATACAGCAGGCAAAGCAAGCATATGGATGCTGGACACTCCACCACCCTGACTGGCCAGTCTCTGGGTGAAAGGTGTGGCACATCCCACCCCACCCCCTGACTGGCCAGTCTCGGGGTACATGGTGTGGTACACTCCACTACTGTAATTGGCAAGTCTCAGAGTGAAAGGTGTGGCACACCCCACCCCACCATGACTGACCAGTCTTGGGGTACATGGTGTGTTGCACTCCACCACCCTGACTGGCCAGTCTCGGGGTACATGGTGTGGCACACTACTCTACTGTAATTGGCAAGTCTTGGGTGAAAGGTGTGGCACACCCCACCCCACCCCTGACTGGCCAGTCTCGGGGTGCATGGTGTGGTACACTCCACTACTGTAATTGGCAAGTCTCGGGTGAAAGGTGTGGCACACCCCACCCCACCATGACTGACCAGTCTTGGGGTACATGGTGTGTTGCACTCCACCACCCTGACTGGCCAGTCTCTGGGTACATGGTGTGGTACACTCCACTACTGTAATTGGCCAGTCTCAGGGTGACAGGTGTGGCACACCCCACCCCACCCCTGACTGGCCAGTCTCGGGGTACCTGGTGTGGTACACTCCACCACCCTGACTGACCAGTCTTGGGGTGAAAGGTGTGGCACACTTCACCCCACCCCCTGACTGGCCAGTCTCGGGCGCTCGCAAGGTCATCGCTCCCAGCGATGGTCAGCAATCGCTAGACAGTTTCAGTTGACAAGTAGACCTGAAAAGTGAGCAACTTTGACAGACACTCTTTATGAGTATCTAATTATATCATACATAAGAAATCATAGTAGATATTTATATGTGCAAACCTTTTTTTGGCCCTTTGGACGGCTATCTATGGCATGTCAAATTTGACCATCAATGGAGTGTCAGACATTAGGAAATGCGACTAGCGCTGCACGAAGATCAATTGCTCATTTTACTTCGCCTCTTTTTTTCAGGGCCAGTCTTTTATGGCGGCATTGCTGCTTTCATCGGAGGCGTATGTCTCCTGATATCCTTCTCCAGGTGGGTGGTCTGCGGTTTCTGCAGCGCTGTGTTGTGTGCGACTTAATGCCGACCATTGAACCATTTGCCTTTCTCTGGGTTTGTCTTGATGCTGGATGAGGAACGATTTCACCATGATGGAATACACTTATTCCTGATCGATTTTGACAAATAAATAGACAAGTCAGTTCCATTCGGGCAGTAAGAAATCCAGATCCAGATCCAAAAGTCTCACCGGTGTCTTTGACTTGCAGTCGTGGATTATTCATTTAATAATAATCAGCTTATCGTCGATAAATCTGAACGGTTTGTTTCTCGTCTGGCAGGTTAATATTTTTATCTTTTTGCCGTACTTGCTATCGAAAGACTAAGGTGCAGCATCAGAGATGGTTTTTCTGCTAATATGCGGTTATTTCCTCCTCTGCATTCTAGTCCGTACTGGCTGCAGTCGTACCAGATCGCCTACCTCGACTTCAAGAACATGGGCCTGTGGGAGTTCTGTTTCTTCAACTTCCGTTTCCCTGACAACCAGTTCGACCACAAGTTTACAGGCTGCCATTATGTATTCAGTGACGAGTACCGCATCCTTCGCGAATGGATCATGCCTGGTAAGTAAGATTCAAAGCTACACATGTAAGCCTGTGCTATGTCTTTACCATGTGGGAACTTGTAGTTTGTCTCGTGTTGTGTCGTGTTCAGGTGTAGCCTTGTCTATATCTACTTTTTAAGCATGTTATTGTCAATGCAGAATATGTGACGCGATATGATTTTTTATGTGGAATATAATAATGATCAGTAAATGCTTCCATTTGTATTGTTCCACGATGCTTACGCAGTGGTTGAGCGACGGTTGGTTGGTGTGGTGGTTAGGCTGTTTAATGCAGGCTTTAGTTCCTGTCCTCCGTGTGTCGCTGAGTTGTTTAGCCCTGTATTGTGATCGGGTTGGCCGACCGAACTGGGATTGGTTTGATTCACATCCAGAGCGCTGCTCATGGTCGGCTGAGTATTCAGCTGTCGCGGGTCACGTGATCTTGTGCTAGGCCGACGCGTAAGCAGGCAGGGCACACTGCCGTCGCTGCCGACTGACGCGACCGACACTTCTCAGGCTGGCTGCAGGCGGTGCAGGCGTTCGTCAGCCTGTCGTTCCTGGCGAGCTTCAGCGCCCAGGTGGTGGTGGCGCTGATCCTGATGAAGTGGCCGCTCGGTCTGTGGCGCCGCTTCCAGTTCGAGCTGACTCTTACCGCGCTGATGCTGTCCCTGTGCACAGGTAGGAGTGCTTGTCCGCGATCAGATGCGCAGTTGACGTTTTCACAGAACAATTTTCCGGCCATGAAATTCGAAGATTATAATTTTTATATATCTTGTTTTGTTTTACGTAACACCAGCTTAATTATATACATCCGGACTCCAACGTGCAGGCACCTCATTTCGGTTCTAGGAGTGGTCGGCATGGTGGTTGATGACGCTGGATGAGGATGCTGTGTGCACTTTGGAGGTGCTCCGCGTTGACAACAGTCTGCGTCCAACCGTGGGAAACTGCAGACCGGATGATCAGATAGCTTGGCCGTGACCGGTCGGGGGGGGGTCGCCCCACCCCATTAGGTGGCGTGAACTGGCTCTACCCTTCTCAGCATTGGCGCACTGTCCGGGTGCCGACATGCCCGATTTCTCGAATGCTGATATTCGACCCGAGTGCATGCATGCCTCCGGTTTCTGACATCTGCCTGCGTTGTGTATGTCTGCGTTTTTGCCCTTCTGCCCGGATGTCTGTGACAGAGATGGACTGATGCTTGCTCTGTTTCTTTATGCCTAAGTTCATTTCCCCGAGGTAGGTATGCTTACCCCAAGTCATAAGTCGCCGGGAGGTGGGGGTGATCTATTCCAGGTGGGGCGGGGAGGAGGGAGCGTGATCTTGGTGGTGCACTTGGCTACCAAACCCTTAGATCTACTGCCCCTCTGCCCAGTGGCGGACTTGTTCATATATCGGTGGTCCGTGCATGGGTGACTATTTGCTGAGATCTGGCTGCCCCTCTGCCCAGTGGCGAGCCTGTTCCTGTTGGTGGTGCATGTATGGGTTCCATGGGTTCCCTTCCATCTGACTCGCCCCTCTGCCTAGTGGTGGGCCTGATCCTGACTGTGGTCCGTGTACTGGTGACCACACCCTCCCATCTGACGCTGCCCCTCTGCCCAGTGGTAGGCCTGATCCTGGCTGTGGTCCGTGTACGGGTGACCACACCCTTCCATCTGACTCTGCCCCTCTGCCCAGTGGTAGGCCTGATCCTGGCTGTGGTCCGTGTACGGGTGACCACACCCTTCCATCTGACTCTGCCACTCTGCCCAGTGGTAGGCCTGATCCTGGCTGTGATCCGTGTATGGGTGATCGCACCCCAGGGTAAAATAATTGACCATGTGGCCTGGAAATTCATAGTTAATGGAATTGCACTATTTCATCCTTGTCTTGGGTTTTTACCATTTTGCCACATGATGTGTGGGCAGTCATCATACACACGACTGCTAAATAATGTAAAATGCATCTGACTGAAGTGAAAGGCATTCCACTTATTTAATCCTTAAGTGGCGATCCTTTATTTTCTTCCAATCTTTCACTATTCCCAAGCAACTTCTTTCTTCATCCACACAGTTAATGGTGAAGTAATTTTAGGACACTGCCACACCCTTCCATCTAACTCTGCCCCTCTGTCCAGTGGTGGGCCTGTTCCTGGCCGTGGCTATATTCGGCGGCAAGTGCTGGGACCGCGAGTGGCTCATGTACCCCAACTACAACTACCTTTCGTGGTCGTTCTACATGGCCATCTTCTCGCTGGCGTTCCACAGCGTCGCCTCGTTGTTCTTCGTGGTGGTGAGTCTGACTCCAGCGGTGGGTGGCGCGGTGGTCATGCACGCGAAAAGTGCTGTCCCGAGAATGGTGATCGATCGATTCAGTAGTGTTTGTTATGCATGCTGTTTATGTTTGATGATGCTGATGTGCAATGTGTTTTGTTTCATGGGTGTTCAATGGCAGACGATGCCAGTCATGGTCATGACACTCGGTGCTTGTGCAGTGTATTGACTCTTCCATGCTGTTTACAATTCACTTTTGTCATCTTTTTTTCGCTGTTCTCTTTCTGAAGTTTCCAACTGCAGCGTCCTGTCGGTGTAGCACCCTACCAGCATGTTGTATTGTGTGTCCCGCCTACATTTGACGAGTGCATGCGTGACGCTCGTGCTGCGCGTCGGACCACGTCCGGCGTGTCGTGGACGTGACGTGCGGCGCAGCGGCGGAGCGGCGGCGACAGTCGTGCACGGGTGCTGGGAGGAGCGGCCAGCTCCGCTCTGTGGTGGCGAGGTGCCGTGCCACGCGTGGCCGTCAGTGGCGGGCATGTGCGAAGCCGACGGCCGGCGTCTCCGTGTGGGCTGTGTAGCTGCGCTGCTGCTGACCCGGCGGGCGGTCGGCCGGGTCAGCCGGTCACCTGCAGCACGGCCGCCCTATGGCGGCGGCGTCCCCTGACTGTCTCGGCAGCTGCGCACGTCTCGGCTATGGCTGACCTCTCGGCTCTGTAGTTCTCTAGCTCTAGCTCTGTGGCTTTGTGGCTCTGTGGCTGTTTGCCTCTGTAGCTCTGTGCCTCTGTAGCTCTGCAATTCCACCTGTGTGCCTCTGTGGCCCTAGTTCCGTCAATGTAGCCTTGTGACTGCAGCTCCAGCTGTGTGGCTTCGGTCCTAACTACGGCTATGCAGACCGGGTGCCAGTCGCCGGCCGCCGGCGCGGCGAGCTCCGGTTTCGCCTCCGCGCGTGTCGGGTCGGCGCACGGCGTGTGTGTCGGCCGCACGGCGCAGCTTCCCCATGCTCTCTGTCCGGCCAGTCTCCCTGTCCGCCGGCACTGTCAGGTCGTGCTGGAGCCAGCTGGCTGCTGCGTCCGCACCAGTCACCACAGGTCACCACACGCACCGACACCACCGACACCACCGACACGCCGGCGACGCACGGCGGCCACCGGACCGGACCGGACCGGCGTGCGGTGCGATGCCGACCCATTGCCGTTTACACACAGCGCTCATTGTGTATAGAGCCGTGGTGGGCGTCGCTCGCGGTGTGCACGGGCTCTGGTGACTGGCTGGGAACGGTGCCGTGACTCGCAGGGTTCGCTGGAAGCTCCCGCTTGCCGTGACTCGCGTTCGACGTTTGCATGCTATGCTTGCACGGTGATGGTGATGGTTCTCAACCAACCGGCTATCCATACCCCAGCTCTGATCACTGCAAGACGCGGACTAACACGAACTGAACATTAATTGTTGACGCACGATGCGGCGACTAAATCGAGTTGGTGCGTGGGGTGAGGTTGGGGATGGTAAGGGAGGATCTCCCGTCAGCCGCCGCAGGGCGCCGTCAGGCCAGCCCGGCCGACGCCATTGCTAGAGCCGGCGGGCACTGATTGGGCACCGGTGCGTGTTATAGGAGGCCACGGCGATCCGCCAGCAGCGGGCGCAGGACCACAACATTCTGATGCACATGCAGCCAGCTGAGTCGCACCACGGCTCCGCCTACATCTGAACGGAGCCCATGTGAGCGGCTCCGGGCTGGCCAGGCAACGGCCTGCCTCTCTCTCGCGCGCGCTCTCACTCGCTGTCTCTCACTCCCTGTCTTTCTCTCGCGCGCACTCTCACTCGCTGTCTCTCACACCCTGTCTCTCACTCGCTGTCTCTCACTCTCACCCCCTGTCTCTCTCGCGCGCACTCTCACTCGCTGTCTCTCACTCCCTGTCTCTCACTCGCTGTCTCACCCGCTGTCTCTCACTCGCTGTCTCATTCTCACTCTTTCACTCTCGCTTTCACACTTTCGTCCTCACCATCTCCTCTTCCTTTGCCATCCATTTTGCTCTCTCCCTCTATATCCCACACTCTCTCCCACTCTTCCACTCCCTCTCCCGCTTTCTCCCGCTCTCTCTATCGCTCACTCTCCCTCTCTCCTCTCTCCTCTCTCTCCTCTCCTCTCTCCTCTCTCTCTCTCCTCTCCTCTCTCCTCTCTCCTCTCTCCTCTCCTCTCTCCTCTCCTCTTTCCCTCTCCCCTCTCCCTTTCTCCCTCTCTCCTCTCTCTCCCTCTCCTCTATCTCCCTCTCTCCAACTCTCCTCTCTCCCTCTCTTCTCTCTCGCTCTCTCTCTCTCTCTGCCACTCTCTTCCACTCTCCCACTCCCACTCTCTACCACTCCCACTCTCTCCCACTCCTACTCTCTCCCATTATCTATCCCACTCTGTCTCACTCTCTCCCACTCTCCCGCTCTCTCCCACTCTTGCTCTCTCCAACTCTCCCACTTTTAATCTCTCTTCCACCCTCTGTCCCACTCTCCCACTCTTACTGTCTCCCACTCACTCCCACTCTCTCTATCTCTATCTCTCTCCTCCCTCCTCTCTCACTCTTGCTCTCACTCTCACTTTCTCTCTTGCTTTCTCTCTCCCACTCTATCCCACTCTTTCCCATTCTCCCACTACCCCACCATCTCCCACTCTCTCGCTCACTTTCTCCCACTCTCCCACTCTCATCTCCTCTCTCCTATCTCCTCTCTCGCTCTCACTCCTATATCCTCTCTTGCTCACTCTCCTATCTCCTCTCATGCTCTCCCTCTCCTATCTCCTCTCTCGCTCTCTCTCTCTCGCTCTCTCTCTCTCTCCTCTCGCTCTCTCGCTCTCTCTCTCTCTCTCTCTCTCTCTCTCTCTCTCTCTCTCTCTCTCTCTCTCTCTCTCTCTCTCTCTCTCTCTCTGTCTCTCTCTCTCCTCTCTCTGTCTCTCTCCTCTCCCTCTCTGTCTCTCTCTCTGTCTCTCTCTGTCTCTGTCTCTCTCTCTCTCTCTCTCTCTCTCTCTCTCTCTCTCTCTCTCTCTGTCTCTCTCTCTCTCTCTCTCTCTCTCTCTCTCTCTCTCTCTCTCTCTCTCTCTCTCTCTCTCTCTCTCTCTCTCTCTCTCTCTCTCTCTCTCTGTCTCTCTCTCTCTCTGTCTCTCTCTCTCTCTCTCTCTGTCTCTCTGTCTCTCTCTCTCTCTGTCTCTGTCTCTGTCTCTGTCTCTGTCTCTGTCTCTGTCTCTGTCTCTGTCTCTGTCTCTGTCTCTGTCTCTGTCTCTGTCTCTGTCTCTGTCTCTGTCTCTGTCTCTGTCTCTCTGTCTCTCTGTCTCTTCTGTCTCTGTCTCTGTCTGTCTCTCTTTCTCTGTCTCTGTCTCTGTCTCTGTCTCTCTTTCTCTCTGTCTCTCTGTCTGTCTTCTCTCTGTCTCTGTCTCTGTCTTCTGTCTCTCTCTTTCTCTGTCTCTCTTTCTCTGTCTCTCTGTCTCTTTGTCTCTCTGTCTCTCTGTCTCTCTGTCTCTCTGTCTGTCTGTCTCTCCGTCTGTCTGTCTTTCTGACTTTCTGTCTGTCTCTGTCTCTCTGTCTCTGTCTCTGTCTCTCTGTCTCTCTGTCTTGTCTGTCTCTCTCTCTGTCTGTCTGTCTCTGTCTGTCTGTCTCTGTCTATCTGTCTCTGTCTGTCTGCCTGCTTGTATCCCTGCCTCTGTCTCTCTATCTCTGTCTCTCTGTCCCTGTTGCTCTGTCTCTCGTTTTCACTTCTCTGTTTATTTCTCCATCTAAAATATGCCATCTACCTGCTTTGCTACCGTCAGTTGTTCTGCTCTAGGTATCTCACGGTTGTTATCTGTCTGCTGTGGGTGTCTGTGTTTTCTCCTGCTTCTGTGGTGCGACTGCGGCAGGAAATAACCTGGACCTCGATCCCAGCCACCGACCTGGCGAGTTTGGCCAGACTGCTGGTGTCAGCTGAGTCCCATGTCCCATGTCCCGTGATGTTACACTGACCGTCAGTGCCCGGCGCCGCTTGTGGGGTTGGCAAGGTGGAGGGCACAGAAGGTTGCAGTGCGGTTAACAAGCAGGGATGCAGTTTCTCTGAATGTGACAATGCTAGAACGGTTGGACCGGAACAACGAAGCTGTTGGTGTTTTCACCCGAATAACTGCAGTTGTTGAGATGCCAAGATTGTATAGTTTACATTGGTTATTATGCTCATTAGGATTTTATTCTCAACAATTCACTCGTGTTAACTGAGCATCGAACATGGGCACCAATGTTCTTAAGGTGTAGTTTTTGTGAATTGGTATACAAATTAATGCTCATTATATTAAAAATCATAGCTCATTAATGCTAGAGGCAATGCTTGTGGAAATCACCTTTCGACAGGGTGTAGTCGGTGCTGTGCTGTGCTGAATGATTCCTATATTCAGTGGTAACACACGAGTTGCGAACGGCGTTGCCGTCTTCACAACGCACCCCGTCAGCCGGCCAGATGTCGCCACCAGTAGCAATGGTCGGACACCTGCTTAACGGACTGTTCACACCTAGCGTAATCTCGACTCACTGTCGGGATCGACGCAAGGCTAGCGGACAGTTAGCATGGGGCCCGATGAGTCTGCCGATTCTGCCATTGTGCCAGTCTTGCGTCAGCTGTCTGCCGAGTCCTACAAGTCGCTAGCGATTTCCGAGCGGACGAAGTTGGGTTTCATCAACTTTTTCCGTTCGGCGCACCAGCGGCCTTGACACAAGGTTGACAGACTGCTCGGAATAAACTGTGGTCGCCATACTTGCTGACCTTCGGCGGATTGAGGCCACATCGATTGCGGTTTTTCAGCCTGTAAGTTGCAACATGCCTCAACATGTGCATCGGGATTACGCCTAGTCCGTCATTGCGCTGGCTTTTTTGTGTCGAGATTACGCTAGGTGTGAACATTCCTTTAGAGCCAAGCTTTGCTAGCCTTGGATTTCTTTACGACACATTCAGCTACCAGGTTATGTAGCCTCGCCAACCCCTCACCACGATGGGTCGCGGGTGGACCCGGTAATTCGTCCGGTTGTGGAATTCGAACCCTCAGTCTTGTGATCAGGAGCCGAACGTCCTACCGACTGAGCTACGGCGACCCCCAATCCTTCGAGGTGTCTCGTCAGGGGAGTGCGTGTCTATTGTATGGCCGAAGTTGAACTGTGCACGTGTTCTTAATGAAGATGTCAATTAATGTCTAACGGTGCGTGTATTGTGTGACAACTTGGCCACTTTTGGTCGGAATTTCTTTACCCCTTTTACCCCAGCCACCAACGATGCTTGTGGGTTACCCAGTGCATTTTCTCAAGATCACTATCGTTATAGTAATTTGGTTACCACAGCCAGTCTGACAGCCTGGGCGTTTTGCCGACTGCGACGACAGCGGCAATGGGTACGTTCATGTTTTGTTAAAGTTCATGTCATCGATACCGGGTGGACGAGCGTTAAATAACGATGACAACATTTCGCGAGTTACGTGAATTAGCGATGTTAGATAACAAGTGCGTTTTTATTACGATCCTACGTTCTTCTTGTGTCAAATACTCACTTAAAATTGGTTTATGAACATTATTTGACCAGAGTAGTCTCTTTCAGGTCCACCACGAGGTCTATAGGAAATGACGAGTTTTGTCGAGAAAGAGCATATTTAACTGACAGTGATCTGAACTTGTCGAATACGATGTTAATTACCATTTTGCAATACACAAATGCCAAAAGCGTACCAGAGGACTTGACGGAGCTCTGGCTCCGTCCCGACCACGCATAAGACTCCAGCCGAGTGGGTCGGCCAGGCCGTGTCCTATCAGATCCTGCTTATTTCATCGTGCTGATTTGGACCGAGGCTCGATAAAATAATATCCAAATATCGAGAGGAGAGGGATGGAACAAAGATCCAAAGCCAGATATATTCATAAGAAAGGGCAGGCTTTTTCTTCTCAAATTGGACGATTTCACCCTGAGCGTTATCTATCAACAAAGAAAATGCAATCCACATTGCCCTAACCACCGTTGCAATCTCGTTCAAATCAAATCGTTGCAAAACATCGCTTGCAAGTGGGGAGCCGGAAGTTGGGAGGTTTTGGCAGCCTGAGTTAAAACAGCAGGCTTGGCGGATATTGCCCTTGTTTTTGCGTCATCAAGCTGTCCGGGTTTCCTTCAACTATGCGTACGCTGGGTAAAAGTAAGCCTATTCTTCCGTACCAAGCACATCCAAATTCGTTTTGCCTTGGCTGGAACGCCTTTCTATGCACGTCGTTACCTTTTGGTAAATGCTGTGGCAAACTTAAAATCTTGATTTCTTCTGGATCCAGGCGGCACGACACTACTTAGTTTAGGTGCTAAGTCTTGGTTGGATCCGGTATGTAGCACAGCATTTGTACTAATGCCTACGTCTTAGAAGACATGATGCAATATAATGACGTACCCAGCATGCAACCGAAGCCAGTGCGGAAATATTGTCAAGGTAAACAAGCCATATACAGAAGGATGAGAACAATGAATCTGTCTACCGAGTCCCTTCACGCTGACTAACACATGTTTGCGTGCCCCTGGCTTGCCCATGAGCGAAGACGTCACCTCGGACCCACTTCAGTCTCGCTACATGAAATATTATGAGATGAATCGTTCTTTCTACAACCGGGACAGGTGTTCAGCTTCCTTTCTGAAATTAAATTGTATGTGGTATATGCACTTCGTCAATGCGATGTCAGGCATGTGGTAAAACCTGGATGGTCATGCTTGTACGTCTTGGCTATGTATTTGATGTGTCACACTGCCGCAATTAGTAGTTTCAATCATTTTCGGCTTCAAAAGTTGGTGTGACGATTTTATGGGCGCTGCATTACCACTGCGGTCGATGCGCCTTGAACCTCAATAACCAACCAACCAGCCAACCTTTCACACTGACTTGCAGCCTGCCGACTCACCACACCCAGCCCACAAAAGAAACACGAGTACCACTGTCGGCCGGTAGGTGGCACCAACGTGGTCAACAATGCCAAGCAGCGCCGATAGGCGGCACCACTGTAGCTACCTGTATATAGCCATGTCCAGGAGCCGACCATTCACAATGCCTGATGCCATCTTAATTGTCTGCATGCAACTAATTTAGTATAGCTGGTACAGGCTCATCAGTAATGCTCCGATATTAAAATTATGGTTGATAACTCTTCCACTCTAGTCTCGACTATTACTATTATTAATATTACTGACTATACAGTACTGAAATACAGTTACTATTACTATTACCATTATTAATTTTACACATTTTGCCCGATGGGCAAGATGTGTAATATTAATCCGACTGTCATGCTCTCACCAGGACCCGAGATAGTTTATGTGGGTCTGATTTGTTTGGCCACATCGGACTCGGTTCACCGGCACTCGGTGCCCGGTTCGACGGTGGGCGTTCGGTTCTCGGGCGGCCATACAGTACGGCTTATGTCAGTGTTTATTGTCGTGGGGCGGACCAAGCCGACTATGGAGAGTTCCACCCATGTGGCCCGTGTAGCCCATGCATCCAATTCCCATGTGTCCCATGCAGCCCATGCACCCAATTCCCGTGTGGCCCGTGTAGCCCATGCATCCAATTCCCATGTGGCCCGTGTTCATTGTCTGCGTGGTGGCCTCGCCGACGGAGCGTCGGAGACTGTGCCCTCCATCTGTGCCTGGGTGGGGTGCAGGGTGTTTGTCGTTTGTCGCGTGGCTGTGACGTGTCACTGGCTTTTGCATGCTCACTGGCTGCATCGAGGAGCGCTTGCAGAGGCGGTCGTCCGTCTGTCGCCGGTGCTCCGATCCTAGCTGATGCGAGCTGTGCGACTTTCGGCTTTTCGGTTTCTGTATTGAGCCACTTGTCAGTCCGAAAAGTGATGAATTGTGCACAAGCCTGAGGTGCTCAGCCTCGGGGCTCGGATCAGATACCCCAAGCAGGCATGCACCAAGCCTGCATTATGCTTTGCAGCGTCGGACATGAAGCGGGCATTTTGTTGACATGCCATGTGGTCCTCCTGCCAATGGACGGCAAGCGTCTCGTGTACAATGATTGAATACTTTTTATAAAAATGGTCTCCAAATGCCACCTATTCCGGAGGAACTGAATCAGAGATATGGCTTCCAAATGTCTCTTCCGGAGGAACTGAATCTCTAACATCTCTGAAAATTTTGCTTTGAACTTAACAAGCTGTGTGACCAACGCAGTCGATGCGCCTCTAAACCCAAATAACCGAACAATATTCCGGTACTTGGTTAATCGAATTGTGTTCTGACTTAGCATGAGCACGAAATATTTCTGTGACAGTCTAATTTTTTTTAGAGTGCACTGGTAAGTACTCACGCACTGATTATAGCAGGGTTCCAGCGTGCAGGCCATGCAGGTTCATTTTGTCATCATAATCGTTTTTCACCAATTCCAAAAAGAACTTCACGTTCTCTTCTCTTGAACTATTGTATATTTGCGGCGTGGATTTGTCGCCATCTGCGCTGCACACAGCACAATCCAAGTCTCGGCGTAATAAATCAATTATTTGGTGCCGAGAGACCGCTGCTTCCAGCGAGTACGTAGTCTCTCTGGCGTAGCGATGGCAAGCGGTGCGCAATACTTTGACTTTGTGACGCATAATTGGTTCCAGATAGCAATCTCTCATGATTAAAAGTTAAAAAATCCACACACACACAATCACCCGCGTATGGTGATCAAACGGCCACCACTACACACGAAGCACATTGTAACGACGGAGCATCTCCGTATATCGTGGATCCGTGCTTACCGTGTTATTTAATGTATTTTATGCCACCGTCACATTTCCACAGAGAGGAAAGCCAAGCAGTACATGCAGATATCCTTTAAGTGAAAAGGTGTTCCGTGCGATATTCTTCATGGGTTAGCCAAGATGCAATAATGCATGTGCATCAGCTCACCAAACTGTGCACATCCCACAGTTTTATCTTCCCTTGGCCGGATCGGGCAACAGTACCCGGACCTTTGGGAAATCGGCTTGCATATCTACTGGAATAGCTATTTGACACAATTTCACCTTGATGTGAAACGAATCTGGGATGAAATTCCAACTGTGCTTAGCACATACATTGGCAACCAAATGAGTAGTGGAAAAACATACGTGGAAAATTCCTACTTAAAAATTTACACCCGGAGACAATTTATCAGTCAGTTTATGAAATAAACGTTGGAATTTTTCACTGCTATGACGTTAAGTCAGGTGACCTAAGGTCACGGTGTCACGGGTCAAAATTGGATGATAAATCCAAACCAGATAGGATTCTTTGGTTGAATGATAACTCAGAAATGTACACCTTTCGACTACTTGAGTTATTTTTCTTCAAAATATAAGTCGCCATATACTGAAATCTCACGAAGATGTTGGAGGTTGACGGTTAATTTGAAGTTTCATGATGGTTGGTTTGATTTAGCTGAAACAGGCACAGCTCGAATCGGACCGTTTGATAACACTATGAACGTATATATATATATATATATATATATATATATATATATATATATATAATATATATATATATATATAAAATTATGGGAGGTAGGGTGGCTAACTGCCTTCTTGCTGGTCAGTCTGCTGCCTGAAAAAAGGCTTCCGACCTCGTTCGCTTCACCTCCATACGAGCCCGCGGCCCACCGGCGAAACAGTGTGGGCGGCGCCATTAGCCGTGAATGTGCATAAAGTGTGTCGTGAACCAACCAATAAACAAACAAACCTCCATACGAGCCAACGAACAGCCCCACACGGGCAAATGTTCTGCACACCTCGCTCACATGTACACTCGGCATTCGGGCTGCTCCTGTTCAGCCTGTCCCTCATCTCTGTGCTGGTCCCCGTCCGGAGCATGTTCGCTCGTCCTGGCTGCAGGCAGGCTGCTCCTGTTCAGCCTGCCCCTCATCTCTGTGATGGCCCTCGTCCGGAGTATGTTCGCTCGTCCTGTCTGCAGACAGGCTGCTCCTGTTCAGCCTGCCCCTCATCTCTGTGATGGCCCCCGTCCGGAGCATGTTCGCTCGTCCTGTCTGCAGACAGGCTGCTCCTGTTCAGCCTGCCCCTCATCTCTGTTTTGGCCTTCGTCCAGAGCATGTTCGCTCGTCCTGGCTGCAGGCAGGCTGCTCCTGTTCAGCCTGCCCCTCATCTCTGTGATGGCCCCCGTCCGGAGCATGTTCGCTCGTCCTGTCTGCAGACAGGCTGCTCCTGTTCAGCCTGCCCCTCATCTCTGTGATGGCCCTCATCCGGAGCATGTTCGCTCGTCCTGTCTGCAGACAGGCTGCTCCTGTTCAGCCTGCCCCTCACCTCTGTTTTGGCTCCTGTACAGAGCATGTTCGCTCGTCCTGGCTGCAGACAGGCTGCGCCTGTTCAGCTTGCCCCTCATCTCTGTGATGGCCCTCATCCGGAGCATGTTCGCTCGTCCTGTCTGCAGACAGGCTGCTCCTGTTCAGCCTGCCCCTCATCTCTGTGATGGCCCTCGTCCGGAGCATGTTCGCTCGTCCTGTCTGCAGACAGGCTGCTCCTGTTCAGCCTGCCCCTCACCTCTGTTTTGGCCTTCGTCCAGAGCATGTTCGCTCGTCCTGTCTGCAGACAGGCTGCTCCTGTTCAGCTTGCCCCCCATCTCTGTGTTGGCCTTCGTACAGAGCATGTTCGCTCGTCCTGTCTGCAGACAGGCTGGTCCTGTTCAGCCTGCCCCTCATCTCTGTTGTCTCTTGTACAGAGCCTGGTCACTCGTGAGCTATATGTCGGCCAAGGGTCTCGCATTGTCTCGGCATGGAAGCGAACTCTGTCGTCGATTTTGCGGCAGACAGCTGGACCGCCACACGTCAAACAGTGCGTGCTGTTCCTGTCGGATATGAAGCCGTGCCGCGCATCGGATGGTACAATTTTACCACCGAATGGTACATTTTGACCAGCGGATGGTACAATTTTGCATCCGCATTTCGGTGCGATTAGATGGTGTAGCCATGCGTATCGATGGCAATGCTTTCCTGCTTGTGATGCCTGTGTTAGGTGACCCATTGTGTGCCAAACTATTATGGTCAGCCAACTGGGTGCGAGTCAGCTGGGATGGGTTTGCGTCACGCCGTGGCGGAGCGTATCACGCCGTGGCGGACACTGCAGCGCCATGACAGCTTGCATCACGCCGTCACGACGATCTGCATCGTGCCGTGGTGGTGTATCATGTCGTGATGAAGTATATCGTGTCGTGATGGGAGTCTACAGCGCCATGACTGCCTGTGTCGCGCCGTGGCGAGTGTATTGGGCTGTGGCAGAGAGTGCGTGCCACTGTGACACAGTCTGTAGCACGCCTTGTCGGTCCTTACAGCACCGTCACATAGTCCGTACCACGCCGTGGCGTAGTCTATCGCTACGTGATGGAGTCTGTACCACGCCGTGACTTAGTCTGTACCGCGCCGTTACGTAGTCTGTATCGCGCCGTGACGTAGTCTGTGTCGTTGCGAGACGTCTGTACCACGCCGTGACGTCTGTATCGCGTCGTGACGTAGTCTGTACCACACCGTGGCATAGACTGTATCGTGCCGTGACGTAGTCTGTACCACGCCATGACGTCTGTATCGCGTCGCGTTCCGTGACGTAGTCTATACCAACCCGTGACGTCTGTTCCACACCGTGACGTGGTGTATATCGCGCCGGCAGCACGCCGTCCAAGTCAGACAGCAGCGCGCCCTCATTCTGCCACTGTACAGCATGGACACAATAAGCCAGGCGGACAGCGTCGGCTTCCAGTACGACCACCCGGTGCCGTCGGTGACGCCGTCGCCGGTGCCGTACCAGCGCGTCGCCGACGTCGAGGTGCACCAGCCGGGCGGCCGTGGCGCGCGGCCGCACTACTGAAGCGACCGCTGCCGCCGCCGAACGACGGAGCCGGCCGGACGCTGGCCGTCCGGGTGTCTGTCCGCGGGCGACTGCTGTCCGGCTTGTGATGTGATGTGATGTCTGATCTGATCCGTCCGCAGCTGAGGCCTTGTGCCGCGGCCCGTCCGTGGCTCGCCGCGCCGGCGACTGTGAGCCGCTGCCTGTGTGTACCGGATGGTGCCGGTCTATGTGGCTGGCGCGTGTCTGTCAGCGCGTCCGCTGGCAGCTTCCGACGCCGATAGCTTAGTTCCATGGTTGCGTTACAACGGGAAGTTTGCGGTTTGATCAATGTTCGATGCAGGTGCATTATCTCTGCGTAAGCCCCATGTTTCAATCTCACGACGCAGGTTATTTGCGTATTCGCTCTAACACGGCGTAGCAAAGCGACAGTTAAGCTCGCCAGCTGCTATGCTTGACTTCAATGGTAAGAGGTGCCCCTTGTCACCTTGGATGTATCAGGGAGGTAATTACAACTATCCTCCCTTAGTTTCCGCATGCTATTCTAACTTTTTTAACCGCGCTCTTCGGAACTCGTATGTTATGACAATATGGTATTTTTCAATTGTTTTATGCTATATGGTCTTGGTTTGGCGTGTTAGAGTATTCTTAAAACAGCTGACACCGCGCATATTTCTGATCGCCGTTAGTATGGCGTGATTAGTGGAGTATTAATCCTTCCTTAGATGTGCATAATGTAGTCTAAGGTTAATTTCTCCGAGCATTTCTAAGCCCGTGTGTGTGAGCTTTGGTAGGCAAACTACACGGACTTACGCCGAAGTAGAACTGTAGTGATACTCACTGATCGGGAAGTGTGTACTGACAACGAATGTGCTCGTGGTGTCGGGGCTCGGGTCGCACTATTCCACCTTGCCGGACTTTGAAGCGGCCAAGGTGGAGACATACCTGCACACGGTCAAACTTTGAGAGGCACGAAATAAATGTATCTTTGCTTGTGGTTGTGTCAGTCGCGGTGACCACTTTGCAGCTGAGGAACAGCGGAATGACTCGAAGCAGGAATATCTCGGAAACTAGAATAACCAACGAAACGAAATTTGCGTGGCTTGCACGAAGGGGTGAGACGTTTTTAGGTTTATGAAGATGGCACAACCGAAGTTTAGGTGAAGTTCATCCTGTTTGGTTGAAATCCAACTTCCAAAGGCGAATATTTTAGAACTGTCCTGACGACCTGCAATGGTTGAGATATCCGGTTTCTGAAGTAAAAAAGGAGTGATTTATTGTGCGGTCGGGGTCAACATCACAGGCACAAGAGCAGTGCCTCGAACCCTCCGCTGTTGGTGCAGAAAGTGAGTAGGCCACACAGTTCCCGCTCAATCAATCCCCAGGCGTATTCATGTCTCTGCGAAATTCAGCATGGCTCGTATTTGGTGAATACGTCGATATGTACGGCCTTGCGCCGTGGTTTCAGAAAGGCCGATGGTTTCATTTCATGTGATTTCACGGCTTATGGACTTTTGGGTTAATCCTCTGGCCAGTCATAGTGGGAACTTGAAAATGCCAAGCGGGCTAAATACTGGAATGCATTGTAAAAGAACGCGGCCATCTTCACCTAGTTTTTTTTTATCGCTTCATATGTACCTAATCGCCTCGCGTATAATACGAAGGTACCGGAGCGTACCACCATTTATTGTCCTTCAAACAGGGAACCAAACAGCGCAGTAATTCGTGGCTAGCTCTCTTTAAGCGACACTGAAGCTACGCGAGGTTTGACATGTGAAAATCTCATCAATTGCACAATTGAACCTAACTACGAGAAGTAACGTTATAAATATGGCAGTACGTTTATTTGGGGATGCTCAAATCGCTATTATTTGTTTTTTTTCCTTCGGTTCATTCAATACATAAAAAGACAGAACAAAATGACATAGAACAAGGTGCAGCAATGCAGATTCGTTCCATGTGCAGCGGCGCATACTGACAGTGGAGGATCGGAAGCTTGCAATCCAACCTCGGCGCATAACATCCAGCCTACACAGAGAGAGGCACACATCGGCCAGTGCCGTCCGACCTCGGCGCATAACATCCAGCCTACAGAGAGAGAGAGGAACACATCGGCCAGTGCCGTCAAAACTCAGCACGTGACATCCAGTCTACGGAGAGTAGTCACACATCGGCCAGTACCACCTAACCTCGGCGCATAACATCTACCCTACAGAGAGAGAGGCACATATCGACCAGCACCATCTAACCTCGGCGCATAACATCTCACCTACAGAGAGAGGCACACATCGGCCAGTGCCGTCCGAACTCGGCGCACCATATCCAGCCTACAAAGAAGCCCGTGCCGTCTAACCTGGGCGCATCACCACGATCACACTTCAACGATGAGCATTAGCAACGCATCCACGATCACATCTGATCACCAACACACCCGTTCTAAGGGAATGAGCGTTTTCCTTTGTCAGTTAATCTAGAGAGGAAGGGGACCCTCCAGTCGCCAGGTAAAAGAACATGGATACAGTCAAAGGTAAAACTTCCCGATGTCAGCTGCGAATATTGCTTTTAATATGGTGCACTTTGAATTGCCTTTGGTCGGCAACGGTTTTTTAAACCAATGACTGCCCTTTCACCTTATGCAGATATGCCCAATTGCTGCACAAGTCTTAAACATTGGTGAAAATAGCATTCATCGGTACAATATATCGCCACGTATGTTTACTTCATGGCGTCCAGATCGGTACACATGCGACTGCGGCACAATAATCAGTCACTGAAGTGAAATTAGGCGACACAGTATAAGAAATTAGTATAGGACCAATACAGAAGGGCCGTTCTTCAATGTTTCGACATAAAGCGGCGACAAAACTGAGGTTATTAGAAGACCGGAAATACAGGTATCACACCGCAATTAACTGCTAAGCTCCCTACCTTTCAATTACATCAATGACCGCTTGATGCATATCTACCGCGCCACTCCAAACGACTTCTTTGGAGGACAACTGGACATTGGGAAACTTCGTTTTATAGAACCAAGCTTGCCTTCAGCGAAATTACTTGGAAGCACTTTTGATATCTTAGGAGCACTTAGAACAATTCATTCCCTTAGTTGAATGTTAAGTGCGTACCGCGACCTCGCGTCCATTGCTCGACAAGGCTCTCGACGCACCAAACACTATCCGTGAAAGACTCAATCACTACGCCACCCTTCCGGCCACCACAGAGGGAATAGCTGCCGGATATCACAGGTGCCATCGTGTGTGCCACTCGCAGCTGGAGGTTCACATCGCACACTGATCGCATGTCCACGACTTAACGGTGGCGGCGGCCCGCCCCGCCAGAGTCGAGCTGCTGCCCGGTACTACGGAACTCCGTGCCTCAGCCGCGGCTACAGGGGGCTGCCCCCTGTAGCCGCGGCCACACGGGTCCGGCTGATGGCGACAAGTGACAGCCGCCTACTTCAGTTTGATCTTGTATAGTTTGAGTTTGAAGCCGAGCATGTCTGAGAGCACACCACTGCAGGCGGACAGCACTATCAGCTTCGTGGCGTTGTACAGGAACGGGTTGGCAGAGAAGCCCAGCACGGTGAACGGACTTTCCAGCTCCTGCAATAGCCAACGTCACAGTCACGAGCGTCGCTTCCGAGTGTCCCCGGGGTTACAGCACAGTACGGGGGGCAGTGCCGGGGTTATGGTAGGGTGTCCCCGAGGTTGCAGTAACGCTACAGAAGTGTCAGCGAAGTAGCTGAAGTGTCATTGGGGGTGTCACTGCAATGATTAGTAGGACGTCACTGGAGCGCTATAGAAGTGTGCAGCCAAGGCTTGAAGGACAGATGTGTAGGCTTCACGCGTTGATTTTGGCGACGGTTATTGTGCTCAGCCATAGAAATACGCGTGGCAATTCCGACAAAATCTTCACTTCAGATAGGCGGCGGGCTGACGTAGCACCTGGCCGACGGGCCAGACAATGCCCACAACTTCATCCCACCTGAGATCACAGGGCTTCGAGGACCATAACCCACCCTGCTAGTACATAGACATAACCCACCAGTTCTTGGAACCATAAGTTGAACCAAACCGACCAATAACTGTACCACCAACGCAACAAAAATGATGCATTGGGCCGGGTCGAACACTCAAAATTCTTCGAAAGCAACAGTATGGTCTAGAGCCACATCTGAACGCCAGTACACTTGAACTAAGTCTATTGCTGGCTCCAGCTGTCTAACAATAAGGGTTGGCTGGTCAGTTATTGGTTTTACGACACATCGACCGTTGGGCGTTGAGTCACCTAGCGTCACCAATCTCCCACGCTGATTGGCCCTCGGCGAAGAATAGCGACAGGTGAGACCCGAACCCACAATCCCTCGATTGTGGGACGGGCGACTTACCCATGTACTACTCGTCCCCTCTAGCCCTAATTGCTAGAGGGGACGAAGGGTGCATAGATCGTCTTTTAATGGATGTGCAGAGGGATACAAAGTTGGACTCACAGACTATTCAAAAGCGCCTTGAATCTCCTGTCGTTGAACTTTGACCCCAGTTTAAACTACTAACATGCACGCCCTTCACCATCCTCTCGTCCGCTGACGACGCGCCCTTCACACGACCTGCCATGGTCGAGAACATCCTTCGGCAACCATGACCCAGTGGCAGACGTGACCTTTCCTCACCTTGAGAAGGTCGGAGGCCAGTTTCAGCACGTTGTTCGCCAGGACGAGCCGGTCCTTTTTGTGTGGCTTCTGCTCGATTTGCAGGTAGAGGTTGATTTGCTCGGTGAGCACCACCGACAGGTTGCGGTACTTGCGGTTCGTGTTTGAACCCAGCGACATCAGCCGCACCAAGTAGACGCCCAGTGAGAAGCACCTGCCACGCACAGCTTCTCAACACATGGCAAGGTATTATGCATGCGTGCATGCATTATACACATACAGTGATAAATTATTCATGAAAAAGGTGGAATATACCACTTCATGAACACCGAATCGACATCCCTCCAAACGAAGCATTCACATAGTTTTTCGTGAGGAGTCTTCATGAAGTCTTCATATATAATTTCCAACAGCATCTTGTTGATAATAGCATGTGTATACTCACTATTGCGGATTGTGGTACACAAACATCTCCGAGCATCATTCCAGGTAAAAGGATTATCTATGCTGTGGTCTGTTATGCAACGCCTGTAGATAAGGACAGGTATTTTGTTTTGTTATCGCGAAAATAACCATCCCAAAATTAGGTATGTCAAATAAAAGTAAAGCGGTGCAAGTATGAGTATGCTGATGGATAAAAATTGTGCTTGAAGAACTTATATGCTATGCTAAAAGACGTCGCTTGTATAACGAATTTTGAAATCCTAACTGTGCCCAGTTCGACATCTCACACCCAATTATAAACCATTATTTTAACACTGCACCTATTATGGCTGAACTATAACTCGCCAATGAAACGCTCGTCAATGCAAGACAATTTTGAACGCGGGCGATGTCTGAGAAGGGAGAATACAAATACACAGCAATAGAGATAATCTGGCCAATAGCACACGTGTGACAAACAGACCAGACCACCAGCCGCGTGCACAGTATGGCCAGACCCTCAGCTGCGTGCAGCGTGCACAGTATGGCCAGACCCTCAGCTGCGTGCAACGTGCACAGTATGGCCAGATCCTCAGCTCCGTGCAGCGTGCCCGACTTACCAGACCATCAGCTGCGTGCACAGCTATGGTCACAGCATCACTACCAGACCAGCAGCTGCGTGCAGTGTGACCGACTTACCAGACCACCAGCCGCGTGCACAGTATGGCCAGACCCTCAGCTGCGTGCAGCGTGCACAGTATGGCCAGATCCTCAGCTGCGTGCAACGTGTCCGACTTACCAGAACATCAGCTGCGTGCAGCGTACCCGACTTACCAGACCACCAGCCGCGTGCACAGCATGACCAGGCCCTCAGCTGCGTGCAGCGTGACCGACTTACCAGACCACCAGCTGCGTGTACAGCATGACCAGACCCTCAGCTGTGTGCAGTGTGGCCGACTTACCAGACCATCAGGTGCGTGCACAGTATGACCAGACCCTCAGCTGTGTGCAGCGTGCACAGTATTGCCAGACCTCAGCTGCGTGCAGCGTGCCAGTATGGCCAGACCCTCAGCTGCGTGCAGCGGCACAGTATGACCAGACCCTCAGCTGCGTGCAGTGTGCCCGACTTACCAGACCACCAGCTGCGTGCACAGTATGACCAGACCCTCAGCTGTGTGCAGTGTGCCCGACTTACCAGACCACCAGCTGCGTGCGGTAATAGTCGACGCGCGGCGTGTCGGTGTTCTCCAGCAGCTCGACACACAGACAGGTGACCAGAGCCAGCGTCGTCAGGCAGGCGGCCGACACGACCGTGTCCACGGACCGCTGCGGACCGTGCTTCTGCCGGGACACGGGTCACCCCGGTCAGGTCGCATCAGGTCACGTCAGGTCAGGTCACATCAGTTCACGTCAGGGTCAGGTCGCATCAGATCATGCCAGGTCACATCATGACACATCAGGTTAGGTCAGGCCATGTAACGTCGTATCAGGTCACGTAAGGTCGCACCAGGTCACGTCAGGGTCGCATCAGATCATGCCAGGTCACATCATGACACATCAGGTTAGTTCATGCCATGCAAGGTCGTACCAGGTCATGTAAGGTCACGTAAGGTCGCATCAGGTCACGTCAGGCCATGTTAGGCCAGTTCGGGTCCGGCCCAACTGGATCGAGGCATTTCAGGTCAGCTTACGTGAAGTAGAATCACGGCTGGTGAAGTGTCACATGATGTGACACTTCACGAGCGGATCACCATGATGTTAGTCGGATGTGACTCACATCCGACTACAAACACGCCAGATCGGGCCACCTCAGGTTACATCATGCCAGGTCGGATCACGCCAGGCCAGGTCACATCAGACCGAGACCTCCAGACATATCGGGTCCGGTCGATTCATATTAAGCCAGAGCGGACACATCAAGACAGCCAAATGCATCGCAGCCAGGCTGTCGCTTCCGCCTCAGCAGGATACAAACGAACTGAAGAAGGTCGCGGATAGATGATGCTGCCAGCCACAACACTCCTGACGATGGCCCCTGGCCGAAACGTTGAGTAATATAGCATAATCCCTAACGTTACTTTTGATGTGAACTCAGCACCTCCGGGTATATTGAGGGTCGTACATTTCGTCTCACGCAACGCATAGACTTATCCTTTCGCAGGCGAATACTTTTGGACCCGCGAACCTGAACGTTGATGATAAAATGCTTGCCACGATCGTGACGTGCATATGCATTTAGTGGCCATAATTATAAGAAGCTGGTACCGCAAGAAGCTGGTATCGCACCGAACTCAGGCGCCATACGTGATTGAGTTCGGTGTTAACTGTTTTCGCCTAGGGCTGGAGCCTCCCCTGAGTGGAGCTCTAGGGCACTGGCAGCCAATACCAAAGTAGATAAGCTCTGCTATGAGTTAGGTTTCACCTTTGTTGATGAGTGGTGCAGGTTTGATGGATCATGGGACCTCTATCAGAGGGATGGCCTGCACTTCTCCGAGAAGGGGGTTCATGTGTTAGACAAAGTGTTTGAGCATGTCCTTCAGGGAAACTAGGAAATGGAGTGGGGAGGGATGAAATTGCATTGCCATCTCAGGGATATTCCAATAGTGTCAGCCAAGGCAATAGAACCTCAAAGTCAGCAAATAGAGAAAGCAGTAGTTCAAGGAGGCAGAGTGGTAGTTTATCCAGTGATAAAAGAACTCCTCAGCATGAAAAAACCAAAGGTGGTTATGGAGCATATATTAAGTGTATGATGCTTAATGATCAGAGTATCCGATCCAAATTTGATGAGTTCAAGTGTTATGTTACTGAGGAGGAACCAGATTTTGTTTGCATTACGGAGGCATGGGTCAGTGAAGGGTATTTTTTAGATAACTTACAGGACTATGAGATCCAGGGATACAATATGTTTTCGTGCAATAGGGGTCCAGCAATGAAAGGGGTGGTGTAATGCTCTATATGAATAGCTTATTCAGTTCTCAAAAAGTAGCAGGTGGGGATAAAAAATGTGTCTGCGGAGTCCATTTGGCTTGATATCACTGTGGGAAGAGGCAACAGCAATACTCTTAGGATAGGAGCTTTCTACCGATCAGGAACCCTGCCACATTCCCAGCAACTGGAGCTTGATAAGGTGATTTGTGAGGAAATCAGTAGAAACTTCAGAGGAAGTGCCTTATTCTTGGTGACTTTAATCTAAAAGGATATGAAAATATTGGTATTGGCTCCCCATCATGCAAAATGTTTAGGAAATGCCTTGAAAAGGACCTGTTCTTACACCAGTTTGCATCAGAACCTACCAGGCATGGCTCATTCTTCGACCTTGTATTCTCGGATTTAAGTGACTTGGTTCAAGACTTGACTGTAGGAGAAACTCTGGGAAGAAGTGACCATAACATAGTTAGATTCAAAGCGCATGTAGTAGAAATTATTAAGGATAATAAGGTTCAAAATTTCGACAGAGCAGACTTGTTGAATGACCCATCTGCCGACGGTACACCATAGTTCACTGACATGTGATCGGATAAATGACGTTGATTTCGGTAATAGTGATGTTGTTTTCAAGTATATCAGGAAAATAAAGCCAAACAAGGCAGCAGGACCTGATGAAATTTATGCTAGGGTATTGCGGGAAGCTGAAAAGGAACTGGCATTTCCACTTAGTATTTGTAGATGTGCTTCACAAAATGAAATTTCAACAGATTGGAAAAGGGCAAACGTAGTTCCTATTTTCAAGAACGGAGAAAGAGGGAAAGCTGAAAACTATAGGCCAGTAAGTCTCACATCCCTAGTCTGCAAGGTACTCGAATCAATTATCAAGGATAGAATAGTTAGTTATCTGGAAGGAAACAAATTGATTCAAGATACTCAACATGGGTTTAGGAAAGGGCAATCCTGTCTCACAAATCTCTTGGACTTTTGGAACTTCGCCACAGAACAATTTGATCAGGGAAATCAGGTTGATGTAGCATATCTTGACTTGATTACGGCCTTCGAGAAGGTACCACATGAACGGTTAATGATTCAGCTTCAGGCCCATGGTATTGCAGGTAGTCTTAAAATGGATAGATTTGTGGCTTTCAGATAGACAACAAAGAGTGATGCTGAATGGTACAAAGTCATCACGGAAAAATGTTCTTAGTGGAGTCCCCAGGGATCAGTTCTGGGGCCACTACTGTTCATTATATTTGTAAATAACATTGAAAGTGGCCTAAGCAGTAAAGTTTTGAAATTTGTGGATAATTTGAAGGTCTCTAGGGCACTAACGGGCCAAAATGAGCATATCTCGCTGCAAAAAGACTTACACGAACTTGTGAAGTGGTCCGAAGAATGGAAAATGAAATATAATTTCGATAAGTGCAAAATCATGCATATAGGTAATCAGCATATGAAGGCTCCATACATCATGGATGGCCAAGTGCTATCAGTGACTCAACAGGAGAAGGATTTATGTGTTATTCTAAACACAAAATTGGGGGCATCAGAACAGACCAAGGAAGCCAGGAAGAAGGCACCGAGAACGCTTGGGGCAATAAATAGGAATGTATCATACAGAAGTGAGGAAGTGATCAGGAAGCTTTACTGTGCATATGTCAGGCCACATTTTGAATGCTGCATCCAAGCTTGGTCTCCTAGCTAGGAAAAAGATTGTTGGCTTTTAGAGAGTACAAAAGAGGGCTACAAAAATGGTCACTGGTATAAGCAACCTGGCATATGAGGAAAGATTGAAGAAATTGAATATGTTTTCACTTAGATATAGAAGGCTGAGAGGAGATCTCATCGAAGTCTTTAAATTTGTCCGTGGTCTGGAGAGGGGATATCTTGGGGAAATGTTTGAATTTAACAGAAATTATCCAATTAGAGGTCATCAATTCAAAATTAAAGTTAACCACAGCAGAACCAGGTTAAGACAGTCTTTCTTCACCAACAGGGTAGTAGAACACTGGAACCAGCTGCC
Source organism: Imbricaverruca yamaguchii (assembly GCA_034440575.1). Classification (NCBI taxonomy): domain Eukaryota; kingdom Metazoa; phylum Arthropoda; class Thecostraca; family Neoverrucidae; genus Imbricaverruca; species Imbricaverruca yamaguchii. The sequence continues at coordinate 637,843 of JAOTOL010001617.1, read as the reverse complement.
AGAAACCATTGTAAGTAGCAGGACATCGAACATCTTTAAAAACAGCATAGACAATCATTATAAGAATAGAGGGATTGCTTTTCAGTATTACAGGGAGGGTTGATCAACAGATTTGGTGGGCGACTGGTTGAGTGCACAGAGTGCAACTGAGAAGGGCCCTTGTGGCTCATAGTTGCACTAATCTTTTATGTCTTTATGTCTTTATGTGATTGCATGAAGTAGTTTATGGGCGCATCCGCTGTATAGGTCGCATGGCTGTGATTCCCACAATTGCCATAAGTGATTGCGATTTTGTGGGCGTGTCGATCGTAAACCTCGAATAAAACCGTAACCCACACGTTGAGACTATCCACACCCCGCGTGCAACAACTCGTACGACACATGTAGCTTGACTCACTTTGAGACACGATCGCACCGATAGCCAAGTCTTGATGTTGCGCACCTTCTTCAACCGGAAATGTGGCAACTCGAACTTCCTGCCGCACAAGTCCACCCCACTGAGTCACGCTGAGCTTCACACACCCCAGCTTCTGTCATTATCCAGACTTTTCTTTCACTCCCGTCATCATTCCATCCCTTGATCTCTTCTTAAGCGGACTGTCCCAGTTGAAGAGTCTAATCTGAGCTGAACACGTGGAAATATGGAGAACGATGCGCTCCTTTCAACGCTATGCCCATTTTTCCCAACTCGGTTCAGTCATCTCGCAATTTGCTGCCTCCAGCTACCTCGGATGGCAGCAAGATTCTTGTCGGGTTACCCTCGTGCTCTTTCTCAATGTACTGTTATCGTTCGCCAGTTTCGTTAGTGTCATCCAACCAGATTGTGAATTGTTCCCACAACAATAGCGGTATGTGAACACTGAACATAGTGACATCCAACAGCATCGGTACTATTGATAGTGCATATCGAATATCACTCGAGGATCTTTGCCGTTTTGGAACAAGGCGAGATCTTTGTTTGCCCTGCGATGCATTTATATAAATTAACATCGATTGTTATACACATGCATTGACATTCATACGATCGATACATTCTAGCTTTTGATATTGACATAAGGCTCTAACAGATGTGAGATATCTGTAAGGTACTTGGTCACTAGTCCTTTTTGCCACTGGTCTTCGTTGCGTTGGCTATCTCATCATCTTCCGTCAGCAGATCACTTCGCACGGCTGGATCCTCTGTCCGTTCCAGTGGTGAATCATGTGCCGGGGTGTCTATATCGATATATCGATAGCGGGGTGACTATCACTCAAACCCAAATCGCAAATTATTGATGTCGGAGGCCACAAATGCGAATTCCACTGTCGTCACATTTCTTCCCACGGTCAAATGTCCCTTAGAACGTTTCAGAAAACCGTCCACACCCGGAATAGTCCCTGTGATGTCGACGTGCGTGTCGCCGCCTGTTCAGCCGGCGCGGGCTGGCTATTGTTCTTGACTGCAACTCTTTAAGTCACTCGGTGCGTTGCTGTTTCGCCAACGCATATTTCACCACACCACCCTCGCTTCCATGCTGTACAATAATAGCCATGAGATTCGTGTATACACGTGTAATTATATAGAAATAGAAAACAGTTTCCAATGCGATACGTCGCCAAGTAGCTGGAGCAAACCCGATGATCAATGGAATCGTTACAAAGGTGACCTGTGGGGCTGCCACATTTTTAACCAAAGAACTTTAACTTTATCATCGACCTATCGGCAGCTGTTTGTCTACTTGCTACTGTTTCGTGATTGGTATGTTGCAACTATTTGCATTGGGCGCTAAATCACCGTGTCGATGCACCCTAAAACTCAAATAACCAACCAACTATTTGGACATGACAAGAACACCACAACCCATCTTTCTTACATCTCCGCAACGAGAGCAGCGAAATAGCCAGCATTTGTAAGACGTGTACACACCATTTCTCACACCAATACAGTCTCGTGAGGCGAACTGGTGCTAAGCCGGACATCCTGCTCGAAGCACATTGTGGCTCGTCCGAAACGAAGTGCCGCACCTGGGAACTTCAAACAAAACCATAATTTGCCAGAAGTAGCTGGACAGCCAGTCAGAAACTGATTCATCACAAGACAGTCGCCTGCCCGTCCGTGGTTTATCCCGCAAAATCGGACAGTCAGTCCCACTGACCTAGCTCTCCTGGCCGAGGTCAAGTAGCAGAAGTACTTGGCGTACAGAAGGCGCTGCTTGAACGACCGCTCCACCACACTCAGCACGAAAAACAGCAGGCTCGTGGTGATCAGCGTCACCAACAAACAGCCCAAGGTAACCACACGTTCCCTGAGAACAGTAGACTCGTGGTAACCGGTGTCGCCAGCAATTAGCCCATGGCAACCAAACGCTCCCTGAAAAAAACAAGCTCGTGGTGAACAGTTTCACGAGCCATTTGCCCACGGTAACCACACGTCACACGAAAACACCAGTCACCACTAGCGTAACATCACAAAGAAAGATAACGCCATGCGGGGAACACACATCCAAAGGTCAATATAATTTTGTACGAAAAAGGTAACCATATGCTTCCTGACAAACTTGATCACAACCACGTCACCTCTAACATAGCCCGAGGTGTCGTATGTGGCTCCTGTACGACACAATCAACTGCTAGGTCGTATAGAGTCGCCAAACTTTTACGCCGATTGGTCGCGGGTGGACTCGGTAGTACCGCCGGCTGAGGGACTCGAACCGACGATCCTGCGACTTCCATCAAACGAGGCAACACAGAGGCTATGCGAGTTTGAAGAGCGTGACGGTGTACTGCGGCTGACCAGACTTTCCCAGTACACACAAACATACACACACAGGCACAGCACGCTCGGGCTCCGCCACCCGCCGGATACCACACGTGGCCAGCTCAGAACCGCTCGCGCGACGGCGCCCACCTGGCGGAGGTGCCGAACGCGGCGTCGGCCACGCGCAGCAGGTGGTGCGGCAGCAGGGCCGACGCGTTCACCAGCTCGTCCACGGTGGGCGTGGCGGGCCAGCCGTGCGGCACGGCCAGCGTGCTGGCGCCCAGCCGACACACGCTGGGCAGCAGCGCGATGACGCCCGACATCACCAGTCCTGTGCACACAGCACAGCGTCAGATGACACACGCTGGGCAGCAGCGAGATGACACCCGACATTACCAGTCCTGCACACACAGCACAGCGTCAGCCGACACACGCTGGGCAGCAGCGAGATGACGCCCGACATCACCAGTCCTGTGCACACAGCACAGCGTCAGATGACACACGCTGGGCAGCAGCGAGATGACGCCCGACATCACCAGTCCTGCACACACAGCACAGCGTCAGCCGACACACGCTGGGCAGCAGCGAGATGACACCCGACATCACCAGTCCTGCACACACAGCACAGCGTCAGCCGACACACGCTGGGCAGCAGCGAGATGACACCCGACATCACCAGTCCTGCACACACAGCACAGCGTCAGCCGACACACGCTGGGCAGCAGCGAGATGACGCCCGACATCACCAGTCCTGCACACACAGCACAGCGTCAGCCGACACACGCTGGGCAGCAGCGAGATGACGCCCGACATTACCAGTCCTGCACACACAGCACAGCGTCAGCCGACACACGCTGGGCAGCAGCGAGATGACACCCGACATCACCAGTCCTGCACACACAGCACAGCGTCAGCCGACACACGCTGGGCAGCAGCGAGATGACGCCCGACATCACCAGTCCTGTGCACACAGCACAGCGTCAGATGACACACGCTGGGCAGCAGCGAGATGACACCAGACATTACCAGTCCTGCACACACAGCACAGCGTCAGCCGACACACGCTGGGCAGCAGCGAGATGACACCCGACATCACCAGTCCTGCACACACAGCACAGCGTCAGCCGACACACGCTGGGCAGCAGCGAGATGACGCCCGACATCACCAGTCCTGGCGCCCCCCAGTCCCACACACAGCACAGCGTCAGCCGACACACGCTGGGCAGCAGCGAGGTGACACCCGACATCACCAGTCCTGCACACACAGCACAGCGTCAGCCGACACACGCTGGGCAGCAGCGAGATGACACCAGACATTACCAGTCCTGCACACACAGCACAGCGTCAGCCGACACACGCTGGGCACAGCGAGTGACACCCGACATTACCAGTCCTCACACACGTCAGCCGACACGCGCGCAGCGAGATGACACCCGACATCACCAGTCCTGCACACACAGCACAGCGTCAGCCGACACACGCTGGGCAGCAGCGAGGTGACACCCGACATCACCAGTCCTGCACACACAGCACAGCGTCAGCCGACACACGCTGGGCAGCAGCGAGATGACACCCGACATTACCAGTCCTGCACACACAGCACAGCGTCAGCCGACACACGCTGGGCAGCAGCGAGATGACACCCGACATCACCAGTCCTGCACACACAGCACAGCGTCAGCCGACACACGCTGGGCAGCAGCGAGATGACGCCCGACATCACCAGTCCTGCACACACAGCACAGCGTCAGCCGACACACGCTGGGCAGCAGCGAGATGACACCCGACATCACCAGTCCTGCACACACAGCACAGCGTCAGCCGACACACGCTGGGCAGCAGCGAGATGACACCCGACATCACCAGTCCTGCACACACAGCACAGCGTCAGCCGACACACGCTGGGCAGCAGCGAGATGACGCCGGACATTACCAGTCCTGCAGTTATAAAATAGTGGCTTTTCGTTAATTTTTCGCTAATTTTAATTTTAAAGAAGAAGCAATCTTTGCTTGAAATATCGTCCAAATACTTGAAGCTAAATTTTTAACCAACAGAGCACTCTGGTGAACGTTTTTTGCTTGTATATTTTGGAAGACACCTACTATAGACACATAAACTAACGAAAACGACAACAGTGCAAGGCTACCAACACATAGTATGGTATAATCCACATCATAGCTAATCCCTCTACGGAGACATGCACCACAAAATGATTGTGCACTACAATCCTCAATAGTGAGCGTGATATTTTTACAAGAGATGCTGTTCAAAACGAGCCATGGAGCCATGAAAACACGTCAAAAAGCACCATGTTGATACTTCTTTGGGAAGGATGTCTATTTGATGCTCAGAAAGTGGTATTTTCCACCCTAAGTCCCGAATAATGCATCACCGCAGTCCAGACACACAGCACAGGGTCAGTCCTGTCGACGGGTCGGGGCGAATCGCACGGGTAGGGCAGGAGGATCGACCCTGGGCGGGCCGGCGGTGTCGAACAGAGGGATAACCTATATTTGAAAAGACAACGGTGAGTCGTCGGAGCGAAGACAGGCGCAGTAACCGGGCAAATGTGGTCTGTCCAGGGGAAGAGAAGACCCCCCCCCCCATTGGAGGCAAGGCGATGCGTTAGCATGGGGAAGGGGTTGGTTAGCTACTAGATGGGACTGCGAAATGATTTGATGATTCATTTATTATTAGGGCTTAGGGGCGCATCAACTGCTACTGGTTACCCATGCCTCCTTTTCACAACATTCCACTTAGCAACATGGGTCCATTTTTGGAATGGGAAGATTACGTGAAACTGACACGTCGATATATATATATATATATATATATATATATATATATATATATATATATATATATTATATATTTAAATATATATATATACACAAACATCGATATATTTGACTGTCTAGACGATCTACGAATTGTCACACATCTCTGCACAACTCACGGAAATTGGAACCGAAGTGACGTATTAGTTCCACCATGAAGTTGGGGCAGGCGAACAGAATGCATCGAACCGTCATAGGTGAACCACACAGGGAACAACATGACCTCGTCAACCATTCGCTGCTCACGTGTGCCCTATTCTCCAGAGTGCCAGAATCACTTCTTTTCTCATTTACAATTCTGTTTAGCAATGACATCCATGGTGCCAAAACTGGTTTCATTGACCGAGTTTGTCTGAAACCTGCAAGTTCCATATTTTTTAACTTCCCTTGGAGGAAAGCGTTTATTCTTGAGTATCAATCTGTGGCGTGAAGGGCATAGCTGGAGTTCTACGTGACTGCGCGGCACGCTTGGCAGTAGCGTGGCGAGATTCTTCCGAAAAGACCTTGTGTCCACCATATCTCCACTGAGCGCCGAATACTTTACAACCGGACTATGAGTGCGTCCGTACAAATTGCAACCTAACGGCAAAATCGCATATTCGAAGCAGCGCAAGTGGTGGAACGTCATGCTTTTATTGCGGATCCGGAACGCCGCTCACAATGCCACTGATTCCACCTCCCTGCTAAAACTCCTGGCCGTCAAACAATGACGGCCAGGAGATGAGCTCGTATGATGATATGGGGCGCTCGTGCTGCCAATGGTTTCCTGACGCAGCACGACCCGTGCGAGCACTAACTACCGCCACGGCCGGTGGTCGGTCCGCTGTCCGTACCGTAGACCAGGTAGTCGGTGGACTGCGGCATGGACTCCACCCGATGCACGATCACCGAGCAGATGTCCAGCGTCGTCAGGTCCACCTTCTTGACGTCCGAGCCCTCCCAGATGGTGCAGCCGGCTGCGGACGTAACGTGATGCACACGTCACCGATATCGGGCACACGGTAATGTACACGTTACTAACACCGGTCACATTGTGACACAGACGGTGATGGTGCGTCACCCGACACACCGTGATGTACACATTGCCAATACCGAGTACACTGCGATTCAGGTGGTAGTGGCATCTCACCAGACACACCGTGATGCACACATTGCCAATACCGAGTACACTGCGATTCAGGTGGTAGTGGCATCTCACCCGAGACACCGTGATGCACACGTTGCTAACACCAAGCACAGTGTGATTCGGAGGGTGGTGGCATCTCACCCGACACTCCATGATACCGTGACACCGCCAAGTACCCTGAACAGCGTGGTGCAGACGTCTCCATTCCTGGGTACGCCGTGACACGAAGTCACGAGCCACCCGAAAGTATTCTGGAATTCACTTCTCGGAAAGTGGAGGACATGACGAGACCAAGATGCCAAACCCAGATTTGACGTCGAAAGATGTCGAGAATATCTGTAGTGTTGTGTGGTGACATCTAGGTAGCGCTCTCAGCACTTGGAAATGGGTGGTGTTGCCGAGTGACGCCGCCAGAGCGGCGCCACGGGCTTTGCGGGCGCTCATTGCGTGGGTCCCGCGGCGCGAGGTCGGGCCGTGACCGCTTCCGAGTTTCCCTTGTTCGGGGCCGTGAAGTTGCAACGCTGACGTTCGGAAATGTAGTCCCATAAAGACAGTACGATATCAGGCTTAAAAACTGGCGAATGAGAACACATCAGTCTTGAACAAAACATTTTCACGATGATCTAAACATGAAGCATTGTAAACATATGATGGACTAATGCAGATTAATGCAGCGATATTGCACAACCGCCAATTCAAGAAGTGAAAACTCTGTTCGAAGCGGTCAATAGAAAGCCTCTATCAGGCATTGGTTTCTGCGTAAAGTGAGGTTTACGTGGTGATACGTTGCTACTGTGTCCGGACGATGCTATCCGGACGCAGCATGGCACACATTTCTCTTATACCGGGTACACTGATACTGACATCACCAATTTCCTGTAACCAGAGCTGTACAGACATCTCGTATACCGAGTGCTCTGCGGTTCGACGATCCCTGTGCCGGATACAGAGCTTGCTTATTTATTGTTTATTTGGTAATTTGTGACGCTCTTTACGCACATTCACGGCTAATGGCACCGTCCACAGTTTCGCCGGTGGGCCGCGGGCTCGAGAAATGTCCCGAACGTTGCGAGTGTTGAACCCAGGACCTCTGCACCCCGAGCTCAACACTAACCACTCGGCCATCCTACCCTCCAGATACAGTGCACGGGGCACAGGACACATCACGGTGTCGCCGTGTTTCGTGCGGTCTGTAACACATACATCGCTATCGGGAGGATCAGATCGGACAGCAGCATATCGCAGGCAAGCATGGCGGCACCCGTGCGCGTACCAATGATTCTGAACGCAGCAGGCCAATTCCATTTGGGTTCGGGAGGTCAGCTGTTCATTACCTTGTTATCATGTGGAGCGAGACCATCGATGGGAAACGCACAACCGTGGTAATAACCATGGTCCTCACGCATGTTCATGTGCAATTTGTCAAAAGACGCCTGTTCCAGCCACGAAAGCACACATTTTAACCCGTCTGGTTTCCGTTACTGGGCAACAAGAGCGCACAATACGTTCGCCGCTTAACGACTTGCAAAACAATGCACACAAAGACGGCACGCGTTGGACAAACAGAACGCACGTCTGTCGGTTCTGGTATACCGAGGCCGGTGGTGCCACCGTGCGGACACGACTGCCACTACAGGTACTGACTGCGGTCGGTGCCGGCGCTGCTGGGCTGCAGGGGGTCCCAGGTGGCCGACATCTCGCGCTGGCCGGAGGTCGCCGACGCGCCAGAGCTGTACGACTCCTCAGAGTCTGAGCCGGACGTCTGAGGCACACACAGACAGCCGGTAACACCGCCGGCACGTCAGTCGGTGCCGTCACCGGCACACCGATATAACTGTGACATCATACCGATATAACAGTGACGTCACCAGTGACGTCACTGGTATACCGACATAACTGTCAGTGGCGTCACTGGTACTGGGACATTCACTGTCGGTGGGGTCATTGACACACGTGTCGCGGGTGCGACGTTAAACGGGTGTCGGCGGGGGCAGCGGCTTCTCTCCGCGTCATCCTACGCGACACGCGACTCTCCGCGACAGCTAAGCGCAGTAAAGGAAATTGTCGCCCGGGCAGCGGTGGGAGAGGCTACACACTACAGCAGGGCTACACGTGGAGGGGGGGCACACATCACACCGGAGGAAACTGTGTCGGAATTGAAATTTCAGGGGCGCGTCGACTGCGTTGGTCATGCAGCGGAAACTGTGTCACCCAGCATCGGTGGGAGATGGCCACACACCACACCAGGACCACATACGAGGGGGCCACACACCACACCAGTGCCACGTACGAGGGGGCACGCACCACATTGGCACCGGTACCGGTAACGCTAGACAACGGGGCGGGGATGGCCGAGTGGTTAAGGTGTCGGGCTATGGGTACCAAAGGTCCCGGGTTCGACTCTAGCGCCACTCAGGACATTTCCCAATCCCGCGGCTCACCGGCGAAACAGTGTGGGCGGCGCCATTAGCCGTGATTGTGCATAAAGTGTGTCGTGAACCAACCAATAAACAAATAAACAAACGCTCGACAACCGTCCGTCAGTGCGAAGCCGGCTGCCTTTCAAACGAGACAAGCGCAACCCTTTGCATGCATCTTCCCTCGGGGTACCTCCGGGCCCGCCAATTGAACGGCACGCTAAATGACTAGGAAGGAAAGTGGTGGTCGTGGAATGGAGTTTAGGGGCACGTCAACATCTATGACTAGGACGGAAGGACAAAACATCAATCAAGTGCAATCCTAAGTGTGAAGACTTAGCTGTGTGGTAAACTTCGTTTATAGTGCATGAGGGGCTCGCTGATGACCGCCGCCGTTTGTGAATTTACAGCACAGAACTCGAAATCCACGCACTAAGGGTAGAGTTTCAGTATGCAGAGCATGAACAAAGCCCGCCTATCTATATTCCAACATTTGCTTATTAGTGGCGTCATTTTCCTAGTCTGGATCTAACTACTGATTGTGACGAACTGAAACAGCGAAGGAGGAAAGTTGAAGCACTATTTATGCATAGTCTATATATATATATATATATATATATATATATATATATATATATATATATATATACATATATATACCAGTCTTAATTGAATCATTGAATTGACAGTTGTCATTTGAGTGGAAAGAACAGTACCAAAATACACTGGCATTTGCTTCTCTATCTGGAATTACTCGTAACATTAGTGTTTTAAAAAATCCATGAACTGGAGAGCTAAAGTTGCACTCCAGCTTTCCTCAGCAAGATGCAGTCAGCTGTCGGGATTTGTATTTAACTCCTTTCTTTGCGAAGCCGATTGTGCCGAACCGTCCAACGGAGCAATCGGGTGGGCAGCCCGGTTCCGGTAACTGGAGCGGGTAATGACCTGCTAAAGTGCTCCTATATAGGTGACCTGAGGTCAAATGGCGGATCTCGTATCTGTATTGCATCATTAATAATGTCCACAACACCGTTAATGCCAATTTTGGAGCATTTAAACACAATCACAGCGATCCTTAACAATGAGAAGCCAATCGGTCGGTTATTGGTTTTTACGACACATCGACCGTTGAGTCATGTAGCGTCGCCAATCTCTCACGCCGATTGGTCGCGGGCAAATAGTAGCGACAGGTGAGACTCGAACCCACAACCTTTCGTTTGTGAGACGAGCAACTTACCCCTAGGCTACTCGTCCCCTGAGAACCCAATCAACGCAAAACCAGAACACTTTTCTATTTTGACCTCATTTGACCTCGAAGATATTGACCTGAGTTATTAAATTGGCACACAATAGAGTGGATGGCACACTATCGTGCCCATCCAGCTTGCGAATTTCGGTGCTCTAGCCTCAGTAGGAGCCGAGATCGTAGGGGGGGCGGAAACCGCCCCCTCCAATGCGCGTAATTTTCCGAGGCCCTCCGGGGCGCGTGTCAACAGTCGAGATGGGAGAGCATTCTATATTACCGAAAGAACAACGACAAAAAACTACATCATTATTACACAGAATTCCTTGTACAAGTTGAGCAGTTCCCACGATAAGGGGACACATTCGAAATAACGATCATACCGAAGCATTAATGAACTGTAAAGCTTCTATTGAATGGATAATGCTTCAAGCAATCATAGTTTCCCAAAGTACATCAGGGCATGAAGCGGGACAAAATGGAGATGGCACCCCAGGAGGAAACCAGGATGGAGCGATAACGTTCGGACATGGGCATGCAGAACAGAACAGACTGTCGGCGGAAAACAACACTAAGTCCTTGCAGTAATCGGTGTATTCTATATCGGCGACTTTCTAAAAGATGTTTTAGATGAGTCATATTCTGCATGTTAAAAGCCGCCCCGTGCTCTAAGTGTTTCAATGAGCTAATATCTTAAATGCATGGAAGGCATCACCTGCAAATTAAAATGAGTGGAACTTTCCTGAAACATCTCACCGAAAAAACGCTGAGATAAAATAAGCGGACACCACACCCATCACGCAAATCGAGGCGGCTGACAGACCAGGCACGCGAGACCATCGTGCAAGTGCAGTGACGTCACAAAATCCACTGCAAGCCAGTTCAGAAGCAGCATCAGAAATCATAGTCCAGCCATGCGAAATGCACACTGCCTAAATATACCTGTGATTTGTCGATTGATAAAATCCGGAGCTTAAGATGGTGTCAAAATTATGACTTCACGATCACCTTCCCGTTTTTTGCTCATCGGAATCGACAGGCAAGAGGCAACAGTTTCAATGTGTTATACATATTGGCTGCTGAAAAGAAGCTGCTGTGTAATTTAGCGATCCCGAGAACAAATGAAATATAACCGAGCACACCAAAATTGCATTCCAGAAAACACTATTATCATCTCGAAAGTTCTGTCCACACAGTGGCAATGCTAGTGCGTATGGCAGCCACCAGCGAAGCAGACGGCGCCACAAGAAGCGACAGACAGCAGCGCTGCCAGCCCAGGTACCTGATGGTTGGGTCGAGCCACAGGACTAACGCGGCTGTCTGCCGACGAGGTGGCGGCCGTCCAGCGCTGGCAGCGCCGCCTACCGGCCGCCAGGCGGCGCTGCAACCCGTCAGGCATAGCGTGAGGGCGGCCACCGCCGACCAGCGTGCAGCCCGGGTCCAGAGGCGGGGCGGGGCGCGGCGAGCGAGGCACGCGGCGACCGCCCGCCGGTCTGGCTGGGCGGGCTGAACGGGCGAGGACTGTTCGACGACACGCCCGTGCGGTACGCGCGCACACAGACACACGGCTCGCCAACGGCAGCCGGCTGCTCCGGCGGCGGCAACGCTCGGCCCAGACTCCTAGTGGCGCGAGTGGGGACACACAAGAGACAGGGTGAGTCTCACGCGCGCGCACGGACACTAGTCGACCTGCGAGGCCAGGCCGGCGCTGACCTTGACGTAGGCGCGCAGTTGGCCGCCGCCGTTGGCCGCGCGCCGCTCTGAGCAGCTGATCTCGGCCGCCGAGCTGTCAGTCACCGGGCGAACGCTGGCGAAACAACCATCACGGCAGCGTTAAAACGGTGAGCCTTCGGTAGGCGTGAGATGTCGAAGCGAGGAGAGTAGGACGTTGAAATTTGCCGTTGAAGTTTAGTGCTTAAAATATCGCCTGATGTCCTTGAAGTTAAATTTTTAGCCAATATCGTGTTTTTCGTTAATTTTTGGATACAACTTATGTATCTTACCATTGAGGTTCCTTAATGATAAGGAAAACAGTGTTTTAGCTTTTACAGCATTTGCATTTTACGGCACATGGATCTCTGACACAGAGTGCAAGAGGTGGTGTATCACAACATCCGACAGTGTGAATGTTATCCAAGATGGAGCTCGTGCGAATCAATAATATCAGTGCAAAGCACCAAAAGGAGCGCTGGGTCAACGATGGCAGAAGTGAGTGTCATGCAATCATGCACGTATTCCTGATGCAATCACTCAACTCCCAACATCTTCACACAGTGGAATGATACAGTGTGTACACATACATGTGACCCCAATGCAACAATATGTGTTGTGCTGTTGTGTGCGACGGGGTTTTGCACATGATAAATATATGGTAGTGCTTAAATTGCCACTCACATTTTTACTTTGCCTGCACATGCACACCAAAGGAAAAGTAGATGAGCAGTTTAGGAAAACTGAAATGGGACGATGTAAAATAAACTTTACCTGGAACAATTTTAAGGTCTGTCTAGGTACCTACAGCTACCCTGCCGAAAGCAAAAACAGTGACCACATGCTACCTTACCTTAATACCACATACCACCTTACCTTAAGATTGGTAAGGCTCCTACCGAACTGAGAAACAAAGATCCAGAAACTAACAATAGTTCAGTCGCTCGTGATTTCCTCACAACGACCAGCATGACCCACGTTGCACATTAAGAATACACTAACGTGCCCGATTTACTCTGCGATTTACTTTCATCCTCTGCCATATCCTTAATGGATGGACTTCACGAACCACAAAAAGACGTTGCGGCTGGTGCAAAAAGGCACGGCAAATTACATGTGCACACAATAAATGACTGACACAATGCTATTGCTGGCTATCTTCAGTATTAAACAAAATAAGGATACCAAAAAAAAACGAAAAAAACGTCCTCACATATTCAACAACTATTCTTCATTGTGTGGCAAAATACCCGATGCCTAAAAAGTACCGACAATGACCTGATAATGAATGATTTTTTTTTGTGCTCATGAAATTACTTATAGCTCGGAGGGTAATAAAACGGTGTCTCCATTTTTCTATCTTTGTTTCACACCATTTTATTATTATCTCAATCATATCCATAAAAGGGAATTACCCAATTTGGTTCAAAATGGGGAATTGGTATTCTGAGTGACAGGGGAAACATAAGGCAACATAAGACATGACAAGGTTCATTTTGGTCCAACTCAGAATGTCTGCAAAGCAGTGGGAAAATTGCATGCATCGTCGATTAATTCACACATTTGTACGCATACAGAGAAAAGGATCCAAAACTACAACTCGAATATTGACTTAATTAAGACTAGATCGGAAATCCAAAGGAATAACACTGAAGAAAGGGAGAAAAGCGAGTTATTTATGGATGAATTGGAAACTACGCCTGTATGTCCACGGTACATAAAGGTGGTGGTAGTGTTAATTTTCGATTTTACGACACGTCAACCGTTCCGTCTGTAGCGTCACAAATTTCTCACGCCGATTGATCGCGGGCAAAGAGTAGCGACAGGCGAAACTCGAACCCACAATCTTTCAATTGTGAGACGGACAGCTTACCCCTAGATTACTCGTCCCCTAAAACCAATCCCTGTCGGGATGGTGGATAAGGGTAAAGTTCCGCTAAGAAATACTGCAATTATCGCCTATATTGATCCAAACCGGTCAGAAGCATCAAGACGAAAACTGCAACGATCCAAGAGTGGACACACGCCTGTTTTCCTTTGAACGCCAGCGAAGGCGTCCGTGTGCGACCATCAGCCGGTAGCGTGGCAGCCCCACTGACCTGTACTGAGGACGCACTGCCTCCAGCTCGATGGCGGAGCCGCGCGCCGCCGCCTTGGAGCGCGCCGACGTCGACGAGCTGGGGCTGAGGTCGGCGAACTCGTCGGACTTGGAGTCGGTCGAGTCGGTGTGGTGGCACAGCATCGTCTCGTTCAGGTCGGCGATGCGCACCAGCTTGCGCGCGCCGCGCCGACCGGCCGAACGCCGCTCGCGACTGTCGCGCCGTCGCATCACCGACAGCCGCGCCATCGGCGGCGTCGGCGCCGACGACGGCGGCGATGGCGGCGACGGGGGAACACCGTCCACGGACACGGATCGCGGCGGCGACGGCGGTGGCGGCCGCGGCGTCTCCAGCTCGTCAGAGGCTGAGCGCACCGATAGGGAGGAGCGGCTCGCCACAGCCGCCGCGGACTCCGCGCCGCCTTGCCCGGTCGGTGACCCCGGCGGCGCCGGCTGGGCGGGCGCCGCCACTGACGCCCACCCGCTCCCGCCAGCCGGCGCGGCGTCCGCGGCCGGCTGGCCGGCGGCGCTGGCCGACGCGGCGGCCCCCCGATCCGCGCCGACGGACGTCGACGGCTGCAGCTCGTGCGACAGCTTCGGCGACAGCGAGCTCGAGTCTATCGAGAACAGACCGCTGACACTGGAGTTGGCACCTGCCGGTCATGCAGGCTTGCGCTCAGGGCAGCGCCGTCGTCCCGACTGCTCGTACTCATTCAGCCGGTGCGTCCCACATAATGGAACTGACTCACGTCTTGTAGATGGTACCCACCCCACAATAGCGCAGTTGTACATTATAACCGCATTATGCATCACCCATAAAATGGCTTATAATAACAGCAGCTTGACTGCAATTTGGCATATCCGTAGACTACCATTGGATCTGTGCATCGGATCCAGTCCAGCTTTGTAACGATTTAACGAGCACCGCATTTTGATAACATGACGATTCTATTCATTGTCTGGAAGCACATCTTCCCAGTCCAGCAACATACCAGATGGTGCATGGCAGTCTTGCATCACTGTCAGACTGGACTGTAACATAAGTGTGGTGGACTGCAACACCATAGTGATGGACTGTAACGTCAGTGTGGTGGACTGTAACTCAGCGTTGGAAAATTTGGCCGTTTTTTGGACATTCGCCAGTCCAAAGAATTATATACTCCGAAAAAATTAACTGCTTGCATTGCAAAATATCAGATCAACAGCTGGTAAAAATAAAAATAAAAGCAATCAATGAATCCAAAATCAAAATAATGAAATAAAAATATGCAAAGATAAAGAATCAAAGGAAGACAGTAGTACCTAGGTACCCAGGAAGGTAGGTAGGTACCTAGGCCGGTACCTGCCTACCTACCAACCTAAATCAGTGCAATGGATCTACAGGCAAGGTATCATGCTTTCATCATGATTGATCCTTACACACGAACGGCAATGACAGGCATTCAATTTCAACAACTCGATCGAGTCTTATTGCCTACGTCGGCCGACACCACACCACAGCAGGCACTAGTCACTTCCTGCCTCCCGGTCCATTAATTATCCAAATACATCCTAACACGAAAGCACCGCAGAAACTTGCGCACAACTTAGATTTACCAAAAGATACCATCTCTGGGCTTCAAAATTCAAACCACGAAGCAATCCCTTCTCAAATGAATGACGCTTCCATGAGTCTCAAGGCTAATAAGGGATACCGCCACTCCCGGAGAGGCTTATAAATTTTCCAGCTATTGGCCGGAGGAGAATCGTGGTTCTACAGCTGCCACTATTTCGGGAGCTTTTTAAACCACCGCGAAGAAAGACCATACCTATCTTAATTTTTATGCTTCCTGAGATTGGTATGTGCGATATTGATTGGCGTACAATAAAAGGTATATTCATGACGTTTGAAGCAATCCTATGACATAGCACAAAATATACGAACTGAAATTTTCGTGTGAAAATTATCCACCACTGTCCAAAACGTTCTCCAAACCTGCTAAGACTTTGTGGCAAAATAGATAACCAGACAACCAGAAATTTCAGCGTCTTTTGATTTCACGGCACGCATTGGTTCAGAACGCCACGTACTTGTCACACAAATACGGTTTTTCCCACTCAGTCACGGAGGTCTTTCGCACATGACAGAAAAACAAATTGACTTTGTGAATTTAATCCTGAATTTAATCCGATTGGCCTACAGGTATTTTTCCCAATGAGAATTGTGATAAAATATTGTCGAATTAATTTTTCGGGGGATTGGTTTTATCACACTTCAATTTTAAGCATTTTTAGGTCATTGTTCCCTGCCGTTGTATGCACATTTTCCCAAAATTCCGGCGCCATGTCTGCCGTTGACAGCAGTCGGTTTTGCTCTCCTGTCTAGTCGCTTTTGATCCTTCCAAGTCATTCTCTGCTTCAACTAAACATTCCAGACATGAACTAAAAAGACACATCGAAGATTATTTAGTATTAATAGAAATTAGTTTCAATCAATTTTTGTCAGCTTTTCATTCACAACAATTGTTTCCTGGTGACGAGAATAAAGCGATTTTAGGCGAATTGTTTTATCGTAACGTCATCGTGGTGGACTATATCGTCAGTGTGGTGGATTGTAGCGTCAGTGTGGTGGACTGTAACATCAGTGCGGTGGACTGTAGCGTCAGCGTGGTGGACCACAGCGTCAGTGTGGTGGACTGTAACGTCAGTGCGGTGGACTGTAAGGTCAGTGTGGTGGACTGTAACGTCAGTGTGGTGGACTGTATCGTCAGTGTGGTGGATTGTATCGTCAGTGTGGTGGATTGTAGCGTCAGTGTGGTGGACTGTAACATCAGTGTGGTGGACTGTAGCGTCAGTGTGGTGGACCGCGGCGTCAGTGTGGTGGACCGCGGCGTCAGTGTGGTGGACTGTAACGTCAGTGTGGTGGACTGCAACGTCAGTGTGGTGGACTGTAACGTCAGTGTGGTGGACTGTAACGTCAGTGTGGTGGACTGTATCGTCAGTGTGGTGGATTGTATCGTCAGTGTGGTGGATGGTAACGTCAGTGTGGTGGACTGTAACATCAGTGTGGTGGATTGTAGCGTCAGTGTGGTGGACTGTAACGTCAGTGTGGTGGATTTAACACCAGTGTGGTGGACCGTGGCGCCAGTGTGGTGGATGGTAACGTCAGTGTGGTGGACTCTAACGTCAGTGTGGTGGACCGTAACGTCAGCGTGGTGGACCGCGGCGTCAGTACCGGACGAGGTACGGTGGACGGCGCGTCGTCTTCTCAGCTGCACGGACGACTTGACGCCAGCACCCGAGAGGCGAGTCTCGTTGTTGGCCACCATCTGCGACTTGATAATGCTCAGCGCCAGCGCCACCAGCAGCGGGGTGATGATCTCAGCCGGTGTCACCTTCTGCGGGCGCGACAGAGGGCAGCGACCATCAGCAGGGACGAGTGCCCGTACAAACGGTGGGGTGTGTGCGACGGAGGGGTCAAATGACCTACACACCCACGGGCGTGAGGCATGCCGAGGTGATCAGTCCGGATGTGTACCCGCAGAAATAGTAGTGTTTGTTTGTGGCGACAAAGGGGTCAAATGATCTAACATACCTCAGGACGTGAGCCATGCCGTGATGATCGATCCGGCTGCACACGTCTCCGATGCCATTATCGGTAGACATACCACCGGAGTGCGTGCCTACCAACAGGGATTGCTTTCATAGATAGCTAGCAAGCAATCCACCCGAACCTTCCCCGGGTGCGGTGTATGTTGTGAAACACACAGCAACTGTACAGAATACAGCTTTTTCAGCCACCAGCCACCAAGTGCAGCTCGATCACACAAAGCATGACTAGGGATTGCTGAGGAAAGAACGGCAACGACGGTCGATGTAAAAGGAATACCTGAAAGAAAGGAAGAGGTGAAACCATAAAGTCGTTAAAGTGCTAAAACTTAATAGGAACCGCACAGGCTCATCTAGGTTACGCCTATAGAGGAAAGATGCTATAAGTCCAGACAAAAAGATACTCAACACCCTAAACAATAGCATACCCTAATGTTTAAAAAGAAACTGTCCCAAAATCTCAGGGGGCCACCTGAGCTAAGCTCTTAAAGTAAGGATACTATAAGGCGAGAAAATGTACCCCGACACACCTCAATCAGTAACATATTCCAGTTCCAAAGCAAATATCTCTGTAACTTAGCTAGCATAGCTCACTTGATTTATAACAGTCTTCCACACCCGGCCCAATTAATAATTTTCCAGTTCCGACCATACTTGTTTTAGGGAGCCGCAAAGTACAAACACTCGCTAGCATAAATCTCGCCCTATGCATCACCAATTAGAGCTTAAAAAACTATGCGACCAAAACAATGTGACACAATACTTTGTCAATACATACAATGAAGAACTACCCATAACATTACAGGCAACCGATTTCATTGATGAGCTACCTCTGAAAACCTGGCTGAAAACCTTGCTGAAAACCTGTTGGCGATTACCTGTCCGACACTTTAACTTGTCCAAACTTAATTGATGACCATGACAATTATAATTTTACACGACAATTACAAAGAACAAATTTTTTCCCATGACTTCCTTGTTCATAGACCTCTCATTCCCTTTTTTTAAATTGACACTACGTTTGTACTATGCCAATCTTCAGCTACTTCAGAATGCTCGAAAGGCCCTCTGAAGATGATACCTGGGGGAATCTCTCAAACTTGAGCACACTCTACTAAGATCCTAGCATATACACCATAAGGTCCAGCAGCTGCATTGAGTTGATTTCAGCGAGTAATTTTTATATAGCTCTCGTAGCTATTGTAAGATCTACCAACTGAACGTGAAGGAATAATACGCATTGGAATCGTACATTGGTCAGTCCAGGCTCCACTACAAAAAACAATTCCCACGCTATCGCCAACAGCACCAGACACACATTTCCGGCCGACCCGCTTGCGATCCCCGACCCTACCCTTTCACAGCCGTTCGAACACCCAACCACGCGCTGTAAACGCGCTGCTACTGTTAGTTAGTTAGTTATTTGGGTTTTAGGGCGCATCGACCAGGGTTGATCATTCGCGCCCAGCGCTGCTACTGTGACCGGACACCTGGCCGGGCGGTGACTGCGGCAGCGGCCACCGCCCGGCAGCGGTGACTGCGGCAGCGGTCACCGCCCGGCCGAGATTATCACCCCGCTGCCGGTGGCGCTGGCGCTGAGTATTATCAAGTACAGCGCACAGCGACACGGGGCGGCACGGCCTTACCGTGGGCGCGGCGGCCGGCACCGTCCAGTGCGCCGCCACGATGGCCGAGTACAGCAGGTAGGCGGCCAGCAGCGCCACGAACACCCGGCCGCCCACGCGACGACGCCACCAGCCGTGGTAGAAGGGCAGCAGCAAGGCGCGCAGCACGCCCCGCCGCACCGCCAGCCACATGCCCTGCTGGGGCTTCGCCTTCGGGAACGTCGAGCCTGAGGAGTGGAGCAGACGGTCGGCCGGCGCCGCCCGACTGGACAGGCGTGGCGCCACCACGCACTGGGCGGGAGTAGCCAGTGGCTACTGAACAAAGGCGGCATCACCACATACCGGGCGGGAGTAGCCAGTGACTACTGGGCAGAGATGGCACCACCACACACTGGGCGGGAGTAGCCAGTGACTACTGAACAAAGACGGCATCACCACATACCGGGCGGGAGCAACCAGTGGCTACTGGGCAGAGATGGCACCGCCACACAATGGGCAAGAGCGACCAGTGGCTACTGTACAGAGACGGGACCACCACACACTGGGCGGAAGTAACCAGTGGCTACTGGATATAGACGTCACCACCACACACTGGGCGGGAGTAACCAGTGGCTACTGGATATAGACGTCACCACCACACAATGGGTAGGAGCAACCAGAGGCTACTGGGCAGAGACGGCGCTACCACGCACCGGGTGGGAGCGACCAGTGTCTAATGTACAGAGATGCCACTACCACACAATGGGCGGGAGCAACCAGTGGCTACTGTACAGAGACGGCACCACCACACACTGGGCGGAAGCGACCAGTGGCTACTGGACAAGGCATGGCACCATCATACACTGGGCGGGCGTGCCAATGGTTACTGAGCACACCAATGGGCAGCTGCTTAGGTTCAAGAAGTCCTAACCATCACTAGGCTTCCCAAACTTCGAGAGAGGATCTATGCAAATGCTGAAGAGAAGCTTACGACGCTTCTGTAGAGGACATGTAGAATTAAAAAGTCGGCAGAGTGGGGAGATAGACATTATCATCACTTAGACCTTGACATACACCATGATATCAACTGTGGCAAATATAAAATTGCACGCAAAAACGTTCAACCTTCACAGACCGTCATGCATTCATCATGATACGTGAAGATGTGAAGATGTTTCACTTGTTGCAAAACGGCGTTTGGATTTATTGTACAAATGCAATTTGGTGTGTGTAATTGTTACCGCTGGTAATTCAATGACAAACAAAAGTGCAACCCCACCAAATCCCAACACTTAGCATGTTGGGTCGGGTTTAACCTTAGATTGAAATACTCTGGATGGAGTTTCTGTTTCTCTTGTAGCCTATACAGCGATGCTCCCAATGCATAAGAAGCTTCTCATATGCAATGCAATAAACAACATGGGCTACAATGCAGGCTAAGGTTCGCTGGCACACAGATGCACAGGTTAGCTAGTTATGTCTGAAGGCGCAGTCCGCTGCGGTCAGAATGCGCCGACAGCGACATCTTTCAAGACGCAGTCGAAGCGCCTCCAATGCACGCCCTTCCGCAACGAACACTGCGGGTGCCACAACGGCGTGAAAACAAATATCTCACCAGATAAATGTCAGCGTTGCCCGAGAACCACTCACAATCAATGAGTTGGACGTCACTCTGCCATGACAGAACAACACCCACACAGGGCACGGGGACTAGAGCACGCAACAAAACACACCACCCTGGAAGTGCGGGCTACGTGAATACGGCCGGCGCGTGGACCCGCGTCGCGATAGGCTCAGGCAGTCCTGCAATCTGCGCGCGGCAGTTGACACTCAGATCAGATAAGGCCAACAACCGCAGATAAGGCCGGCATCTGGTCGTACTTTAGTGGGCTGAGCCTAGTTACATAATACGGAGTGGAATATTATATCGAGGCCAGTGATACAAAGCCTGCAGCAGACACATAAAAAGCAGCCAACGCATTAACGGAAGGGAGCACCCACGCGAGTCACCAAACAAACGACGGCTGGCTGCGAGGAAGCAGGGCTCAAAGGCCAGGGAACACGGCCAGAGCACGAGCCGGCGGCGTGTGCTGCACGCAGCCAGTAGCGCGCCAGGTGGGCGTGCAGTCGCCAGACGACCCGGAACATCACAATACGACACGAGCACACCTGAAATTCAACTGAAAACGTGTTAATCACCGCAATCAATCACGCGATCGATGATGTGGTTACAGGTAGTCAGGTCGATGGGCTGCTCGATGAGGGAACTCACCAGGCAGGTCCCGGAGTAACCGGGGAAGTCGCCAAATCAAGGGTTGGCTGGGCCAGTCCCCATATCGCGGGGTTGCCGGACCAGTCACCAGATTACGTGGAGATCACGTGGAGCGGCTGGAGAAATTGCCGGATTATGGAACGGCTGGGGTGCCGTCGATGTTGCGCCGGACAGCGGCGCAACATCTGGATGTAACCGAGTACGTTCCACCCTCTGACCTAGAGGACAGATAACAGACTAGCTGCCGACC
This sequence comes from Imbricaverruca yamaguchii, assembly GCA_034440575.1. Taxonomy (NCBI): domain Eukaryota; kingdom Metazoa; phylum Arthropoda; class Thecostraca; family Neoverrucidae; genus Imbricaverruca; species Imbricaverruca yamaguchii. The sequence goes on along the minus strand of JAOTOL010001617.1, from coordinate 615,960 downwards.
CAGACCCCAAACAGAATTGCCTTACCGGTGCATCTGCAATCCACTAATGACCTTCGCGCCTACAGCCCACTGCTATTGTGGCCCGCACCTGTGCATCGATTGTTTTGCGCGACACATGCACCCCATTCACAAAAATGGATCCGGCTTTTTCCTATGAAGGCAGGACGTGCTAGAGCCGAAGATGGAAGTGAAGTGAATCACCGTGTCGCATTTTTGCATTGCGAGGAGACAATTATCAACGTCTGTTGTTTCGACCAGCCTGCTGGCATACCAGACACCCATGCGGAACGTCACGACGATAAACAAACGGACCAACATGCGATCACGCACGCCAGGGGTCGGAACGGCGCGCGACGCACTGACCTCTGACCAGGTCGAGGTCGATCAGGCCGGTGGCCGGCTTGGTGCTCTTCCTGGGCGCGCCGCCGTAGCTGTGCGCGCTGCGCCGCTCCACCGTCTGCTCCCACTCGGGCATCTCCAGCGCGCTGATGTGCCGCTGGTAGCGGCGCAGCGCGGCGTCCGCCCCCCACGGCGCCGCCTCCTCGTCTGCGTGCGCCGCTCCGACCGACGGCGGCCGCGTCATGACGGCACCGCTGCCCCGGGCAGGCCGGCTCACCTGGCCGGGCACCGCACAGCTGGCGTCAGCTGGCTGGTGACGGGCGTGCCACCGCTGCCCCGGGCAGGCTGGCTCACCTGGCCGGGCACAGCACAGCTGGCGTCAGCTGGCTGGTGACGGGCGTGGCACCGCTGCCCCGGGCAGGCTGGCTCACCTGGCCGGGCACAGCACAGCTGGCGTCAGCTGGCTGGTGACGGGCGTGCCACCGCTGCCCCGGGCAGGCTGGCTCACCTGGCCGGGCACCGCACAGCTGGCGTCAGCTGGCTGGTGACGGGCGTGCCACCGCTGCCCCGGGCAGGCTGGCTCACCTGGCCGGGCACCGCACAGCTGGCGTCAGCTGGCTGGTGACGGGCGTGCCACCGCTGCCCCGGGCAGGCCGGCTCACCTGGCCGGGCACCGCACAGCTGGCGTCAGCTGGCTGGTGACGGGCGTGCCACCGCTGCCCCGGGCAGGCTGGCTCACCTGGCCGGGCACCGCACAGCTGGCGTCAGCTGGCTGGTGACGGGCGTGCCACCGCTGCCCCGGGCAGGCTGGCTCACCTGGCCGGGCACCGCACACTGGCGTCAGCTGGCTGGTGACGGGCGTGCCACCGCTGCCCCGGGCAGGCTGGCTCACCTGGCCGGGCACCGCACAGCTGGCGCAGCTGCGGGACGGGCGTGCCACCGCTGCCCCGGGCAGGCCGGCCACCTGGCCGGGCACCGCACAGCTGGCGTCAGCTGGCTGGTACGGGCGTGGCACCGCTGCCCCGGGCAGGCTGGCTCACCTGGCCGGGCACCGCACAGCTGGCGTCAGCTGGCTGGACGGGCGTGCCACCGCTGCCCCGGGCAGCCGGCTCACCTGGCCGGGCACCGCACAGCTGGCGTCAGCTGGCTGGTGACGGGCGTGCCACCGCTGCCCCGGGCAGGCTGGCTCACCTGGCCGGGCACCGCACAGCTGGCGTCAGCTGGCTGGTGACGGGCGTGCCACCGCTGCCCCGGGCAGGCTGGCTCACCTGGCCGGGCACCGCACAGCTGGCGTCAGCTGGCTGGTGACGGGCGTGCCACCGCTGCCCCGGGCAGGCTGGCTCACCTGGCCGGGCACCGCACAGCTGGCGTCAGCTGGCTGGTGACGGGCGTGCCACCGCTGCCCCGGGCAGGCTGGCTCACCTGGCCGGGCACCGCACAGCTGGCGTCAGCTGGCTGGTGACGGGCGTGCCACCGCTGCCCCGGGCAGGCTGGCTCACCTGGCCGGGCACCGCACAGCTGGCGTCAGCTGGCTGGTGACGGGCGTGCCACCGCTGCCCCGGCCAGGCACAGTACAGGCGTCTCCAGCCCGGGATCCTACCCGCACCCGTGGCTGTGGGTCTGAAACATAGCTTCCCCCGCAAGAGGATATAACTGCCCCCCACCCCCACCCCACCCCACTGTGGTGTGTGTCCGTAACATGGCTACCGCCAAGCAGATATGGCCACCCCCAAGCAGAGCACTAGAGCCCTCTTTGGTGGAGTGAATTCTATATCCAGGCGTCCCAGCACGAGAGGATCCTACCGCTCCCCAGTCTGTGGTATGGTCCGAGACGTGGCTGTCACAATACCAGTATCCTACCCCTCCCAGCTGTGGTATTGGTTCTACATGCGACTGCCACATCCCCAGAGATCCAGCCCACCCCTCCAACATGGGCTCACAGTATGGTGCTCTCAACCGCAGCATACTGTACTTCCATGCAGTACAGGACCATGCAACTGTCGCTAATTATGGAATGTCAGCAAGACGTCGTACGTCATCGACTGGGATAATACGACCACATCTTTGGATGCAAGACTGTGTACCATAAGATTACCCAATGAGCTGCACCCACAATCAGGAATATTTTCCACTGTAGACCAGATCAGGGACTAAGGGTACTCCCTTGCCCACAAACCATCCTACTCATACGAATATGAAATATGGAAGGAAATATAGAAAGGCCACAAAACGACAATATGTGCTTATGGGAAGAGATGTAAGGCAGCTTGTCATTTATTATTTAGCTATTTATTGGTTTTACTACACATCGACCGTTGAGTCATGCAGCGTCGCCAATATCTCACGCCGATTGGTCGCGGGCGAAGAGTGGCGATAAGGCAGCTTGTCAGGCATCGAACAAGTTCAATAGCATCAATAAAGAGCACACAATATATGATACCGGTTCTGAAAGCGAGCATACAATATTCCTTTTGCAACGACGCACGCTATCAATCCGCCCCATCTCGGGGGGGGGTGATATGTGCCCCCTCATAAGATTTTCTGCAGATAGTGGAAGAACGGCGCGCGGTAGCGTGATAAAATTTGGCATACATTTTCCAACATCAATTTGGCATCTGCGAAAATTCTGAGGTCAAGTCATCTAGGGTGAACAAGTTAGTCAAGACTAAATGATTGATTTTTGAGGATAAAATTATCGATAAGCTACACATTTAGGTCAGGGTTTCATATGGGTGCTCATAACTACTGGCGAAGCTGAGGTCAGGACCTCAGCTTCCAGCAGAAGCCCGAAACTTGTGTTCAACTCCCATATTATCATTTTGATACAAACAACTTCCTGACCTGGGTTAGGAGATGGACGCACGCAGCCGGGTTTGGCCAGTTAAAACTGACACCTTCAAATTAGTATTTGGCACCTGGTGAAAACAACAATATGGTCCGTTCTCATACTCAGAGAAGGTACCATGATTATGTTTGGTCATGGTGCATCATTTAGTTTTTGGTGGTGGATTGGAGTTTAAGGGCGCGTCGTCATTTAGCTTTTGCTGTCAGGTAGATAGGTCATAGATCCATGGGTCAATGATGGGACAGCATGATTTATATGCAAAATTTCTTTAAACTGAAAATAAATAAAATAAATAGGAAATATTCGGTCTTAACTACCTAGTCTTTAACACCCAGCTTTAAACATTCCCTGCTATGACAAAAATCCTCATATAATACTAATCTTTAAAAAAACAAAACAAACAGCTCACACTCTCAGTATGTCAAGGGCACTAAATAGTGGCCAGGATCATCATGAAGCCCTACCTGGGCAGCTGAGGTGGAAAAGTTGCAGGGCAGGGTTTTCCAGGGATTAAAGTAGCATATACTTGTTGCAAATGATTTATTCTTACCAAAGAAAAAGTTAGTTTCTAGTTGAAAACCACGAATGAAATGTGTAAAATTAACTTGCATTCACCCTGCTTCCCTTCTATCTCGATGTACCTACCTACCTATAATCAGCCTTTTCAGCCTTATTTAAGTCATAGGATTTCAACATGGGATACTTTTGCAGTGGCCAGTTTTGGCCAGGTAAAACTGGTGACAACCAGCATTGGTCAATGGCATGACAAAAGCTGGTTTTCACTGGCTTTTCATGCGACACCATTCATTCCAATGATATAAAATTGTAAATGTTGTGGGGTGATTGGGTATCACATCCTATCAAAAGCAACTTTTAACTTTGCAAACACCCACAAAGTTAAAATGGGTACCACTGATGCCATTAAGGCACTCCATTTACAACATTTAAAAGGTGGCCACAAATATATTTATTAATCTCCACTAGTGGTGAGAGCATATCCTGTTGGTTGGTTGGTTATTGGGATTTAGGGGTACATCGATTGCAGAGGTCATGCAGCACCCAAGCATATTCTGTTGAGGTGATGCAGACACAAAGCCAACCAAATAGATTCTTGCTAGGTAGTGATAGTTTCATTAATGTCAGGCACAGGGTATCTATGGTGGTGCTCAGACATTGGGCTACCTGTATTTTGGATTTACATAAACTATGCTGGAAGCAGACCAGGTGGTTGGGTGGTTATTGTATTGCAGTCTCTCTTGCCATTTATATGCTATTTAGATGGACAAAGAAGATGGTATGTGCATAAAAATGCTAACAATAAGGTGTGGAATGGGGGAGGATGGGATGTGTGGATGCTGTCCATTTCTGGGAAAATACATGCAATTCACGATTCATCTTATCACAACTTCTACGAATTAATGTGTTCAAAACATTGATGACTACACAAAGTATATGCTAAAATCACACACATAATGTGAAGACAAAGGAGCCAACATATTGGTGTTGCAGAGGGGAGTGTAATTAGAAGTGTAGCACGTTCATGTTTCTACTCAGAAGCATGAAGATGCAATGTTTTTAAATTGGAAATTACATAATGCTTGCGAGTCTATTCTAATTTGAGTGTAAATGCATATTATCTTTGCTTGCCTTGATGCTTGTGGTTTGGTAATGTATAGCTATGGGAATAACCAGTAGCTAGATTGAAAGCAAAAAGGATGGCATGGAAATTTTGAATAGATGGTATCATAGTTGGCAAGCTTCCCAATTGATTCAAAGTTGCTGGAAATGGACTTTTTCAGTATTCATCAGCATCTTACTCTTGATTATAGGAAATAACAAATCTGACAGTCAAAGTATCATGATCATGTGAAACATTATCAGTATGTACACTTTGCTCTAGGGAATCAATGATATCTAAATATTTTCTAGATATTATGATGTTTCAGATATTATTATAGTTACTCCATCGAATAGCTTCCCATGCTCCATTCAAACACATTGTCCAGTGTTACATGGCCATGAAAAATCGTGTGACAACATTCACCATTGCCTGCCAAGAAAAGAATGCTGCTCATCTTTTTTTTCAGACAATCCATTGTAAGCTACTCTGGTTGTTTTCCCCAAGTTGGTTTGCTCCTACAGAGAGATGTCAAACCTTCAGATTGGTAGGATAGGTCCATATAAGGCAATCATGTTTGGCTTCCCCCAGATGTAATCCGAAAATCTATAACTTTACGCTATTTTTCACAAAAACACTTGCTGTTAATTTATGAATTCCCAAGCCCCCAAAGTGCCACTCATGAGCTGTCACTGTTGGAAGGATGGACATCATGATATATCTTCCTCAAACTGCAACTTGCATACCAAAGCAGTCTACTCTATTAATGTTTCCTCTATTCTACCCTTTTCAAATGTGTATGCTCTTCCCCCATAATACCTCTTCTCCCTCTATTCTACATCATTAACCCGCGCCGTCTTTCCGGTCAAATCCTCCCACCACGTCTTGGAGGGGGCGGTTGAAGACCCTCCTCCAAAATCCAATCTAAGCATCCCAAGAAAACGAATGAGGTGTCTTCCGAAAGCGCTCGACAAGTAGGATCCGGGTCCACCCTCCAAAAAAAAATTTACCCCAAAAGTGACTTCACTAGATTTTCATGACTTTTGACAACTTACATTATGTTTTTGACTCTGGGAGTTCATTTTGGGGGATATATGAAAAAACAAAATTTATTTGGAATGAGAAAAGGACAGCGAAATCTACCAAGGCTATAATTTTTTGTGCCCCACAAAATAACTTTTTATTTCAAAATGTTGAGTTTTCAAGTTTTCTTTAATTTTCCTTTTCCAATGGGTAGAGCAGATCGAGAAACGTTGTTGGAAGTCAACTTGCCCTAATAAAAAAATGTTTATTTAGCCAGAATCCTCTATTTTAACTGCAATTTGGCAAATACTCAAAATTTATATGTAGTCAAAAACGAGAAAAAAAATCAACTCGTACGTTTTGTTGCATCCGTAAAGATAAGCAAACGCTGAAAGTTTCATTAAAATATCTGTATCCGTTAAAGCATGACGACTGGTTGAACTTTTTTGGAGGTGACCTCACTTGACCTTGACTAACTCCTTGACCCCACAAGACCTGACCTAAAAATTTTGAATCAGCATGTCAAATTGATGTGGGAAAAGGTATGCCAAATTTGGGCGCGCTGCCGCGCGCCGTTTCTCCCCTATATCCGAAAAACCTGGGGGGCGGGGGCGGTTGAAGACCCACCAAGACGGACGGGTTAAACCTCACATGCACAATGACTATTGCTACCTCACTACTTTCCTGCAGAGTCCCCACAAGGATATCCCAAGCATCATTGAATTGGACCCCTGGAAGACAGACAAACATCTGCTTGGCTGGGCATTTTCTAACACAAAAGGCACAAACTATGTACCTGAACATTGAGTTTCAATCACTAGAACTTCAATTTTGCCACTCATAGCCACATTCACAGCCACATAGCCACACTCACAAACCCATACTCACTGATATTATAGCATTTTCATATTCGTAACTCCTACCATTCCTTCTGTTCTTCCAAAATACCAGGCTTATCTTGCTTCAACTACGAATTAATAAACTCCTGGCAATCAGTCCGTTAAACCATGACAAACTCCTTGACCATTCAATATGGAGATGTTGACATGAGCAAGGTCCTCTCAATAAAAAAATAAAGAAATTTGCACATTTTTTTGCGAATTGGTCTTATCATGCTTCTCCCATAAGTGTCATTATTCTTAAGTCAGCATATCTTCCTATGGCAGCTTAAAGTTTCAACATTTGCCAATTGATTGACATTGATTTGGTCAGATTATACTAAGCAAGATAAGGTTAAATTACACTGCAATCTAAACTGAAACACTGCATCCAGAAGATAACCATCTCCTATAATAGTAGATAACTCCATGCTACATGTCCATACACAATATGCTATGCACAATTTGCACCCTAAGCTTTGCACCCTAATCCACTGCACCCCAAGCACACACCACAGGAATGTTTCATACCACAGAGCCTATTGACATCTGCACTGCTTTGCAATCTTCAGTTGAAGCAAGCTTCCACATGCCTTTATTTCAATATATTTGTTTCTAAGCTCTATCCCATAACAATGTGTTCCAGATACACTCTTTCACCTAATATATTTGCACATATTTATATATTTTCATGTATTTTAATCCAAGATTGCATTTTTGGCATCCTCCAGCTAGATAGACATCTCGTTGATCATGAGCTGCTAGCCTAAGACCAAACCAAGGCAAAGAAGCCAAGAAGTTGAGAACATTTAAATTTGAGTACACAGAGTAATAAACAATGGCTGTGACAAAAGTACTTATGGGCTGCACAATCGACCGCCAACAGAATGCAGAGTCTGTATTACAGTATGTAGTGACAGTATGTATGTGTGGTCTCTGACCAAATTGTGAACCACCTGGGAATGTTGGTTGGGGTGGAATAGAGGCCAATTGTTGACTCATTTGACCCTGAAGACATTGACCCAGGGTTATGAAATGCATACTGCAGCAAGTTCACTACAACCATAATTCCTCCAGTATGCTTCTAGTCTCAAAGGTTTCAGAGATCCTAGGGGACTGCCATGGTGAAGCTATCATAGAACCATCTTAGGGGCTTTAGTTCATCAGCATGCATTTCAATGGGAGACATCGAAAAAGAATATCTGGTTCTCTTACGACGCATTCAACTGGTAGGTCGTATAGCTCCGCCAACCTCCTACTGAGTTTCTCCCACCAGATGGCAGTCCAGGCGAGTGCTACACGAAAGGCAGCAAGCTGCGGCCCACTAATGCTTGGAGTATGTGTTGAAGACCTGTTGTTGCTGGCTTTTAACAGTTTTCATGCAATATGCCAACAACCATTTTATGGGATTGGTGTTTGCTGTGTCACTACATCCAGCGGAGCAGGTGGGAATACGTTCCCGGTCGAGAAATCCAAGGATGTGTTATTAAAAATTCAAGAAAATCCAAACTAAGCATCGCACGAAAACGAAAGAGGTGTCATCGGAAGGTGTTCGACGAGTAGGGTCTGGATCTACCCCCAAAGCAATTTCCCCCAAAAGTGACGTAACTAGGGGGCTAGATTTTCACGACTTTTCACATCTTACATTATGTTTTTAACCCTGTGGAGTTCATTTTGGGGATATATGAGAAAAAAAAATTAATTTGGAATGAGAAAAGGACAGTGAAATCGACCAAGGCTATAATTTGTTGGGCCCACACCAATTTTTTGTTGTTTGTTGAAATTTCAGAATTTTGAGTTTTCAAGTTTTCATTAATTTTCCTTTTCCAATGGGTAGAGCAGACTGAGAAACGTTGTTGGAAGTCAACCTGCCTTAATAAAAATGCTTACTTTAGCCAGAATCTTCAATTTTAACTGCAATTGGCAAATATGCAAAATTTATACATAGTATAAAAAAAAAAAAAAGAAGAAGAAAAAATTCCACTCACACAGGTTGTTGCATCCCTAAACATAAGCAAATGCTGAAAGTTTCATTAAAATATCTACATCTGTTAAAGCATGACGACTGGTTGAACTTTTTTGGAGGTGACCTCACTTGACCTTGACTAACTTGTTGACCCTAGATGACCTGACTTCAAAATTTGAAACAGCATGCCAAATTGATGAGGGAAAATATATGCCAAATTTGGGCGCGCTATCGTCCACTATCCGCGAAAAACCTTGGGGGGAGTTTGATGATCCCAGAGACTGGACAGGTTAACCCGTCTTTCCGGTCAGATCCTCACACCCTGTCACCCTGTGTCGGTGGGGGGGAGGGGGGAGGGGGTTGATAGAAACCCTCCTCTAATCTCCAAACTAAGCATTGGACGAAAACGAATTAGTTGCCATCGGAAGATGCTCGACAAGTAGGGCCAGACAGCACCCCAAAAATGTTGCACATCAAAAGTGACATCACCACGGGCCTAGGTTTGCATGACTTACATCATGTTTTTGGCTCTGGAGAGTTCATTTTGAGTGAGATTTTGAGTTAAAAAGATCAGTTCGAATCAGAAAAGGACAGCGAAATCGACCAGGGCTATGACATGTTTGGCCACCCAAAAATAAGTTTAAAAACAAACTAATTGAAAAAAAGGAGTTTCCAAGTTTTCTTAAATTTTCCTCTTGAACTGAGTGGAGCAGCCAGAAAGACATTGTTCAAACTCAACCTGCTCTAATAAAAAATGCTTACTTCAGCCAGAATCTTCTATTTGGATGCTAATGGGAAAATATGCAAAGCTAACAAGTTATCAAAAGCTGAAAAAAATGAAGTATTCCTCTGGTGTGTTTTGTTGCATACCTAAGGATAAGGAAATTCTGAATGTTTCATTAAAATATCTGCATCCATTACAGCATGATGGCTAGTTGAACATTTTTTGCAGGTGACCTCACTTGACCTAGACCAATTCATTGACCCTAGATGACCTGACTTCAAAATTTTGCCACATGCCAAATTGGTGTGGGAAGAGGTATGCCAAATTTTGGGGTGCTACTGGTAGCAAGCCATTTTTCCATATCCACAGAAAGGGAGGGGGTGGTTGAAGACCCCCCCCCCAAAGACAGCATGGGTTGTGGTATCCCTGCCAATCCATTTGGGCCTGGCCATTCCTTTCATGCATTGGACCCTCCTGATAATTTTCAAAAACATATACCAATGCTACCACAAGCATTGTTGTACATGCCTTAAGTGTGCAACTATCCTGTGGGCAGATATGTGAGAGCACAGTGGCATGCCCTTCACCCACAGAAAGATGTAGCCCATCCAACCGGAATACCTGTCTGAGAATACTGGAGTTCAACGACCCTCCTCACTCAATTTTCAGCCAAAGAAGCTGCTCTGATGGTAAATGGGCCCTGTTGAGGGTAAATAGTGGCCTTTCCAGAATGGTTGAGTGTACAGATCCCTCCTCTCAACAGACATTCAGGCAAATAAGCACTTACAGGGACCTTTGCAGCAGCAATCCTCAGAGGAAATGCCACCCCCCCCCCCTCCAGACAAATGTTGCCATGGAACTGTCTGGATCTGCCTCTGACCTGTCTGTGTGCACAACATTGAGATCCCCTGGCCAAAGGTAAGTCTGGAAAGCTCAGACTACATGCACAGTGCCAGTAGTTTAAAATATAAAGGTTGATAATTTAGTTGGGAAATTACACCCAGACTGGACCAATTGATTGATTATTTGGGCTTAAGGGCGAGCTGACTGCGAGGTCATTTAGTGCCCATCCCAGACTGGAACAAATTGCAATTGTTATGTGTTGCATTCAGTCACTTACTATTTCCCTTTCCACTTCTGCATTAGCCCATGACAAAAACAAAGCAGCTGGTAAGTAAAAAATATATGCTGCATACATGATAGAATAGAATAAGATATAAACCACAAACTATATAGTGCATTATGGGTCTGTTCCTGACCCTGCTCCAAGCTTCTCCAAGCAACTTGGAGTAGCTGCTTCATGTTCCCATGCATTTCCAGAGCAGAATGGAGTAGCTCAAATCTACTCCAACTTACTCTGGCTGAGAGCAGGGACAGCTTGGAGCAGCTTGGAGTAGGACAAATGTGGCACTGACGATACATTTGTGAAGTGCTTTGGGGAATCTGCATCAACAAGCTTTGAACATCTGCATCATATATGTAACCATAATACAAGCACAGCTGATTTTTACTCCAAGTTACTCCAGACGTTCCAGTACTCATGTTTACTGAGCCTGCTCTGAACTGCTCAAGTTGCTTTACTCTTTTTTTGAGCAGGGTCAGGAACAGACCCAAGGTATGAAACATGACAGTAGCCACTGAGGACACCAGGTACACAATTAAGGTCACTTCACACAACATACAGGTCTCAGTAGCAACAGATACAGGAGCAGTGTCATACCCACCCATTATGCAAAGAGCAGGGGCATGATACATGTGCATGCCCAGACATGTGCATCTTAAGCCCCTATTGTGATTTTCAGGGACCTGGTCCCTCTCTTTGAGGCCACCACAGGACTTTTTGGGAGCCCCAGCATGATTTTCAGGGTCCTCCAGCTTAAACTTTTGAGCCCCCAATGTGATTTTAGGGGCCAGTCAGTCTTTTTTTGGTTTCATAATATATTCTTCATGCGACACTGATTACATTACCCATAATGTATATAGAAGTCACTGTGCAAAAATTGGAGAACAAATACATGAACTGGAAACAGCACACCTAGTGTTCATAACCAAACACAACCGTTTGTTGTTCAGATTATAACACACAACTAATCATCTGTGTTAATGTTCATCATTGCGAGTGATTAGATAATTTTCATAGAAAGGAACTGCTTGAATATGGATGGCTGGTTCATTTTCGCATTCAGTAAGTACTATGCAATTGCTGTTTCGGTCATAAAACAATTGTAGAGCCATCCGTTCACGGTTCCGCGAAAACTGCCCCCCTTTCCCCCTAGGTCAAGGTAGGTAGGCACCTACCTACATATTTAAAATGCGTGTGACCGAGTGAGATCTAAGCCCTACCTCGACCAGTTCAAAGCTTACTAGACATCTTGCAAGCCTATGGTTACAATCATTACAATTGTAGTTACCTCACAATCCCAAATCGCTCCTGCCTGCACGGCTACCTCCAGGAATAATATAACACACACGCCGCCCGTCGACGCATGGCGCATATTATGTTCCAAGTTCATAGATCATGGGCACATTCGACACAACAAGGCATAAGCTACAACCACTTATTCGGGAAAAAAAATATATGAATAAAGTGATATCTAGCATATCGTGTGTGAAATACTTACATGCGCAGAAATAACTAATGTCCATTCAAATTAGCTTCGTTAGTCGTACTCAAAATTCCAACTCAAAGTTTTCCAGAGTGCGCCCTGTATTCTGTATCGCTGTATTCTGTATCTACCATTGCTCATGAGTTGTTGCATGCATTTTCACGAGAAGAGGGGGGGGGCGTTTCGTCTGCAGCGGCACTATTTCCTGGGAGGGGCGCTACAGCGAAAGTCTCTCAGGGGCCTCTTCGGTCGAAGATTCGTAAATTCGTGAACTCAAATGAAAGTTGATGCTCGGTGGAGCATCCAAATAATCACATTAGTTCAGTATGGAATACACGCTCCTCCAATTGAAATCAATCAGCACTAGTATTGCTACATCATACCGATACTCTCAACTCGCCCAAAATTGGTGCCACTACAGTTCTGTAGGAACACCCAGGAAAAGAAAGCTCAAGTTTTCCTTAAACATCCTGGCTAGCCAGGTGCGGATCCAAAAGGGGCTTTCAATGTGCTAGAGTGCCCCCCCCCCACCCCCCACCCCCCTCAATTTTTATTTCAGCCAGAAACGTTCGTCCCAAGAAATGGCGCCCACTTCAGGGACAAAATGGCCAATGGCAACATCCTCATAGTCCCCGGGGTTTGACCTGTGCTAATAAGAGCGTCTAGGCCTTACAGCCTTTTGACGCTTTCAAAACAGCTTCTCCCCCATCCAAGCTACGCAGAGATAGTTGTATGTGCACAATGCACAATGCTGCCTAATGCTGAAATCTGTATAATTGACTTCGAAGCATTCCGGGTTGCGAATGCGTTTGACCTTATGATTTTTCCTCTGTCGATGTAAACACATCCTAGTTGCAACTATGATCTCGAAAATGCGGGATGCCTAGGTTCACTTCATGCTCTACGCATCGTATAGTTAATTTTATTAATTTAGTTCCCGGGTGTCGAAATCTCCCATCGGTCACTGGCCTAATTATATTATATTTTTAATTTCACATTTGATCAACAATTATGTTAGTGCCCATAATAAAAATCGTGTGTATGAGCAATTTTCTTGTATCATTCAGTAACATTATCTACAGAATTGTAACTGTGATTCCTGAAAATTTAAAATAAATTGTCCCAAATGTATGCCGAACTATCGCGATAAACCCATGACGTCACTTTCCTTACGAAATCGGGTTCCTTCGATGAAGTGCAAAAATCAGTAGATATATGAATTACTGTTGGATTATTTTCGCCGGAAAAATGCAAATTCACTTGATTACTCTAATAGAAGTCGTTATTTAGTGCAAAATTAATCACTATTTTATGAGAAAGATACGAGAAAACACGCAGAATAGTAGTCCAGCCGGGAGAGGAGGCGAAACTAGTTTGCACCTCTAAGCCTTTACGCTTCGGCCTTGGTCTCGGCGGGCAGCCTCTCCGAAGGGATCAGTAATAACTAGACATGGCGGTTTTAGTGGACGGGCATCAATATGGTCTGTCTTCGCAGCGAAATTTGACGGATAACAAGAGTTACTTGTTTGTGAAGCTCACGGATTCGGCATTAAAGGCTATAGAAGATCATGTGCGAACGGGGGTGAGTTTTGACTTGTCGTTATCCTTTTGTTGCGATGATATATTGTGACGCAGTTTGTGCAGCCGACAGTGACAAAGGCATGGCTTCTGTTTTGCTCCTGCATTTCTCATTTTGCTTTTGGAATACATCACTTCATTTGAATTGGAAGAAAATGATGCACGCTGGATTGTCTGTTAAGTCTATTTTCCACCTTTATCGAATACATGAAGTCTGCATCAATGTGCAACAGATGGTTGCACATAAATATAATCGTGCATCAATCCAGACATCCTTACCTACCCACCTGCTTACCTTGGTATACACATCATTCAATTCAAGGGAAATTCATCTTAGTGAATAGGTATCAGAATTTTTCGAATTAAACACCTTTCAGTCCACCCCCAGTTGCAGTTCCTACCCATGAAGATGGGTGCCCATGGTGATGGGGACTTGACCATGTTAGGCATTTGGGTAGATACCTAGGTAAGTGCCTGGGGAGTTACTTGCCTAGATTTGATCTGGACCACTCACCTTGGCATACAAATGTGAGATGAGATATTGATGACTTAACGTAATTACTAACATGATACCAATATACCAGTCTTAAGTTGTAACTTGCTGTACATCAAAAGGACCATGAACATTGAACAGAAGACTATCTTGAGACAGGATTGAAACCAGTTTTCCTCAAAAACGATTTTTACTATGTGGTTCAACATAGTAGTAGTAGTTCAACACCTAGGCCTGAATCTCAGAATGCATCCTTGGCTTTGAAAATATTTTGAATCCTCTTGGGAACCTTGGTATTAAAGTATTCAAACTGACATGGTGCGAACACTTCTCAAAAGTTAAAAAAATAAATAAAATGCATCCCAAAAAAGGAAGAGCTTTGGTTGGTTATTAGCTTTGCAATGCATTGGCAGTTGAGTCATGTAACATCACCAATCTGATTGGTTGAGGGCAAAGAGTAGCAACAAGTGACTCAAACCCACAATCTTTCTATTGTGAGATGAGCAATTTACCTTTAGACCACTCATCCCTGAAAGGAAGAGCTTTGAAAAAGGATGACCATCTCATCACCTTGGCCATGCACTGACATTCCATTCTGTAGCACATCATTGAGGAAGTCATGGTTTCCTCATGCTTTCCATAGTTTTCAATTATGTGGAATTACAAACATTTGTGACTGAAAAGCAATTGAGCCCAAAATTTGAGAACCCAGCTCCATTCAACCATTTTCTGTAGCATTGTGAAATGAAGCAACATGTATTGGCACCTGCAATTCCCAATGACTTGGAAGTTTTGTTTTATGTTCTCAAGCCTGGGGTGTGACAGCTGGTGCTTGTTTGACCACCAAATGATGATGTAGCAAATGCTAGTTTATTGTGGCACTTGCATTTACCTGAAAAACAAATCCATGAGGATTTCTGTTGCCTGAAGTAAGTTCCCTGCAATGTATAGCTGAAGCTGGTTAAAAGCAGCATAAAGTTGGATGAAATAGTGTGAGTGGAAAATCAAGGATTGAAAAAAGGCAACCTTGGCCATTGTATTGCCTAGCATTTGATATACATTTGTATCCAAGTCTGATGTGTCCATTCATTTACTTTAAGATTAGATTGCTGAGTTATCAGATGTTGGTTCATCTACCCTTGAACCTATGAAATTAGATATATCAGATTTGTATTGGTATTACTTATTAACTTAAATGTGACTAGCTTCACAAACAGATGTTAAATATTTCAACAGTGTTGTTTTTATTCATTCTGCCATGGTAAATCAGGATAACATTATAAGTGCCATAGCTAAATTATTCCTGCTAGCATTGCAATAAACAGATGAACAGAATTCATGTATGAGCTGGTACTTCACACCTGTTAATGCTGTAATTATTTTCATAATGGTGTTGTTGATTATTTTGGACTCTAGATAATTATGCTGGCTAGCATTTGACATTATTAACAAGTAATTCTACAAAGTGCTGCTTGGCATTGTCAGTGGCATTGCATAAATGACACTACATCTAAACTATTTCATGGGTCCAGTAACAATGACAATTTCAGGATGCTCACTCTGGTTGTCCTCTGCATGCTTTTTTTTCATGATGCCAACCAACATAAATGAAAAGGTATTGAAGTTTGAAAGCAAGACAGAAGCAAAGTAAGGAATAAAGTAAACTATAAACACTGTCCAAGAGAACATGCAGCATAACATTAGATGCGTATAATGATATAAGTACCAATTGTTTCAACACATCTTTTATCTGTAACAGTAAAATTGCTCATTCTCCAAATATAGGGGAACTCCAAATGCAAACAGGCATGGTATGGCAATGCTGAACCATGACAATGAGCCATTAGGAGAGGAGACTTGTTTATGCTCACTAGTAATATGTGCATTGTTGCTCTTGTTCTATGCAGGTGAATCAATTTGTTTGACAAGTTCATGAAGTTTCACTGTGCCCCAAATGCCATTTTCAGCCATTGCATTTGTTTCTGTTACCCATAATTTTAACCAGTCTGTATAACTGGTTAAAATGACTGGCAAATTAGTTTTCACTGGGTGTGTCCAATCATGCTAGTAATACTTGCATGAAAGCTACAATTAGTTCCCTTGCCATCCTTTCTTTCACTTTTTTGTTTGGCATCAAGAAGTATGCTTATTGTATTTACTGTCTATTGCAAGTTTCTCTTAATCAATTTGAGCAACTTTGAAAGGAAGCAATACTTCTGACAAGCAACTCTGAGCAACTCTGAAAGGAAGCAAAAATCCAGACAACATTCTGATGTTCACTGCAGGCAGTGTGATTAGGTCAAGACGGCACACTTTCTTCCGAGAAGTACTTCATCTTGAAATATTATCATCCCTCTCCTGTTCACTACCTGTCATCTGTAGCAAGTGGTGCAAAATAATTCACCATGTGGCCTGGGAATTCACAGTTCATGGAATACAGTCTTTCATACCTGTCTTCAGCTTTCAATTTCAGCAGTGGAAAGTGTGGGTGGCCACGATGACCATAACTGATTTTGTAAGTAAAACCATAACTGATTAAGTAATGTAAAATGTAGTTTCCTCATTTTACATCCACATATACCTATGTGTATGCACACATCAACTTAATTTTTCGTTTCATCTCTGAGTGTTATCCTGCACTTTCTTCCATAGCACATTATTCTGAAGCAATGGTTTTCATTATCCACAATGTTATGGGAATAGTATTTTTGTATGATGCTGATATTTCAATGTGTCATTTATAATTGATAAGAAGCAACACAATCTCCATTTTAGCTCGACTTTGTATTCTGGCAATCCTGGGCATACATTTGGCATACTTAGCCTGAGGGCGAATAAATTGAAATAGACACAGATTGTAGTTTAAAAAGCTATTTTTATTCCAATACCCTCTCAGACGTGCCTCTGAAATGATATATTTTATGTGAGTATTTCGTATTTGGTATTGTTGTTTTCACTGCACTTCCTCATCGGTTTTGTCTTTTAGATGACGCATGCATTTGTAATTCTCCATGAAATTGTGTTTCCAGATGAAATTACCATATTTAGCATGCATGGTTGATAATATTTTGCCCTGTTAATGTAGCCTGATATAGCTCTGTTGATATCTGTCGGTGAACTGTTTTCTCCCTGCCGACGGTTTTTTGCGAAACTGCGTGCACATTTGCTCATGAACATTCGAATATTCAGTGCGCGAACAGTTAGTGATGTTTTTTTTTTCTTCTCGTCTCTGTACTGGTACGTCACATGCGTATTTTCTCACACAGACTGCAATTGTGACTGATCATCTCAGTAGTTCTCTCCACCACTGTAGTACCGCAGCCTGGCGCTTGTGGTCAATAGCTGGTGTGCCGTCCCTGTCCGTTAGGGGGAGTGGGCGGAAACCTCACGGGCCGGTGCGTCTGCTCAGTAGTATGCCAAAATTCGCTCAGTTAGACGTCAGCATCTAAAGATAAGAGTATCACGCTGGGTAATCAGCGAAAGACAATTTAAGTGGAATTGTATCCAGCTGCTTCCGTACCTCGAAATGGGCCCATATTACGGCTTTCGTGTGAATATGTTGTCCATGATTTGAAAGCATCTCGGTCTGCATGGATATTTGCATCGTTGGCCCCTCGCCCAGAGTGTCGGATTTGGGCACGGGCCGCTGAGTGCTCAGTCGGCGCCGCCTGCCGTGCCGTCTCTCCCAGCTGTGGCGCCGACATTGTGTTGCCACTGGGCGGCCAGCTGACAGCTGTCAGTGGCGGCGGTGCCGGCCTACACCGTCGGCACGCGGCGTTGCCGACGGTGCCCGCTGTCGCTGGTGTCCGCTGTCGCTGGTGGCCGCTGCCGGCCGACTGATTGCCAGCTGGATAGGCGAGGCGGCTGCGTTCCCATGCGTGGCGCGCAGGCCACGCCGTGTCGCTGGCCACTGTACTGGTGCGGCGCGTGCTGGTGGCCCGACCCCGACCCCGACCAGACCAGACCCCGACCCGACCCGACCCGACCCGACCCGACCCGACCCGACCCGACCCCGACCCCGGCCCACCCCGACCCCGGCCCACCCCGACTCCGATCCGACCCGACCCCGATCCGACCCGACCCGACCCCGACCCGACCCGACCCGACCCCGACCCCGACCCGACCCCGACCCGACTCCGATCAGAACCCGACCCGTCACGCCGCCGCTGCTGGTGACGCCGACCAGTATTCCAAGGTCTCCGGATAGCCTGGTGCAGTGCAACGCCCATCAGTAAACAATTTCCACTCATTTCATCTGTTTCATCAGTCATTTTGCAGCCCTGGATGTTGTTGACTTAACGTGCCTCCAAAATGCAAACATCCACGTTTTAAATAGTAATGCTACGCGCCGAATTTGTGCATTTCAATTCACATATCGGTACCTCGTAAATTAGCATGGCCACGTTTAAATGACAGTAGTTGCATAGTTGCTGGTGGCTCATAGTTGCACTGATCTTTCGTCTTTTATGGCAGTAACTGGTCAAGATTTTGGTTATAAGTTTTACTATACTTTTCTGAAATTCCAACTCTTGCGCTGACTTCCGATACGCCATTTTTAGCTCTGAACCCTTGGTGCAAAATCTATTTTGGTACATGGGTGTTGACCCGGGCTCTGTGCCCGGTGCCGTCGACCGGCCGGTGTCTTCCCGGACCCACCGGAAGCCGACCTCCCGCTGTATGCCTGCCGCCCCGGCGCGCAGGAACGCGGCGGGCGGCGCGGCACGACCCGGACCGGTGCGCTGGGGACCGCTGGGGACGGCGGCGGCCGGCGGCGCAGTTGCGTCAGCGGCCCGCCCGGTCCAGTAATGCGGCCGCCCAGGGAGCCGCGGCGGCGACGGCCGGCCGCCGCCGGTGCTATTAGCTCGGTGCTAATTGGCCGGCGCGGTTGTCGCCATGAGGACGTGCGCGCGTGTCGGCCAGGCTGCGGATGAAAGCCGATCTCCGCGTCGGCCGTTGGTGTGAGGTCCCGGCGTGCACCTCTCGCGCTCGCCGCCGCCGGCCCCGCCGACCGGTAGCGCGCGAGGAGTGGTGCGCCGGCGCCGCCGAGGTAATCTGGCCGGTTCCACCACTAATGTCGACGGCCCGTCCTGTCCACCATCGATCACAGCCTCCAGGCTGGTCGGTAGCCTATGGCAACCGAGGCGGCGCCCTTTCATCGCACCGTGTTTATCACGTGATCGCACTGCCCGCGAGCTGCCGCGGAAGGTGCCTCGTCATGCCGCGACTTGGGCGCGCACTGTCCACGTTGTGTGTCCGTCTCTGGCCGGCAGTGCCGTTCGTCGGGCGGCGCTGTCGGCTGGTGTGGGCACCGCGGCCGGCGCGCCGGTCCGGTCCGTCGTGCGCCGTTACCGCCGCCGACCGGGCTCTGTGTTCGCGTCGCGCCGCAAACGAGGCCACTGCGATCCCCTCCCGCGCCACAAGGCCGCCACGCGACCTCAGGCGACCACACTGTCGCCGTTGCTCGGTGCCACTCGGGACCTTGGCCTGGTGTCAACACCGGGTGGTCTCAGGCCACCTCATGACCTTAATGACCTCGCGATCTCGTGACCTCGGGCCACCTCATGTCCTTGGTGATCTCATGACGTCAGGTCCTCTTGCGACTCAAGGTCAATTCGTGACCTCAGGCCAAGTTGTGACTTCGGATCACTTGGTGATATCAGGCCACCTCGTGATTGAGGCCGTTACGTGCTCTCGGATCACCACATGTGCTCCGCATGGCGGCCTAAGAAAGCCGTGGTCACGATCGTCTGGTTCATACACCTTGCCTCACTGGCCACGGATATTGCGGAACTGGACCTTTCGTCACGATCATCTGGCGCATAAATCTCGCTTCACTGAGCACGGATATTATGGAACTGGAGCCCCAGTCACGATCATCTGGCTCATGCGCCTTGCTTCACTGAGCACGAATATGATAGGCCTCGCCCCAGACGCGTTTCATTGTCCCCAACGTGTATAATCAGTGCGTTATCTAAAGATTGACGTGGCGGACTGCCAGCATCTGAGCTGACCGGTGTAATTGAAGGTACCATTGTTCAATATTTTGAATGTTTTACCCTATATCATTATTCAGAAACTGGCAATCTTAGTACATTCTAACATAACCTAACCGATACATCAGGTTACGGTACTTCTTTTCACGTGCAGCTTTGCATAAACCGTGCCATGAATTCAGATAAATATGTGAAATTCTTACAAACAAATACGATCGAGGCTGAATTGGCTTCTGCGAGATGGTGTTCGTTTGTTCGCTGACTCAGCTCACTCACTCACTCACGCACTCACTCACTCACTCACTCACTCACTCACTCACTCACTCACTCACTCACTCACTCACTCACTCACTCACTCACTCACTCACTCACTCATTCATTAATTCATTAATTCATTCATTTCATTTCATTTGAATAAATGCATGCATCATGAGCTTAAATTAACTGCATATTGTTCCAACAGCTATTTATTTATTTATTTCACAATACATGCCCTCCACGTGCAGTTGTACATGTCATGTTCACTAAGATGCGTCAACGTTTTCTCAAAGCAGGGGTGGATCCAGACATTTTGATTCAGGAAGGGCAACTTGTCTGGAGTGCGCTCGCTATCTTCATCGAGGGGCACGTGAAACCCAGTTGTCCTCCGGACCCGCCAGCGTCTCGAAGTGGTCTTCAGACCGACTTTGTGTCGGCTGTTTCTGACTGCTCTCGGAAGCTTCTTGTCTGATGAAGCCGTCTGGCAGCAGCATCTGGAAGCCAGTTGGTGACTCGGTTATAGCGCACTGCATGCAACTGGTAGAAAGATAGCATAACATCCTCAAGTCGGCGCGACCTGAAGCATCAATCCGCTATCACTAGTGTCCCAACGGTGTTCGCCGTAGGTGACATTCGTTTAACTTTATATTTGACTGGATGTCGACAGACTGATAGATTTGCCGAAATCTTCTGTTGCCTCATTATTATCTAGGTCACGAAGATGGTGTTGATTGGGGCCGAAAGATGTCAAAAAGTACTCTTGTTTGGTGTGTATTTCCACCACCAATTTCGAATTTCAGTGCCCTGGTGTTGTGAAGTATTGTCGTGTTGCGTGCGCTGCGCTGTCTGCCATGCTCTGCGGCTGATGTTATGCTCCTGTCTTGCAGGGACGATCGACAATCCGTTTCGACAAGAATGACGGGGTGAGTGTTAGTTGATTGGTCAGCACGTGCCCGCGCAATGACGGATCCATAATTCAAGGAAAATGGCCGCGGAACAGAAATGTTAGTTTAAATGTCCTGTGCGTGATGTAATCATGTCTTCTTGCAACATAGAGGCCTAGGAGCTTTTAGTGATTACATTGTTGCTCTAAGATATATGGAGATTGAAAAAGCTGCGTTTCCAGTCCCAGAAGTTTGGATGGCATTGCTTGTTTGCCGTCTGCCGTGAATCCCCCAGTGTGTGTGTGTGTGTGTGTGTGCGTCACATCCGGGTTCGACTGTGTCCCGGCACGTCTGCCTTGGATCTGCCAGTGTGTATGTGGGTCACGCCCTAGCCGGACTGTCCCGGCACGTCTGCCGTGGATCTGCCAGTGTGTATGTGGGTCACGCCCTAGCCGGACTGTCCCGGCACGTCTGCCGTGGATCTGCCAGTGTGTATGTGGGTCACGCTCCTAGCCGGACTGTCCCGGCACGTCTGCCGTGGATCTGCCAGTGTGTATGTGGGTCACGCCCTAGCCGGACTGTCCCGGCACGTCTGCCGTGGATCTGCCAGTGTGTATGTGGGTCACGCCCTAGCCGGACTGTCCCGGCACGTCTGCCGTGGATATGCCAGTGTGTATGTGGGTCACGCCCTAGTCGGACTGTCCCGGCACGTCTGCCGTGGATCTGCCAGTGTGTATGTGGGTCGCGCTCTAGTCGGACTGTCCCGGCACGTCTGCCGTGGATCTGCCAGTGTGTATGTGGGTCACGCCCTAGCCGGACTGTCCCGGCACGTCTGCCGTGGATCTGCCAGTGTGTATGTGGGTCACGCCCTAGTCGGACTGTCCCGGCACGTCTGCCGTGGATCTGCCAGTGTGTATGTGGGTCACGCCCTAGCCGGACTGTCCCGGCACGTCTGCCGTGGATCTGCCAGTGTGTATGTGGGTCACGCCCTAGCCGGACTGTCCCGGCACGTCTGCCGTGGATCTGCCAGTGTGTGCGCGCGCGTTATGCCATAGCCCATCACTGTCATCACTGGGAAACCCAGCCACACAGTGCTTCGCCGTGCGGCTCTGAGGGTGTTCCGGCGGTGGCTGTGAAGTGGTGCGGGACGTTATCTCGGCGACAGGCCTGGGACGCTTCGGGACAGAGCGACGAATCGCTGACCACTCCACCACTTTGCACTCCACCACTTTGCACTCCACCACTCTGCACTCCACCACTCTGCATCACTCTGCACCTGCCCACACCTGCTCACAATCGCAGTTAATTATTACCGGGCTGTTCTAATTGGCTCGATTCTGGATTTCCCCCGAAGCGCCTTTGCGTTGCTGCACTTGAGCGATTACGTGTTCAGCGGCCAGGGTTGGAAACGGCCTTGTCCTGGATTTTGTGTCAGCCGGAACATTATCCTATCCGGGGAATTATCTTCTCTTTTTTTGCTAACACATGAATGAAGTTGTTGGACATGACTGCTCATTGCTGTTTCATAAACATTCCCGAAACTCACTGCAAAGCATGACACGGAATATACTGATAGTAGCAACAGACTATCAGAAGCTAATTATTTACTCCTGCTTCGAATGCCCCAATCTTTTCCTCTCCAAATTCCGGACCGGAGAGCGCCGATCCGGCGCTGTTCAGAACAGTGCCGCTTGCATGTCCCAAGCAGCCGGTGTGCCGACCGCAACCGGCACGTACCCAGTCTGGGTCAGCGTTCAGCGTCACACCGGCTGCCCAACCGTACACCGGAATCTCGCCAACAATGGCACCCCGCCGTGGCCCGTCGTCGACGCGAATTATGCAACACCGAGTTAGCGTGTGGACGCGGGTAGGAAGTGCGCCTTTTGCTCTGCCGGCCGCGCAACGATGGTTCGCGTGACGGAAGCGTCTCGGCTGCGCGGGGTCGGCGTGCCGGTGTCACGCCAGATGCTTCCTCGTGACGTCACTGGGGAGGTGTGTGCAGTGGTGTGGTGATCCAGAAGGCGTGCTGGCAACCGCGGAGAAAAACACGCGTTCAGTGGTGGGCGAAATCAGGCGACAGGCAACCACATAATGCTTCGGCATACTTAGATGCACGTCGTGCTGCGCTTCACTTTCCGGCGACTGTCGGGAAGTTGGTGCAAGCGGTCTCGCACCACAGTTTTCTACTTCACTGCCATGAGCACAGCCGCTGCTCACTTCCTTTGCCGTCGGCAATGTGCAGACCCCTTCATCAGGGTGCTTGAACGCCCTGTGGCTTTCAGTCGCCCACACATCAGTCAATTGTGTGGGATGTGGCTGGATCGTCGTGATACCTACAAGGATCACATCACCCGGTCGAGGGCGATATTCTCCAGGGTCTATATGTTATGACAGTTGTATTTTGTCCGGACTTCGGAGAAGATACGCACCTATTTTTGCTCTTGCACTGATCTCTAATATGATCAAAAATTGACTGCGGAGGCTGCATTTATGACAACCAAGTAAGTACACACTTTGTACAGGACACAACGCCGCGCTCTGTGTTGCTCCGAACACATTCGACACCTACCGAGCTGACGCATTGTAGTTGAGGCTGACGGGCTATTTTTGTCACTTGGACGCGAAATGTTGGGACTGAGCTATGCCCGTAAGGTGTCACAATACCACATACCACGGCTGTTGTGTCCTGAGATATTTTCCTGCTCTACGGCCCGTGAGACGGACGACAAACTAACCTGCATCGCCCTTAGCTCATGCTAATTCGCTTCACAAATGCAGCATTCAGCCGAGCGACACAGCACAACTTCGTATTCCGGCTACGCTGCCAAGCCAGTGAGTCGAGCCACCGGTGACCTTTCGCGATGTGTCATCAAGAACACTGTCAAAGACAGACGTTGGGCACAAAATCCAGCTCTGCTGGCATAGCATTCAGCGTTGGCAAGCTCTGTCCCGCAGGCAGTTCTAGCCGGTTTTATCCACGGTTAAAACAGGCTGGGCAACACTAGTTTTGTGTTGGTTCGTGTCTGAGCCGGCCTTTTATGTCTTAGAACACGCTTATTGATGGGGTAAGATGGGCGCAAAATGACTCTGGCATTCGACGCGCCTCAACTCCAATTCATCCAGTCGAAGCGCCCCTAAGCCCAAATAACCAACCAACTCCAACTCATCATCATCATTGCTGGGGTAAGAGGTGCACTTGGCAGTATATTCAAAACCGGCCACCGGGCACAGGGTAGCGACGAAGCGGCTGGTTGGAAGTCAAACATGTGTGAGACGTACGTATTGGACAAGTTCTCTGACGGTTGCAACCATCGCAGTCAGCGTATGCCGTCGCTAATTGTGCAGATCCAGTTCAGTCGAGTTGGTTCAAATAGCTCTACATTAGTTTTTATAAAGCATTCGGAAAATCCCCAGCTGTGTGTTCGAGAGTGGTAACTCGATTTTGTGAGTAGCTGTTTGTCACAAGCAACAAGCATGATGGAAGTGAAACCACGCGGACGTTTTTCTCCAACTGTTTTGACTTCTCGGCTGGTCATATCAGACATCGCTTTCGGCACCGATCAAGACGCAGCCACATGATTATTGACGCCTTGCTGCCGCATCGCTTCCAGCCGTTAGCGAGTGATGCCCGACATACAGGCCGGCACACCGCGACCTCCAGCACTGCTGCTGGCCAGGTGCAACTGGCGTTCGTCTAGCTCGGCTCCCAGTTGGAAAGACCATAAAGTGTGGGGAGACGGTCGCGCACGAACGAGCTCCGGCCGATCCAAATACTGGCAGCACACCGCCACTCGTCCGGGTTTCCATCGCCTTTGTCACTTTCTCTCGGTCGCCTCATTGTGTTTCTGTGCTCACGTCGGTATTTTGTTTTGTGTGTGTGCGTGGAGCCGGTGTTGGATTTGTGCTTTCGAATCCTGAACGTCGACAGAAAAAGTGTATCGAATTCGAATTCAGATGCGAAAAATCACTTATCTTATCTCACCGGAGCATTATGTTTCCTTACCTCGTCTGTGTATCCTGTCTTCAGATCTCACCGTGTTATTACATCCTTCGATCACATCTTCATATCAATGCCTCTCATATTTGGTCATTTTCTGTCTGTTATGCGTAATGGTGGAGGAAGCTTCTATGGTGATATGTGACATTGAATGCCTGTGTCGCTTTTCTCTTATAATCTCGTTGCCCATCAGGCTGCTCGGTGTGGCGAGACGTGAATGAGTTTTTGTCGATTTCAAGAGCGACGGATACAGGGGACGGTGACACATGCCAGTGTGACGACCCCGTTGATCTCGATCGTGAAACTGAACTGGAAAACGGGCAGGCTCCAAGTGTGCCGTCGCGCACGTTACACAACCTTGAAGTCGACTTCTCGACTGCAAAACCACTGAATGGCCCAACCGCACGCAAAGTCCGGCTGCTTCTTCGCCGGCTGATACATGTCCTGGCGCCAGCTGATCCATGTTCTCGCGCCAGCTGATATTGGACAGCGGTATGTGGCAACACGCTGGCTCTCACTGGAAGGTCTCTGGACCGGTTGGGCCCGATGTGCTCTGCGCTCGCGCCTCGTTCTCCGGCTGTGATCTTGATGCCGGACAGGTTTGCTGTGCTGTGTGCGCTCTCTGGGTGCGGTACAGAGAGGTGCCGGGGGTGGCACCGGTCGGCCGTGGACGCTGGCCAGCCAGGTGGGGGGGGGAGCGCCCTAGCTGGGGGCCGTCTGCCTGCTCCGCTCCGGTTCCGACCTCGGCTGTGTACGGCCTTCGCCGCTCGATCCAGTCAAGGGCGGCCGCGCGACGGCGGCGGCGGCGGCGGCGGCGGCAGCTGAGCGGCCGGCGAGCGATGGTGACTGGTGCGGGCGGCCTCCGCCAGACACCGCCCGCACCAGATACGCCACGGCGAGTCCCACGTCAGGTGCACCACCGCTGTGGCCACGGTGATCCCGTGCCAGGTGGTGGCGACTGGAGACGGCGGCGTGGCCGGCAGCGACAGGGGCAGACAGCGGCGTGGCCGGCAGCGACAGGGGCAGACAGCGGCGTGGCCGGCAGCGACAGGGGCAGACAGCGGCGTGGCCGGCAGCGACAGGGGCGGACAGCGGCGTGGCCGGCAGCGACAGGAGCAGACAGCGGCGTGGCCGGCAGCGACAGGAGCAGACAGCGGCGTGGCCGGCAGCGACAGGGGCGGACAGCGGCGTGGCCGGCAGCGACAGGAGCAGACAGCGGCGTGGCCGGCAGCGACAGTGGCAGACAGCGGCGTGGCCGGCAGTGACAGGGGCAGACAGCGGCGTGGCCGGCAGCGACAGGGGCAGACAGCGGCGTGGCCGGCAGCGACAGGGGCAGACAGCGGCGTGGCCGGTAGCGACAGGGGCAGACAGCGGCGTGGCCGGCAGCGACAGGGGCAGACAGCGGCGGGATCGACCGTCGACCGTTTGTGACGGAGGCACTGGCGGCGGCCACGTCTGACGGACGGCATTAGTGGTCGGTGGGCCGACACTGCCGTGGGAAGCGGCACAGCGTCGGGGTGCAGGCCGGCGCCGGCCCTGCCCCGGCGCGCAAATGGCCCAGTCGAACCGTGAAGAACGCCAGACGACGGATCTTCTCGCGGCGACGGCTGTGCTGCCGCGACACGCAGCGCCGTCCCAGCTTCCGACGCTCGGATGCCGTGTCGCCCGTGCAGCTGGGACACCATCGAGTCGAGTCCGGGTGACCGCCCGACTGCCGACGGCCGCCATCACGCCACCGGCCGTCTGCTCCTCCCCCGCCCCGCCCCACCCCGCCCTGCTGACGCGACCGTCGGACCGGCACATGCACGCTCCGTGTCGACCGCAAGCGCCGGTCGGTGCGGATATGGCCTGTCACCACCGGCCGGGCCGGGCGACGGAGTCATCGGCGGCGCTGAGTCTTGGCGCGTGCGGTGCCACGTGGTGGCCGTATGTTGTAACCTGACCCAATCCCGCGTGTGGCGACGGGCTCGTGTAGTCCGGTCTGCCATTTATATCTTCCCTGTTGGTTGTTGCGAGTTACACGGTGTGTGATAGCTAATTTGGAATTGGGTGTCACGCTTCACAGAAGCAACAACAAAAATGCACAGGAAGCTAGTGTTTCTAAAGTACGGAATGGCTTGTCATGAGTATTTCTTTATTAAGATTTCATTGGTCACACAACTTTCCAATTTCAACAAGAACTGATATGTGTTCCTTTATGAGACACCGCGCCAATATTCAATCCTTACGATGCCGGAGAGGATAGGCTGCTTGGCTGAATAGTGCAGGAAACAGACATTTGAGCCGCCGACAAAGCGTCGGTCGGGTCCTGACTTAGATCATCGGCTCGGCCCAGAGGTGAACAGCTGGACGGACCCAAAGGTGAACCGTTGGACGTACCCGGAGGTGTGGACGGTTTGACCGGCTCAGTGGTAGACCGTTTGTCGAACGAGCTTCTTAGACGCATTAGACCGCTGTGCCGGCGCGGAGGTGGACCGTCGGTCCGGTCTAGGCGTGGACCGTCGGTCGGGTCTAGCCGTGGACCGTTGGTCAAGTCCAGAGGTGGACCGTTGGTCGGGTCCAGAGGTGGACCGTTGGTCAGGTCCAGAGGTGGACCGTTGGTCGGGTCTAGGCGTTGACCGTCGGTCTGGTCCAGAGGTGGACCGTCGGTCAGGTCCAGAGGTGGACCGTTGGTCGGGTCCAGAGGTGGACCGTTGGTCGGGTCCAGAGGTAGACCGTTGGTCGGGTCCAGAGGTGGACCGTTGGTCGGGTCCAGAGGTGGACCGTCGGTCGGGTCCAGAGGTGGACCGTCGGTCGGGTTCAGAGGTGGTGGACGTTCGTCGGGTCCAGAGGTGGACCGTCGGTCGGGTCCAGAGGTGAACCGTCGGTCGGGTCCAGAGGTGGTGGACGTTCGTCGGGTCCAGAGGTGGACCGTCGGTCGGGTCTAGCCGTGGACCGTTGGTCGGGTCCAGAGGACCGTCGGTCGGGTTCAGAGGTGGACCGTTGGTCAGGTCCAGAGGTGGACCGTTGGTCGGGTTCAGAGGAGGCCCGTTGGTCGTACCCAGAGGACCGTCTGACCGGCCAGATGCCGTTGTCATGTTTTCCACGTGCCGACGACGGCGCCTGTTCGGCGGCAGGCCAACTACCTGGTTATTTTCGCTCACAATCAGCTGCGGCGCTACCCGCCGCTCCCCTGCCTGGCGCTACCCTGTTGCGGCCGTCCACTGTGGCGGTCGGCAGCTGGGCGTGGCCCCGAGGGGCCCGAGGACGCCGTTACACACCAAACCGGTCTGTGTCCGTGCGCGTGTCGACAGACCTCTGGCCTCCCGCAACGCCATGGAGTGGCTGTGAGGTGCGAGGTTGGGCTGTACCAATGGATGCAGCGGTGTAACGTCATGGAGTGGCTGTGAGGTGTGAGGCTCGGCTGTACCAATGGATGTAGCGGTGTAACGTCATGGAGTGGCTGTGAGGTGCGAGGTTTGGCTGTACCAATGGATGCAGCGGTGTAACGTCATGGAGTGGCTGTGAGGTGCGAGGCTCGGCTGTACCAATGGATGCAGCGGTGTAACGTCATGAAGTGGCTGTGAGGTGTGAGGCTCGGCTGTACCAATGGATGCAGCGGTGTAACGTCATGGAGTGGCTGTGAGGTGCGAGGTTTGGCTGTACCAATGGATGTAGCGGTGTAACGTCATGGGTGGCTGTGAGGTGCGAGGTTTGGCTGTACCAATGGATGTAGCGGTGTAACGTCATAGAGTGGCTGTGAGGTGCGAGGTTTGGCTGTACCAATGGATGCAGCGGTGTAACGTCATGGAGTGGCTGTGAGGTGCGAGGTTTGGCTGTACCAATGGATGTAGCGGTGTAACGTCATGGAGTGGCTGTGAGGTGCGAGGTTTGGCTGTACCAATGGATGCAGCGGTGTAACGTCATGGAGTGGCTGTGAGGTGCGAGGTTTGGCTGTGCCAATGGATGCAGCGGTGTAACGTCATGGAGTGGCTGTGAGGTGCGAGGTTTGGCTGTACCAATGGATGCAACGGTGTAACGTCATGGAGTGGCTGTGAGGTGCGAGGTTTGGCTGTACCAATGGATGCAGCGGTGTAACGTCATGGAGTGGCTGTGAGGTGCGAGGTTTGGCTGTACCAATGGATGTAGCGGTGTAACGTCATGGAGTGGCTGTGAGGTGCGAGGTTTGGCTGTACCAATGGATGCAGCGGTGTAACGTCATGGAGTGGCTGTGAGGTGTGAGGTTTGGCTGTACCAATGGATACCGCGGTGTGACGCGTTGTAGGCGCGTCAGGCGCCTCGCATACAGAGGCATCCTGTCGTTTGGGCACGGTCGATGCTGTGAGCCTGGCAGGTTCGGCAGTGCCGGTCGCAGCCTGCGCGCCCCGTCTGTGTTCGGTGGTCTCGATGAAGGGTGGACAGTCGGCAGCGAACGGCGACTGTCGGGAAGGGTGTACAGTCGGCAGCGGACGGCGGTTGTCGGCCGCGGCACACTCGTCAGGGCGGCTGGTCGCGCTCCACCTCCCCTGGAGGCCATGCCGACCTGGCTGTAGCCGAGGAAGACGTGTGTTGCCCGGCTCCGGCCGGTTCTGTCCGAGGAGGGCACGTGCATTGAACAATTCCGCCCGCGGAGGTCCGCTCTGTCCAAGGAGAACACGGCTCAAAGTGGCTCATCGCGCATCTCCCCGTCAGTTATTTGGCTTCACCGCCGCATCCAGACCAGCATGGCTGAGCGAACGTCTACTGCGACAGTGTGCTGAAATTACTTTTTGGCAGAGTGGATAGTTGGAAGCGAAGACGTGTAAATACCTGAGGACGTCGAAATACTGTCGTAATATGACAGACTCCAGATGATTTTAACATGTGAACATTGCATTTGTTGGCGAGCTTGTGATGGCACGAATGTCAGGAATCTGATGTGGTGAAAGAGTTTGCTACACAGACCCATGTAAAACAATTGAGGAATTCAAAACTCTTTTCGCAGTGGGTAAAGAAGCTTCCGTTATTTATTGGCTTTTACGTAAATGTCGCAATTCCATGCCATTGGTGTTGGATTACAGGTCAGCGATTGATGACGCTTCAGCTCACAGAGTTCGCTCAGTTGATGGAGACACGGGTATGGACACCCGACGATATGTCCAGATGTGTTCAAAATTAGAGTGGCCGTGTGGGAGGGCCCCGGCGCCGGTGGTGTGGCCGGTAGCGGCCCGGTGAATCATCGCTCCGGCCGGTTAGAGCAGTGGATAAGCCGGCATGACGGTGGTCGCTATCGCCGGCAATCACCGCCATTGTCTGCTGAAATGTTCTCGAAAAGTCCGCTGCACAGGTCGACGACGACGGCTCCGACGACGGCGATGCGCGGCCGCGTGTCGACTGGAGGGGCGGTGGGGTGTGACGGCAGCAGCGTCAGCCGGCTCACTGGTGGGGCGGTGGGGTGTGACTCCAGCAGCGTCAGCCGGCCCACTCGTGGGGCGGTGGGGTGTGACTCCAGCAGCGTCAGCCGGCTCACTGGTGGGGCGGTGGGGTGTGACTCCAGCAGCGTCAGCCGGCTCACTGGTGGGGCGGTGGGGTGTGACTCCAGCAGCGTCAGCCGGCCCACTCGTGGGGCGGTGGGGTGTGACTCCAGCAGCGTCAGCCGGCTCACTGGTGGGGCGGTGGGGTGTGACTCCAGCAGCGTCAGCCGGCTCACTGGTGGGGCGGTGGGGTGTGACTCCAGCAGCGTCAGCCGGCCCACTGGAGGGGCGGCGGGGTGTGACGGCAGCAGCGTCAGCCGGCCCACTGGTGGCGTGCGTCGCGTCAGCAGCGGCGCCAGTGCCAGGTTTCTCCGGCGTGTGCCGATGGACAGTATCGACGCCGGTCGGCTGCCAGCAAGTGGGTCGGCCCGACTGTGACTGGCGCCCGCAGGCCGCGCTTAGCTGACCTATTTGGGAACCGGTCGGTTGATGTGGCGGTCGCCCCTGCATCGCGACCGCGAAGCCCCCCCCCGTGCCTGCTGCGCTGCCGTCGGCCTTGCAGTGTCGAGCTGTTGCTGCCGACTCCCGACCGCCGCCGCCGCCGCCGACGTCGGCGGCGGCGGCGGCGGCGGTCTCGTCAGCTGGCGCCTGGTGTCGGGAGCCAGGTCAGATCGGACCGGACCGGACCGGACCGGACCGGACTAGACCGGACCGGACCGGACCGGACCGGACCGGACCGGACTAGACCGGACCGGACCGGACCGGACCGGACCGGACTAGATTGGATTGGACTGGACCGGACTGGACTGGACACAACTGGACTGGACTGGACTGGACACAACTGGACTGAACTGAACTGGACCGGCGGCGCGGGTCCGAGCCGGCCGAGATTCAGTGACTGCTGAGGCCCGGGCCTTGCGAGCCGTCCGTCGGTTCGGGACTGATGCCTGCCCAGGGCCGGGTCGAGTGAGGTGCGAGCGGGCCCAGGTCGGATTCGGTGGCGTACCGGCCGTCCGACCGACTGGTGCGCCGGAACGGTTCTGCCCGGCGGCTACGGCCGTCGACGGTTAAAGCAGGCTCGTGACGGTTCGTGTGTCTGAAATCAAGCTGGATGCGAAGTTCGTCTATTTTCTCGGTTATCCTGCAAATAAACGAACGTTTAGTGCGTGAACAACGTCGTGTTCGTTGACATTCCGAACGGTATCGGCAAGACTAAATATAGCCAGAGCAGCTGCTCCTGGACGACAGGCGATGAACGATAACTGTTGGGGAGCCGAAGGACGCCTGGCTGTTCACACGGGCTAATGTTGGTCTGTGTGCGTCGGACCTGCCTCGGTGCCGACACCGTGCTCCTGTATTGGCCGGCGGTGCCTCAACCGACCCATCTCACGACCGGCTCCCAGTGTCGTCGACCCACGCCGACCCGTGTCACAGCCGGATCACAGTATCACACCGCCCTCCTCTGCACTGGGCAACCGCCACAAAATTGTCACACCCCCAGTCACATCAGGTCTTTCACAAGTCACAGACCGTCCAGTCACGGACCACCTCTTCCAATAAGACCCACCACACCTTACAGGCCGCTCAGTCGCTGGCCACCCCGCCACACCAGACCCGTCCAAATCCACGGCGGGCGGCGGCTGGCCGACACAACAGGCAGTGGCTGGCGCAGTTTTCACCGGCATCCAAACGGAGCAGTGCGCCCTGCATGTGGTGCCGGACAGGTCGGGACGATGCACCATCCAGGTGGTGCCGGACAGGTCGGGACGATGTGCCATCCAGGTGGTGCCGGACAGGTCGGGACCATGCACCCTCCATGTGGTGCCGGACAGGTCGGGACGACAGCGGTGCGGCGAGGCGATCGGTGCGGCCGTTTCGCCGTTTCCGGACCGGCTCACCGTTCCAGGACACGTGATGTGCGGACGACTGTGGTGGTTATGTGGCGCGCGGTCGTTTGTGCCGGCACGGCAGCGCCGCGCGGGCTGATGGCTGGCCGGCTGGTCGGCGGACTCGGTCGATATCCAGACAGGTATGCCCCGCCAGGTATGCTCAGTCAGGTATGCCCAGTCAGGTATTGGCGTCAGGTATTGCCCTGGAGGACACGCTCCCGCGCGTGGCGCGGCCGTGTCGCAAGCGTTCAGTGTTGCCGGGCCCACCTGGTCGTGGCCAGGTATTTCACTCGGCGCCGGCGCCTGCTGTGGGGCCCTCCCACTCGGCATTACCATGCCATTTGGCTGCAAATGGTAGTAATTACTGGGAATCCAGGGAGGTAGTTGTAGAGTTTATTGTGGTCTTCCTTCATTTCGACATTGGCCGGGTCGGATGACTGTTATTTAATGGAAATCTTGGCCATTGTCGGCCATCGTCTTTAGGTCCTGACTAAGTCCGGACAGGCCCGTGACATTTAGGCCCGTGACATATCTCAATTGATGATGCTATGGATCTGGGCTGTGTTACCAGATGCGTGAATTTGCCAAAAGGGTATGCGTGCCGAAGTGAAGGTTGTGGGTGCTAGCAGGCTGAGCATCACCAGCTGTTGGACCTGTAAGCCCAACTAACTGAAGTAAAGTTCATTTCTGAACGCCGTTGACGTCCATTACACTGTCGTGCATATTATGGAAGCAATCATGTAGATCATACGGCGAGATAATGTAGATAATACGAGAGAAAAGGCCGTGATTGACGTTTTTGCCCAGTGTTGCTTCGGCGTCGATTGCATGACCTCTTGACCATCCCTGTGCTCTGTTCATATTACCTCGGTCTTCTGACAATCTTATGCGGACGTGAATGATCCACGACCGGTCGGTGCGCTCTAATTCCCAAAGATCACACTAGTATTCTACGGACATATCATAGTCCAGCCATTTTCAGCCAACTCGAGATCAGAAGAACAACATTGACATTACTGCAAAATTACTTAAACAATGTGGTGCAATACTTGAGGGTTTGAGGATAAGTTTGACATTTTGACCTGGCTCCAGCCACATTCTCTTGTTAGGTATGTGGTGAAATTATTTTA
This sequence comes from Imbricaverruca yamaguchii, assembly GCA_034440575.1. Classification (NCBI taxonomy): domain Eukaryota; kingdom Metazoa; phylum Arthropoda; class Thecostraca; family Neoverrucidae; genus Imbricaverruca; species Imbricaverruca yamaguchii. The sequence goes on along the minus strand of JAOTOL010001617.1, from coordinate 582,307 downwards.
CTTTTTCCTGTGTTGGTTTAATTTGCAAGTCCTGCTTTGAAAAGTGTGACAATGGTGCAGTTTTAAAATATTGGTTTTTCGTTAGGTGTGCGATGTCGAAACGAATCCACTAAGATGTCGAAATTCCCCATGGAAACGGTGTCATTTAGAATATCTTTTAAGTCCTTCAAACTATGGGCGCTGTATGACCAACCCAGTCGATGCGCCCGAAAGCCCAAATAACCAACTAAGTCCTTCAAACTATATTTTGAGCCCGTAGCTTGATTATATTTGTATCTTTTCCCGTTATTTTTGGAGACACCTAATATATGGATACGTATGCTAATGAGAATGATAAGAATGTCATACTATCAGCAAATAATATTAAACACAGACCATATCATGAGTGATCTCTTTCCTTGAAATCGCGTTAAGTGCAATATGTTTATGCATCACAATATGTAATGGTGAGCATGACCATGATGCTTACACACAAACAACCATTAGAAACAAGGCATGGGGACTTCATAAACACACATCAAGAGGCAGGATGTCGATACTTCCTTGGGAAGGATGTCTCCTTATTGTTCAATAGGTGGTATATTCCACCGTATTTCACGAATAATTTATCACTACAATGGTGTCTTTGATCTCATAACCTCATGATAGCCTTGATGATCTGCTGCCTTCAACAATTCGTACACGCGATTTGTGCTGTGTAAGATAGTATTCAGATTGTTGAGTGGAGATGACAAAACTGGTGTATGGAGTGTTGAAATGGACCTATGCCCATTTGGTTTTTACCATATATACTATAATTCGTTTTATATTTCACAATGGAACGACGTAGGGTCGGTTGACAGTCTGAAGTATGCCCCAAATACCAGATCAACACTAGATAATACAGACCGATAAAAAGCCCGCCGCTCCTAATCGGGCTTTCTGACTGCGCTTCCGTGCTGGCATGTGGCGCATCTACTGGTGTGAAATAATGGTGACATGTGGTGAATTAGTAATTGGTGCGGACCGTTAGGCTAAATGTGCCATGTGTAATGGTGACATTTGATTGATTGATTAGGTATTGGTGCCGGCCGTTAGACTAAGTGTGTCACATCCAATGGTGAGCAATAATGTGGTGACATTTTATGGATTAGGTATTGGTGCCGACCGTTAGACTAAGTCCGCCACATCTAATGGTGAGCAATAATGTGGTGACATTTTATGGATTAGATATTGGTGCCGGCCGTTAGGCTAAGTGTGTCACATTTAATGGTGAGCGTCGCCACTCTTCGCCCGCGACCAATCGGCGTGACAGATTGGCGTCGCTACATGACTCAACGGTCGATGTGTCGTAAAACCAATAACCGACCAATCTAATGGTGAGCAAATCACCAGCAAACCAAACCACCAATCCTATGACCGAAGCAGTCGATGCGCCCCTAAGCCCAAATAACCAACCAACCAAACCATCAATCTGGTGGCATTTGATGGATTAGGTATTGGTGCCGGCAGTTAGGCTAAGTGTTCCACCTCTAATGGTGAGCAATAATAATGTGGTGACATTTGATGGATTAGACGTTGGTGCCGGCAGTTAGGCTAAGTGTTCCACCTCTAATGGTGAGCAATAATGTGGTGACATTTGATGGATTAGACGTTGGTGCCGGCAGTTAGGCTAAGTGTTCCACCTCTAATGGTGAGCAATAATAATGTGGTGACATTTGATGATTAGACGTTGGTGCCGGCCGTTAGGCTAAGTGTTCCACCTCTAATGGTGAGTAATAATGTGGTGACATTTGATGGATTAGACGTTGGTGCCGGCCGTTAGGCTAACTGTGAACATTTGATGGATTAGACGTTGGTGCCAGCCGTTAGGCTAAGAGCCCGGCGTCGGTTGACTGTCCGTTGTTTTCCTTGATGGCACCTGGAGCCTGCGACAGATGCAATTGTTTAGACGGTAGCCCTGCTGTGGCTGTGCGCGCACGCGCTCTCACAGTGGAAAGTTGAGCGTAACCCCGTTTTTTCTCTCTGGCGACCATCCATCACGGTGCGCGGCGTCGGTCGGGGCCGTGAGTTATCCGGGGTCCGGCTATGTGGGCCGCCGATGAGTGACTGCCGGCGCGCCCGCTGTCTGGCGGGTGAGCCGGTGGAGGGCTGCCGCCGCCGCCGCCGTCGCCGTTCTGCTACAGATGCGGCCGCCAGGTATGGCTCAACGCGACCTTGGCGGCGGTGGCGGCGCCGTCGACAGGGCCCAATTTGGTGCGGCGCCCAACGGCCGACTGGCCCGTATCGCCGCGCCGCGTAACAGGCGCTGGCCGGCCGCGGCCTGACGTCACGGCCCGGCCCGGCCGGCCGGCCGTATATAAGACGCTGCCGCGGCGAGGGCGTGCGCCACTGTGTCGGTTGGCCGGGGCTGGCTCTGGCGCAGGCGCTGGCTGTGCCCGGGAGCGGCGCGCGACGGGTCTCGCCGGCCTAGCGCGCCGTTGCCGTCTCGCCGGCCGATCAATGCAGATTAAGAGGCGTGCCGCCTGGGCGCGCGGCGGCCGGTCACTGTGGTGGCCGCTACGTCATGAGCGCGGCTACCGGCCGCCGCCGCCGCCGCTACCCTCAGTCCGGACACTGCATTTAGACACCACGGCGCCGCGGTAGAGATGTAGAGCCTGCACGGCCACGGTGGCAGAGTGATGGCCGCCGCTGCTCGCTCCCGGGGCGGACACGCGCCGCGACAGAGAGGCACAGAGACGCTGGCCGGCACCGGGTGCCCTTGCTGGCGGCCGGTCGACTGAGGTTGGCGCGACCTTGGTCCGGGCGAATACAATCACCGGAGTGCGCGCACGGGCGGCGCGGCGCGCTCTGGCCCGGCACTTCTCCCCACTTCCGGTGTCGCAGCCACGCCACCCGTGCAGGCCCGCAAGACGTAACTTTCACCGTCCAGTCCACCAGCACCGGCGTCGGCCGGATCAGCTGATGGCGGCTGGATCAGCTGACGGCGGCTAGATCAGCTGACGTCGGCCGGATCAGCTGACTTCGGCTGGGTCAGCTGACGCCGACCGGATCAGCTGACGGCGGCTGCTGACCGGATCAGCGATCAGCTGGTGGCTGGGGTCGGCTCCGTCGCAGCTTAGCCGGTCGGCCGTCCACCGCGCCCCGTTAGGTGGTGGCGGCGCCGACTCCCGCCCCGTGACGTCACACAGCGGCCGGTACTTGGCGCCGTTTGTCTTGGCCAGCTGAGTCACCGCGCCGCGCGGGGCTCCGACTGCTCCCTGGCATGCTTCCCCGCCCCTTACCTGCCCCACCATCGAGCCGGTGGTGCACCATGCCCCCCCCCCCCCACACTCGCTGACGATCGGATCTCGTCTGGTCATCACTTGCACACAGCTGGGCTGGGGTTGAGTTGCACCGAGTTTGTGTCGGCAGCTCGGAAGCGCTTGGATCCAGTAGCACTGCTGAATCGGAATGTTTGTATCATTCAATCGGCGTGCTGTCGGACCGACCATCCGGGGTGCCGCTAGCCTGAGTGAAACGTCACCATATTGGCGTGCTGTCGGACCGACCATCCGGGGTGCCGCTGGCCGGAGTAAAACGTCACCATATCGGCGTGCTGTCGCACCGACCATCCGGGGTGCCGCTAGCCGGAGTGAAACGTCACCATATCGGCGCGCTGTCGGACTGACCCTCCGGGGTGCCGCTGGCCGGAGTGAAACGTCACCATATCGGCGTGCTGTCGGTTCATCCGTCCTGGCTGCCGCTGAGCTAAATACAACGTCGCTGTTTGTCACCCGGTTTGGGAAACTTGTTTGAAAGGCGAATGAAGCTTCAGAACGGCGTTCTTAAGATGTGCACTTCCGCCAGACTAGCTGAACTCGTGCATGAAAAGCATCCGCTGATAACGGTCTTGATCGGCCGAATTTTATGTTCAAAATTTGCGAAAATTCAGTTGTCGACCAGACCGTTTAGCAATAGTAAGGCAATTGCTAGGCGCTAACAACCATTGCCACCATAATTCTCCACCAGAAAATTTGTCGGTGTTAAGTCTGAAGCAAAAAGGATCGGAGAGCGAAACGAATTGCCGGCAAATATGTGTAATGTAGATGAAGCATGACACTCGAAATATACAAAGATTGAAATGAACATACACAAGAACATTTTTGTGCAGTACCTCTGAAGATCGTGATTTATCAGTTTGTTCTACGCGTTTTCGTCCCGTTGTTTTAATAACATAGGTTTTAAGCCTAGTTAACTGGAACAAAATCACGCATATAATTCGTGTAACTGAACGTTGTGACAACTCGGTGCATAGGACAGTGTTTCAACCGGCATGGTCATGAACCGACAAACGTTTGTCACCTGGGTTATCAGCTATGTGCATAACTCGGCCACTGAGGATTATGCCGACGCCTAATCGATTAACGGGCGATTTGATTTTGTCCCATTGTTGGCCGTGGGCATTGTTTTCCTGGCATTGTTGGATTCGTGTGAACCGCCCATTCTTCGGCTTCTGGCGCTGCCGGTCGATTGTCGCCGACCGTGTGTGCGCCGACAGATCCACGGTCGCTCGGCAGCCGCGGTCAACAGATGCATAGCGGCCCCCACCCTCCGCCTCCACCCCCGAAGGTGGCACGCCACGCGCGCCGTCCATGTCGGTGCTGAGACCGCTGGCCGGCGGTGTACAGTTTGCGCGTGGCCAGATGACGACAGTCGCGACACGAGGCGACACTGGCGGGCTGGGAGCCGGCTGTAAACACGCTGCCCGCCGCCGGCCGCCCTGGTGGGGTACTCGGCTCGGCGCGGCCCCGGCCCGGGCGTGCCGCACCAGAGTCCCCCCCCCCCGCCGTCCCGCGCTGTCGTCAGCTAGGCTGTGGAGCCGGACACAGCCGCTGCAGCCGCCCGAGAAGCCCACCCGACAGCCGACCGATGGTGCAGCCCGGTGCGGCGGAGACCAGCCCAGCTCTCCTGACTCGCGCCGCGTGTCCCGCACCCCACCCATCATGGCGAGCCAGCCAGCCGTGATCTCGTATGGCCGATCAACGTGCATCCGTTCGGCCTGCCTACCGTCAGGTCTTCAGGTGCTTCGGAGTACTCCAGACTCATATTTCGTCGACAGAGTGGTGCCTCCAGTCGGATCGCGTGCATCTCCGATCAGCCCACGTGCTTAATGCCTGCCCACATTGGCATGTCTCCGGGACGGCGGCCTCGCTCGAATCCTACGCCTTCCATCTCAACACCGCATCCGCACGAGGGGATGACGAACGCTACATTTCCAGCTTTGTTATATTGGCTTTTCGCACCCTTTCTGTCCACTCCAGGTTCTGATACAGATCTGGCTGTCGAGATGCCATGCTTTACGACGTCGGTTTGTCACGGTCTAAGTGGGCCCATTACCCGAAGAGCTGCACCGGCCGAACCGAGACACCTCTTCGAGCCTCATACCTCGCATGGGTGTGTTCCTTCTGCTGCCGCGAGGACCGCGTTGCAGAAGTCGCCGTGAGCCAGAGCACAGTGTGCCGGTGCCAGCCGGTCCGGTCCGGGGCGGTCGGCACCAGTCGGCTCGGTCCGGGGTGGCCGGCGCCAGTCGGCTCGGTCCGGGGTTGCAGGTGCCAGTCGGCTCGGTCCGGGGCGGTCGGTGCCAGCCGGCCCGGTCCGGGGTGGCAGGTGCCAGCCGGCTCGGTCCGGGGTGGCCGGTGCCAGCCGGCTCGGTCCGGGGTGGCCGGTGCCAGTCGGCTCAGTCCGGGGTGGCAGGTGCCAGTCGGCTCGGTCCGGGGTGGCAAGTGCCAGTCGGCTCGGTCCGGGACGGCCGGCGCCAGTCGGCTCGGTCCAGGGCGGTCGGCGCCGTATCCCGCCCACGACGGACAGATGCTCTCCCGGAAAGAGCCAAGGAAACGGCTTCCGCGGGGGCAGACTGATGCGGCCATAGCTGAGTGACGGGGCGGGCGCAGCTGCACGTAAGCTCTCCGTTTATGATGAAGTTGAAGGTCGGATGAATCTCGATGCCATGTTGCGAATCCAAACAAAGGTGTGTGTATGATGGATTCCTAGGAGTTTGCCGTGATATCAGCCACAGAATAACGGGTTAGATGTTGGCGTTTCTAGTGGAGATGAAGTGAGACATGGGATGCAAGACTGTCAGATATATGTGGATATATATGTATATATGTATATATATATATATATGCATATATATGTACATATATACATATTATAAATATATATATATATATATATATATATATATATATATATATATATATATATATATATATATGTGTGTGTGCATCCTTTCTCTCTATCTCTAACTCTAGCAACTCTAACTCACGTTCGCTCGCCGCTGTAACCTGTTCACCAGGTTTTTTATTCGGTAGATTATCGCATCCCGTCCCCGGGGGCGGAGTCATTATATGCCTCACTCATAATCTCCAAACTAAGCGTCGCACGAAAACGAAAGAGGTGTCGTCGGAAAACGCTCGACGAGTATGGATCTAAACCACCCCAGAAATTATCTTTTCGAAATGACGTCACTGGGGGTGTTTGTGGGGTCACGCCTGACGTCACGTTCTTTGGTTCTGGTGAGTTAATTCTGGGGAATACTAATAAATACTAATTTTGAGTTTGAAAGGGAGGGCGAAATCAACCATGGTCCCAAAATTTCGAGTTCGTTTTCATTTATATATTTGTTATTGGTAGAGCGCACTCAGAAAGTTCGATAATTCCTGTGGTGCGTTTGTTGCGTCCCTAAGGATACATAAAACCTGAAAGTTTCATGACCTCGCTTCCTGAAACCTCGCTTGACCTTGACTAACTGGCCGTGGATGACCTGACCTAAACATTTCCACACATGTCAAATTGATGTGAAAATAGGTATGTCAAATTTCGGCGCGCTGCCACGCGCCGTTTTCACTGTTCTCGGAAAACATTCCGGGGATGGAAAATGACCCACGAGACAGCGCCGGTGAGCGTTGGGCTGACATGCTGTTAGCCACTGCTGCGTGTGCCGGCCCGCTGTGGTGGTGACCCGACCCAGTGGCGGCGGCGTGTTGTAGCCGCCCGACCCCGGTTCACCTGCGCGCCGTCGACGCGTCGTCCTGCAGCGGCCATGTCAAGGTCGCGCGGCGGCGGCCCGCCACGCGGGGCGTGTCGGCCGGGCCCCGCTCCGAGCCGCCGCCGTTGGGCAACGGCAGCGGCTGGCCGTGAACAGACGGCCGGGAAAGCTGGCCGACTGGCCACTGGACGTGCCCGCCGCGCGACAGGAAATGAAACTCGCGAAATCGTGCGAAACGGTGTCGGCGCGCGGCGCGGCGCGTGCGTGCCCGGCCGCGGCGCGCGGCGCGTCGCTCAGCGCGACCGAATCGGGTCAGGGCTGGCCGGATCGCACCGGTAGACCTGTGACGTCACCGGCTGCGGGCGGGTCCCAGCTGATTGCGGCCCGGCCGCCAACCGTCTGTCTGTCCGTCCGGTCATCGGCTGACGTCCTGTCTGTCGCGGCGCGCCGACACAGCACGCCGACACAGCACGCCGACACAGCACGCCGACACAGCACGCCGACACAGTACGCCGACACAGCACGCCGACACAGCACGCCGACACAGTACGCCGACACAGCACGCCGACACAGTACGACGCCGACACAGCACGCCGCTGCGCAGGTGGTAAACAGTGTCGGCGTCGGCACTCCTCTCCTGCGTGTCACAGGCTAACGCAACCAGCTCCTGTCACGGGGTCACGTGGTTCCGGAGGTTCAGCCACTGTGAAATGCCATCAAGTTATAAAGTGTTCAGACTTAAATAAAAGCCACTGGGATCTGGGTCCCGCCCTGTAAGGGGAAGATAGTATAAGCCTGGACAGAAGATCCCCAACATCCTGGCTGTGTCCTAAGTTCTAAAGAAGCTATCTGCCAACATCCTGCCCATCTTCTACCTATACTCCAGCATGTCCAGCCATCTTCACTCGATTTCGCTATGAACACTCGTGAATGGGGGGGGGGGGTCGACGCACCCTAATAAATACCATATTATCGTCCCAAAGCATCTGCCTACCTGAACTGATCTAGCGTCATTAACTTGATACTGTATAACACACTCTTCCACGCCTATGTTTCATCAATAATTTTCTAACTCCATGTACCATGCTTGCTGTAGGGAGCCTGTATAGTGTGCACCTGGTAACGTAAATTTCACTCCATCCTCCACTATTTATAAGAAAAAATATATATACCTTCCGATATTTGTCCACTCCACTTTTAAATACATTCCATTGGGAGCTCCCTACAACACCGGAAGGCAGCCTATTCGATTCCTCAACCACGATTTGACTGAAAACGTCGCATAACTGCCCTACACCTTGATTGTCCAACCTGAATTGGTGACCCAAATGTGATACACTAAATGGTGTGGGAACCTTAAGGTGTCGGCGATGCGTAAAATTCCGTGAAACATGTATTGGTATGGGATCGGATCATGCAAATCAATGGATATATTGTCGCTTTACGCTGACTTGGCTTTAATTGATTTATTGGTTTTTATCATTCATTGTATAGGGTTGAGAACCTAGTGTCTCTTGATCGGATGCCAATAAGTGCAGCCAACTTGCAGAATCACGTTTTTCACTTCCACTATTTGCATCGAAGTACAACACCACCACTGCGGCTCTTTGCCTCCGTTTGTCATAAATACATGTATTTATGACGGGACCTGTTGCCAATTCGAGTTGCGTCTACTCTGCAGACTTTCATTTGTGATTGTACTCCGCTGGCGTGCGCCTCCCTTGCTCTCTAGGGGCTGGTAGGCATCAAATATGCAGCAGTAAGGCTGCCGACAGAAGGCAAGGGCAGCCAGGCGCAACCAACAGCATGCAAAAAGCCACTGCAAGAAGATGCACCCTCCAACACCGGTTGCAATCTCATGCGTCCGCGGCACGCTACAAGCCCAGCAGCCTTGCCGGCTGCTAACGCTGCGATGCACCTTCCCGTTGTGTTAAAGGCATCTTACGAATCACAGTTTGATGATTTTCTGGGGTATATCTATGGCAATGATTCAACACGGATATTTTTAGGATAGTTATCGTATAAGTTTGCGTATGCAATTGCTTACAAACGCATGCCGATTTTCGCTGAGACGTTGGCGGCGGAAGTGTAGTTTATTTGTGGAACTGTTCTAGAGAGATAGCACGCGCGCATGCCATCTCGTCACCAAAAGGAAAGCAGTATGCTTTGCTGGCGTTTACAATGCCGGCGTTATGTAATGACTTTCTATTCTGAATTTTGTTCGCACAGCAGGGCATGGTGAACACACCCCGCGATGATCTCACGAATGGTGACATTCAAGAAAGAGGCGGCTACTCAGTACGTTTCTATTTTTCGCAATTAGCATGGGACCTGATAATAACATTGCAATAATATGAGCAATAATAATAATATAGGCAAGGATATGAGCGCAAAATCACTGGTAGTCAGAGCACCCATAAACTCCAATTCGTCACCGGCGATAATTGCCTGATTGGTTCATGCTTCGCCACTGACAGGTTAGTGGTTGTAGCTACCGGTACTGGTGGAGTTTCATGGTGTCTTGGAACGAGCAGAACCGATGAAAGGCAATTTCCTCCAGTCTGTTAGAAAGCATTCTAAAATACACAATACTAGGATATTCAACTGGGTAAACATATGGGCGCTGTATGACCGAAGCAATCGATGCGCCCCTGAGCCCAAATAACCAACCAACCAACTGGGTAAACATACCCAGTTAGGCATCCTGGCGTATCCAAGCACAGATGCACAAGCTTACGTGTCGCCTTGCGATCAAAATAAGCGACGGCCGTCTACGAGAACTATCCGCCTGCTGAGTGCAGCTCATGTGAAGCCAAACACGGCACGTGCTCCTCTCCAGCTGACACTCGCATCTGACGAACGTGTCATTAGATGTCTGCGTTGGCGCCACAGACCCACATACCGCACCATACACGTCCCGAGCCTGTCGGGTCGGTGATTGAGAGTAGGCGTGCGGCCGGCGTCGACGGCGATGTCGCGCTCCATCGCCGTCGAGTGCCGTTCCGCCGCCGTGTCAACTGGGTCACACGCTCTCGGACGGCCACACGGCCAGACAGTGGCGGTCCGCTGACCTGGAAAGGCACGCGCTGGCCGGTGGACCGGCTGGTGAACGGTGACTGTCCGACCGTCCGACCGTCCGACCAGCCGTCAAACCGTCCGTCAGTCTGTCCGTCAGTCTGTCCGTCCGTCAGTCTGTCCGTCAGTCTGTCCGTCTGTCCGTCTGTCCGTCCGTCCGTCCGTCCGTCTGTCCGTCCGTCCGTCCGTCTGTCCGTCCGTCCGTCCGTCCGTCCGTCCGTCCCGTCCTGTCCGTCCGTCAGTCTCCGTCCGTCCGTCTGCCGTCCGTCCGTCCGTCTGTCCGTCCGTCCGTCCGTCCGTCCGTCCGTCCGTCCGTCCGTCCGTCCGTCCGTCCGTCCGTCCGTCCGTCCGTCCGTCCGTCCGTCCGTCCGTCCGTCCGTCCGTCCGTCCGTCCGTCCGTCCGTCCGTCCGTCCGTCCATACATCCATCCATCCATCGTTAATTGCTCTTCATCCATTTATACGGTTGTCTGCCTGCCCGTGTTTTTTTCCCCCGGTTGTTTCGTGGTCACTCCCATGTCGTGTAACGACTGATTGCTCTGTGGGATCTTGGTCAATATCTGGGTGGCGCCGCGTATGTAGACACTGACGCTACGATTGGTAAATGCCATAGCACTCGATTCGATGCGAGGAGAGTTGAGTAATAACAGAGTAGTAAAGAGTAGTAAATAGTAAAGAGACACACGGCCGGCTTTATTGCCGCCCTATACTTTAAATGATATGCTGTCATGTGACATGCCAAGCATTATGAGGTGTTACACACTGAGCAATTATTGTATTTGCGTTGTCACTTGCTGCTTTTGTTTGAAATGATGTACACGTTATTTTCTTGTATTTGCTTTACCGCATATTTTCCATCGAATTGAAATGATGCAGTCCGTTGTGAAACCAACACATGGGACGATCTAAGTAGATCGGTCTGGCGAGATGGAACGATTTGGACGACGTAAAAATGTTGTTCTGGCCGGTGCAGCAGCTCGTTCCCGTTCATGCTTTACGGCGCGACGTGCTCCTTTTGTGTGATAAGCTTTATATGCCCCACACATTTTGTGCTTGACTGATGACTGTCGATGCCAGGCTGATCGCGAGCGGTGACGGTGGCCGATCCGGCCGACTCCCGTGTGCGTGTGGTACGACAGGTCACCTGCGCGACACGGCACGGCCCGACCGTCACGCTTTTGCAACCCTGCTAACTGTGCTGTTGCAAAGTTTCGCGTTCTGATTGGATCGTTCGGAGTCAGATGTGCTCTTTTGATTGTTGTCACTTTTGATTGTTGTCGCTTTTGATTGTTGTCACTTTTGATTGTTGTCACTTTTGATTGTTGTCTCTTTTATTTAGATGATATTTATGAAGCACTCTTTAATTTGTGTTCCATGAATGACTTCCTCGGCGTCATCTCCGTTCGCAACTTTCAATAGCATTCCCGGCAATTTTCAACAGCGGTTGTTATAATGGAGCACTTGGAGCGGTATTTTTTCCACTCAGGTTTAGAGCTGCTGTTTTCAGTTTGAGATTTACCAGCCTGCATCACATGTCTCTTCTGAAGCGCTTTCAGTCTGATGAAAGGCAGGTGTATGCGGCGGCATTACTGCGCGCGTGCATCCTAGCCACGCGCCCCGTCCGCAGTCGGCGCCCGCCGTCCCCAGTGGCAGACTGGGCACTTGTTTGGCACCCTGAGGTCTTGAGTTCAGTCCCAGAGAGGGTGGCGCCTTGTGTTTTTGCCTTTGGTAATACAATTTGATAGCTTACCATGTTGGAAATCACTAGCACTGCATGTATGCTCAATGGTGCGTTGCTGTGTAAACGCTCAAGCAATGCGCCTATGACTGTTATGCGCGGACATTCGACTGCACTACTACGCCTTCAGCACGTCCTCGCTCTCCGGGTGTGCCGTTAGGCACCTTGTGCCGGTCATTGGTCTTTACTCCGCTATGAATCACTTGTTCACAGAGTAGTTTGTCAAACGGCGTCACTCAAACTTCAAATGAGAAAATGCGGGGACAATTTTCGCGAGCCACTAATGATCTGGATGAGAGGAATCCAGGAATAGCCTGGTTTTCATCACCCTGGTGGTGCCCGTCTACGTCCCGAGCCTGGCTGGTTGACTCACCGCTGCCTGACGTCAGCTCCCAGCTGTGGTCGCGTCCTGACGCCTCCCCCCGCCTGTCCTGACGGCACGCGAGCTCTCTGGACATGTTGCGGCCGACGGCGTGGTGATGGACTGTCCTCCCCACCCATCGTCACGCCCTGATCCCCCGCCTGTCCTGATGGCACGCGAGCACTCGGGACATGTTATGGCAGACGGCGTGGTGCTGCTGATGTCGCCTCGCGCCGCCGGCAGACGGCCGTGTGGTGCTGTTGGTTGCAGCCATGCCACCTCGCCATGGCTGAACGCGCCGACAGCTCCTCCATTCTAGGAAAGAATGCTCGCACGCCCCAAACTCCCCGCTCGTGTCTAGTCCACCAGACGATTGCATCAGTCTCCGGGGGGGGGGGGGGTTAGGGTGAGGGAGGACAGTTTATTCAACAACATTCAATCGCAGATATCTGGTGGTGAGCTGCACTCTGTAGGGACCAGGGCACGATGCCGCGCTTAGGATCTTAACACTAATTTCCTGATCAGTTTTTAAACTCACATTCCACGGTGGGACGTCATCTTGTCATCCTTGTTTGTTATTACTAAATGGTCTCGCGGATGATCTTGAAACTTCGATACTTTGCCGACGCTTCTAATGTATTGGAACACGACTGAAAGTGGGATCCTAAAGTTCTTCACCTGTGGCCAGTGGCGTACCGAAGTGTGGGGGGGGCTAAGGGGACCATGCTTAGGGGACCCCCTGAGACGTTAAGTTGGTCACTAATTATTTTTTGCAGACAAAAATTAAAATGGGCCTCTTTGAAAACTAATAGTGGTCAAAATCCGTGGACTTAAAAAAATGTGGGTAAGTGGCCCTATCCACATCTTTGTGGGTAGGACCTAGCGCAAATCCTAGGTACGCTCCTGCCTGTGGCTGCAAGCGTGGCTCAGGGTCGCCTGTTGCAAAGCCTCTCAGCATTTCGTGGCAAGGCGCATCAGTCTGTCAGAGTGCGTGCACAACGTTGCATATTTAATTAGCGATAATGAGGATGGCGGGCAAATGTCGGTGCAGCTGGTGTGGTGTGAGCCGGGATCAGGCGATGGCTTGTGCTCGGCAGTCGGGCCGGGATCGGGCCGGGAGGACAGCCCAGGACGGAACGGGACGGGCCGGCCGGGCCGATATCGGTATTGGATCGGCCGGTGCGGGTGCGTTGACCCGGCGGTCGCGTCTCGGCATCAGCTCGGCGGCTCGCTGTCGGCTTCTGACGGTGACGGACGCTCCCTGCGCCTCACGCGGTCACCTTCCTATCGTCGTCGTCGACCATGCCCCGATTTTTCAGTGAAAATGTTTGGCACGGTGATCCCTACCAAACCAGTTTGGAAGTTTTTGGGAGTGCACTTTGACAACCGCCTGACATATCGAGAACACTTTAGAATTCTTAGGGATAGGTGTTTTAAGGCATTGAATATCTTGAAGTGTGTGGCAAGAACTTCATATGGTGCAGACCGTAAGACATTACTGCTTTTTTACAGATCACTCATCCGCTCCAAGCTCGACTATGGCTGCTTCGTTTACGACTCGGCTTGTACATCTGATAAGCGAACGTTGGATGTTGTGCGCAACGCAGCCCTGCGAATTGCCGCTGGTGCATTTCGAACGTCCCCTACGGCAAGCCTTCTGGTTGAAGCGCATGAGCCACCCCTTGCCTTGCGGCGTATCATGCTTGTAATGAGATACGCATGCAAGCTCTCACAATTTCCGGACCATCCCACACATGATCTGGTGTTTTCGTCACGCATTGTGAACCTATTCCATGGATTATCTAGTCAGCGTTCGTCACCTTTCTGCATCAGGCTCCATAATGCCCTGCGTCGGAGTGGAATCACTTTCCGTAACGTTATCAAACTGAGCCCTCTGGATACTCCTCCATGGGAGTTACTATCCCCCATCATTGATGTTACACTCAGCGAAAACTACAAACATGATACCCTACCTCAAGAGTTCCGAATTAAAGCACTGGACCTCATTGCGTCCTACGTCGGCTACAAGAAAACATACACGGATGGTTCAAAGATCGAAGCTGGTGTTGGCTCGGCGTTTGTTGGCGGCTCCGCCACACGATCTTTTACGCTACCTGTGCAGGCATCCGTCTTCACATCGGAATTGGTAGCCATTAGCAAAGCATTGTGCTTTATACAAGTATCTGACGAAACATTGCACCTCATCCTAACAGATAGTCTCAGTAGCCTTATGGCACTGAGGTCTTTTAATTCATCACACTCCACTGTTCAGGAAATAGTTTTACGGTTGACGTCACTACGTGCAGATGGTAAGACCATCGTTATGTGCTGGATTCCGAGCCACGTCGGTATATCGGGGAATGAGGCTGCTGACGCGGCTGCAAAGCGCGCAGCACAGAAACCGTATACACGGTATATGGCCATTCCTGCTAGAGATCTATATCCAGTCATTAACAATTATGTTTTTCGTGAATGGCAGGTGCTTTGGGACGCGGTCCGTGAAAACAAGCTAAGGAAAATTAAGCCTAGCATCGGCCAGTGGTCCTCGTGCTCGCGTAGGACTAGGCGAGACGAGGTGACACTGTGCCGCCTACGTATTGGCCATACTTACGCAACTCACAGATATCTTCTTTGTGGTGATGATATGCCCATGTGCCCCAGATGCCAGGGACGTCTTTCAGTGCGTCATATCTTAACGTCATGTCCTCAGCTTTCTAATGTTTACAAGCACTACTTTGGTCGATCGCAGGCACTATCAATTCGTGATGTTCTTGGGGATGACTCGGTCGCGATCAATTCTGGTAAATTGTTCCACTTTCTTTTGGAGGTAAACTTCAATTCTATATATTCTCCTGTCTAACCCCTTGTACGTGAGCAAGTTCGCATGGTACGATTTTATTTTAGGATTTTAGGATTTTGAGTTTAGGATTGACACAGTTTAAATAGTTAAGTTATGGGCGCTGTATAACCTCTGCAGTTGATGCGCCCTAAAACCCAAATAACTAACTAACTAACTCACGCGGTCACTGTCACGGCCGGTGTCGGCCGCCGGCTGGGGGCTGTGGGCTGTGGGCTGGGGACTGGGGCCAGCCGTCCAGGCAGTCTGTCATCCGCTGTTGTTGACAACATTCGCTCTCACGTACATTGTGCGCCCTAAGCTCAAATCCATCACCACCACGCACGTTGTCTGCATCCAGACTTGAAAGTTGTCACACTTCTCCGGGAGTTGTGCCGTATGGTTGCGACCGCTGTTCAGGGAACGCTGTGACTAGTGGATTACATGGTGTTAGTGACGGGTCCTGCCGCGTCGGCCAAGCTGTGGGCTTTCGTTGCGGCTGTTTTTGTGCTCTGGGTCAGTGCTAGTTAGTTGGCTGTGCTGTTGGTATGGTCAGAAGTGAAAGTGCCGGTAGCGGTGCCGCCAGGTGGCGCTGTCATGTCAGCAGCTGTGTCCACCTCGACTGACCCCCCCCCCCACATCACTCTGTCATACGAGGTTACCAGTCGAGGTCACCGCCACCCGGCCGCCGATCCCTTCCTCGTTCCGACTGGTCAGGCTCCTGGGCGACGGCACGGCCCGCCGTCGTGCTGCCTGGCTCTGTCGGCCGTCATCTGACCTCACCTGACCTGACCTCACCTGGCGTGGAGGCGGTGAGCTCTGCCATGATGTGACTGTCGGAATCACGCTGACGGTCGTGACCTGACCTGACCTGACCTGGCGTGACTGGTCGGCGTGGAGGCAGGGGCGCCACCGCCCCATAACCGCTGGAGCGCTCCTAATGAGACCACTGCTGGGGCGTTCCTGATCAGACTAGGATACAGGAACGCTTTTGATCAGATAAGACCGCTGGAGTGCTGATCGTGAGACTCCCGGAATCCCGGATCGGATCAGGCCACTGGAACGCTCCTGATCAGATGAGATCACTTGACGCTCCTGACTTGACGACAGTAGGTGAGACTACTAGCAGCTGCTCAGTGGTCGTTTCTAAGCGTAATAGTTGTTCGCTGTGAAGAACAATGTGGTGTATGGTCTGATGTGATCTGATCCAAAGCCAGCCCCACCGCCACTGCTACCGCCACCGCCACCACCACCGCCACCACCACCGCCACATCCACCGCCTGATATGACGCACCTGAGACTAACCCATCTTGCTATGCCTATGATAGCCACCAGCTGATATGCGATGTGACGAAAGGTCGCAGTATAAATGCGTCGATAAAGTGAACTAGGACACATCAACTGCTATAGAACTCCATCTACGGCTCCCTCCAAGAGATATATACCCTACTATATTGTTAAGTATACGGTCAGAATGGCAACGATCCTGGAATTCCAAGTGTAGTAAGCTCAGGGTTTTAAAACCGACACTAGGAAAATGGCTATCCTCTCACCGAACCAAACGTCGGGAAGAAGTAATGCTCTGTCGATTGAGAATAGGCCATACCTTTGCAACACACCGTAGATTGATTACAATTCAGTTATGGGCGCAAAATGACCCTAGATGTCGACGCGCCCTTAAACTCCAATCCACCACCAACTGCTATAGAACGCGGTGCGCTCGTTGGCTGCGGTGGTGGGCACTCGCCACGGTCTCCGCAACAGGACCACGTCTGGCGACAGGAAGCCCGGTCGAGCTGCGCTGCAGTGCCGATGACGTATGTCGTTCGTCATGCTGACGTCACTGTCTGCGTTCGTACTCGGAACTGCGCCCGGGTGTTGTTGGGTCACGTGAGCCCGAGCCGGATCCCGCCTCAGGAGAGGCAGGTGCGTGAGCCGACGCGGCCTCCATATGCTCACCGTCTGCCTGCTGTCCGCAGAAAATCGCCTTCGACAGTGGCGCACAGTTCCAGTTCACCATTTCTGCCAACCCGGACCAGGGCAGCTTCGAGTGTCTCCAGCAGCACGGTTCCAAGTAAGCCCCCCCCCATTCGTGCGTGCTGTATGTACGTCATCGGCCAAGGTCAGGTGCGGGCAGCAGCGCGGGCCGGGCCGCCCAGCTGGGACAGCTGGGCGGCGGGCGGCGGGCGGCGCAGCGGGGGGCGTGCCACATCCGGATCCGGCTGTGTGTGCGGCGGCCACTGACCGACCGACGCCGAGATAGTTGCGCAACGCTGCGGCCGCCGGCCACCCAGCCGCCGGCCGGCCGCGCTCAGCTGGCGCACGGCCGTGTTGGCCCGTGTTGGCCCGGCGCCGGTGTCGACGGACGGCAGCTGAGTCGGACTGCCGGAGCGGCGCCGCCCCTCCTGCGGTCATTGTGTCCGCCGCCCGTCCCCTCTGTCGGCCATTGTGTCCGCCGCCCGGCCCCCTGTCGGCCATTGTGTCCGCCGCCCGTCCCCTCTGTCGGCCATTGTGTCCGCCGCCCGTCCCCTCTGTCGGCCATTGTGTCCGCCGCCCGTCCCCTCTGTCGGCCATTGTGTCCGCCGCCCGTCCCGTCTGTCGGCCATTGTGTCCGCCGCCCGTCCCCCCGCCGCCCGCCCCTCTGTCGGCCATTGTGTCCGCCGCCCGTCCCGTCTGTCGGCCATTGTGTCCGCCGCCCGGCCCCTCTGTCGGCCATTGTGTCCGCCGCCCGGCCCCCTGTCGGCCATTGTGTCCGCCGCCCGTCCCCTCTGTCGGCCATTGTGTCCGCCGCCCGTCCCCTCTGTCGGCCATTGTGTCCGCTGCCCGCCCCATCCATCAGCCTTGCAGGTGTCGCCGCCGGTACACGGTCAACATGACCCGGGCCAATAGTGACCTCTGCTACAGTGTCGGGTGGACTCGGCACCTGCAGACGAGCCACTGCTCTGACAGGTTTAACACGCGCCCTGGAGGGCCTCTGAAAATAACGCGCCCTGGAGAGGGGGGGCGGATTCCGCCCCCCCTAAGATCTCAGCTCCTATGAAGGCTAGATCAACGAAATTCACAGGGTGGATGGGCACGATAGTGAACTCTATTGTGTGCAAAGTGCATGACCTTAGGTCAATATCTTCAAGGTCAAATGAGGTCAAAATATCAAAATTTTCTGGTTTTGTGTGGCTTGGCTTGTCATTGTTATGTATCACTGTGGTTGTGTTTAAATGCTCCAAAATTGGCATCAATGATGTTTTGGACATTACTAATGATGCAATACAGATGTCAGATACGCCATTTGACCTCAGGTCACCTATATAGGAGCACTTTATTAGGTCATTACCTGCTCCAGTTACCGGAACCGGGCTCCCATCCCGACTGCTCCGTTGGGCGGCTCGGCACAATCGGCTTCGCAAATAAAGGAGTGAAATACATGAATAAAGGATGGAAATGCTTAGGCACACAATGACAAACAGTAGATTTCGGGATGTATAGGGAGTAACGTGTAATGTGACATCAATCGCATAACAGTCATTTGCATTTATGACACATTCCAGTTGACCAAGTTTGCCTCCATTAACCTGTCATGAACTTGACCTGACTTGACCTCGGCGACCTAACATGACTTTTAAATTATATAGCATAACAATATGCATCAAACCAGTCGCTAGTGTTGTCAAGAACACTTCCCTATTGCCAATATGCGGGAAGCGCATCAGGGCCGATTTTTGTGGTCTGGCGCTGTGAATTGTTTTTTACTTTAACGGCCCCTAACTTTAAAACTTCTCGGCCGATTTCCACTGTTCTTGCTTTAAACAATGCGCCGGTCATTTCTAAGCTGGTACGCGATACATTTGGCGTATATCGGCCGGTACAATATGGAGTTATGTACGAAAAATCGGAAGGATTGGCGGATTTCGCCATACCCCCTCTAGAGCGTGTGTTAACCCGTTATGAACTTGACCTGACTTGACCTCGGTGACTTGACATGACTCTGGAACAATGTAGCATGACAATGTACATCAAACAAGTCGCTCGTTTTGCCAAGAACACTTCCTTTTTGCTAGTATACCGGAAGCGTATCAGCGACGATATTTGTAATCTGGCACTGGAATTTTTTTTTTTTTTTACTTTAGCGACCCTTAACTCGAAAAGTTTCGGTCGATTTTAATTTTTCTTACTTCAAACAACGCGCCGGTCATTTATTGGCAGGTACACAAACAATGGCGTATATCGGCCGGTAAAATCTGGAGTTATCTACGAAAAACCGGAGGGGTGGGCGGATTTCGCCCCCCCCCCCCCCAGGGCGCGTGTTAATACTTCACCGACAGTGGCGTGAGACGGCGGCTGTACGGCGGGTCCACTTGTGAGGTACGATCCCAACTCCATGGCGGTATTGTGACTCGATGGCTCCATGGCGGATTGTTCGAACGGGTGATGTCCTTCAATGTGGGAGTGGAGCCCTGCGTGGATTTGCACAAATGTCTGCCCGGTGTTTGGTTGGTTGAGCGACTGGCAGGGTATTTACCCGCAATTGTGGAGGGCAAGGCAATGGACGCCAAATGATCCTGTAGTCTGTGCGCTCTTAAACCCGAATAACCAATCAATCAACCATCTATCAGCCATCGTGTCAGCTGCCCGTCCCGTCAATCAGCCACTGTATCCTCTGTTCGACAATCCGGTGGACGCTTGTTTCGAGGTTTTGTCGGCAATGTCCTCAGCTAGTCCGGTGGACACGCCTGGTCAAGGATGCCGTGCGACACGTACGCGCCGTACAGCGGCCACTCGCCCCACGTGCACGCGTTAGGGGCTGGCCCCGCTGTCATCGCGACAGCGGGGCTGTCGGTAACGCGTGCCGCTGCAGTCGGCGCCTGCACGGGAGCAGGCAGTAATACGCTGCCGATTGAGAATAGGACATACCTTCACAACACACAGTTACATGCTTACCGGTGATGACCGACCTCTATGTCCGCGCTGCTCTAACCCGCTTACCATGTACCATGTTTTAGTAGGCTGTTAGATCCTCCACGACGCCAGATTTTAGGACGGCTGAATACCAACTCTTCTTTACGTATACTATTATGGAACGACTCTGAGGTCGTGGCGTCAGGCAATATTTTTATCTTCATTCAACAAACTCGCCTTGAGGTACCCCTACCCGTGAATATTGATAACAAGCTATGATAGCAGCACCGTAGATGGGTTACGATTTAGTTATGGGCGCAAAATGACCCTAGATGTCGACGCGTCCATAAACTCCAATCCACCACCGCCGGCTGCACGGGAGCGGGAGAGGGACCCGCGAGATTCAGCGGCGCGGCTCTGGGTGGAACAGAAGAGGGCCTGCGGCAGGCCGGCCGGCCGGTCGGTCGGTCGGTGGCGGACAACACCGCTGTCATTTGGTGGCGCTGGCTGCCGGCCTCCTCAGCGCTGTAGCGAGATACCATCTGACCGGCTCGAAGTTGACTGGCCAACGGGCGATCCACGGTGTAAGCTCCCGGCTGCGTGCCCGTTCCGATGTGGAGTCTTGTCGCAGGTCTGATCTAGTCCCACCTGAGCTCCGCTGGGATAGCGGATCTTCTCCGGTGGCTGCAGATTTGGTCTGGTCTCTTCTGGGGATTGGCTCATCTGGACACACCCCCCCTCCCCCCAAGAGGAACTACCTATCCGTGGTAGGGGATTGGAGCTCCAATGCTCGGGCGGAATAGTCCGAAATGGGGCAGCCACACTTAGAGTACCTCTTCCATCCTTCTGCTTCCCTTCCAATATCCGTCACTTGTGAGCATTGGGTTAACGGAGTCCTGTAGGTTGAGGCTACTCGCCACACGGTTCTAGTTGTGACGGGGATCAACACGCCTTCTTGGTTCCGGTATCCCGAAGGGGTGGGCAGGTCGCCTTGGGCTGGGGACCTAGGTTTCTTCCCACTGCCTGCCGGCCCGGCCGGCCGGAGTCATGGGGTGGGCGGCGCTGACGTGCGGCCGGGGTGGTGAGCCTTTCCCGATCACGCAAAGGCGCCTCCTGTTCCGCATAGTTTCGCGGATGTTTGGTGTGCTGCTGTCACGGTAGTAGGCGTGTCGGCGCAGGGTGTAGACGTCGCGTAGGGCCGAAGCAAAACATTTGCATGGATTCTTCCGACACAAACTCTCGCCACTCTCGTCTTGACTCGGACGATTCGTCGTTCCCGTCGTCACCCTCCTAGTACCGCGCCTCCTCTGTGAGGCCCGATTTAGACGCTGTCTCGACTAGCCCTCCTGTTAGGGATTCTCGTGCCGTCGGGCGATGCGACCTGGCAAGACACCTGAACATCAAACCGAAGTAGAGCCCGAGTTCGTCGACCCAACTGTCGTGATCTTGTCGAGCACAGGGGTCAGACCTCAGCCCTTTCCAACGATGTGAGGGCACCGGGCGATTCGGTAGTGTCACTGTGTGACATATTTGGTAATGTCGGTATCGTAGTGGAATTGTGGGATCCGGAGGAAGCTAGGCGGACGTTAAAATCCACGGTCGTTACCTTTGCGCACACCATCGATGGCAGACGCTATTCCCTATTCCCTAACTTAACCTATAATACCTACACACAGATTAACAGCCACAAGCTATCTACAAAATAAACACAAAAAACTTAACTTAATCGCTGGTGGTCCGATCTTCTTTTTCCCCTCGGTGTCCTCAATCAGTCCTCCCCCAAGTCTTGTCGCGTCGCGCGAACACGTCCGTCTGAAACAAGAGCAGAACCGTCGGTGATCTGTGGAGCATTCTGTGGACGCTTGCACACCTGAAACCTTGTGCTGTCCGAACTGCAAGGCTGGCCACTCTGCTCGTGGTCAAGTGTGCCCAGTTTTCAAGCGGGAGCAGAACGTAAGATTGAAGTGTGACCGGGGCTTGTCATTCCGAGAAGCTCGGGAAATGACCAAGACGGCCACTACACCTCGCTCTTATGTGGCAGTGGTGACCGGCTCTGCACATCCCCTTCAACCAGTCATCCCAGGAGCGAACACGCGTGACACTGCGCCAGCACCACGAAACTGTGATCCTCCCGGCGGCAATTATCTGCACAAGATGACGGCCCGTCAATTCATTGACTTGCTGAAGCAGTGTTGTTTGGCTATCATCCAGGTGAACTCAGGAGATGAAATCCAAGCGGCGGTAGCTGGAGCTTCAGCCGACTGCGTGCTCTCGGCTCGCTCGGCTACCGTGCAGACACAAACCTCGTGCAGTTCCCCAAGACAGCGTTGCCCTGAGCAGCGCGCGATCGCCCGCCAAACTGCCGCTCCCGCCATTCGGGCGATGGAACCGACCATGTGTGTCCAGTTCCACGCGAGCGACTCCCGCAGAAGTCCCTGAGCTGCCACCCCATCGACCATTGCATTTCTTCGATCGACCAGATCGTCGCCGTCGCTGAGGGTTCCTATGTGCGAAGTGGAGCTCCGGACCTGACTGCACGGGGTCGAGCAGAGCGAAATACGAGTGTGACACCAAACATCGGTGGGAGAGACGTGGTGGGGAAAATCTCACATGGCTGCCAGGCTCGGCACGCGAAAGCGCTCGTGGTCGGTGCCGCCCGCACCACCCGGTCCCTCTCGCACCACCCGGTCCCGCTCGCACCACCTGGTCCCTCGCACCACCTGGTCCCTCGCACCACCTGGTCCCTCTCGCACCACCTGGTCCCGCTCGCACCACCTGGTCCCTCGCACCACCTGGTCCCGCTCACACCACCTGGTCCCTCTCGCACCACCTGGTCCCTCTCGCACCACCTGGTCCCGCTCGCACCACCTGGTCCCGCTCGCACCACCTGGTCCCGCTCGCACCACCTGGTCCCTCTCGCACCACCTGGTCGCTTTCGCACCACCTGGTCGCTTTCGCACCACCTGGTCCCTCTCGACAATTAATGGGTCCACCTCCACCTCCAGTCCCATTAACAGGCCACCAATCACACCGCCTACAAGCCGTAAGCGGATGCTTATTTCGCCACCGGCCGAAGCGAATCGCCAGTCCCGTCCCTGCGCTGAGTCGCCCGTCATGAGGTATCCATAACCGGAAGAATTGACAAGCGCACTATCGTGTTTCTAAACGGCTGACTGCGAAGACATGTGCTAGGTGAGACAGTATGCGAGGAGTTACACCGCGGCATGACAGTGTTTTACCACAATTTTGCCCCCGAGTTTTAATGAAGAAACTAGTTATGGTCGCTATATCACCAGTGCAGTCGATGCGCTGTTGCCCCCCGCCCCACAAAAAATACGATGGCTTTCGAATGTCCAGATTGGTTCTGTATTCTCCTCTCATTCTCTATTACTTCTTTTGTGCACGTTTCGTTTTATCTCCTGAAGTAGTTCCAGCATGGTAGTTCTAGGCACGTTATAGTCTAGGTGGCTAACTCGCCCAAAAATCACAACTATACACGGCCTCATATTTGGTCTGGCGGGGGCAGCGGGCGACCAACAGAAGTGGTTTGTGGATTGTTCCGACGAATGACTGGCCGCCGAAGCCACCTAACTCAGGTAAATGAAGGTCATCTTCGATTGCGCCAGCTCAGGCTTAGTTCAATTTTGCTTTGATCGGCAGGGTTTCTTTCAGCCCACCCATTATCCGTTGCGTCTTTTGCCATCATTCTATGACACGGATAATGCGCTACAGCTGCTATCATCATCATCACCATCACCAGCATCATCATCATCATCATCATCATCATCATCATCATCATCATAGACGTCCTCAACAGCTGTAGACATCATCCTCGTCATTCCTTACAGGTTAACAGTCAAAGATTCCAAAGATAGAAATGTCTAACCTAAGACAGGCTTGCACACACTGATAAAATATTCGATAATTAGGGTGGAATATACCACTGAATACTCAATCAATATCCTTCTCCAAGAATTATCGACATTCCGCTCCTTGATGCATGCTTATGAAGTCTTGGTGTCCCCTTTCAAACAGTATCTCGTTTAAATGGAGCATGTGCATGCTCTTGATAAGGAATGGTGATGCTCGAACATTTCGCAATGCAATGTCAATTAAATGGATTGCCTATAATGTGACCCGCGAATGATCAACCCTGGTCGATGCGCCCTAAAGCCCAAATAACTATAATGTGACCTGGCATGCAATACCCGTGTATAGCATAGTTAGTATTTTCTCTATCCCGGATATACCTTTTAAATTATGCATTTCAAAACAAATGATAAATGTACAGTCATAAATACGTATACCATTAGCTCAAATTTGAGGCTGAGATCAAAAGCATTTTAAATGACACTAATTCCATGGCAAATTTCCACATCCTACCGTGCTCGTTTCGACATCTCACACCTAACGAAAACCATTATGTTAACCCTGCTTGCACATGACACGTGCACAGCAGTGCTAAATGCAAATTCTCACAAGCATAGGAACAGTGGTGCCAGGGGGTCATGCCCCTCACTTTTCTTGGAGATTGATTATTGACCTTCTGTGGTTGACTGGAATTAATGGCCTGAGGATGTCATTTGCCCCCACCCCCACCACACTTTTGAAGTGACCCCTGTGTCCTCGTGAATGTTCAACAAAAAAGTCGCTGTTTTTGGAGGGAGGGGTGGGAAATCGCACGGAACTGCGATTTATCGAAACAGAGGACCATTCATGCGTAAGAAATTGGTTTAGGATATTGACCTGGTATTATCTAAATAACAAATACTAAGGATTTTCGGAAATTCAAGTAATATTTTGTAATTCTTGCCCTTCCCAAGCCGTGTTTTCGGTCCCACCAACTCTGATTTCTGATTGTGCAGCCGTTTCTGACACGCCTGAACTCTGGTTTACCGTTCGGCTCGCGCCGCAAATCGGCGCCATGTTTGGGGCTGCGGCGAGCCGTTCGCTGCGGTCGGCGACGACAGGTTGCCACGGTGTGACAGGTCACTGACGGGGCCGGCCGCCTGTGACGACTGACAGGTCACCGTGTGACCATCAGGTCAGACAGATCTGTCGACAGTCGGTCATGTGCCGCCCCATCGGCTGTGTGACAGTCGGCCATGTGCCGCCCTCTCGGCTGTGTGACGGTCGGCCATGTCCCACCCTCTCGGCTGTGTGACGGCGGCGGAGGCTGACTGTCGGCCATGTGCCGCCCTCTCGGCTGTGTGACGGACGACCATGTGCCGCCCTCTCGGCTGTGTGACGGCGGAGGCTGACTGTCGGCACCGCGGCGCGTCCTGCGCGGCCGGTCATCGGCCGTCCGCCTTTTTGTGAGGCGGCGTCTGACGGCCACGTGCGGCTGCGTACTGCGCAGCGGCCCTAATTCAGCGGACGGAGCGTGCACTGCCGGCCGCTGGCGCGGCGCGGCCGCACACACCTGGCGCTGTGTGGAGGGCGGCCGGGTTACCCGCTGCTGTGTGGAGGACGATGGAGAGGTGGCTCTTTATCGCTGCACCGGCCCGGTAAGCCCGCCATCTGGTGGTGGGCTTGCCTGGCTTACCGGGCCGTGTGTGGAGGATTGTGGGCGCGGGTGTTGACTGCCGGGACTACTCGGTGATTTGTGACACGACCGGTGTTTGGCTGATGACCCTGGCTATTGAACGCGTGGCTTGCGCGATGCCGCGGATCAGCGTGTAGCCAGCCGACTGCTCGGTTTTGAGATGCAGCACGTGCGTGTACGTCACGCGCAAGTCCGTCTGCTGGTCCGCCAGGCAGCGGGTGTTGATTCGGGGCGATGGCTTCACCGCGTCCGGTGTCGCCGATCGGCGTGATTTCACTGCGGCGGCAACAGAGCATTCCGATGGCAGTGCAGATGGGCAGTGCGGTGCGGGGCGGTGACGATGCGGGCGTTCAACGGTTGGGGGTAACATCGGCGACGGAATCGGAGCGTGCCGGAGTCGCGGCGCCGGAGCGCACACCACACTCGATCTGCCCCCGGTGGGCCACCTCTCGCGCCATTGTACTCGGATGCCGGCGAGGGACGGTCGGCGCCGCCCGTTCCACGAACGGCGCGCGAAGCGGCGAGTCAGGCCACGGAAAGCCCGGCCTGGCCGCGCGCCGTCCCAAGGTCACCGGGGCTATCGCAGAACTGGTTGTGGTCGCTTTAAAAACAGCCGCAGCCGACAGGTTCTTCCATCGGCCGCGCTCTGTGGATGTGCGGAAAAATACACCGGGATGTTGGGAGAGCCGCCACCGCGCAGCCCCCTTCTCACCATTATCATCCTGCACCCGCCGTCCCTCCATATTTGTTCTTGTTATTGCTGCCGGGTGGCGGGCCGCGCCGCACGGCTGTAGGACGCTGACGGCCGGTCGGCCGTGTTTTGTGTTTGGCTTGGCCGGAGACCGACGGCGGCTGCTGGCTGGCTGGCGGTGGCGGTGGCGGCCACCTCAGCTGGCCGTCCATCAGCTGGCGGCGGCGGTGAGAAAGTGGCCGCACATGTAAATACCATCGGCCGGCCGGCGGTCCCCCGCCGCCGGTGCTTCCCAAATGGCCCGCCGGTGCGGCGAAGCGGCGCCTGTTACCGGGTCCGTCCGTTGTCGGCAGTGGAGCGGCGCCGGTTACTGGGTCCGTCCGTTGTCGGCAGTGGAGCGGCCCTGGTTACTGGGTCCGCCCGTTGTCGGCAGTGGAGCAGCGCCGGTTACTGGGTCCGTCCGTTGTCGGCAGTGGAGCGGCGCCGGTTACTGGGTCCGTCCGTTGTCGGCAGTGGAGCGGCGCCGGTTACTGGGTCCGCCCGTTGTCGGCAGTGGAGCGGCGCCGGTTACTGGGTCCGTCCGTTGTCGGCAGTGGAGCGGCGCCGGTTACTGGGTCCGCCCGTTGTCGGCAGTGGAGCGGCGCCGGTTACTGGGTCCGTCCGTTGTCGGCAGTGGAGCGGCGCCGGTTACTGGGTCTGTCCGTTGTTGGCAGTGGAGCGGCGCCGGTTACCGGGTCCGTCCGCTGTCGGCAGTGGAGCGGCGCCGGTTACTGGGTCCATCCGCTGCCCTGTCGGCAGTGGAGCGGCGCCGGTTACTGGGTCCGTCCGTTGTCGGCAGTGGAGCGGCCCTGGTTACTGGGTCCGCCCGTTGTCGGCAGTGGAGCGGCGCCGGTTACTGGGTCCGCCCGTTGTCGGCAGTGGAGCGGCGCCGGTTACTGGGTCCATCCGCTGCCCTGTCGGCAGTGGAGCGGCGCCGGTTACTGGGTCCGTCCGTTGTCGGCAGTGGAGCGGCCCTGGTTACTGGGTCCGCCCGTTGTCGGCAGTGGAGCGGCGCCGGTTACCCCCGCGCTTCCATCCCTGCCTGTCGGCAGGCGCCGGTTACTGGGTCCGTCCGTTGTCGGCTGGAGCGGCCCTGGTTACTGGGTCCGCCCGTTGTCGGCAGGGCGCCGTTACTGGGTCCGTCCGTTGTCGGCAGTGGAGCGGCGCCGGTTGCTGGGTCCGTCCGTTGTCGGCAGTGGAGCAGCGCCGGTTACTGGGTCCGTCCGTTGTCGGCAGTGGAGCGGCGCCGGTTACTGGGTCCGTCCGTTGTCGGCAGTGGAGCGGCGCCGGTTACTGGGTCCGTCCGTTGTCGGCAGTGGAGCGGCGCCGGTTACTGGGTCCGCCCGTTGTCGGCAGTGGAACGGCGCCGGTTACTGGGTCCGCCCGTTGTCGGCAGTGGAGCGGCGCCGGTTACTGGGTCCGTCCGTTGTCGGCAGTGGAGCGGCGCCGGTTACTGGGTCTGTCCGTTGTCGGCAGTGGAGCAGCGCCGGTTACTGGGTCCGTCCGCTGCCCTGTCGGCAGTGGAGCGGCGCCGGTTACTGGGTCCGTCCGTTGTCGGCAGTGGAGCAGCGCCGGTTACTGGGTCCGTCCGTTGTCGGCAGTGGTGCGGCGCCGGTTACTGGGTCCGTCCGTTGTCGGCAGTGGAGCGGCGCCGGTTACTGGGTCCGTCCGCTGTCGGCAGTGGAGCAGCGCCGGTTACTGGGTCCGTCCGCTGCCCTGTCGGCAATGGAACGCTGCCAGTGCACACTGGGATGGTGTCTACACGCACTGGGTACGGTACCTAGTGATACAGGCTGTTGGCGCAGGGTCCGACAGGGTGTGGATCTAAGTCCTGACAGCGGACACTATATAGGGAATCGTAGAGACGGCTGCCGACTCTATGTAGAGGACGGCGGAGACGGCCGTGAACACCATATAGGGAGCGGTGGAGACGGATGTGGACACCGGTTCCGACAGACTGGATCAGATAGGCTTTGGATCTGAATCCTGTCGGTGGGCAATATATATTATAGCGGGAGCGGTGGAGACGACTGTGTCGGCCAGGTGTCGGCGGCGGTGGTACACCGGCTGGCTGCCGGTGCCCTGGAGTCTCGCCGCTGGCCGCCGGGCCGCCTGTTGCTCAACGGCACCACCTTGGGTGGGTGCAGCGTCTGGCCGTCGGGACGACGGTGGCGCTCTCTGCCAGACACAGCGGCGGTGACCTCGTCCGGCGCTCGCCGGCGCCGCGACACCACCCCGCCGACCGGCTGGGCACTGGGCTGGCCGCGGCCCGCCCGGCGCCGCAGTGACCCGACGTGGGCACCGTCGGGGTCGACCGCCGCCCGCATGACAGCGTTCGCGCGCAGCACCCGCCTGCCGGCGGAGCAATGGCCTTTTGACGGCGCGCCGCCGTGGCCGGCGGCGGGTGCGGTGTCACCGCTGTCGACCGCTGGCGGTGGCGGCGCTGCCACTCTCCACCCCATGCCGGCGGCGTCGATATGGCGGCAGCACGACAGCCAGGCCGTCTGTCTGGGACGTCGTGATCGGCGGACGGCCGACGGTCGGGTGTGTGGCAACGATCGGTGGCCCGGCGGGCCGGGCACTGTGTCGGATTCGCCTCGCTGACGACTCCCACCGGCTGATAGTGAAGGGTGCCCCCTCGGCGGCCGGGCGCTCCCCCCCCCCCAGATTAGGGTCCGCCAGCAGTCCCGACAACATAATCGCCTTCAACCACAACACACGTCTGCCACGCCATTATTCATCGAACGCATCTTGGCGATTGTGCGTATTGTGATTGGCTGTATTGTGACGGTCAACACCGGTGTGTTGGGCGGTTGCGATCCGTCTTGTCCTGGTGGCATTCAGTTCAGTCCCACTCCCACTCCCACACATTGATGGTCGCTCCAATATCGACCACTGAGCCAGTGGATGTCTTCAGGTAACTCCATGTGTCAGTCTTCAGGGAATTATCAGAACATGCGGTCTTCAGGGAGTTTGGGTTGTGAGGCGTCTTCGGGAAAGTGGAAGACAATAACTGATTGTCGGAAGGAGCCATTTATTTCCAGTTGTTAGCTGGAAGACAGCGGTGGATGCAGTGTCAGCACGGGGACGGAGCCCGAACGGAGGCGGGGTTGGTCTTTGGAACGTTGTCATCGCGCGAACAGCGTCAACCCGGAGACAGTTTCGGACCGGCCTGACAGCTTTTAGCGCCGGCACCGGCCGGATGAGACAGTGTCGGACCGGCCTGACAGCCTTGAGCGCCAGTACCGGTCAGATGAGACAGTGTCGGACCGGCCTGACAGCTTTGAGCGCCAGTACCGGTCAAATGACAGTGTCGGACCGGCCTGACAGCCTTAAGCGCCAGTACCGGTCAGATGGCAGTGTCGGACCGGAGACAGTGTCGGACCGACCCGACAGCCTTGAGCGCCAGTACCGGTCAGATGAGACAGTGTGGGACCGGCCTGACAGCTTTAAGCGCCAGTACCGGTCAGATGACAGTGTCGGACCGGAGACAGTGTCGGACCGACCCGACAGCCTTGAGCGCCAGTACCGGTCAGATGAGACAGTGTGGGACCGGCCTGACAGCTTTAAGCGCCAGTACCGGTCAGATGACAGTGTGGGACCGGCCTGACAGCTTTAAACGCCAGTACCGGTCAGATGACAGTGTCGGACCGACCCGACAGCCTTGAGCGCCAGTACCGGTCAGATGAGACAGTGTGGGACCGGCCTGACAGCTTTGAGCGACAGTACCGGTCAGATGACAGTGTCGGACCGGAGACAGTGTCGGACCGACCCGACAGCCTTGAGCGCCAGTACCGGTCAGATGAGACAGTGTGGGACCGGCCTGACAGCTTTAAGCGCCAGTACCGGTCAGATGACAGTGTCGGACCAGAGACAGTGTCGGACCGACCCGACAGCCTTGAGCGCCAGTACCGGTCAGATGAGACAGTGTGGGACCGGCCTGACAGCTTTAAGCGCCAGTACCGGTCAGATGAGACAGTGTGGGACCGGCCTAACAGCTTTAAGCGCCAGTACCGGTCAGATGACAGTGTCGGACCGGCCTGACAGCCTTGAGCGCCAGTACCGGTCAGATGAGACAGTGTGGGACCGGCCTGACAGCTTTAAGCGCCAGTACCGGTCAGATGACAGTGTGGGACCTGTCTGACAGCTTTAAGCGCCAGTACCGGTCAGATGACAGTGTCGGACCGGCCTGACAGCCTTGAGCGCCAGTACCGGTCAGATGAGACAGTGTGGGACCGGCCTGACAGCTTTAAGCGCCAGTACCGGTCAGATGACAGTGTGGGACCGGCCTGACAGCTTTAAGCGCCAGTACCGGTCAGATGACAGTGTCGGACCGACCCGACAGCCTTGAGCGCCAGTACCGGTCAGATGAGACAGTGTGGGACCGGCCTGACAGCTTTAAGCGCCAGTACCGGTCAGATGACAGTGTGGGACCGGCCTGACAGCTTTAAGCGCCAGTACCGGTCAGATGACAGTGTCGGACCGGCCTGACAGCCTTGAGCGCCGGCACCGGCCAGATGACGGCGGTGCCACCAGCCGATGATAAGCTTTCGCCGGCGCGAGTCTTCCTGGGCACCTCGTGACGCATCCGGCTGGCCGGGACTCCCTCCCTCGCTCTCCGTGCTTTCCTGCGACGGCCAGTGCCGGCCGTGTCCGCTGCGCCGTGTCCGTGGCGGAGCAGGCGGCAGGTGGACGGCCGCACCGGCGGCACACCTGCTCTTGGCGTCGTGTCCGGTGTGCCGAGCACGTGCAGCGACGCCCGGCAACGGGTTAGTCACCTGACGCGGTATAGTTTTGGGACGGCGGCGTGGATGAGGTGGTGAATGATCTGCCAGCGACTCTGCACTACGGGGGGGGTCGGTGTCGTCCGGTGACGGCTGTTGCACTCGTGTTCCGCGCTGATGGCGCTGTCTGTGGCCGACTGTTGGTACGGCACCGGCGCGGCGCCGGCCGGCGCCCGGCGTCGTATCCGGTGTGCTCAACATCCGGTGTACTGCCGGTCACGCTCTTCCGCCGCCGACCCCTCCGCCGTGGCGGTACGTGCCGCTTTCGTGGAGCACGCCCTGTGTGACCCATGTTCGTGAGCTTTACCCGGTACGGGTTGTGTCCAGCGCAGTGCCGTAGCCGAGCAGAAATAGAGCGTGAGGGGCAGCCGCTCCCTTGCGGGTCCGACGGCGAACCTCCAGGCGACCGCCTTGATTGGCACGCAATGGCGGTTCCCCAATGTGCGCAGTTCTCGATGCGCGGTGCGCGCAGGCCCCTCAATGCGCAGACGCAGAGGTATTTCGGGCAAACTCCGATTGACCGTAGTAGATGGTGTGGAAGGGCGCCTCAGACCTGAAGGCAATGAGGACTGGGGAAGACTGGGGAAGCAGAGAAGACCAACCTGAGAGTTGGAATGCCAATGCCAGCTAGATCAGGCCGTCTCGATCAAGCAGAACCTTCACCAGGTGTGGTTTCAGCAGGACCTTCAGGGTCCATAAGGAACGAACAGGACGTCTGAGAGCTAAAGAGGGCTGAGATGCTCCTGAGGTTTGAAAGGACCTCTGAGGGATGAACATGGCCCACTAAGAACTAAGTAGGAGTGAGGGCTCATCTCAGCTGGAATGCGCCTGGATGAAAGCCAGACATGGCTATTGGGGACAATGCTGTGCTTCTATATGCAAGAGATGGATGAAGAATTCCATAGGAGGCAGAGCGCACTAGACTTGGGTGCCGCTGAGGTTGGGAGAAGCCCTTTAGGGATGAACAGTATATATATATATATATATATATATATATATATATATATATATATATATATATATATATATATATATATATATATATATATATACACTATGCAAAGGAACCCTTTGAAAATGGAGCGTCCGAGATCCGAGAAGTTATGGAGTTATGGGTGAGGGACTAAGGAGGAAGGGGCCCTCTTCTGCGGCAAGTATCTAGTGGAGAACTGAAGTTCGAACTGAACACGTCAGACAATAGGGAAGTCGATGTCTATCGAATGGGGTGTTTATTTTGCGAAACGGCCTAGTTGTCTCGCGGTGTGCTTACCCAAGGTACCCCAGTTGGCCGTTCGATTTTTGCTGGGTTTTCCCAGTTCACTTTATCAGCACTAGCATCGTTCTAACAATACTGCGTCAGCGAATCGGCTCGAGGGGTTTTCCGACCGCAGCGACAGGGACATTTTCTAAACATACCGCAGCAGTCGTGATCGACGCCAAATGATACCGCTGTCGGCGCGCCCTCAAATATTCAATCAAGCAACGCTCGTGAAACATTTTTTCTTCTTCTGATATCCATACCCGGTGGACTAACAATGCAACAAATTAAGTATGTGGCGTATGCGTTCAGCGGATGCAAATCTACTTTTGATCGCAGTCATGCATTCTTTCCAGTGTCAAATATCCCCTTGCATGCTTTTATAAGATGGTCAGATTAGACGGTCCCTTTAGCACGCGTTTGGATGAGGGTCAGCTTGATATTTGATAGCAATTTGATAGCACCCCTTGATATTTGTGTAAAACAATGGAGGAAAATGGCAGCTTGCAGCGCTGCGAAGATTTGCATGTCTGGAAAATTGGTCAATGGAATTTGAGTGATAATTGCATCATGATATTACTAAAAGTCATTGAACTAGGCAAGGCCAGTCAGGTCATCGTTTCTGAGAAATGCAGCCTTTCGACGTGCTACCAAGATTCAACTCCAACTCAAAGTTACCTACCGACTAGTGTTTCCGATGCCGCTGTTGTATTCTTCAGATATTTTTGTCACGTCACATGCATGTCAACTTGTATCTTGCCTTTTCAAAATGTCACTCATCTCAGTTGACCTCGAGTGACCTTTTTGGTATGTTCGGTGAATCTGGGATATTCCTTGGCGCTGATTCGAATTCGGCATACGTGTTAAGCACAGAGCACTAAGAAGTGTAAAATTCGGACAATTTTCAGCATTACAAAAAGTGTTACTGCGCTCACCTGATCTGATTGGCGCAATGAAATGGATCATGTGCGGTGTCAATCGACGCACAACGAACCGGAAAACATATTTTACAACGGCTTGACTCTACACCTGGCAGTTGCTAGCTCTTGTTACCAAAATTGTACGAACTCGTCTACAATTTGGTAATCGCCCGGAGCTGGAAAGTAGCCAGCTGACAAATACTTATGCAAATATATACACATATGTATAAATACAAATACAATACAAAGACAAATACAAATACCATACAAATACAATACAAATACCATACAAATACAATACAAATACAAATACCATACAAATACTATGTAGCGCCATTTGAAGTAACTCGTTCGCCATTTGAAGGAACTCGTTCACCATAGCAGGCTCGTTTTTCCCGTCTCTGGGACGTTCTGTGTGATGTGGCAGGGCCGAGGCCAAACTGCTGCCCTCCACCCGACCGTATGGCGATCGGCCATCCACCAGAGCGCATGCTAAGTTGGATTGACGAGGCGGGCGCCGTTGAGTGGTGTATCAGCAGACCAAAGTCAGCACCTTTTGGTCAGTCTTCGGATGGCCGCCCTCGCCCAGCCCCCCTCCCCACACGGACCAGTTGCTGACTGCGCCACGGACCTAGCCGGCCGTGGACTTTCCGTCTGAGATACTGATACTTTGTGCTGACGCACTATGTACTTTTCCATTCAGTTGTCCTGAAAGATTAACTGTTTGCTCATGCATTGTGAGCAAGACTGGCTTTCCATGCCAAAGTAAGTACGATTTGTGTCCGCTTCCCTTCCATCAGAGAAATGACCTTAGCCTTGGCGTCTACCTTGTACTGTCGTCCTGGCGGTTCTCACCCTGCACCAACTAGTCTGACGGTTGTCTCATTCGCATACTGGCGGATATTGCATTGTTACGCACTTTGTCCTGTTGACACCCGCTCTGCCCCGTGTCTGACGCATCCATTCCATGGCTGAAGCCCCTATGCTATGGCTGATGCCTCTGTCATGTGGCTGACGCCTCTGCCCTATGGCTGACGCCTCTATCTTATGGCTGACGCCTCTATCCTATAGCTGACGCCTCTGTCCTATGTCGACACCTCCGTCCTGTGTCTGGCGTCTGTATTATATCTGACGCATCTGTCTTGTGTGTCCTGTGTGTGACGCCTTTGTGGTGTGTGACGCCTCTGCCCCATGGCTGACGCCTCTGTCCAATGGCTGACGCCTCTGCGCAGTGTGTGACGCCTCTGTCCCATGTGTGACGCCCTTGTCCTATGTGTGACCCCTCTGTCCCGTGTGTGACACCTCTGTCCCGTGTGTGACACCTCTGTCCCGTTTGCGACGCCTCTGTCCTGTGTGTTACGCCCCTGTCTCATGTGTGACGCCCCTGTCCCGTGTGTGACGCCTCTGTCCCGTGTGTGACGCCTCTGTCCTGTGTGTGACCCCTCTGTCCCGTGTGTGACGCCCCTGTCCCTTGTGTGACGCCCCTGTCCCGTGTGTGACTGCTCTGTTCCGTGCGTGACTGCTCTGTCCCGTGTGTGACGCCCCTGTCTCACCTCTGTCCCGTGTGTGACGCCCCTGTCTCACCTCTGTCCCGTGTGTGACGCCTCTGTCCCGTGTGTGACGCCCCTGTCTCATGTGTGACGCCTCTGTCCCATGTGTGACGCCTCTGTCCTGTGTGTGACGCCTCTGTCCCGTGTGTGACGCCTCTGTCCCGTGTGTGACGCCTCTGTTCCGTGTGTGACGCCCCTGTATCATGTGTGACGCCTCTGTCCTGTGTGTGACGCCCCGGTCTCATGTGTGACGCCCCTGTCTCATATGTGACGCCCCTGTCCCGTGTGTGACGCCCCTGTCCCGTGTGTGACGCCCCTGTCTCATGTGTGACGCCTCTGTCCTGTGTGTGACGCCTCTGTCCTGTGTGTGACGCCCCGGTCTCATGTGTGACGCCTCTGTCCTGTGTGTGACGCCTCTGTCCTGTGTGTGACGCCTCTGTCCCGTGTGTGACACCCCGGTCTCATGTGTGACGCCCCGGTCTCATGTGTGACGCCTCTGTCCCGTGTGTGACGCCTCTGTCCCGTGTGTGACGCCCCTGTCTCATGTGTGACGCCCCTGTCCCATGTGTGACGCCTCTGTCCCGTGTGTGACGCCTCTGTCCCGTGTGTGACGCCCGCCTGTGGACGCCTCTGTCCCACCCACCGTCCGTGCGCCCGACGCCCCCCATGTGTGACGCCTCTGTCCCGTGTGTGACGCCTCTGTCCCGTGTGCGACGCCCCTGTCTCATGTGTGACGCCCCTGTCTCATGTGTGACGCCTCTGTCCTGTGTGTGACGCCCCGGTCTCATGTGTGACGCCTCTGTCCCGTGTGTGACGCCTCTGTCCCATGTGTGACGCCCCTGTCCATGTGTGGCGCCTCTGTCCCGTGTGTGACGCCCCGGTCTCATGTGTGACGCCCCTGTCCATGTGTGACGCCCCTGTCCATGTGTGACGCCTCTGTCCCGTGTGTGACGCCCCTGTCCCATGTGTGACGCCCCTGTCCATGTATGACGCCTCTGTCCCGTGTGTGACGCCCCGTCCATGTGACCCCCGGTCCATGTGTGACCCCGTCCCGTGTGTGACGCCCCTCCATGTGTGACGCCTCTGTCCCGTGTGTGACGCCCCGTCCATGTGTACGCCCCCTGCCCCGTGTGTGACGCCCCTGTCCCGTGTGTGACGCCTCTGTCCCGTGTGTGACGCCTCTGTCCTGTGTGTGACGCCTCTGTCCCGTGTGTGACGCCTCTGTCCCGTGTGTGACGCCCCTGTCCCGTGTGTGACGCCTCTGCCCAATGTGTGACGCCTCTGTCCCGTGTGTGACGCCTCTGTCTCATGTGTGACGCCTCTGTCCCGTGTGTGACGCCTCTGTCCTGTGTGTGACGCCTCTGTCCCATGTGTGACGCCTCTGTCCCGTGTGTGACGCCCCTGTCCCGTGTGTGACGCCTCTGTCCCGTGTGTGACGCCTCTGTCCCGTGTGTGACCCCTCTGTCCCGTGTGTGACCCCTCTGTCCCGTGTGTGGCCCCTCTGTCCCGTGTGTGACCCCTCTGTCCCGTGTGTGACCCCTCTGTCCCGTGTGTGACCCCTCTGTCCCGTGTGTGACCCCTCTGTCCCGTGTGTGACCCCTCTGTCCCGTGTGTGACCTGACCTGACCTGTCACCGCTCTGGCCCACAGCCGCCTGGAGTCGCTCGGCAGCATGGCGTACAAGGTGCGGGTGCAGGCCAACGACGACGTGTACGAGACAACTCGACAGCGCGTCGCCACCGTCGAGGAGGCCAGCAAAAAGAGCTGGTAAGTGTGAGACATCCTACGTGCAGCCAGGCGCACTGTGCTGTGAAACTGGCGGCGAGTGCTGGCGGGAGGCAGGGTGTCTATCTCAGTGCTTGGACGGCGGGACGGACTCGAGGAGGGGAGCCGGCCGGGCTGATTGCGGGGGGGGGGGTGGAGATGCCGCCGGAGGGACGGGCCCAGAAGGGGAGCCGGCCCCCGACAGGCGTCCAGCCGGCCGGTCTGAGGGGGAGGTGCCGACGGCGCTACCTGACACGGCTCGTCCCACCACTGCCGCCACCACCACGGGCAGCAGTGGCCAGACAGTTATCGGTGTGCGGTAGTCCCTGCTGTGTCCCTGCTGTGGTCCTCTGAGGGTAAGTGCTGCCGACGGCGAGGCCGGCTGTGGCGGTCGGGTGTGGTGTTGCGCCCTAAAGCCCACGGCCCGGCTGAGTCGACCGGTGAGTCACGGCCCGGCTGTGGCGGTCGGGTGTGGTGTTGCGCCCTAAAGCCCACGGCCCGGCTGAGTCGACCGGTGAGTCACGGCCCGGCTGTGGCGGTCGGGTGTGGTGTTGCGCCCTGAAGCCCACGGCCCGGCTGTGTCGACCGGTGAGTCACGGCCCGGCTGTGGCGGTCGGGTGTGATGTTGCGCCCTGAAGCCCACGGCCCGGCTGTGTCGGTCGGGTGTGGTGTTGTTATTACGCCTTTGTCTTGTTATTACGCCCTGAAGCCCACGGTCGGCGAGTCACGGGGGGGCCGGCTGTGACGGTCGGCGAGTCACGGGGGGCCGACTGTGACGGTCGGCGAGTCACGGGGGGCCGACTGTGACGGCCGGCGACGGACGAGCGCCGTAACACCGGACGTGCCCGGCGGCGCTAGTGTCGGCACGGCACCAATTACCGGCGGCGACCGTCGATTGGTACGCACGGCGTCGTCCGGCCGCCACGGCGCACCTGCAAAAACAGCGTTGACACCGTTCTCGGGCCGCTCCGAGCGGCTGCCGACTGCCGCGACTCGTTCGCCCACCTCGGTGGCGTTTCGTGTTGGGCAGGCGGCTCCGGCGGCTCC
Source organism: Imbricaverruca yamaguchii (assembly GCA_034440575.1). Taxonomy (NCBI): domain Eukaryota; kingdom Metazoa; phylum Arthropoda; class Thecostraca; family Neoverrucidae; genus Imbricaverruca; species Imbricaverruca yamaguchii. The sequence continues at coordinate 544,796 of JAOTOL010001617.1, read as the reverse complement.
CGCTATGGGCTCATCAGCGGGGCGCGTCCCGCCGGCGGCTGGTGCCGGCACCCGGCCGGCCGGCTGGTGTGGGCTCACCTGTTGCGCCAGAACTGCCGCCGCCGCCGCCGCCGCGCCGTATTGATCGCTGTGTGGTCGGCAGTCGCTGTTGGACGGTGCCACACCCCCACCCCACCCCCGCCCGTCTCGCCGAACATCTGGAATAACTGGTGTATCAATCCGCTGATGCACGACTCAATTACAGTACCCAATTCGATCTGCTGATGCACGATCAAACAGTGCCCACTCTGATCAGCTGATGTTTGACGCGGGGAAAGTTTGATGACCCCAATCAAAAGTGTATTTGCGTCCTCCAAAAGCAATATTTGATGCATTTAATTGTGTATATTCATTCAACGTGGTATGGATACCATAAAACAGATTTCGCACTGGAAATGAAATGACTGCTGCGGGATTTCGACGAATTGCTGATGTGGTCGCGGTCGGAAAAGCAGGCAAGGCGTTTAGTTGACGTTGGCGATATGTTATAACGATGCTGGTGCTCAGAAAATAGTCTGAGGAAATCCGACAGCAATGTATCTGCCACATGGGGTAACTGAGGAACCAAATTGAAGGGAGAAAGTGAGCCGAGCCAACCCGATACAAATGTGTCTGCTGAAACTTCTGGAAGCGAATCGCAAAACCAACTTATGCCGTGTTGGAAAAGAAAACATGGCGTTTAATAGACATGGACTTGCTCTGTTGCCCCATGTATCCAGTTCAAATTCCACCCCACACTAGAAACAGTTCACATGTCAGCGCAGCAGTATGCAATCGTTCCAGTAGCTGTCCGTTAGCTAGCAATCGATTTGCCATCAGCTTGCAAGTTGCCAGTACTTACTTAACAACAAAAATCGTGGAGGAAATTGCTTTTTTGGTCTCTTCGTGCCTGGGAAAGGATTTAGCACAAGTTGGATTACTGCTTTCTTGTTTAGGAGCGGGATTCTAGGTACACACCGAGCTGATCTGGTGTGTTTAGGGACGGGATCTAGGCACACGTCGAGCTGACCTGTTGTGTTTGGGAGCGGCATGCTGGGTACACACCGAGCTGACCTGTTGCGTACATCATCCGGCGATTGCATCTGAGTGGCAGCGTAGTTTGTTGGCGCACCGGCGCGACAGGACCGGGTGACGGTATTGACTGGTTGGCCGACCGTTGTCCCGCCGGAGCTGTGGCGCCTGCCCGGCGCAGCCCGGCGCCTGCTTATCGCGCCGGAGCCGACCGGGCCCGGCCCGTAATCTGTGCCGTCCCGTCCTCGGCCGCACATTACCCGGCGCGCAGACGGTACCGCCGGCTGGTTATCCGTCTCCGGCTGCACCTTGATCCCCTCCCCTCGCCCTGACCATCCCGATAAAGGTCGTGCTGCGTGGCCCACGTGCTGGCTGGCCCTGTCCCGGCGACGGCGTCTTTGTGAGAACCTTGTCCACCGCCGTCAGGCCCACCGCCGTCAGGCCCCGCCGTCAGGCCCCGCCGTCAGGCCCACCGCCGTCAGGCCCACCGCCGTCAGGCCCACCGCCGTCAGACCCACCGCCGTCAGGCCCACCGCCGTCAGGCCCACCGCCGTCAGGCCCACCGCCGTCAGACCCACCGCCGTCAGGCCCACCGCCGTCAGGCCCACCGCCGTCAGGCCCACCGCCGTCAGGCCCACCGTCAGGCCCCGCCGCTAGGCCCCGCCTAATCTTGGACTGGCCCCTCAGCTGCTTGAGGAGTGGGTTGCCTTGGAATGTCAGCGCCACCGTTATCAATTGGTGTGAGCGGGTTGCAGCGCAATATGGCCTGCACTGTTGAGGGTGACGTAAAACATCTGTGCTCTTTTCCAACCCAGTGCAGCATTTCCATATATATCATCATCGGTGGAACTTCAGAAACCCTAGTCCAAAATAACACTTCTCGGGTGAACGTTTGCTTCGTTAGCAGGGTGCACGGCTCCCGCCGGGTGTGAGTTGTATGGCTCCCGCCGGAAACGAAATTACACGGGCCCCGCCGGGAGCGAGTTACACGGGTCCCGCCGGGAGCGAGTTGTACCAGCGAGTTGTACCACCGGGAGCGCACCGGGAGCGAGTTACACGGGTCCCGCCCGGAGCGAGTTGTACGGGTCCCGCCGGGAGTGAGTTGTACGGGTCCAGCCGGGAGCGAGTTGTACGGGTCCCGCCGGGAGCGAGTTGTACGGGTACCGCCGGGAGCGAGTTACACGGGTACCGCCGGGAGCGAGTTGTACGGGTACCACCGGGAGCGTGTTGTACGGGTACCACCGGGAGCGAGTTGTACGGGTACCACCGGGAGCGAGTTGTACGGGTCCCGCCTGGAGCGAGTTGTACGGGTCCCACCTGGAGCGAGTTGTACGGGTCCCGCCGGGAGTGAGTTGTACGGGTCCCGCCTGGAGCGAGTTATACGGGTACCACCGGGAGTTGCCGCCGGGAGCGAGTTGTACGGGTCCCGCCGGGAGCGAGTTGTACGGGTCCCGCCGGGAGCGAGTTGTACGGGTACCGCCGGGAGCGAGTTGTACGGGTCCCGCCGGGAGTGAGTTGTACGGGTCCCGCCGGGAGCGAGTTGTACGGGTCCCGCCGGGAGCGAGTTGTACGGGTACCGCCGGGAGCGAGTTACACGGGTCCCGCCGGGAGCGAGTTGTACGGGTACCGCCGGGAGCGAGTTGTACGGGTACCGCCGGGAGCGAGTTGTACGGGTCCCGCCGGGAGCGAGTTGTACGGGTACCGCCGGGAGCGAGTTGTACGGGTACCGCCGGGAGCGTGTTACACGGGTCCCGCCGGGAGGGACGGAGCGGTGTGGAGACGCCCCGCAGCGGCTGCAGTTCGGCGGCATCGCTGCGTGAGCGTGTGTGCGGCCGGGCTGCCTGGCGTGCGGTCCCCGCCGCCAGCGGTGACGGACACGCTGACATTTCGCCGCTGGCGGCACCGCCTCGCGACGCTGACCTCTGCGGCCGGCCACTGTGCCGGTCAGCAGAACACGCCGCCGGCCGACAGTGCCAGCACAGCTGCCCGCCGCCAGACCACATCACACTGCGCACTGTTTATTTCACTTTGTATGTCGTCCAAACACAGCCGGCGGGGTATGTCATGGCTCGCGTGACGACATGCCCCTTTTGGCTCCTGAGTGGCCGTGCTGGACGTGCCGGGGTCACCTTCGCTGTCGCCAGCGGACAAGTTGGAGCGCAAAGTGGCCCAAGTTATCGACGCGTCATTGAGCACCAATCCAATACCAACGCCACCACCGCCACCGAATGGACGAGGATGGACGCAAATTGGCCCAAGTAGCCGGCGCACCCTAAAGCACCAACTCACCACCTCCACCGCCACCGCCACCATCACAGCGGTCAAATGCTATCACTGTCAATAATTGTGTCGCATTTGGTTCAGACTTAATTGCCAGACCGTACACAAATAGAGACGTAATGAGCGCTCGTTTGGTTTCGAAGGCTTCGGTCTTGTCATCACGGCATGTGTTTAATTTTCTCGTCGACAGATGGCGGGAATGTTGCAGGCGTATGTTTGTGCTTCGTGTGTAGAACAGAGCCGATCGCGATGGGCTCGGTCCGTGTGTGTAACCGTGCACAGTTGCAATAGCTACAATGCTGACTGGTGTTTCACTTCACGTGCAAAATGTGGACGCGTTGTGCTGAGCGCTGGTGTAGCTTGCACCAGCTGGTGCACATTGTTAGAACTACGTTTGATCACACACATTGTTAGATCACCAGTTGGCACGGTTGCCTCCTTAAAGGAAGTGTGAGATACAAGAGCAAGGAAGTCATGAATAAAACTGCACTTAGCATATGTGCGACCCCACTTGGCGTATTTTATGTATACAAGCATGGAGTGCCGCGCAAAGCTACTGGAATCATCAGGGGAATAGGGAGCTTAGAATGTAGAGAAGGCATTTGTGGCATTTGATTGTACTCACTCAAGTAAAGGAGATAAGGGGGAACATAATTGAAATGTGCAAAATTGTTAAAGGGCTAGATTAGGTCAGTTTGAATGATGCGCTTCGGTTTAGAGTATCACATAGGGGCCACCAATTCAGGTCAGACAAGTTGAGGTGCAGGACAGTTAGCGACATCAGGTCTTCAGTCAAGGGGTCGTTGATCAGCGAAATAGGCTGCCTGCCGATGTCGGGAGTTCCTCATGGAATGTTTTAAAAAGTAGGATGAACATTTTTTAAACAGGAAAGTCTTGTTCTTTAGTTGTAATTTGTGATGGACGGGGTGAGATGTATGCTAAGTAAGTGCGCACAGCACGGATCCCTTTACGCAGGCATGGATGCAATTTGAACATTATTGGTTCGGAATTCAATTCACATGTAGGGATCAAGGGAATAGGTCTGGATGGCTAGGGTAGAGAGGCGTTAATAGGCGTGCGGGATGTTGGTGGATGGCTTCTTTAGGATGTGCTGATGGTTGGGGTGGGTCTTTGACCGGGCTTATGGCATCTTCCATTTACAGACTTAACTGGATGGGACCTTGGAGCTCTTATTCTAAACACTACGACTTTGTGACTATTATGACGGTGCGAAGAGTTGATTGTGTTTGTGGAGCAGGCGTCACTTAGCAGGTTTGGTCCGGCTATTCGCGTGTACGGAGGTGGAGTTTCCCGACACTTTTGGAAGGTCCTCACCATGTTTGCCTTAGCTTCACCAACTGCTTGCTATCTCAACATGAGACTCTATGGGGATGGCCCTACCGGCCAGTTTTGTTCATCTATTTTCTCCATGCAACGGGCCCCACTAATGAATGTCGAGCTGCTCTAACCACGTTCGTGTGCGTTTGTGAGATTGGAGCCGTCTCCGGCCAGGTCACGTCTGGGTGCCTTTTTGGAGCCGCTATGGTGGGCTGGGGCGCGTGCGCGGATGGGTGTAGGGACCCACGCCGCTTGTGCGTGTTTGCGTTGGTCTGGACGCCGTTGGCCGTGCCGCCTGTGCGTGTGCATTCCGGGACGGCGGCCGCCGTGACAGAGACGCTTTCTCTCGACAGTACCCGGATGATCAAACAGTCGGATCCCTTCATCGGACGGCGCGTCAAGGTGAAAGCGCCGCCGGGCCGCCCTGGTGTGCCGGCGGCGCGCCGACCCGACCCGGTCAGCTCCGCGGCGGCGCGCCGGGCCGAGCCGCCGCCGGCGCCGCCGCACCGGTCGCCGACGCGCCTCAGCCCGCGCCCGCTGCAGCCGCTGCAGGCCCTGCAGCCGCGGCCGGCGCCGGCCGCCGCGCCGGCCCGCGCCGCCGCCGCCCCCCGCCACGGCCGCCTCGTCCGAGCTGATGCGACGGCCCATCAAGTGAGTGTCTGTCGGTTGGGTGGCAACAGTTGACTGGTGCCCCGCACCGCTCGTACTGCTCTCAGTCCTGCAAATAGCTAATGCAGTTGGTCGTTGTAAACTGACCAGAAGCGAAACTTGCGTGGTGTGCAAGTGCGAAATGTCATTGATGTTACTGAGTTTCGTATATGGCCTCCGGCTACTTGCGTATGTGAAGCTAAATGTATTATATAAAATGTATGCTACATTTTTATTGTGTGTTGCCTACAGTATTGGTGTCGGTACCCGCAGCAGGTACATCAATCGCCAGTCCTTTCCGCCGCTGACATGGCTGCGCCCTGCTGTCGGCCGGCGGACGCCGCGACTGGGCGGTGCCAGTGGACTACAGTCAAGTGTGGCGTAGGACGGAACGGCGGCCCGGTACCCCACCCCAGCCGGCCAGTCACGCGGCACTTTAGCGGGGGCGTGCTGTCAACTGGCACGACTTGGACGCCGCTCCGCGCCGGCCACTGCGGCCGGTGGCCTTTCACTTCTCCCCCAGTCATGGCCGCCGACGCCTGCCGTGTGTGCCGTGCCACCAGCATGACCTGTCTGCCCGGGCTGGGCTGCGCCCGCTGTCTAGACGCGTCGGCAGATATGTCTGAGCGGTCGCCGGGCAGTTTGTCTCCTCGGCCGCCGTGACGTTTGTTGGATGGCCGTCGGGGGTCCGTCAGACGGCGCCGACAGGTTTGTCTGGCGGTGGTCGGGCGGCCCGTCTAGACGGCCGCCGGGAGTCCGGCTGGGGCGGCCGCCGGGAGTTCTGTCTGGTGACGGCGCCATAGGGGGTCAGACTTGGGGATGGCAGCCGGGGGGGGGCTGGAGTGGCGCCGGGCGTGTCGACGACACTGCGGTCAGCTGGGGGCGCCGCGGCGTGCTGACGATCCGTCTCTGTTTCCAGGGAGCGGCTGGCGCACCTGCTGGCCACGCGGCCCTGCAAGAAGATTGAAGTGATGCAGAAACTGTACAAAGGTGCGTGTGGCGAGGCGCGCGGTGACAGGTGTAACCTGCGGCAGCTGATTGCAATAGTCCGGGGCGCACGGTCGTGCGCCGTTCTGCAGGACCGGTTTGTTTTCGCCAGGAGCATGGCCAGTGGGCAGACGTCGGCCCACGTGGTCGGGACTCGGCAGGAACAGGGAGCGGTTGGCAGGGCGCAGGGTCGGAAATGCTGGGCACCGTTGGACATGCGCTCCTGACAAGTGTATTCGCGTGGACCTTTCTTGCACGTTACCATTCGACGGGCCTGCTCGCTCACGTGGCGGGGAGCCGTGCGGCGACCGGCCAAGGTCGTTCGTTCGACTTGCTCGCGACGTGAAAGAAGGGCATATGTGCCCACTCATCCCTTACAGAGAGGGCGTCCAAAACAACCGGGCATTGTCAAAGCCGGCAGGGGTCGAATTAGCTCATTAACCCGCGCCATCTTTCCGGTCAAATCCTCCCACCCCGTCTCGGGGGGTGAGGGGCGGTTTAAAACCCCCTCTAAAATCCAAACTATGCATGGCACGAAAACGAAAGAGGTGTTATCGGAAAGCGCTCGACGAGTATGGTCCGGGTCTACCCTCCAAAATAATATCCCCCCAAAGTGACGTCACCAGGGGGCTAGACTTTCACGATTTACATTATGTTTTTGACTCTGGGGAGTTCATTTTTATTTGGAACAACAATTTAGGGAAAAAACAAAATTTATTTGGAATGAGAAAATGACAACGAAATCGACCAGGCCTATAATTTTTATAGCCCTCCCCCCCAAAAAAAAAATATTTTATTCAAATTTTCAAAATTTTGAGTTTTCCACTTTTCTGTAATTATCCTTTTCCGATGGGTAGAGCAGACCGAGAAACGTTGTTGGAAGCCAACTTGCCTAAATAAAAAAGCTTACTTTAGCCAGAAACCTGTATTTGAACTGCAATTTGAAAAATATGCAAAATTTATATGTAGTCAAAAACGGAAAAAAATACAACTCGTACGTTTTGATGCATCCCTACGCAAGCAAGATAAGCAAGATAAGTAAACGCTGAAGGTTTCATTAAAATATCTGTATCCGTTAAAGCGTGACGACTGGTTGAACTTTTTTGGAGGTAACCTCACTTGACCGTGACTAACTCATTGACCCTAGATAACCTGATCTAAAAATTTTGAATCAGCATGTCAAATTGATGTGGGAAAAGGTATGCCAAATTTGGGCGTGCTGCCGCGCGCCGTTCGTCCGCTATCCGCGAAAAACATGAGGGGACGGTTGAAGATCCCCCCCCCCCCGAGACGGGACGGGTTAAGAGTCGGGAGAAACTGGTAGGGGTCACGATGGGTCGGAAAGAATAGAATAGGAATTGGTTGGCAGTATCGGTAGACATCGTGAGCGGTCCGTCGAAATCAGAATGGCTCAGCAGGAGTCTTGGTCGGCGGCAGAATCGTGCAGGGACTGGCCGGAGCCAGCAGACGTGAGCAGGAGAATCAGCCGAGTCGACGCTGATCGCGCTGCGATCATTCTAATACCTAGCCTGGCCGGCACGCGTTGCACGTGACGCGGCCTCGAGCAATACCGGAAAACGGCCTGTCTGGAGGGCTGCCTGATGCCTTTCCTGATGCTGCACCGCTGTGGTGACCTGAGCCGGTTATTGGTGCCGACGTGGCCGGTCGCTGTCCGACGAGGGGGGCAGTGCAGCCACAACAGGTCACCCGGGCTTAGATGGCCGTCTCAGGCGACACTCGAGGCAGATTATGCACCTCGAACAAGCCGAACTCGGATGGCAGCCGCCGGGGTCGATGGCGAATCGGTTTGAACTGGTGGAATATATCATGGTAATGTCTCGCGTGCTAAAGTTGTAGCAGAAGTACACTCAACACAGATGGTTATTTCAGTGACCTTCAAACGTGTTTACGTCAGACGGTTCTGGCTGTCTGAATTGGCTCTGCTCCGCGGAGCGAAATGCTCGCGTTGGTGTTCAAATTACATTTCAGTCCCGTGGAATGCTGTTTATTGTAGGTGATGAGCTGGCTCCGAGAGGATGTGCTGGTGCCAGCCACTCGTATGTAGGACACCCAAAGCCAGAGCATGGTGACAGCTCTCGACTCACTAGGCGGTGCTAGAGATGAGATGTTCCGAGCGGATATTTACTTGAGCCGAATGCACAATGTTTCGATATCTGTACTGGGCGGTTGTCGTGGTGTCTCCAATACTGGACAGTTGGCTTAGAGTCGCCAGTACTGGGCAGTTGGCTTAGCGTCACCAGTACTGGACCGTTGGCGCAGCGTCACCAGTACTGGACAGTTGGCTTAGAGTCACCAGTAATGGGCAGTTGGCTTAGAGTCACCAGTTCTGGACCGTTGGCGCAGCGTCACCAGTACTGAACAGTTGGCGCAGCGTCACCAGTACTGGGCAGTTTGCTTAGCGTCACCAGTACTGGACCGTTGGCGCAGCGCCACCAGTACTGAACAGTTGGCGCAGGGTCACAATGTCTGTAGTTGTGGCATGCCATTTTGCGTCGAAGGTCTGTGATGATTGACGAAGTTCCAGCTGATATGTTGCTGTTTCAGGCATTTATGTAGGGTTCCATAAATATAGTGCCTGCTACTTAGCATTTGGCCTCTATTTGGAAGAATTGCATATAAAGGACGTAGGTCATAGTTGTTGGATACCATTCTTTTTTATAATGCGCGTGCGAGCTGCTAAGAGCAATAGTCCAGCATTACGTGACGTCGCTGTTGGTTAGCCTGCAAGCCACAATTATCGATGCAGAATGACTTAGCATTCTCAGAGCATGGATTCCCCGTACCTTGAGGCGATAGTTTTCTTGGAAGTCGCCTTTGAACCTTTCCGTTCCGGCTTGAAGAATGCCGCTTCGTTGAATCGATGACGCCTGGTGTCTCGTAAACAGGCTGTGCGACTGATGCGCCACTGAACCCAGCGGCCAGTGGTGCCAGTAGTGTGACCGGAAGTTTACCGAGGTCTTGCTCTCTGTTAGTGTTGCGAACAGGGTGCCTGAATGGTTATTCCGAGCTGGACGTCGGGCACAGCTTGTGCTGTGTGTTGTGTCCAAGACCAGACGGCGCTCTCGCCGGACCGTGTAAGTTGTCGTGGAGAGCACGTGTTCGATCCGAACAACCGGCGTCCCCTTGTCATTCGCTGTCTGTCTGTCTGTCTGTCTGTCTGTCTGTCTGTCTGTCTGTGTGTCCTCTCTGACTGTCTGTATGTCTGTCTGTCTGTCTGTCTGTCTGTCCTGTCCTGTCCTGTCCTGTCCTGTCTGTCCTGTCTGTCCTGTCTGACGCCCTGCCACCTATGCAGCTCCCCCACTCGCCGCGCCGTGCCGTTACAAAGTGTCAGTCGAAGAAGCCATGTGGCGACAGCTGTGGTTCACTGGGGCTCTTTTCATCACACCTGTCTGTGTCAACGGCGGGGGATTTTCAGATGCGCGCCGGATCATGAAGGTCATTTGCGTCGACTTTGATCGTGTCACCCGCGCGTCCCTGTCTGTGTACCACCGGACTGCTCCTACCACCTGTTTGCACTTGCCCTTGTTATTGCCACCTGACTGGTCCTATGCTCTTGGTAGTTGGCTGCTCTCACGTCCTGTCTGCTCTTGCCGTCTGAAGGCTCTCACTGCCTGTGCTCTTACCATGTGACTGCTTCCACTACTTTTCCGCTCTTGCAAACTGACTGTTTTCACCACCTGTCAGCTCTCACTTCCCGTCTGCTCTTGCTATCACATTGCTCTTACTGCCTGTCTGCTCTTTCCAACGGACTGATCTCACTCCTGTCTGCTACTGCCATCTGACTGCTCTTACTGTAGTCGATGCGCCCTAAAGCCCTAATAACCAAACTAACTGACTGCTCTTACTGTACGCTCTGGGCGCTGCATGACCAATGTAGTCGATGCGCCCTAAAGCCCTAATAACTAACTTACTGTACGCTCGCCCAACCCGATCCAGGTTGCACTACTTGAACCAGCCAACCAGTGGAACACCCCACCCCGTGATCCAATTCATACCCGTAGCGCCACTTTCTCCAGTCCGACCCTTCGTATCATCATCTGAACGCCGTTGCCAATATTGTGTTCCTAGTTTCAAACCGTTACTGTGGCCCTCTGATTGCCTACCTCACCTGTCTGATTGCCCAATTAGCTTATATTTCCACCGTAGCCCGACTGGTTTGCCTGATGGTTTTACTGCCTGTTGGATCCACCCTTCTGCTGACCTCATAATACCGGTTAATACTGGCTAGCACCACGCGTTTTCGCCACTCGATCCGCTTCCCTGCGTTGCCTACGCGCTCGCATCCAAGACGTGCTCCTGCCATCTTGTAATCGTGCTCCCGCCTGCCGTCCCCGGCAACGGCTGATTTCACTGCGTTACTGTCGTACCGGCCGTGCGACCCTGTCCGCTGTCGTGGCTCGCCTATCGATGTCCGAAGCGCCTGGCCGTGACCGACACAAACCGCTGTCCGGCAGATGGCATCCGGGAGAAGGACAAGAAGAACGTGCACGGCCTGCTGGGCAGCGTGGCCAGCCTGCGCGACAACGTCTACCACCTGAAACGGCACGTGTGGAACGAGGTGTCGCAGGACTGGCCGTTCTACTCGGAGCAGGACAGGCGCGACTTCGCCGCGCACCGGCCAGACAGCGTGACGCCGCCTAGCAGCGACTCGAGCAGCGGCCGGTCGCCGGCCGGCAAGCGGCCGTCGCCGTCGGCCGGCGAGCAGGCGGCGGCCGGCGCGCCGCCGGCCGCGGCGCCCAAGCGGCCGCGCGTCTCGCACTACCGGCGGCCGCCGGCGCCGCCGCACGAGCGGCTGTCGGCGGCCGGCGAGCGGCGCAACACGGCGCCGCAGTACGACTGGCAGAAGACCGCGTCGGCCCAGTCGCCGTCGTCGGCGCAGTCGCCGTCGTCGACGGGCGTGAGCGACCGCACGCCGACGCCCGACTCGTCGCCCGACAGCCACCACTCGGGCTCGTCCGCGCACCGTGACGACGAGCCCGAGTACCTCAGGTGAGGCAGCCGCCGGGCTGGGGAAGGCCGAGCCCGAGTCCTCAGGTGAGGCTGCCGCCGGGCTGGGGCAGGCTGTTAGGCCGGAGAAGCTGGTCCCAGCCGGCTTCTCCGGCGTCGCTGGGGTGGACTAGTCGGATACTTTTCCCCCTGGTCGATGCGCCCTTAAACCCAAATAGCAAACAAGGAGACTGCTTCACGTGAGACTCTCAGCCGAGGTGGTCGGCCGCGGCAGGCTGATGCCTTGCCTGAAGTCTCACTGCAGCTGCCGACCACCGAGCGGTGTTGTGGACACGGGGTGTGGCCGGCACGCTCGTCGTGTCCGGCGTACCTGTGCTGGGGACGGCTGGTGGCAGCGCCCAGCGTAACTCGCCGTATGCCCTCTCACCAGGGTCGGAATACCGAGCACTTCTGGGCGTCCGCTCCCGAGACCAAAAGTAGTCGTATAGTCCATTTTTGCGCGCCACCACCCGACCGACCTGCTCGCTAGCGTGTCGGTGAACCGTGCGGCGACCGGTCAAGGTCGTTGGGTCGATCCTGCACGCAGCGTGAAGGAACGGCCTACGCGCTGACTCGCCCCCTGCGGAGAGGGCGTCCAAACAGCCGGGTGTTTCCAACGCTGCCTCTCACCGTCTCGCGGGGAACTGAGCCGTCGCCCGCAGAGGTGCCCGTCCGAGGGATAGTGACTGGTATTGGTACCAAGCGTGCACCGCCAGGCCTCACTATCCACCTCATAACTGAACTGCTTGCCACATAGATACCCGCCTGGGGGATGGAGACCGGTGGCAGCATCAAGCGTGTGTGTACCGTCTGGGGATGGAGACTGGTGGCAGCGCCAGGCGTGTACCGCCTGGGGATTGAGACCAGTGGCAGCACCAAGTGTGTACCGTCTGGGGATGGAGACTGGTGGCAGCGCCAAGCGTGTACCGTCTGGGGATGGAGACTGGTGGCAGCGCCAAGCGTGTACTGTCTGGGGATGGAGACTGGTGGCAGCGCTAAGCGTGTACTGTCTGGGGATGGAGACTGGTGGCAGCGCCAAACCGAAGGGTCGCCGGGCCGCTGCAGGTGCCATTCCGGTAAATTATTGATGGCGTGGCTGAACACCCATCAGACGTCGGAATTGGGTGGTAAATTGAGGGAAGACATACGGTGTCGATGGTACGGCAGCCTCTTTGAGCAATTGGCAGCCGATCTCGACGAAGTTAAGAGGTGTCGGGTATGTGGACGGTGTCATCCAACTTATGTCGTCACTGGTATACGGATCCAACCCACTGATCTGTCCCACCGCCCATCCAGCCAGCCATTCCGTCTGATCCTACGGACCATTCGCCGCTGATCTCACGGACCGTCTGCCGCTGATCCCACCGACCGTCCGCCACTAATCCCACCGACCATCCGCCGCTGATCCAACCGACCATCCACCATTGATCCAACCGACCATCCACCATTGATCCAACCGACCATCCACCATTGATCCAACCGACCATCCACCATTGATCCAACCGACCATCCGCCACTAATCCCACCGACCATCCGCCGCTGATCCAACCGACCATCCGCCACTGATCCCACGGACCATCCGCCGCTGATCCAACCGACCATCCGCCGTTGAGGTCGGCGACAAGCTCGCTTCACCTCCGGGAACCGTAATCGGTGAATATCCGCCGGAGGTTCCGAGAACGGTCGGGGACGACAAATGTGGGTGTGCCGATAATCATTGGACCGGTCGTAAAGATAGAATACGTCATCCCTGTCATGGACACTGAAAAGGGCACCGTCGAGCCAAGGGACCAGATATGTCATCCTCGATTGGAAGCTAGAAGAAACTACTGAATTCGGTCGATGGTTAATGGTGCGTGGCGGGACGAAAGGTCCCGTCTCCGCGGCGGCTGTAATATTCACGCCGAAGCAAAACCAATTGTACACCGTGTGGTTTTAGGATTCCAAGGATGGCTGTTTTGTGTACGGTGTGAAGAGCCTGTTTCGCCGTGTGAGGTGACGGAGCGAGACAGGTCCGGTTGGCCGCCGCCACGGTGGCGACGCTGACGGTGACGCCGGGTCCAGTCGTCACCGAGCGTCACACTGGAGCGGGTGTGGGGCGCAGCGGCAGAGGTGGCAGGCTCAGTGGCTGTGACGTCACGCCGCCGTCGTCCGCCGACGTCCGCCGCTGCAGTCAGCTGACGACTGGCGATGCCAGCTGCTACCGCCGCGCGCCAGGCGGCACCTCCCGCCTGGTGCTTCACAATCCGACAATAACCAACCAATTAGAGCATGTCTTGCATTCGGTGTGTTGCAACACAAAACACCAGTCGAAAGCTAATTCTTCCCTGTAGTGCCCAGGGTACATTGTTCGCGTGGATAGGGGAAACAATGAAGGTGCTTGCGTCATGTATTTCCAAAGTCGTATTTCGTGGAGCTCGGAGTACTGCAGAATGTAAATTTAGCGGGTGTTTGAATTCGGTCTTGGTTCGATCTATGTTGTGCTCCATCACGCTTTTTTAATCAAAATTAGTTACATTTTTACTTGGAACACAAAAATAAACGTGGCTAATATCGGTCATTGAACTTAGCTTGGCCGAATCTGCTTCCCGTTAGTATAAATAATGCAGGTTGATCCTGGGGTTGATCCTGGGCAGACGAGGCCACCGCCTGTCGGAGGGCTGAAGCCCTTCCAGCTCCATTGGCGACGTCTCTGGCGGGACGTTAGACGAGGGATGTCAGCCCTGTCCCTTCCCCTTCACCTCCGGAGAAGAACGCCACCAATGGCTGTTGGTTGGCGCCCACATGTCCATCACGTGCACAATGCCATTAGTTGTTTGATAAATGGGATCCTTAACATTTTTGTTTTCTTGGAAATTCTTCTCTAGTTATGATGGCTCTGCTCTGCTTTGCATGCGTTTCACGTACTGATATGGTTAGAGGGATATAAAAGAGGCGCCGACTTACCCCGAGGCATACGGGTCGAGAAGTGATACCGTGAACCAGTCCACGTCTTCACAGCACGTGTGATAAATTTATTTCTAGCTTCAAGTGAAACAAGTAGGAACAGTGAATTTAGGCTTTGTCCCCTATGCATGAATACATTGGGGGGGGGGTTCCACGTTAGTTTTTATGGTAATTTCTGGATAATTTTGTGTGATCTTTATTATATTTATTTCTATTGACATTCGCCTATAAGCCTTTCACGCATATGATTTCCTTGCCTCATGGGTGAAGCAGAAGATGGCATTCCACGTATTGCTTATTTAATATGAAGCTCACGTCCTGATCAAGTGCTGATAGCAATGAACGTTATTTTCACCCATAATGGGCAAGCGCATCAATGCTATTACTTGTCACGCAACGGTGCTTGTATTATTGCATACACAGTGGAGCGCGTTGTTCTTACACTTCCCAAAATGTTCGTGTTTCTGGATGAATACTGAAAGCATGGCTCATTGGATGGCAAGATACTTGACAATTCCACAATCAACGTACTTTTTTAAATTGGAAAAGCATATATTTATTTGTGGGTTCGTTTTTAGTTATTTTTGAGAGGCTCGCCGCCCACTGTGCGCCGGCCAGTTGTGGTATTGGCCGGCCACCGACAACCCGGCTGCGGTTGCTGACGCCGGCCGGCATCACCGATTGACATGTCGGTGCCGACTTATCGAGCAGTCTGCGCACCTCAGCAGCACGCCGACGGCACCTCACCAGTGTCGCAGCCGTCGTGACAGCTGTGTGTGTGCAGTTTTCAGGGGCACCGTCTCGCACGGTCCCAGCTGCTGCTGCTGCTGCTGATAGCGGTTATCTGTCGCGGCCCTGACGGTCGTCAAGAGCGCTGGCTGCTTGTCAATTCCAGTCCCCAAAAGCGGTGACAACATCGAGCGGCCAACAGTAACTGGTGGTGCGATTAGATAATTGTGTGATAGATATGCGGGGTGTGGCGAAATATGTGGCGGCGCACGCCGTCGTCTCGTACGGGCAGACTCCCCAACCTTCACCACCGCCTAACTGTCCTGTGGATTTCTTGGATACTGGGGGGGGTTGCTAGGCACGCTTTGTGTCACCTGTTGGGCTGTGGCCGGCGTGCGTCGTCTTTGGTGACGTCACAGCCCGATGTCCTAATGCCCGCCTGATGTTCGGCTGTCTTCACTCTTGGCTAGCCAATTGGGATTCAATTGATATAATCAAGCCAAGTATGAGCTAAGACCCCAACTATTAAGTCGTCTGGACGCTAAATGACCGACCCGAGTGGATGCTCCGTAACACTCAAATGACCAACCAACTATAGAAATAACTCAAACCAACTACTCAAATAACCAACTATTAGGTCGTCATCCATTCGTCAGCCGTTTAAGCACATGCCATATGTGGGCTCAGCCAACATTCCACACGTATCTACAGTATCCAGGCCTCGTCCAGCATCAGAATCGACAGGCCGTCGCTTACTTCATATTCAAATCCAGTCAGCCGCGGCCGGGTCACTGGGCCGACAGTTCACTGCCGACCCTCCACCGGTGGGGTCCGGGCCACCCGGCCGACAGTTCACTGCCGACCCGCCAACGGTGGGGGCCGGGTCACCAGGCCGACAGTTCACCGCCGACCCTCCACCGGTGGGGTCCGGTTCACCGGGCCGACAGTTCACTGCCGACCCTCCACCGGTGGGGGCCGGGTCACCGGGCGGACCGATCACTGCCGACCCTCCACCGGTGGCCACGTCCACTTCCGGCGCGTTTGGATCACGGTGTCAACGACCGGCACCGACTGAACTAGGCTGGTCTCACGTGTCGCCTTGTCTGTCGCGGTCACTGCCCGGCTGTGGCCTCGTGTGGGCGTGTTTCCGCCGGACCGTTGCCCGGCTGTGTCTCGGAGGCATGCCGATCCAGCTGGTATGCGCACCCGACTGTTGCCGATGTTGGGAACGTGCCAGCTGTGTCGTCACGAATACGGGGGGGGGGCAAATGGCAGCGATCCGTAGATGAAGAAGGCATGCTGTAAGTGTTCCGATCGTGACATCGATTAACACAGGGTGGTGCGGTGCATCAGCTTTGTCCGGCTTTAGCATATTAGTTCATCGCTGCCGTCATCCATTATAACCAGCCAGTTTTTCTGATTGCCCAACGTGTTACATGAAGAGGAGACCAAGAGACGTTCTAGCGATAATGCGTATGGGTTTCCAGCGCATTCCAGCCTTGTGACCGTTTGGTATAGCCTGTCATGCCCAGCAAGGTCATGTCTTGTGTGACGACGAATTGTTGTGTTTTTCTTTTGGTGGAAGCTTCGATAATTGGGTTCTGACAAAACTTCGGTGCTATTTTGTTTTTGTCGCTTGCCCTTGGTGGGCCTGGACCGGTGAGGCCAGAGCCTGGCTGCTAATCCGTCCTCGACCGACAAAGAGCCGGTGTGTCGGTGCCCGGCGCCCGGAGCGTTGACTGAGCACCTAGCTCCAGTGGTGAGCCGTGTTCGCGCCCCGTCTGGCCGATGGCGCGCCATTACTGTGGCGGGCCGGAATGCGGCCCGCCGCCAGGTGTGCCCCGCTCCCCCGCCCCTGTCACGCCCGCTGGACGGCGTCTGTAATGGGAGGCGTCATTGGCGCGGCGACACTGAGGCGCGCCGCAGTGGCCGTGTCGCCGGCACGCGTCGGGGCCTGGCGGCGCGCCACGCCGGCCAGTGCGCCAGGTCGCGGCCCGCGCCGCCGCCGCCGCCGCCGCCGTGACCCGACCTGTGCAGCCGGAAATGGCGCGGCGGCGGCGGCGGCGGCGGCGCGCGTGCACCGCTGGTATGCAGAGGCCGACAGTGGCAGGCCGACTTTCACTGCGCTCGGGGTCCGGGTCGGCCGTCATCCTGCCGGCCGCCTCGCTCACACCTGTCGGCGGCGGCGAGCGGTCCGGGCCCGGCTCCGGTGCTGGTCTCGGTACGGGACCCGGGCACGATCGTGGTCCCGGCTGCCCACCTGCCGGTCATGGTTCCCAGCTGCCGGCCACGTTGTTCAGTCCCGCAGTCTTGAGTACGATTGTCTATGCGGCGCTGCTGTGCGACGGCGTGCTTTGTTTGGCTCACGTGAGTCGATACATTGGTGTTGACCGTTGGGCAGTATCGAGCGGTGTACTTACGCTTCTTACACGGATAAGTCGCGTGCAAGCTGTGGTACTGGCTTGCTTGTGTTGTACCGTCGGTTTCCGACCATAGGTCATCGAATGTTGTGGGGCTGTTGACCAAAATCGTGTGCAGCATCTTATTAGGAGCATCCAGATCCCGGTTAGCATCACTAGCCAGTATATATCAGTTTACATGTGTGAATGCCTTGCAGACAACTGCGCTTTACTTCTGTGCGAGTTTGGCTGCATGTGACGGTGCCCCTTACCTCGACGGGCGCTGCATGACCGGTGTAGTTGATGCGCCCCTAAACTCCAATAACCAACCAACCTCTTACTTCAGCGCGTGCCGTGTCATTTCCAAGTGCTGCCGATGACGTGGGTACCGTATATTAATGTCAGCCGACAGGTGGCCGGGTATGTGACCTGGCGTGTGAACTGACGCTTGGCACCATGTGTTAAATAACAGTGCGTGACGGTGCCTCTTTCCTCAGCGCGTGCCGTGTCATTTCCAAGTGCTGCTGATGGCGTGGGTACCGTATATTAATGTCAGCCGACAGGTGGCCGGGTATGTGACCTGGCGTATGAGCTGACGCTTGGCACCATGTGCGAGGCGACACAGCGTGTGCCAGACGCCAGACGTGGTCCGGCTGGCGACCTGGCGCGCCATCTGACCCGGTCGGTGACCGTCCCGCTCCACAGTCAATACGTTCCAATCACGTGCGAGAGCCAGCTGCAGCGGTACAGGGGCGACTTCGAGACCGGCTACCAGGAGTACCAGCGGCTGTGGCAGCTGGTGGGCAGCGTGTACCACAAGTTCGCCGAGCTGGAGCAGCAGCTGCGCGCCGCCGAGCAGGGCTCCGACGAGTGGAAGGTGGGCGCTGCGGGCTCTGTCTGGGGCGGTGGGATGGTGGTCCGGGTGGGCTCTGTCTGGGGCGGTGGGATGGTGGTCCGGGTGGGCTCTGTCTAGGGCGGTGGGATGGTGGTCCGGGTGGGCTCTGTCTAGGGCGGTGGGATGGTGGTCCGGGTGGGCTCTGTCTGGGGTGGTGGGATGGTGGTCCGGGTGGGCTCTGTCTAGGGCGGTGGGATGGTGGTCCGGGTGGGCTCTGTCTGGGACGGTGGGATGGTGGTCCGGGTGGGCTCTGTCTGGGACGGTGGGATGGTGGTCCGGGTGGGCTCTGTCTGGGACGGTGGGATGGTGGTCCGGGTGGGCTCTGTCTGGGGCGGTGGGATGGTGGTGCCGTGGGATCCTGTGTGGGGCGGTGGGATGGTGGTCCGGGTGTGCTCTGTCTGGGGCGGTGGGATGGTGGTCCGGGTGTGCTCTGTCTGGGACGGTGGGATGGTGGTCCGGGTGGGCTCTGTCTAGGGCGGTGGGATGGTGGTCCGGGTGGGCTCTGTCTGGGGCGGTGGGATGGTGGTCCGGGTGGGCTCTGTCTAGGGCGGTGGGATGGTGGTCCGGGTGGGCTCTGTCTGGGACGGTGGGATGGTGGTCCGGGTGGGCTCTGTCTGGGGCGGTGGGATGGTGGTCCGGGTGGGCTCTGTCTGGGGCGGTGGGATGGTGGTCCGGGTGGGCTCTGTCTGGGGCGGTGGGATGGTGGTCCGGGTGGGCTCTGTCTAGGGCGGTGGGATGGTGGTCCGGGTGTGCTCTGTCTGGGACGGTGGGATGGTGGTCCGGGTGGGCTCTGTCTGGGACGGTGGGATGGTGGTCCGGGTGGACTCTGTCTGGGGCGGCGGTGGGATGGTGGTGCCGTGGGATCCCTGTCTGGGGCGGTGGGATGGTGGTCCGGGTGGGCTCTGTCTAGGGCGGTGGGATGGTGGTCCGGGTGTGCTCTGTCTGGGGCGGTGGGATGGTGGTCCGGGTGGGCTCTGTCTGGGACGGTGGGATGGTGGTCCGGGTGGACTCTGTCTGGGGCGGCGGTGGGATGGTGGTCTGTGTGGGGCGGTGGGATGGTGGTCCGGGTGGGCTCTGTCTAGGGCGGTGGGATGGTGGTCCGGGTGGCTCTGCTCTGGGGCGGCGGTGGGATGGTGGTCCGGGTGGGCTCTGTCTGTGGCGGTGGGATGGTGGTCCGGGTGTGCTCTGTCTGGGACGGTGGGATGGTGGTCCGGGTGGGCTCTGTCTGGGACGGTGGGATGGTGGTCCGGGTGTGCTCTGTCTGGGACGGTGGGATGGTGGTCCGGATGGGCTCTGTCTGGGACGGTGGGATGGTGGTCTCTGTGGGGCGGTGGGATGGTGGTCCGGGTGTGCTCTGTCTAGGGCGGTGGGATGGTGGTCCGGGTGGGCTCTGTCTAGGGCGGTGGGATGGTGGTCCGGGTGGGCTCTGTCTGGGGCGGTGGGATGGTGGTCCGGGTGGGCTCTGTCTGGGACGGTGGGATGGTGGTCCGGGTGGGCTCTGTCTGGGGCGGCGGTGGGATGGTGGTCCGGGTGTGCTCTGTCTGGGACGGTGGGATGGTGGTCCGGGTGGGCTCTGTCTGGGACGGTGGGATGGTGGTCCGGGTGGTCTGTCGGGACGGTGGGATGGTGGTCCGGGTGGGCTCTGTCTGGGGCGGTGGGATGGTGGTCCGGGTGGCTCTGTCTGGGACGGTGGGATGGTGGTCCGGGTGGGCTCTGTCTGGGACGGTGGGATGGTGGTCCGGGTGGGCTCTGTCTAGGGCGGTGGGATGGTGGTCCGGGTGGCTCTGTCTGGGGCGGTGGGATGGTGGTCCGGGTGGGCTCTGTCTAGGGCGGTGGGATGGTGGTCCGGGTGTGCTCTGTCTGGGACGGTGGGATGGTGGTCCGGGTGGGCTCTGTCTGGGACGGTGGGATGGTGGTCCGGGTGGACTCTGTCTGGGGGCGGTGGGATGGTGGTGCCGGGTGGGCTCTGTCTGGGGCGGTGGGATGGTGGTCCGGGTGGGCTCTGTCTAGGGCTGTGGGGATGGTGGTCCGGGTGGACTCTGTCTGGGGCGGCGGTGGGATGGTGGTGCCGGTGGGCTCCCTGTCTGGGGCGGTGGGATGGTGGTCCGGGTGGGCTCTGTCTGGGGCGGTGGGATGGTGGTCCGGGTGGGCTCTGTCTAGGGCGGTGGGATGGTGGTCCGGGTGGGCTCTGTCTGGGACGGTGGGATGGTGGTCCGGTGGGCTCTGTCTAGGGCTGTGGGATGGTGGTCCGGGTGTGCTCTGTCTAGGGCGGTGGGATGGTGGTCCGGGTGGGCTCTGTCTGGGACTGTGGGATGGTGGTCCGGGTGGGCTCTGTCTGGGACTGTGGGATGGTGGTCCGGGTGGGCTCTGTCTAGGGCTGTGGGATGGTGGTCCGGGTGGACTCTGTCTGGGACTGTGGGATGGTGGTCCGGGTGGGCTCTGTCTGGGGCGGCGGTGGGATGGTGGTCCGGGTGGCTTTGGCGTGAGACGAGTGGGGTCAGCTGACCAGGCTCAGTACTAACCTGCTGGCAGAGTTCCGCCAATCACCTGACGACATTGCCAGTCTGCCGACAACTGACGCCCCCCACCGTGCTGTGCCGCCTCCTCCCCGGGTGGTGGGCCTGCGTGGCCTCCGGCCCGGTCCAGTGTCCGCGTGTCTGATGTGGTGGCGATCGGCGGCGACAACAGCGTCCGGCGTGCATCTGGCGGCGACTGGCGTCTCGGTCCAGCTGTCCGGCCGAGACCCGCTCGTTGGCGGCTACTCCGCCGTGGCTGTGCGCTCGAACGCGGACGCCTGTCGCCGTCACTGGCGACTGTTGGTGTCGTGTGTCGCCAAATTGAGCGCGGTAGACAAATTAGTCGTGCCTGGGGCTCCGCCTGGTCTCAGAAAGCATCGTTGGGTCTAATCCAAAGTGCGCCCTATCCCTATCACGGTCTACGTAGAGTGTGTCTTTGGCCTACTTCCTCTGGACTACTTTTATGTCCACGTTTCTCTCTTTAACTTTTATCCTGGCCTCTTCTTTTTATTTTTTTTAAAAAAAAATAATTAATAAATATATTTTTTTTTTTTTTTTTTTTTATTTTTTTTTTTTTTAGGCGCGGCGGCGTGGTCGGAAGCTTCTGTTTAGTGGAGTACAGGCCCCGCGCCTCTACCCCTCCTGCCCGCCCCTCTCCCTCTTTTTTGTTTCGCGCTTTGTCTCTACTATTTTTTTTTTTCGATCGGCGACGACAACAGCGTCCGGCGTGCATCTGGCGGCGACTGGCGTCTCGGTCCAGCTGTCCGGCCGAGACCCGCTCGGGTTGGCGGCGTACCTCCGCCGTGGCTGGCTGCGCTCGGCGACACGCGGACGCCTGTCGCCGTCACTGGCGACTGTTGGTGTCGTGTGTCGCCAAATTGAGCGCGGTCAGACGAACACTTGCAGTCGATGCCTGGGGCTGCCGCCTGGTCGTCAGAAAGCGACATGCGTTGCCGGTCGTACATCGCTAAAGTTGCGCCCGGTATCCCTATCACGGTCTACGTAGAGTCGGGGGCCGTGTCTTCTGGCGCGTGACTTCCGTCCTCGGACTACCTCTCTGTGTCTCACACATGTCCACGTTTCATACTGCTATATGAGCACATGTCATATATGCCCTTGTGGGCGCCGTCTGTTCCTTTATTCATTCATTCATTCGTTCAACCAGCAAGCCAACCACCCAACCAATCAATTAATAGACCCATCATTCAATATCAATCAATTATTGAATCCATCCATCCGACTTGGTCCCGTCCTTCCTCGTTTCAAGTTCACGCGTGATATGTGTTCGTCACCTGGTAAGGGGCTGCTGTCGTATTATGCGACTACCAAATCTGTCTGTCATATCATGTGATGTCCTTCCAATCGTTAGACGCCGAGCACCGGCCAGACGCGTCACGCCACCACCCTCTGCCGCAGGGCATCGAGAGGAAAATCCGCGACGAGTACGAGTCGTGCAACAACGAGGAGTACCGCGAGGCGCGGCGGCGCTGGTTCTACCTGCAGAACAAGCTGCAGTACGTCAAGTCGCTGGTGCGACGGTGGCAGTCGGACCGGTAGTGGCGCGGCGCGTCGGCCGCCGCCGCCGCGCACTCGTCACCGCCGCGCCGCACTCGTCACCGCCGCCCGCCGCAGCCGCCTCCGTGCCGGCGTGTCGCCTGCACGTGCCGCGCGACGTGTAGCTTTATGGAGGAGAGCGGCGTCGACGGGCGGCTGCGGCGCCTGGCGAGCGGTCGCGCCGGCCGACAGCCTATTTGTGTCCCGTGCCGATGCCACTAACCGAGTTTTAACACTGAGATGATACGATATGCCTGCGTGCCTGCCATCCCGCGAAGACAGACCGTTGACGAGCGGCGTGGCGGGCGCAGGGGCGGCGGCGGACCGCCCCTGCCGGCCGGCACGCCCCCCGCCCGACCGTCCCGACCGTCCCGACCGTGCGACGTCTGACGCGAGACACTGGTGACCGGCGCACTGTGGCCAGCCGGCGCTCCGAGATTGTAACGGTCATCGAGCCCCCTGTCTAGCTGCGGCCGACGGCGGCCGCCTACCCAATGTGATCCGCATCCGCCAGACCAGGCGACCGAGCTTTCATCCCAGCCGACTGGAGGCCAATCAAAAGTGGGGACGGCAGGGCGAAATTGACGCAGGCTCGGCCGGGCGCGCTGAAGCGACGGCCGCCCGGGCCGGAGCTGTCCGCGGAGTGGGTGGGTGGGTGGGCGCCCTGCGGCCGCGGGCGCGTGCCAGATATCCAGTGCTGCTAGCTGTAGGTGTACTTACGGGTGTTAGCTTTGTACGTTTGCTCAAGTTTCTGGAGCGGCCGCCGCAGGTGAGGTGGAGTGTGTGTGTGTGGCTGTCCGGCGGGCAGCCGGTGTCGCCGGCACGTGTGCGCCTGCGTCGCCCTGCCGCCTCCTTCCGCCTCCTTCCGCCGCGTGGCCGCGCGTCCGCTCAGTCAGTGCCAGCTCCTAGTCCGTCTAGTCGTCGGGCGGCGGCGCGCGCCGGCCCTGCGGCCGCGCCGCCAGTCTCGGCTCACATCTTCCGCTCAACAGTAGCACCCCCGCCGGCCGTGCAACTGCCGCCCGCGGGCACGGCCGGCCGAACGGGCCGCGCCCGGCCGCTGGTTCGGTGTGGACGGCCGCGGGACGGTGGGGGAGGGGAGTCGCCTGCCGCAGCTGTGCAGCTGTGCAGCTGTGCTAAGCTGTTCAGCGCCGGCTGCCTTTGTGGCAGGAGCATTCAGATCTGCGCCGGACCGGAAGGAGCGGCGGGAGGCGACGCGGACGCATGGTGGCGCGCGATTTGGCGCGGCATTGCGCGACGCGGCGCATTATGGCACGTTATAAGTTGATATTTTGGGGCGGTTGTGAACAAGCTCTCGATTCCTCTTCGCCTCCACTTACAATAGTACGATTATCTGCTTGTTTTTTCATATCAATAAATATGCATACTCGTTAGTTGAGTTTGGTTTGTTGCGCGCTGGGCGTTGGCCGGCACGCGCGCTCCCACCACCCGTCCTCCGAGCCAGTGCCGTCTCTAACCACCCGGCCTCCTTCGCTGGGCCGCCGCCGTCCTTCCCGCTGCAGGGTAGATAGAGGAGGCCGACTGTTTAAGAAAAGTACAAAAGCCTGGTGTGTTGTGCCGTCTACTTATGGTGCCGATGAAGCCGCAGAGGCTGGCCACAGATGACCGGCTGACGGTGAGCTGACTGACTGCCCTGCTGACTGCACGGCGGGACTGAGCCGCTAGCTACGGCTGACGGTGGGCTGACTGTCCCGCGACTGCACGGTGCGACACAGCCGATGGCCATGGTTGATCGTCTGACGGTGGGCTGACTGCCCCGACTGCCCGCTGACTGCGCGGTAGGGCAGAGCCGCGGGCCGCCCTCCCCGACTGCCCCGCTGACTACACGGTGGGCAGCGCCGATGGCCATAGCTGACCGGCTGACGACGGGCCGACTGCCCCGACTGCCCCGCTGACTACACGGTGGGCAGCGCCGATGGCCATAGCTGACCGGCTGACGACGGGCCGACTGCCCCGACTGCCCCGCTGACTGCAGGCACCGACTGCCGCCACGTGTCGTGGCCACATATTGTGATACCCCTGTCGACCCGGACCGGACTTTGACCAGCCGCCGCACGCGTTTGTATCTGTATTATACGTACTTCTCTTCTGTAAGTGTTCAGAGCGCAATGTCACAGTAGCTAAATTGTGGAGCCAACGCGAGGAGCCGAGGGTAGTATAATTTATCAGAGACGTGGTGTAGTTTTCAGCGTCGTCGTGAACGAGCAACGCAATATCGCAAAGGAAAACCACATAAAAACAGCTGTGTCCGCTGGTCGTGTTTTGCGTCTCGTATGGGGATTGGGTTGACCTGTGTGCGTGTGCCACCTGTTGTGTATTCCATTGCAGAGTGCCGTGTGGGCCGACCGAGCGCCAGGCCCCGGCCTTCCCGGCCCCGATTCCAGTCCCGTTCCCGGTCCCGGCCCCGGTCCAGACCCCGATCCAGCTCCCGGTTCGGTCGCGATCTCGCCCGGCTTCTCTCCCTGCCCCTGTCTCTGCTCGGCCCTGGTGTCCTGGTAGCCAGCCGCCGGTGTACTGGTAGCCAGTCCCGGTGTGCTGGCAGCCAGTCCCGGTGTGCTGGTAGCCAGCCGCCGGTGTGCTGGTAGCCAGCCGCCGGAGTGCTGGTAGCCAGCCGGCGGAGTGCTGGTAGCCAGCCGGCGGAGTGCTGGTACCCAGCCGCTGGTGTGCTGGTAGCCAGCCGCTGGTGTACTGGTAGCCAGTCCCGGTGTGCTGGTAGCCAGCCGCCGGTGTACTGGTAGCCAGTCCCGGTGTGCTGGTAGCCAGCCGCCGGCACCATCGTCTGATTATAGTGCCATGATGTGTACCGTATAGCAAGAGGCAGAGGGGTCACCTCTGCCTGATTGTGGCGGTGCGAGCGCAACAGTGGTCGCCGCCCCGGCCGGTGGTGCAGGCTAAGCTCGAGGTTCGTCGGAAGGGTTCAGCATGCCCAAGAACCAGACACGCGTCACTCGAAAACTGAGCATGCACTGATTGCTAAGATGTTTTAAGGCAATCTATCGGCCGCTTCTTTAAACGTACACTTTCGATTTTGCAATTGTTTAGAGAGACCGGATCTACTGCTTGAGATATGGTTATACAATCACTTTATTTTGTATCTTAACGACTCATCGAGCTCCGGGCCAAAGTTGTGCATTGATATTAGCTTTCTCGTTCGGCCTCATGCAAAAAAATCGCCCACAGCGACAAACTGGTTGAATTGTTTGCCTTGGGGGAGGCGTTCTGTCAAATGTCTGATATATGATGAAGGTAGTGAATTATGATTTAGTTTGTATCAAGCTTGTCAGTTTAGAACGGCTCCAGACAGTTTGGATTGTTTGAGTGTGTTGCAATGTGTATATCGTACACCCTCTTTGTGGCACCTAGCCATTGCCCGGGCCCTTGTAAGATACCTCACAGGGCCGCGATGCTGGAGAGTGCACACTGCAGGCCATCCAACTGCTTCTCCGTACGCCATTGGTGCGTCATATGCGTGCGGTATGCTGATAGGTCGAGGTCTTGCTGGTCCCATAGCACACTGTCGGTGTACAATTCCAGACAACGCCACCCTCGGGATATTTTGGCAGCCCGAGCAATGGCTAAATAGTACAAACTAGGGAAAAAAAAACAGGCGCAAAATACATACATTGCAACACTCCGGGACGTCCCTAACTTAGGGACGTCGTAAAGTAGACTGGCATATTGGATCAAGCCCCTGCGTGAAATAGGACTATATTTTTCCCCGGAAACTCGCTACGGATAATTCACGCACACGTGCGGCCGAAATTATGTGACTTAATATCAATACATGAAGTATCACGATTATATGAATAATGTCACGTGCTTTGGTGAGAGAACCACGACAGTGCTGTCTCGTGGATATCGGTGCCCATAATTTGAAATGATTTCTTCAAATAGGATGGTTGTGTAGCCATGGATTCAGTAGCCGATCCGGTGAATTGAAACAACAAAAAACTGGTGACTACGTGTTTTTAAGGCGATCAACAGGCCTTGCTAACGTTAGCCAGGCGTGATCAGGACGTGCTCAGGTTTTGAATGGAATGTGCCACGGTCACGTGAGCATTCCGAGCCCTTCAATGAACCGTCGCTTTCCCCGACCACGACCCCGGCCGGTGGGGCTAGCCTGTGACTCCGTCTCGGGAACGCGCTGACCCCGCCCGCATCCGGCCGTTGGGGAGGGGCTGACCTTTGACCCCGGCCGGTCGGCGCAGGGTAGGACGAGGCATTAGGGACGCTGGCAGACGCGGCCCTTCGGCCACTGCAGCCGTCAGCCCCACATGCAGCCCGCTCATGCTGCCCGTGGTAGCTTTTGGCTCCGGTGGCCGAACTTTGAGCCCACATCTACATCGAGAACTACATCGTAGGACTCTGTGGATAGGGAGTTTCTATCTTAAGACGAGAAAATTGTGTTCGATCGCAAATTTTGTCGGAGGGTGAAAGCTCGCTGGTGCCAGGCTGCTGGTGTGTTGGTGCCGAGTGCCGCCATCGCGTGTGGTGACCGCCGTGTCCGGCAAGCATGTGCTCCCGCGCCGCCTGCCACGCTTAACCGCTCATGTGTTTCCGTCATGTTTTATCGAATGGCCTCGGCCGTCTGTCCGCGACGAAATTGGTCCGAGCGTTTTGCTAAATTGGCGATTCGGGTCTTCGGTGGACAGTGCCCCCAGCGCCGTTTCGGCAGCCGTGCGTGCCGCGGTGCGGAGGCGGCTGGCTCGGTGCTGCGTGGTCAGCAATGCAGACGCTCGTCCAAAGTCCACAAACCGTCCGTCGGCGGACGGCCTCAACCAAAGTGCATCTCTCTGTCACTGGATGTCGCCACTCTCGACTGCTGTTGGCCGCCGTCCCTGCGGCGTCCGCGGCACGGCGAGAGCCCGGCGCCCAGCGTGTGATTGAAACATTCTACAAAATAAAGCCCATGTACTGCATGCAGGCCGAGTTTGACGCTGGCGCGTGCCGCCTTGCGGTGCGACGCCGGACGTGCGACGACAGACAAGTCCGAGTCGTTTTCAGAACTGGCACTCGATGCGGTCGGCACGGCCACTGTTTTCGCCGTCGGTCCGCCACTCGGGTGGGGCTGCTGCCGTGCCCGGTCATCGCTCGACGCCACAGCGTGTTGGCAACCGAGTGAGCCGACTGCGTGTCTGAGGTGTAAGTGAAACTTGGTCGGCCAGGCCTGAAGCGAGGAAGAAGGCTGGCGAGACGGAGCCGAGCACATTTCCATGCTAATGCACCGGTAACGCAACGACAAATACAGGGGAAGCGCACAGGCCACGCAACCTGGGGACGGGGAGGGAGGAAACTGAGTTGAGAAATACCGTTGTCGGTCCTGTGAGCACGTGGAACGTGTGGGGGGGCGAAACGGCCGGGAACGGGGCGCATGGGGCTTATACGCTATCGCATCAATGGACAGTCGGACAGCTTGATTGAGGTTCCCCGGATACGTCACGGGGTCGTTCCCGGTATTTAGGAGTGCCTTGAAGTTTTTTTTTATTTGTTTCTAATGTGATGCTGATCAAAAAGTGTTGCCGTGGGAGTTTTATCTACGGTGGAGGTGCTGCTTCAGTGGTCACCATCAGACATTGCCAGTCAAAAGGCCATCCACGTTCCACCTACCTATCGTCTGTCAGTGGGGGGGGGGGGGTGGGTTTTTGAAAAGGGGAGAGGGGGGGGGGGGGGGGGAGGGGGGGGGTATTCAAACACTTTCACCGGATGACTTCCTGTCTCTGGAAAACAGTCATTCCATGAATATCTCCAAGTATTCTGGAATCGCAACAAGTATCCAGGTCTGTCACGCATCAAACCCGTACTTTCCAGTCCTTGACCCTCTCAGAACGTCGGATCACACGTATTGGAAAGAAGGTAGCAGCCGGGATCTGAAAACAAACGTGACACGTGATTATATTTTCCGTGTTTAGAGTACGCCACCATGCGACCTTGTGGCGCGTTTTAATGGATGTGCATAATTCCGACGCTACAGCGTTTGATACGTTTGGCT
This sequence comes from Imbricaverruca yamaguchii, assembly GCA_034440575.1. Classification (NCBI taxonomy): domain Eukaryota; kingdom Metazoa; phylum Arthropoda; class Thecostraca; family Neoverrucidae; genus Imbricaverruca; species Imbricaverruca yamaguchii. The sequence goes on along the minus strand of JAOTOL010001617.1, from coordinate 516,440 downwards.
CTGTGGTGCCAACTAGTTTTATATATGCAAGGTTTTCCAAAGCTCACATGACAATACCGCTACGGACACTGCGTCGGGGTTGCGCACTCGGATCTCCTGGAGCTATTTTCGCTTTCCAACATAGCACGATAGTGGACGAGGTCATTTGAATTTAAACGCTACCGCGGGTCCATGTAATGGCATGTGTGTGCCTGCCCTTTGCGCCACTTTATTTGCCGTTCGACGCCTCTCTCTTGAACTATCTTGCTTTCCAGACCGATACCAGATACACAACTCAGTTCGCCATACCTTTTCTCCGGCGCAAATTTTATCTGGCAGATGGCTTTCCTTCACTGAAGACAAAGAACCGATCAGCTGATCGATGACGTCAGCAGCAGGGGCGACAAGTCCGCCACGGCCGCCGGACGGCGGAGGATATAACCGCCGCGCCACGGCGGCAGCGTTATGCCAAGCACCAGACACGCGTGCTATCGTAATGCGAATGCGGAAAAGACAGAGAACCACCTCTCGATTCATGCCATGGTAGATCACTTGGGTGATCACGTGAGGGGATAATGTTTGTAGTAGCTGCCAGCCGTACCGTCTGCTCCATCGTTGGGTAGCTGAGGGGCAACACTCTGCAGCAGCTGCATCAGCTACCGATAGGTGAAAACGGCTTGGAACATCACGTAGCGTTAAGGTAACGAGTACACGTAGCGAGGGCCTGCCGGTGGTATAGCCAGTCCGAAAAAAAACTTGAGGAATAAAGTTAAAAGTCAAACTTTCCGGACTGTTCTCTGCAGTGTCCGAAAATTACTTCACCATTAACTGTGCGGATGAAGAAAGAAGTTGCTTGGGAATAGTGAAAGATTGGAAGAAAATAAAGGATCGCCACTTATGGATTAAAAAATCGGAATGCATTTCACTTCAGTCACATGCATTTTACATTTTTAGCAGTTGTGTGTATAATGACTGCCCACACATGTAGCAAAATGGTGAAAGCCTAAGACAAGGATGAAATAGCACACTTCCATTAACTGTGAATTTCCAGGCCACATGGTCAATTATTTTACACTGGTTCTCTGCTTGCTCTTCTCCACTTTGTCGCAGAACTCGCCCACGACGGTGCACACCTGGGACTTTCAGAATCCCAACCCTGGGTTATCCTCGCCTTTGGGTAACATTCTTACCCACACTCGGCACTCGCCCGGTCCAGTGGTATAGACGTACTCGGCACTCAGCGGGTCCAGTGAGATGGACACGCTCGGCACTCAGCAGGTTCAGTGATGAACACGCTCGGCACTCAGCAGGTCCAGTAAGATGGACACGCTCGGCACTCAGCAGGTCCAGTGAGATGGACACGCTCGGCACTCAGCGGGTCCAGTGAGATGGACACGCTCGGCACTCAGCAGGTCCAGTGAGATGAACACGCTCGGCACTCAGCAGGTCCAGTGAGATGAACACGCTCGGCACTCAGCGGGTCCAGTGAGATAGATACACTCGGCACTCAGCAGGTCCAGTGAGATGGACACGCTCGGCACTCAGCAGGTCCAGTGAGATGGACACGCTCGGCACTCAGCAGGTCCAGTGAGATGGACACGCTCGGCACTCAGCAGGTCCAGTGAGATGGACACGCTCGGCACTCAGCAGGTCCAGTGAGATGGACACGCTCGGCACTCAGCAGGTCCAGTGAGATAGATACACTCGGCACTCAGCAGGTCCAGTGAGATGGACACGCTCGGCACTCAGCAGGTCCAGTGAGATGGACACGCTCGGCACTCAGCCGGTCCAGTGGTATAGACGTACTCGGCACTCAGCAGGTCCAGTGAGATGGACACGCTCGGCACTCAGCAGGTCCAGTGAGATGGACACGCTCGGCACTCAGCCGGTCCAGTGGTATATACGTACTCGGCACTCAGCAGGTCCAGTAAGATGGACACGCTCGGCACTCAGCAGGTCCAGTGAGATGGACATGCTCGGCACTCAGCAGGTCCAGTGAGATGGACACGCTCGGCACTCAGCCGGTCCAGTGGTATATACGTACTCGGCACTCAGCAGGTCCAGTAAGATGGACACGCTCGGCACTCAGCAGGTCCAGTGAGATGGACACGTTCGGCACTCAGCAGGTCCAGTGAGATGGACAAGCTCGGCACTCAGCACGTCCAGTGAGATAGGTTCACTCGAGAGTGGAAGTTGCATTCGTCTAATGGACTGTAGGAGGCGTGCCACTCCCCACCCTCTCACTCCTATCATTGCGCCAGGCGAGTGGGACTGGGTTCACTGACTTTGTGGACCCACTGATACCCGTCCCAAGGCCCACGCTATGCTTCCTATACTGCCCTCGGTCGTCCAACGCTCGAAACGCTGTTCATACTGGCTCGTATCGTGGGGGTTCTGCGCAATTTCTGGCGTGCAATATTTGTATTATCTAAAACTAGCATTATCCTTATTTGCTGGCAACAATTCAACATGAAAACTGTCTAATCTTGAAGAAAAAACGTTGGTGAAGCTGGTTGATGTCATGTGTCAAATATGGACGCTATATTGTCAGTTGCTTCCACCCCTAGTTCTTGTAACTGGTCATTCATTAGGTCACGATATGTTTGACATTTTATGCGAAGGCAAAACACAGTGCATGTACGTATGAAAGTATTTAACGTAATTTATGGAATCCAACGCATGACCCATGTCGCAGTAAAATGACCCCCTCCTAATTCCACGAGTTTCATCTTGCTCTAGTTGGATCAGCCTCTTCACCCGTACCGTCTCGGGAGGTCTTCAACCGCCCCTCCCTCAGTTATTTCGCGGATAGTGGACGAACGGCGCGCGGCAGCGCGCCCAAATTTGTCATACCTTTTCCCACATCAATTTGGCATGCCGTTTCAAAATTTTGAAGTCAGGTCATCTAGGGTCAACGAGTTAATCAAGGTCAAGTTAGGTCACCTCTAAAAAAGTTCAACCAGTCGTCACGCTTTAACGGATGCAGATATTTTAATGAAACTTTAAATGAAACTTTCATCCCCGAACCCTACTCGTCGAGCGCTTTCCGATGACACCTCTTTCGTTTTCGTGCGATGCTTAGTTTGAACTTTAGAGAGGGGTTACTAACCCCCCCCCGAGACGGGGTGTGAGGATCACAGCGGAAAGACGGCGCGGGTGAATCACGCAAATTTCAGTATACTCGCAGTGAGAGCATAATGAGCTCCACGCGCCACAGCGAACGACTGCCAACCGGCCGGCGGTATGTCGACAATGACAACTCTGATGTCGACCGGCAGTATGCCGCCATTGACAATGCCAGTCTGCTGTCGACTTGATGGCGGGCCAAAGCCGGGACTCGCCGGTAGTTGGCACACTCAAGCAACACGGGGACGACGTCGGCACCATCGGCAAGCCGCTCGGACACGCTTCGTCTGCTGTCCTTTCCCACTGTCTGCTCTCCCGTGGCAATCTCTGCTGTCTCCCGTCACTGTCTGCTGTCCTCTGCCACCGTCTGTTGCCCTCTGCCACTGTCTCCTGTATTCTGACATAGACCTATAGACCATGCCACCGTCTGCTGTCCTTTGTCATCGTTCGCTGTCCCCTTCCACCGTCTGCTAACACCTTTCCTGCCATCCCTTGCTCCCATACGATGTCCACTGCTGTCGTCTGTTGTCCTCTGTTGTCGTCTGTTGTCCTCTCCCACCGTCTGCTGTCCTCTGCCATCGTCTGCTGGCCCCTGCCAAAGTCTGCTCTCCCCTGCCGATGTCTGCTGGCCTCTGTAAAATTAAACTGTCCTTTGTCACCGTCTGCTGTCCTATGTCATCGTGTGATGTATCCTGCCAACATCTGTCGTATTCTGCCACCATATGTTGTTCTCTGTCATATTCAGCTGTCCTTTACCACCGTCTGCTGTCCCCTGCCACCGCATGATGTCCTCTCTCATCGCTTGTCGTCCTTTGCTACCGTCTGCTGGCCCCTGCAAGTCTGCTTTCTGCCATAGCCTACTGTCATCTGCCACAGCCTACTGTCATCTGCCACAGCCTACTGTCATCTGCCACCGTCTACTATCATCTGCCACAGCCTACTGACATCTGCCAGTCTACTGTCCTCTGCCACAGTCTACTGTCCTCTGCCACAGTCTACTGTCCTCTGCCACAGCCTACTGCCATCTGTCACAGTCTACTGTCCTCTGCCACAGCCTATTGTCACTTGCCACAGTCTACTGTCCTCTGCCACAGTCTACTGTCATCTGCCACAGCCTACTGCCATCTGCCACAGCCTACTGCCATCTGCCACAACCTACTGACATCTGCCAGTCTACTGTCCTCTGCCACAGTCTACTGTCCTCTGCCATAGCCTACTGTCATCTGCCACAGTATACTGTCCTCTGCCACAGTCTACTGTCCTCTGCCACCGTCTACTATCATCTGCCACAGTATACTGTCCTCTGCCACAGCCTACTGACATCTGCTACAGTCTACTGTCCTCTGCCACAGTCTACTGTCCTCTGCCACAGCCTACTGACATCTGTCAGTCTACTGTCCTCTGCCACAGTCTTCTGTCCTCTGCCACAGCCTACTGCCATCTGTCACAGTCTATTGTCCTCTGCCACAGCCTATTGTCATTTGCCACAGTCTACTGTCCTCTGCCACAGTCTACTGTCATCTGCCACAGCCTACTGCCATCTGCCACAGCCTACTGCCATCTGCCACAACCTACTGACATCTGCCAGTCTACTGTCCTCTGCCACCGTTTACTATCATCTGCCACAGTCTACTGTCCTCTGCCACAGCCTACTGACATCTGCCACAGTCTACTGTCCTCTGCCACAGTCTACTGTCCTCTGCCACAGCCTACTGACATCTGCCAGTCTACTGTCCTCTGCCACAGTCTACTGTCCTCTGCCACAGCCTCCCCACACCTACTGCCATCTGTCACAGTCTACTGTCCTCTGCCACAGCCTATTGTCATTTGCCACAGTCTACTGTCCTCTGCCACAGTCTACTGTCATCTGCCACAGCCTACTGCCATCTGCCACAGCCTACTGCCATCTGCCACAACCTACTGACATCTGCCAGTCTACTGTCCTCTGCCGCAGTCTACTGTCCTCTGCCACAGTCTACTGTCCTCTGCCACCGTCTACTATCATCTGCCACAGTATACTGTCCTCTGCCACAGCCTACTGACATCTGCCACAGTCTACTGTCCTCTGCCACAGTCTACTGTCCTCTGCCACAGCCTACTGACATCTGCCAGTCTACTCTCCTCTGCCACAGTCTACTGTCCTCTGCCACAGCCTACTGCCATCTGTCACAGTCTACTGTCCTCTGCCACAGCCTATTGTCATTTGCCACAGTCTACTGTCCTCTGCCACAGTCTACTGTCATCTGCCACAGCCTACTGCCATCTGTCACAGTCTACTGTCCTCTGCCACTGCCTATTGTCATTTTCCACAGTCTACTGTCCTCTGCCACGGTCTACTGTCATCTGCCACAGCCTACTGCCATCTGCCACAGCCTACTGCCATCTGCCACAACCTACTGACATCTGCCACAGTCTACTGTCCTCTGCCACAGTCTACCGTCATCTGCCACAGCCTACTGCCATCTGCCACAGCCTACTGACATCTGCCACAACCTACTGACATCTGCCAGTCTACTGTCCTCTGCCACAGTCTACTGTCCTCTGCCATAGCCTACTGTCCTCTGCCACAGTCTACTGTCCTCTGCCACAGTCTACTGTCCTCTGCCACAGTCTGCTGCCCTCTGCTACCGTGTGTGGTACCCTGCCACCATCTTCTGTCCTCTGCCAGCCGGATGACAGTTGGGTTGTGGTGGTTGGACGCGCGGTGATGCGTCAGTCCGCTGTTGACGTGCTGACTGACACCCTCCCACGGTGTCGATCCGCTGTTAACCCGCGCTTCTCTCCGGTCACATCCTCACTGTGTGTGTGTGTGATTGTGGTTTTAGGGCGCATCGACCATGGTTGGTCATTTAGCGCCCATAACATAGCAGAGAACTACTTAGTCAGAGTCAGGTCTTAGTACTGCGATTGGGTGGATGGTTTTTACTTACCTGGGTATATTATATAAAATCCCATTTTCCTGAAATAGTGACACACTTCTCCTAAGCAGTTCGAGTCGTCTCGAAGGAGATTTGGGAACGTCCTGCTGGTTCCAATGTACTGGGCTCTCTCCTGTGCGTAGTGCTGACATTTAAGAATGTGATGTGTGATGATGTGACACCACCCGGAACCTGGAGCCGCCTCTGCGCGCGGTCCGCCGCCGCGGGGCATGCTGACCGTTGTCCCGTGACGAGTGAGCTAAATAAATCAGTTGGTACCGGACCGCCGCCGAGTTTACTACATGGCGACCAGGGAGTGAACTGGCCGTGTTTCTGAGGTTTGGTGTGTCAGTTTCGATTTTCTTTGTGTACGGTGATCACGGGTGATGGCGTTTATTGGCAAAGCGCCGGAGTTTGATGTGTCAGTGGAGAGGTTTGGTATATATAGCCGACGCATCGAACAGTTTTTCGTCGCGAATGAGATCAATGATGATCAAGTGGAGAAGCGTCGCGCTATCTTTTTGAGCGTTGTGGGTGCGAGCACATTTAGCCTGATCGAAGATTTGATTGCCCCGAAGTCAGTGCACGAAGTGTCGTACAAGGATTTGATTAAGCTGCTCTACGACCACTTCGAGCCGGAGGATTCATCGATAGTTGCCCGCTTCCGTTTCAACTCGTGCATCCGTGAACGTGGCGAGTCCGTGCCGGTATACGTGGCTCGGTTGCGGAAGTTGGCAACGTCTTGCAACTACGAGCCGTCTATTCTGGAAGAGATGCTTCGTGACCGCCTCGTCTGCGGTATTCGGAACCAGCCTCTGCAAACCAGATTGCTCAGCGAGCCTGGTTTGACTCTCAAGTCAGCGACCACCATCGCCCAAGCCCACGAGTCTGCCGCTGCCAACGCTGCGGAGCTTTGCGGGACGTCTGCCGTGTGTGACACCATCGGCCGGCTCAGTGGTCGTGAACCAGTCGCCGTGCCGACTGGTGGTGACGTCATTCAGCGCGTGGATTCAAGTTCCCGGCCCTTTCAGCCGCGACTTGGGATCGGCAGAGTTGGGAAGCAGCGGGCGCCGTGGCAGAGCGGAGTAGGCGTAATAGACAGGGCTCCGGGTCACAGCGAGGCTTCGAGACACAGCGGGCCGGCGTTTCTGGATCGGTGCGCACGGTGTCACAGCCGTCGACACTCACCTTCTGCGTGCCCCTTCAAAGCGTGCCGCTGTTTCCGATGCGGTGGAGAGGGGCACATCAGGCGAGCTTGTCGCGCAGCGGTACAGGCGCAGGAACTCTGTCACGTTTCAGAGGAGACGGTAGACCTCCGTGCAGCGGAGTTGACTTCAAGTGAGAATCGCCATTGTGCCGGTGAGCGACAAGCATACGATTTGTTTCGATCGCATTCGCAGTTATCTGGGGGTGGACGTAAACCACCGCTTATGGTGGAATTGTCACTGGATGGTAGGGATGTCTGTATGGAGGTGGATACTGGGGCTGCGGTCAGTGTGTGTTCTGAGCAGGAGCTGTTGCGTCTGTGGGCTCCTGATACACCTGAACTGATACCCTGTGACTCCACGCTTAGAACGTATAGTGGGGAGGTTCTGCCAGTGTGTGGCCAGTTTGAAGTGGCAGTGAAATACGGGGATCAGTGTGGTCAGTTACCGTTGATAGTTGTTAAAGGGGAGGGGCCGATGCTGTTTGGTCGCAACTGGTTGTCTCACCTCAGACTCGATTGGCCTTCGATCTGCCATTTGTCGGAGAAGATTGGCCTGAGCGAAACTCTAAGGGAGTTTGCTGAAGTGTTTGAGGACGGCCTGGGCTGTTACAATGGAGAACGGGTCAGGATTTCAGTGGATCCAGATGTTCAGCCGAGATTCTTTAAGGCTCGGCAAGTTCCCCTGGCTTATAGAGAACAAGTCGACGCGCAGTTGGATGAGCAGATTAAGGTGGGTCTTTGGGAGCCTGTCACACACTCCAGGTGGGCGGCGCCGTTGGTCGTGGTCCCCCGGGCAGACAGAACTGTAAGGATCTGTGGCGACTATCGCCTCACAGTAAACAAGGCTGCACCTGTTGAGCAGTATCCCCTCCCCCGTGTCGAGGAATTGACATCGAAGTTGGTGGGGAGTAAGGTTTTCTCAAAAATAGACCTGAAGTCTGCGTACAATCAACTCGTGGTAGACGAGGGGTCCCGAGAGTACTTGACTGTAAATACACATAGGGGCCTTCTTCGCCCCACCCGGCTCAGTTTCGGATATTCCTCTGCCCCGAGTCTCTTCCAGCGTACAATGGACACCCTCCTGGCCGGTATTCCGCGTGTGTGTGTGTTTCAAGATGACATCGTTGTTGCGGGTGACTCAGCAGAGTCTCATCTGCAAGCTCTGCGTGAAGTGTTGCGCAGGCTGAAGGGGGCGGGCTTGCGCGTCAACAAACAGAAGTGCAAATTTGCTGTTGAGAGTGTGACTTATTTGGGTCATAAAATCAGCGGCAGTGGGATAGAGACGACTGTTGAGACGGTAGGGGCCATTGTGGGCGCGCCCACTCCCTCCAACGTGGCAGAGCTGAGGAGTTGGTTAGGCTTGATCAACTTCTACTCCAAGTTTCTGTCAAGGCTGTCTACAACATTGGCACCTCTTTATACCCTGCTGAAACGGGGACAAGCCTGGAAATGGACTCTGGCTGAGCATCAGGCTTTCTGCGAAGCGAAGCACCTGCTGAAAAGCCCACCTGTCCTGGCGCATTTTGATCTGTCCCCGAATCGACCTGTAGTCTTGGCATGTGATGCGAGTCCTGTCGGAATAGGTTGTGTCTTAAGCCAGCGATTCCAGCATGGGGAGCAGCCTGTGGCTTATTACTCTCGGTCTCTGAATGGCACGGAGCGTCGATACTCCCAGACTGATAGAGAGGGTCTAGCGGTCCTGACTGGAGTGAAACACTTCCATTATTATTTGGCTGGCCGAACTTTCACTATTCATACTGATCATAAACCGCTTTTGGGCCTCATTGGTGAGAATAAGCCTATACCTCTGATGGCATCGCCACGCGTGGTTCGTTGGGCGCTCATGCTGAGCGCGTATGATTACAGGCTCGAGTACGCGCCGGCTGCAAAGCAGGCACACTGCGATGCTCTGAGCCGCCTTCCGCTGCGGCACACTGTTGACTGTGCCATTTCCCCTCCGCCTGCTGAGACAATCCACTTGATGGAGTTCTTAGATTCAACTCCTGTAACGGCTGATCAGGTTCGCCTGTGGACTGCGAGAGACCCGGTGTTATCGCAAGTGACCAAGTATGTCCGGGAGGGTTGTCCGATATCGGTTTTGTTGGGACCCGAGTTCGCTCCATACGAAACTCGGATATCTGAACTGAGTGTACAGGATGGCTGTCTGCTTTGGGGCTCCCGTGTTGTAATTCCGCCCCAGAGCCGTCCGCAAATTCTCAGGCTACTACACGATGGCCACTGTGGGGAGTCACGCACGAAATCGTTCGCTAGAATGTATGTTTGGTGGCCAAAGTTGGATGACGACATCTCGAAAGTAACGAAACTCTGAGATGTGTCAGGAACATAGAGCCAGTGCACCTGAAGTGCCCATTCACCCCTGGGTCTGGCCTGCAAAACCGTGGCAGCGAGTTCATATAGACTATTGTGGGCCTATCGATGGGTGGATGTTTCTGGTCATTACGGATGCCCATTCGAAATGGTTGGACATATATCCTTCTCGCACAGCAACTTCATTAGGGACAATGGAACATCTGAGAGAGTCCTTTGCATCATGGGGAGTACCAACATTCTTGGTATCTGATGGTGCCCAGTGTTTCATGTCGGGTGAATTTCAGACTTTTTGCCGTAAGAATGGCATAACCCACTTGACTTCCCCACCCTTGTCTCCCAAGAGCAACAGATTGAGTGAACGAAGTGTTCAGACTTTTAAATCTTCTTACCGGAAGCAAACATCAGGCAGTCCTCAGACAAAGGTTTCACGGTTCCTATTCCATTACCGGGCTACACCTCACTCCACAACCAGTGTCTCCCCAGCTGAGTTGTTTTTGGGTCGTCAGATGCGCACCCCACTCGACGTGGTGAAACCCGATTTGGAAAGAAAAGTGAGAATCCAGCAGGAAAAACAAAAATTTGTACGTGACAGGGGCACCCAAGATCGATCGGTTGAAGTCGGACAGCAGGTGTATGTGTCGGCTGTTGATCGTATCCGTGGTGGGGAAGGGAGACGTTGGTTGGCAGGTCACGTGACTGCCAAATCCGGACTTAACATAACTGTGCGTCTGCAGGATGGCAGTGATTCAGAGGCATCTGGATCAGGTGAGACCGCGTCCGACGTGTACCGCCTCTGGTAGCGCGCCGAGCTCACCACTACCGTCGGCAGTGGCTTCTGTGCCGTTGTTTGTACCGTTCGTGCCGCCGGTAGCGTTGGCAACAACTGTGCCAGTTGAAGTTTGTATCCCCAGGACTCGGGCACAAGTCAGTGATCCGGGTTCCCCACGGACTTATGATTTGCGTGCCAGACAAACGCTGAAGCAGCCCGATAGGTTAATGTATTCGTAAAGTGATGCTGCACGTGTAAAATATGTTTTGACGCTTGGAGTTGCTCACATGGCGAAATAAGTAATTTTCGTATGTTTTGCTCTCTGCTTTTGAAGTATGTATTCGGGGTGGAAGTGTGATGTGACACCACCCGGAACCTGAAGCCGCCTCTGCGTGCGGTCCGCCGCCGCGGGGCATGCTGACCGTTGTCCCGTGACGAGAGAGCTAAATAAATCAGTTGGTACCGGACCGCCGCCGAGTTTACTACATGATGTACCGTTAGTAGAGAACTGCATCTTGGGTATTCTAGCTTGTTTTCGTTTATGAGGAGGTGGCGATGTGTGGTATAGGTGTGTCCGATTCGTAGTCCTGTCAGCGCTACCTCCTCCGCTCGAACTTTCCTGGAAGACGAGGGCCAGTAACCTATTCTTGGTTTTATTTCTCGGAGTTTGTTGGTGCTCAGGGCGTCCCAGCTACTTTGCCATTTCTCAAGCATGTACTCAGAGATCAGTGGGTAAAAATATCGTGAAGGTAGAGGGAATGTGCGAGTGCATGGTTTCTGTGCCGCTAGTTTCGCCGCTGCGTTAGCGAGTTCGTTTCCCCAAATGCCAACGTGGCTCGGGATCCAGCAGAAAGAAACGAATCTTCCCTCTCGTTTCAGCAGGGTGAGCCGGTGTAAGATGTCCTGCAGAAGAGCTTCCTGTGGGTTGAAACTTTGCAGTGCCGATAGGCTGCTCAAAGAGTCTGACAGGACAACACACGAGTAGTGCTCGCTGACTTCAATGAAGAATAGCACCTTCAGGATCGCAACCAGTTCTGATGTATAAACGGATGCGTTTGGCGGAAGTGAAAAGGACCTCGTGACGGATCCGGTGACAAACGCGCATCCGACACCCTGCCGTCTGTATATATCAGGGTACGTCCGTCGTACGTGGTTATACGCTCCAGGGCATTTAGCCGGAGCAGTTCTGTGGCGACGTCACCCTTCTTGGACGTGCATAGGGCCAGGTCTACTTCTGGTGACACTAATTCCCAAGGCGGGATCTGTGATCGGTCAGCAATCAGGATTCCACGCATACGGATACCATTTGCACGAATGTGTTTACGCATTCTCACGCAGAAGGGTTCAGGGTTTGCCTTCCGTCCTCCGTGGAACAGTGCCAATAGCCGACGAGAAAACACCGCGTCATATGTTGGATGTGGAGGATATTGCCTCAATTTGCATGCGTAGCGAAGGCCAAGCTGATCACGTCTGAGTGCCAGATGCGGCTCGTGGGCTTCCACGTGGAGACTTGCTATTGGCGAAGTTCTAAATGCGCCGGTTGCAATGCGCAAGGCTGTATTGTGGACCGTATCAAGTATGCGCTTTCTGGCGGTGCTTGCACCATCATATACAATACAACAATAGTCGAGCTTTGAGCGGATGAGCTGTCGGTACATCTGTAAAAGTGTTGCACGGTCTGCTCCGTATGATGTTCGTGCCACACATTTCATGATGTTAAGAGCTTTAAAACAGCGCTGGCGCAGAGACTTAAGGTGGTCGCCGTATGTCAAGCGTCTATCGAAAGAGACGCCGAGGAACTTCGCAGCAGATCGCAGAGGGATTGGTTTTCCATATAGTTGAAGCGCTATTTCAGAGTAGCATGACCGTCGACGACAAAAATGTACAGCAACTGTTTTTTTCTGCGGAAAATCGAAGACCGTTTCGGTAGCTCCAGTCTTCAAGATGATGTATGGCCAGCTGTAGCTGCCGGTTCAGAGATGGTGTACGAGAAGCGGAGAGCCAAATTGCGAGGTCATCCACGAAAAGTGAGCGTCTGATATTTTCTGGTAGTCTCTTTCCTATATCGTTGATAAGTATTCCAAACAGGGACACACTGAGCACACTTCCTTGTGGGACTCCATTCGTGGGCACGCATCTTTCTGATAAATGATTCCCGAGTCGGACGCGGAAGCACCGATCATCCAAAAAGTTTTTGATGAAGATTCCCATGGGTCCTCTGACGCCACAGTCTCATAACTTCATCAGAATGCCGTGACGCCAAGCGGTGTCATAAGCGGCCTCCACATCGAAAAACACGGCACCTACGTGCTTGTGATACTTAAAACCGGCACGGACAGCTGTGTCCAAGGATAAAACCTGGTCCACTGTGGATCGGTTTTTACGGAAACCACACTGGGCGCTTGAGAAGAAGTCCTGTTGCTCTAAAAACCATGTTAAACGCGTATTTACCATTTTTTTCCCCGTCAATTTACAGAGTGAAGATGTCAGCGCAATGGGTCTGTAGTGGAGTGCTTCCAGACCACTTTTCCCAGGCTTCAAGATTGGGATAACTGTGGCCTCGCGCCAAGTGCACGGAAAGCTTCCTCTTTCCCATATGTCGTTAAAGGATGCTAGGAGTGCATCCAAAGCACTTGGAGGAAGATGTTTCAGCATGTCGTTGTGTATGATGTCCGGTCCCTCAGATACACATTTGAGCGTACTAATCAAGTGTTTCAGCTCCACCAAGGTAAATGGCTGATTATAAGTGTGTTGTATTGCGGTGGAAAAGTCGACAGGATTTACCTCACATCTACGTTTATGTTGTATAAATCTATGGTTGGCTTCGCTATCTTCACTCCGCTCCGCTAGGGCATTGGCTATCTCGTTGGCCACGTCGAGTGGATGAGCGATTGTTCGGCCTTGGATCTGCAACACCGGTAGTGGACTGGAAGAGAGCTGCCCGGATGTACGTCTTACTCTAGCCCACACCTGTGAAATGGGGGTGAAACGGTTCATTCTGCCTACATACTCTTTCCAGGAGATTCTCTTTGCCGTCCTTATTGTGCGCCTGGCGAAAGCTCGGGCTTGTTTAAATGCTAACATGTTTGCGGTAGTGCTGTGGTTCTTGAAGAGCTTGAGGGCTCTCTTGCGCGCGCGGATAGCCGTAGCACACCCGTCGGTCCACCAGGGGACCGGGGTGCGGCGTGGGGTACCAGTAGTGCGTGGGATACATGCATGGGCGCACTGGAGTAGTCGTGCAGTAAAATCCTCGATGTGGGTGCAAAGATTGTCGTGTCACGAGTAAGAACAGCATGTACATCTGATTCAAACAGAGTCCAGTCCGCTTTCTTAAGATTCCAACGCGGTGGTCGCGTTCCTAAAACTGCGCCTCTTCGAAGGGTTAGCCATACAGGAAAGTGGTCGCTTCCGTGGCAGTCGTCGTTGACTGACCATTCAAATTCCTGAGTCAGTTGAGCGCTTGCCAAGCTTAGATCCAATGCTGACGTCTGGCCTGAGGGCATAGTAAGATGGGTGTGTGCACCCGAGTTTAACAGGCAGAGTGATCCCTGTAGAATTAAGTCTTCGAGGATCCGGCCGCGTGTGTTGGTGTCTATGCATCCCCACGCAAGGTGATGGGCGTTGAAATCACCAAGGAGAAGTATTGGCGGGGTGAGTTCAGTCAGCAACCGCTTGAAGTCAACAGTGGGGAAAGCGACGCCAGGGGGAAAATACAGGGAGCACAGACTTATACGCCTGTGGTTGAAAGTCGCCTCCGCTGCGACTGCCTGCAGAGTCGTTCGGAGAGTGAGCTCTCGCGCTGGCACACTATGATGGACGGCGAGTAGAACGCCCCGTGGAAAACGTTTCCAGATGGTACGTCGTGGCGGAACACAGTATGGTATTTCAGCCTCACGTCGTCGTCTGGTGCTAGCTTTGTTTCTTGGAGGCAAATGGCTACCGGGTTGTGTCTATGTAAAATGGTCACAAGGTCACAAATAGAGGTTTTTAGGCCTCAGCAGTTCCATTGTAAAATCGTTGTGGGACTCAGCTAAGACGTGTTAAGATGATAAGAGTGACTAACTGCGTGGTCACTACTGCATGGATGGTCCAGATTGGGCCCGTGACCTCGCCCTGGGGGATCCTCCATCGGTCGGAGAAGCTTGCCAGGGTGGGGCTCGTTTTCTGCTTCTGACAGGAGACGTACATATACGGGTATCACCCACACGTGGTGGAGTGGGTGGAACGATGGGTGATGTCTCAGGTGGTCGGAGGAGGGGAGGTGTGGAGTTTCCAGGTGATGGTGAGGTTGAAGTGGTTACCTGTGAAGCTGCTGTCGCTCGTGCGCTCGGAGATGCATTGCGGCTTGGGCGTTCCAAGGCTGTGGCACGTTGGCGGGCACTGAGGTCGGTGTTCGGTCCGCAAACGGAGATGTTACGGGGATGCGTCGTGACAGTGCACTGGTGAGCGTTGGAGGGGGAGGGGTTGGAGGAGGGGGAGGTGGAGGAGGGGGAGGAGGCATGGTCTGTGGGGATGCTTGGGTGGAATGGGCTGTGGGGTTGTGAGTAGTGGATATGGTGGACGAGGAGTTTAGGACCTTGGCGGGTTTTCTGGATCGTTCGGCTACCGTCCACTTCCCGCCCTCCTCGTGTGCCACCGCCGCCGCTTCCGAGGGGACTGCGGAGGCCCGGAGAGGCGCAGACTGCGGCTTCTCTATGGTCTGGTCAGGCCTTTGTGTTGGTGCCGCGGCTATTTCGTCCACAGTGGAAGAGAGTACGCAGGAGATACCAAAAGAACGCAACAAGGCGCTAAGCTGGGAGAGCAGCTGCGCGGCGCTAGTAGGTTGCTGATGTCCATTGTTGGTCGGAGTACTGCGTGTTTTCTGTGCATACGATATCTTCGGGTGACTATCCTCGTATGCCTCATGGGCTTGCCTAAAAGACAAATTTCTGGTGCATTTCAAAGATAAAATCTCCTTCTCCTTGAGATAGGCTGGGCATGACCGGTCAGATGTTATGTGAGGTACCTGTCCTCTCCCACAGTTCACACACCATAGGCTGTCCGATTCGCATCTGTCGATGGTGTGATCCGCCGATCCACATCGTCCGCACGCAGGGCGTCCGCGGCAATGTTGAGTTGTGTGACCATATCGTTGGCATCTGAAACACCTCATGGGGTTGGGGACAAAAACTCTAACCTTAACTCGGACATATCCTACCGACACTTTGGATGGCAAGTCTGTGGAGTTAAAAGTAAGAATTTTTCTTTTAATGTTGGTTAAATAAAATTTAACCAACATTAAATAAAAATTTAATGTTGGTTGCATGAAGTTCCCCTCGTCTTGAAGTTCCCCTCCCCTTCGCATCTTCATTCTCTGCGCCTCCAGCACACCGTACTCTGCCAATCCGTCAACGATCTCTGCTTCCGTGACATCCCTCAGATCGTAGCAATTTATAACTCCTTAGCAGAAGTTCTTGGTTTTGTGGGGCTGGACTTCTATTGGGATTGCGATATCTCTAGGCCCATCTGGGGTATGTGTACTATATGTGAATTTATATATGTCCAAGGCTCTCCTTGCGTCCTCTTCGTATCGAAATTCCACCTCAATTCCTTCATCCAGTAGTTTGTCACATCGGGTCACAGTTCCAAGGCGGTCACATCCTCGCTTGCGTTGGAAATGTCATTAATCTAAAGGCGTATCGAAAAGCTAGAGACACTGTGAAGCAAAAAACCAGAGCAGCAAAGCGAGCAAAGGAACTGGATTTAGCTAGAAACTGTAATGGGGACAGTAAAAAGTTCTTTAGTTTCTACAAGCTGAGTAAAGTTTCTAGCACAATTGGTCCACTGGAAGTAAACGGGACTACATTGGGTGAGGATAGTGAGATGGTTGAGGAGCTGAGCAAGCAGTTCAAATCAGTGTTTACATTGGAAGATATGACCAATCTGCCGACCGTACACCATAGTTCAGTTACATGGGATCTGACAAATGATGTTGATTTCATTGGTAGTGATGTTGTTTACAATCATATCAGGAAAATAAAGCCAAATAAGGCAGCAGGACCTGATGATATTTATGCTAGGGTGTTGCGGGAAACTGAAAAGGAACTGGCATTTCCACTTAGTATAATATTTTGTAGATCAGTTTCACATAATGAAATTCCAACCGATTGGAAAAGGGCAAATGTAGTTCCTATTTTCAAGAAAGGAGAAAGAGGGAAAGTTGAAAACTATAGGCCAATAAGTCTCACATCCCTAGTCTGCAAGGTACTCGAATCAATTATCAAGGATAGAATAGTTAGTTATCTGGAAGGTAGCAGATTGATTCAAGATACTCAACATGAATTTAGAAAAGGACGATCGTGTCTCACAAACCTCTTGGACTTTTTGAACTTCGCCACAGAACATTTTGATCAGGGAAATCAGGTTGATGTAGCATATATTGACTTTAGTAAGGCCTTTGACAAGGTACCCCATAAACGGTTAATGATACAGCTTCAGTCCCATGGTATTGCAGGTAGCATCTTAAAATGGATAGAGTTGTGGCTTTCAGATAGACAGCAAAGAGTGATGCTAAATGGTACAAAGTCATCATGGCAAAATGTTCTTAGTGGAGTCCCCCAGGGGTCAGTACTAGGGCCATTACTGTTCATTATATTTGTAAATAACATTGAAAGTGGCCTAAGCAGTAAAGTTTTGAAATTTGCGGATGATTTGAAGGTCTTTAGGGCAATAACAGGTCAGGATGAGCATATCTCGCTGCAAAAAGACTTAGACGAACTTGTGAAGTGGTCCGAAGAATGGCAAATGAAATTTAACTTTGATAAGTGCAAAATCATGCATGTAGGTAAGCAGCATATGAAGACTCCATACTTGATGGGTGGCCAAGTGCTATCAGTGACTCAACAGGAGAAGTATTTAGGTGTTATTCTAAACACAAAATTGGGGGCATCAGAACAGACCAAGGAAGCCAGGAAGAAGGCACTCAGAATGCCCGGGGCAATAAATAGGAATGTATCATACAGAAGTGAGGAAGTGATCAGGAAGCTTTACTGTGCATACGTCAGGCGACATTTGGAATACTGCATCCAAGCTTGGTCCCCTAGTTATGAAAAAGATTGTTGGCTTTTAGAGAGGGTACAAAAGAGGGCAACACAAATGGTGAATGGTATGGGCAACCTGGCATATGAGGAAAGATTGAAGAAATTGAATATGTTTTCACTTAGATATAGAAGGCTGAGAGGAGATCTCATCGAGGTCTTTAAATTTGTCAATGGTCTGGAGAGGGGATACCTTGGGAAATGTTTGAATTTAACAGAAATGATGCAATTAGAGGTCATAAATTCAAAATTAAAATTAACCACAGCAGAACAAGGTTAAGGCAAACTTTCTTCACCAACAGGGTAGTGGAACACTGGAACCAGCTGCCAGAAAACATCGTCAGTAGCAGCACATTGAACATCTTTAAAAACAGCATAGACAGTCATTATAAGAATAGAGGGCTTGCTTTTCAGTATTACAGGGAGGGCTGATTGGCAGATTTGGTGGGCAACTGGTTCAGTGTACAGAGTGCAACCAAGAGGGGCCCTTGTGGCTCAGAGTTGCACTAATCTTTTATGTCTTTATGTCTTTAAGGGGAGAGAGATGACAGTTTTTTTCCTAGGTCTGTCGATTTGAACAGCAAGATGCGTGGAGTGGATATTTGTGGTGTAGAGGTAGGACTCGGGCGTTCAAAGTGTCTATATCTTTTGGGTACGTTGTCCGGGTGTGTCATACGCGCTGAATTCGCGACTGGGCCCTGGCTTACGTCACGGAGGCACGCGGTCTGGTCCTCGTGAGAGGAACCAGGAAGTGGGTTTGTGTTAGGTGTAGCCATGTGAGGTTGTTTGTTCAGCTCCACGCGACGCCCCACCCCTCTGGGGGCCCTACTGGGGGGACGCCTGTATCCCGTAAGCGGGAGGACGCCAGACGTCCGCGGAGCGATACGGGGCAGGCGGCGCCTTCGCCCGGCCGGGAGAGAGAGACTCACCACCCCGACCAGGATCCAGCGCCGCCCACCCCTTGACCCTGGCCGGCCGGGCCGGCAGGCACTGGGAACCCCAGGCCCCCAGCCCGAGGCGACCTGCCACTTGACCCGCGTGAGGCCCTACGGGCCCGCCCGCCCCTTCGGGATATCAGGACCAAAGAGGTGTGTTGGTCCCCCGTCACAACTAGCACCGTGCGACGGGGGACCTCAACCTCCAGGACTCCGTCAACCCCGGGGGACGGGCCGAGGGGGCGCGGCTACCCCGATAAAACTGAGCTGGTGGGCAGGACCGGGGAAGTTGCCCTGCCTGCTCATAGTAGGGATAGTTAGTGTTGTAGGGCTAGGTGAAGGACATGGATGTTGGGATGATATGGGAATTGGAGTGGGAGCGTATGGACGGAAGGAAGAGGGGGGCTGTGGTGACCCGAGGGAGCGCCATTTCCCTAGCCAGCCGTGTAACGAGGCCGGCCCCACTGCGGGGTGTCACATCCTCACTGTCGGTGGGCAGAAGGGGAGGGGAGGATCATAAAGGACATCCGCCCAACTTTGAAACTAAACTCTGCTCGAAAACGGGAGGTATACAACCGGAAAGCCCTCAACACAGCCTTAGACCACATTGTGTACTATCTCTTGACCTGGCTCGGTGACCTGACTTCAGGCCGCTTGGTGGAGGCCACAACAATTATATAAAGAACTTCTGATTATCTTGCACGAGTACCAAGGTAAAATGATGTTAGGGAGCATGCATATTATACAAGTAGAAAATTGGCCCAAAATCGGCGGTGACCTCAGGTCACTAACCTGACCTTAAACACAACTACGAGATATACATGTTGAAGAGACTACACATTTGTAATCACGAACGTGACCTGAACATGGTCAATGAACTTGCGTGACCTATGGTTTAAACTTCGGCTTACACGTAGCATTGATAAAGGAATAGGCATTACAAATGTTGCGGGTTGTGCGCCGGCGTTGTCGCTTTATCGCGCAAAAGCCTTCCTGGGATGTAAAAAGACCTCCAGTAGACTAGGGTAAGCGTGCGAACCGGGCCCTGCCGTGGCATATGCCCTCTGTTAACGTGCGACCTGGTACCCAAACATGGCGACGGCCCGCTGTTAACGTGCTAACTGTGCCCTTTCATCGCGTAGGTCCGCTGATTGCTATTTAGGGCTCCCTTATGGCGCAGCAGCCATGAACTGTCGGACAAACTAAAGCAGACTCACGGTAAAGAAGTATCTCCCGTGTAGATATCCTGATGGTTTATAATATGAAATTATGCGCTAAGCCAGTGCCACGCAAACTTTCTTAGTGTTGGGGGTGGGGTGGGGGGACAAATGATATTTTGAAGCCGATTCTGTTCATGCAGCTCCCATGGTGTCCCATGTCAAACTCGTCAAAAAAAAGTTGGGGAGGAGAGGGCGCGTTGCCTGCCCGCAAAGTTTCCGTACCCTTCCGCCAAAACCTTGTACTATTATTTTTTCAACAGCGTATCGCAGCGCCGCCGGGACCTCGCTATCACAGACAAGAAATAAATCGCAATCAATACACCGGGCCGTTAGTAGATGCAATTTATAAGCATTTCTAACCAGTCAACAGTTCGAACGCACGACTTGAAAAATAACACCGGACTCGGTACACACACACAGGTATGGCACAACGTGTCGACAGTAAGGTAAATACACGACTGGCCTCGTGCGCCGGGACGGCGCCAGCCCACTCCTCGCGCCACCTCCCCACCAGTCGGACACGCACAGGGGCGCGCCATGTCCGCGCGGGCTCGAGCGACCCCAGCGGCACACAGAGCGCGGCGCCCGGCTGGAAGACCTAGCGCGCCGTCGCAGCGCGCGGCGAACGAAGCTGGCGACGCGAGCTTAAAGCTGCCGCGACCCGGCGGTCGGCGCGACGCCGTCGACGCCCTACCGAGCCCGTATGTACACACGGACGCCGGCCGGCGACGCCGCGACACGCAGCGGCGCTGGCGTCGGCGCCGCTCCATAAATACGAGTAGTGCGGAACGGTATCACGTGGGCGCGTCTCTACCGAAAACAACGCGGCCGGCCCGCCGGCCGGTCGCTCGCGTCGCCGCCGTGTGTTCGGTGCTGGCCGACAGCGCACGCTCGCGGTCACACGCGCACACGCGCACGGGCGACGGCCGTCGGCGGCGGCGGCGTCAGAGCGCCACCAGCGCCAGCAGGCCGGGCAGCAGTGCGGCTGAGATCAGGCAGTGAGGCGGGCCGCTCATTGGCCGGGCGGCGTCCCGCTGGCGCGCCTGGTCACCGTCCGGCCGACAGGCGGCGGCCCCGTCTCAGCCGGCGTCTCGGCACGTGCGGCAGCAGTCGCTGCGGATCTTCTGCATCGAGCAGAGCGACAGCTTGCGCGCCCGCGTGCAGTAGCTGGCCGTGTCGTGGCACCCTCCTGCGGCGGAGTGCGGTGTGACGGCGGCTCGGTCAGCTATACGAACAGCTACCGCTACTGCTGGTCCAAACACCAGGGCCGCACGCACACTTTGTAGGGAACTTCACGAACATGTCATAGGATTCTTACTCCATGAAACTTATTGGACTCCACTTCACTCTCACATTACGAAGTGGGGCGTGATGGGGTGGAGGGTGGGTATGTGAGGGTGGTGGAATCGACTGAAATTAAGCGCCAGAAGACAATAACCACAACAGCTTCAAGTTCAATGAGAAGTGTAAAGTTCTCTACCCTTGGAACAGGAGAGCAGTCAACAATGGCGGCCCAGGGAGGACATCAAGATTCAGCCACGCATTGGCACAGCAATCACCCAACCGTCGTCAGCACCAGCAAGGGTGCCGATCATTGTTTGCCATGCTGGATGACTAAGACATGCACATGACTGGGTCTGGGTGCAGCAGGGTTGCATTTTCACGTGCACAGTCGGCGCATCGAGTCAAGCGAAGAGAGCACTGTCCTGTCCGGAGCAGCGCGCGGCCGCCCAGACTGCCGCCGGCGGTGTTCACGTACCATCAGCCGCCTGGTCATGCGATAGGTAGGGTGGAATCTCTTCTGAAGACGTGTGCACTGGAAAACAGACACAACTCCATGTAGCGAGAGCTGCGCGACGCAACGGGGTGCCAGGGATCACGTGCTCCGAACTCTGACGCACACAAGGGTATACGGAGGCGGCGTACGGGAGCGTCGGGGCGATGCGACAGGAGGTGGAACGGCCGAGAACGGTGCAGCGCTTCTGAGACGGCGCACGACGCCGTGGGGCAAGTGAGGCGTGCAGGGCGGAGCACGTGCCCGGGCTCGGCCACGTCGGCCGTCCACGGAGCGGTGGGCTACACACTGGCGACAGGGTGTCAAGTGGTCAGCGGTCGATGCCGGCCACCGCGCCCGACGGACGCTCGCCCGCATGCTAACTGCCGTCTAAGTTCGGCGCAAGCTCGAGCACGAACGTCACCGGGAGGTCGACCGTCGTCCCGGTGGCACCTGGGTGCGGTGCTGCCGGACGCGGGACACGGCGCGGCACCGCCGGAGCACGGAGCGGCCGGCGTCTCCCACCGGCCCACCTACAAGGTGGGCCGGTGGGAGACGCCGGCCGCTTCTCGTGCCCACCCACAAGGTGGGCACGAAAAGCGGCTGGCGGCCTTCGTCACCGCGTGTCCCCCAGTGAGAGAGAGAGGCTGCTGCGAAGGGTGGGCGGGGGGTGGTGGGTGGCGACTCACGTGGCGGGCACGGCGGCGCCATGCACGGCTTGATGACGACGGGCCGCGGCTGGTCGCGGCACGTGTTGCCGGCCGGCTTGCGCGTGCCGTACCACACGCAGCGCAGGATGCGCGACCGGTAGCCGGCCGTGCCGCAGCGCGCCGAGCACACCGACCACGGCTCCACTCGCCACCAGCCCTTGCACAGGTCGTTGTAGCACTCGCGGCGCGAGATGGGTCGCTCGCGGCGGCGGCACAGCGAGTTGTTCACCGCCGTGCCGTTCGGCAGCCGGCAGCTAACCCGCCTTCTCTGCATGGCTGTCGGGGCAAGGGCACAGCGGTCACTGGACAGCTGAGTGTCGGGGCACGGGCACAGTGGTCACTGGACAGCTGAGTGTCGGGGCACGGGCACAGCGGTCACTGGACAGCTGAGTGTCGGGGCAAGGGCACAGCGGTCACTGAACAGCTGAGTGTCGGGGCACGGGCACAGCGGTCACTGGACAGCTGAATGTCGGGGTAAGGGCACAGTGGTCACTGGACAGCTGAATGTCGGGGTAAGGGCATAGTGGTCACTGGACAGCTGAGTGTCGGGGTAAGGGCACAGCGGTCACTGGACAGCTGAGTGTCGGGGCAAGGGCACAGTGGTCACTGGACAGCTGAATGTCGGGGTAAGGGCACAGTGGTCACTGGACAGCTGAATGTCGGGGTAAGGGCATAGTGGTCACTGGACAGCTGAGTGTCGGGGCACGGGCACAGCGGTCACTGGACAGCTGAATGTCGAGAGTGGATAGCGCGGCCATTGAACAGCTGAATGCTCTGGACAAGGGAAGCTGTCACTGGACCGGCAACCAACTGCTATGGAACTTCTACAGACGATTCCATGTCCACTATGGTGTCGAAGCATCTCTGTTAAAAAGTGGGTTCGATAGAACCAGATCATTAAAAATTGGAACAATACCAATCAACTCTCCACGAAACCAATATGCACAATCGACAAATATCCTTGCTTGCGTCGTGATGCCACTTTCGCCGCCGTCGTACCCTCTCTGAATCCTAATCCTAATCCTAATCCTAGCCGACGCTTTCAATCCGTCCAGTATTATACTAAATCACGCTACATTAACTTCATCGACGAGGTCAATGCTGCCCAAATCCATTCCGAAATCATCAATCTATCCCTTGCCAGCAATCGATCTTCGGAACCTTATGGTGATACAAACATATTCATACCACACGTCCTGTCGTAACCTACCAGTCTCCCTTCCGACACCGCACCTCACACAGCCACTCTCACCTGCACCTCACTCTCACAGCCACCGTCTGCCGGAGTTCCCTCCCTCGCCACAGCACCGCCACCCACACAATGATTTTCGCCGCTCGCCACCGTATCCCACCCACAAACACCGGCTGACGGCGTTCCCCGCCACCGCACTCCCACCCACAGACATGGCATGGCGGCGTCTGCCATGTCTGTGGGCCCCCCCTCCTACAGCACCCCGCCCGCCGAGACGACATCTGCCGGCGCTCTCTGCCCCCACGAACGCCGTGGCACGGCGCGCCCCGGCGACGCACCGTAGTTCCACTGGACACATCTGGACTTGTTGCAGTGTCTCCAGTGGCCGCTGTGCCAGCGCGGACACGGCTGCTGGCCGCACGGCCGCACACGCATCGGACTGCGCAGACCGGCGTCCTGGCAGAGCGCCGCCTCCACCGTCTGTGTGGCGTTGTTGAGGCGTGCCACGCACTGCGTGGCGCGCAGCTGGAAGCCGTGGCCGCCGCACGTTTGCGAACACGGCGACCAGTCGGTGATGACCCACTCGAAGCGCACCTCGGACGGGTCGCCTGCCGGCGACGGCGCGGGTCAGGGGGACAGGTCGTGGAACGAGGTCGTGCGGCGTCGAGGTCTTCAACGACCACGTCAGAGAACGTGGTCGTGG